>JAJAQA010000001.1:73479608-74109608 GCA_021464565.1 Rutilus rutilus
TAACAGATAATTTTTTCATATTTCTTAAGTCTGTATGACCAAAAATGACGGAGTATTTTAAGTCTATTTTGCTGCTATGTGAAAAAAATCGCGCAAAACGCTCCGGCGCATTTGCCGACCCCAGAGGGTTAAAGGACCCCTATTATGGATTTTTGAAAATGACCTTTCATGTAGTGTGTAACATAACTCTTAAGTGAATGAAAACATCCTGCAAAGTTTTAAATCTGAAAGTGCACCTTATATACCGTAAAACTTCAAATAATAGCCGAGTCCCAAATAGACGCCTGTCTCTTTTACACGCCTGGTGTGGCGAGAGGTTTGGATAAATAAAGGCCGGTCTCAAATAGAGGCCTGGTCTGTTTTTTAGTTTCGGGTTGTATTTAATCTTCTAAAACCCGTCAGATTGTCTGTTTAAGCCAGTTCTATGGAGCAGATTGTGCGCACGCAAGAGAGCCCTGCGCATCTGGGTGGGAGCTGTTAGCGTAAGCAAGGCAGGCAGAGTTAGCGGAGGCCGGAGAGGGAGAAGTGGAGGAGAGCGACGAGGAGGAATTTGCCAATGAACTTGTAGTTGAGGATCGCGGTGATGATAATAGTGATGAATAGGGTCATTTTGTATCACATGATTGCAGTTGTTTTACAGGGTAGCCTTAATTCTTTCTTGTTGATGTGTTTCGGGCAACAAGTTCATAGGCTCGATGAATATGTAACGCGCAGCGTCGCGTCTATGACAACTCAAGGTATTATGATATTCTCAATTCATTCAGTAAACGGACGGTCTGAGGTAAAGTGTTCAGACTGCAGACTTAGCAACGATTGTATTTATTTATTTATTTATTGTTTATTTGAATAGGGACAGATACAAAATAAACATAGATTATTACATAAAGAACAATCTGATGCATGTATCACAGTGTTTATAGCCATGGCTAATTCGCAACACCTGTCCCTAGAAGAGCTTTTTACAGTCAAGATAATGAATAAATAAAAAATAAAAAATTACAGCGAATACAATGAAATGTCCAGAAACCAGTTAGCACCAAGAGTGATAAGTATAATAAATAAACACATTCACTGGAACTCACACAGAAGCAAACCTCATATACACCCAGCTACACATCTCATATGGCATGATCACACTGCTGCTGCTGTATGAACCAGGCTTTTGTTAGTTTTTTAAAGGTGGACAGTTTAGTTAAAGTCTTAATATTTGCCGGAAGACAGTTCCACAGATTGGCTCCTTTCACAGAAAAAACATTTTGGGCAAAAGATGTTTTACAAAATGGAACTTTACAGTCTCCACATGTGGCCGCTCTTGTTGATCTGGAGGTTTCCAGCCTGTTCACGAATTTACAAAGTGGCTCAGGTGCAAGTCCAGTCAGACATTTAAAAAACAACTTTATGTGTCTAAGATTAACAAAATTAACAAAATTTAAAAGTTTATGTTTACTCAAAATGTAACAGTGATGGAATCGAAGGGGCTTTTTATCTAAAATTTTTAAGGCACGGTTATAAAGCCTCTCAACAGGCTTTAGGGTAGTTTGGCTAGTCTGGGACCAAACAGTGGTGCAGTACGACAAGTGGGACATGATCATAGTATTCAGAAAGACATGAGCACATTCAAATGTTAGACTGCTCCTAATCAATCTGAAACAGTTCATACTGGCCTTCATTTTTCTTGATATATTTTTAATTTGACTTTTAAAATTTAGATGAGAATCTAAAATCACTCCTAAATATTTTTCTTGTTCTACCTGATGGATGAGCTCACCATTAATTTTAACGTTAAGGTCATTTATTATCCTCGTTCTTTTCATAGAAAAACACATTGATTTAGTTTTCCTCAAATTAAGTGTTAAACATGATTTATTTAGCCAATTAGACACTTTCTCGAGACTTTTGGTCAGTGTACTGCCGATAACAATAGGGCTCTTGCCGGACACATAAACCACAGTGTCATCGGCATACATCTGAAGGCCTACCTCAGGACAAACTTCAGGCAGCTCGTTCACATACAGGCTGAAGAGAACAGGCCCCAGTATGGTTCCCTGAGGGATTCCGGTCTTAATTTTACATGGGGCAGATTTTACATGATCAATAACTACACATTGTTCTCGGCCCTGTAAGTATGACTCGAACCATAATAATGCCTGGTGTGACATATTGTACGATGACAGTTTTGAGATAAGACGGCTATGGTTTACTGTATCGAATGCCCTCTTTAAGTCCAGGAATACCACACCCACGATGTTTCCTCTATCAAGCGGCTGCACAACATTTTCCAATAATGCGCAGATGGCTGATTCAGTAGAATGGTTCTGTCTGAAACCATACTGTTGAGGGTGTATATATTGATGTATTTCTAAATATTGTGTTAGCTGTTCTGATACAATTTTTTCTAGTATTTTTGACATTACCGGAACTAGACTTATTGGTCGATAGTTACTAACGTCTGTGGTATTCCCGGACTTAAAAATGGGTTTAACCAATGCCTTTTTCCACACATCTGGAAATATTCCAGTTTTAATAGAAACATTTATAATGTGGGTCAAAGGTTGAATGATAATTTGAGAATATTTTTTGAGGAAAGTTGCATCTATGTTGTAGTTGTCTTTGGATAAATTAGTATTCAGGTCTGAAATAGCTTTCAATACCACTGCCTGATCCACTTCTCTAATTTTAAAGGAATTCTCATTTGCTGATGACAATATGTTTAAGTTGCCACTATTGAGCTTATCATCTAAAAAATTAGAAGCAAGATCTTGTACTGATTTAATAAAAAATTGATTAAAAGCATTAGCAACTTGGACAGGATCCGATATGTTTTTTTCTTCACATTTTAGTTCATATGAATTATTTATATTTGCATTAGGTTTAATTAAACTGTTAATTTGTTTCCACATTGCTTTACAATTTCCTTTAGCTTCAGTTAGAATTTTCAAATAATAGTTTGCTTTTAAGTTGCGCAATTCTTTTACTACTCGATTTCGTAAACCTTTAAATAACATCAGATCTGTGTCATATCTGGTTTTAAGATAGGTTTTTAGAGCAAAATCTCTTTTTTTTATTAACTGTCGTACTGCATCACTTACCCATGGAAGCTGTACTTTTCTTTGTGGCCTTTTACATTGTTTTAAGAACTTATTCAATATGTTACTCATTGTAGAAGTAAATATATCACAACACTCGTTCACTTGACTATGTTGTGAGACTTCATCCCAATTAGTGTTTGCTAACTCATTCTCAAATTTAATAACATCTTTGCGGGGGATTATAAACTTGGTTGCCTTTCTGTCATATTTATATTCATTTAGACGTTTCTTTGAGAGTTTTCTTGAAATTAATATCATGTTATGATCTGATAAGCCACACACCAGATTGTATGTTTTTAAGACTCTTTCCGGCTTATTTGAGAAAGCTAAATCTATTGCTGTCTGTGATGTTTTTGTCAAGCGAGTGGGTCCATTTACAAATTGATGAAAATCATATTTTGATGTTAGTTCTTTGAGTTGTTTCCTACTAGATTTATTTAACCAATTAACATTAGTATCTCCATAAATAAGCACCTCGCTGTTCGATTTAAAAGATTTAAGAATTTTTTCCAAATCTTGATAAAAAGTTTGTAGGCAGCTAGATGGTGGATTATACACTACAAGGATATTAAACATCATGCGTGGGGATAGAACCACATTTACACATAGACTTTCAATTGATAGAGATTCATCTAATTGAACTTCCTTGGTCTTAAAGGAGTCTTTAATGTAAACCAGAACTCCTCCTCCTCTACCAGTAACCCTGTCCTTTCTATAGCACTTATATCCAGGCACATCTATCATTGAGGTGGGAATTTTATCATGCATCCATGTTTCACCTATGCACAAATAATCAAGATTGGAACCAATTAGCAAAATTCTAATTTCATCACATTTTGGATACAGACTTCTAATATTTAAATGCCCTCCCAAAATACCCTTAGGCTTTACTGTAGGATCCCAGATTATTTTCGCATGATTTACTGTCTGAAAAAATAAATATTGTCTCTGCTTTATTATTGCTTGTGACTGCAAAGTTTTTATATTATCAATAGTGTCTCTGTTTGTGCGTTGATACTTAACTTTATGGGTTGTATTGACGTTACTCTTCTTAGTAAAATCAGTCTTACGGTTAGAAGCGTCTGTGGATCCTTGCACACATAATGATTTTAAATCAGTGTCCAGTATGGCCTCCTCCGCCTCGTTGACAGAAGAATCCGCAGAAAGAAGGGTGCAACTCTGGGCCAGGTCGCTCCAGCAGTCTGCCGGGCCATCCGCGGGCGCAACCCCCGCCACAGTCTGGTCGACGTGGGCACACGGCTCCGCCACTGCCTCCGGGTCCTCCAGTGCCGGCACCCGAACAGTCGTCCGCACAGAGCACCCACAGCTGTCTCCCGCTGGAAATCCGCCAACCACCTCCAGGTCCGCCGGCCGCCGCAGATGACGCACTAACTCCGTCGCGGAGGCTCCCGCCCGCACGCCAATCCAGCCTACCGCTCCCCGCTCTGCTTCCGCACCGGGGCCCGGCCCCACGCCGGCAGCATGGACCCGCGGCGCACACTCAGCATGTGGGCCGGGATTAAGCTGGATGTCTCCCGCCAGCAGGACCAGAAAGGAGAGATACATTATAGCACGCCCACTATCTTTCTTCCTGCCACCGAGCTCCACTTTGGTGCGCAAGCCTATTACGCGTGCGTTTCCAAACTTCAAGAGGGAATAGTAGATGGTGAAACGGCCATATCCAACGTTGTTCAGGTATGGCGTGTGGCACAGTAGACTGTCAGGCTCGTTTTGCGGAATCCTTAGGACAAGTGATCCAAGTATTAGCAGCAGAAGAAGCCACACCAAACAGGTGAACGGAAGGTCTGAACGCTGACACTGTTTGTTTGCTCCACGGCAACATTTAATTTGTTGATGTTGTTTATCCTTCTTACTTATGGCTTCAGGTTTATTGGTATATTCACGTATTTGCTGCTTATTAATCTTGGTGTCAGTAGAAAGTCTATCAGAGTGCATGAAATTGCAAATTTTAAAAGGCAAAAGCAAGAGGAGCACGGAGCTCAACCAACCGTGCGCCATCTTGAGTACTCAACAATTGTATGAATTGTGTGTGTGTTATTCACATATCTCTCGAACCGTTAGATGGATTTCAAACTCGTATTTTTTTTGTATAGTAATAACTAATTTAATTGTATAGTACAATCATAACATAGTACAGACATTATCTTAATTTCATAATGTCCTGAGAAAGTGCGCGTCCAGTGTGCGATACCTCGAGTTGTCCTAGACGCTGCGCTGCACTTCTCGCCCGGTGTGCGATCCCCTTAATTCTTACATTAACTGATTTGTTAACCCCCTGAGGTCGACGGTATCGCCAGCGATACCAGCTCGCTTTTTTTTATTAGTGTAAAAGAAACTCATAAATACTCTGTTGACTTTGATTTTCCATAGGAGTTTCATACATCAATCGATTCTGTTAAATGTGTATTATTTTTGTGTATACTCACAATAAAAACAAAGTGTTGTGCTTTTCGCCAAATAAAGAAAAATAAACACGAAGCGAGTTCTGCCTTCTCTCTGTCTGTGTAGTCCATTCTGAAACGCGTCCGAAAATGAACAATAACTCAGCGAATACTTCTCACACAGGCACGTGAGATATGTCTTTATGAAGCTTGAAATCTCTTCTTTTAAATGAAGTAATTTATATAAAAAACAAATGTTTTCAACTCCTGTAATCCATTTGAAAGCAAGGAGAGGTACCGTTTTTCCCTTCTCCCTTCATTATCTCTAAATGAGCTGCGGCCGCCCCGCCCCCGGCGCGATTCACATGTAAATAGTTTAGGTGATCTAGTATGCATCGCATACGCCCCCCGATCAATGCCATAAAAACACAGTTTCTTCATCAGACTTACTGATAGTTCATCGCGTTTTGAGTATGACACGCTTCTCCGGTAATAAAGACGCCCTTCAGATGATTCTGGACAGCGAGGAAGAATGCACCTTTTCCTCAGAGAAAGATTGTAACAGACGACGAACGACAGCATTTTGAAGAGCGAATTCCGCCAAGAACACAATTTCGGAGTAAGTTTTACTTAAAAGTCTTTTGTAGGGTTGGGTACCGAAACCCGGTTCCAATAGGGAACCGGTTCCGACGTAAACAGTAGTAACCAGACCGAATAAGAACGAAACTTTCGGTGCCTGATGTTTTTTACCGCCCCCTATAAAACATCTCGCGGCACGAATGATCCAATAATAAAACATCTCCAGTTAACCAGCAGAGCATTCATTTAGTTCGTTTGTTAAATAAGAGACGATCTAGCGCTGAAATGTGTTTTTTAAATCAAGTGATCAAAGTGCTCGTTGCCGCTGCGATCAGTGACGCGGATACAGTGTTTTCTCTTGGCTCGCGCACACCGCACTGTTACTCGGACGCGCGCTTCAATACGTTGCGGAGATCGATCTATTTATGAGGCGCCGTCTATATGATTATGTGCGCGGAGAGTTTGTGTGTGCGTGCTCGCGTCTCAGATGAGTATGTGCGCGGAGAGTTTGTGTGTGTGTGTGTGCTCGCGTCTCAGATGAGTATGTGCGCGGAGAGTTCCTCGCGCCTCGTGTGTGTAGAGTTTGCGTGTGTGTGCGTGAGCATTGTGCATTTCATATGCATTAGTTTGAGCATTCAGCAGTATACATGTATGTGTGACTACCTAGTACATGTGTATGCAAGGGTTTCATATGTGCGTGAATGAAGTTTGATTTAAGCCCTAGACGGCGCCTCATATCTATTCGTTCTGGTGAAATCTCAAAATATAATGGACACAAAGTGTCCCTGCTTGATATACAACCACAGATGAGCATAATCGGTTTAAAAAAAAAAAAAAAAAATATGAATGCGGATTAGAACCCAAAACCTCTGACACGCTTTGACTAAAGTTCAAGTTCAGCTGCCAGTGTTCCTCTTCGGGTAGGTCTAGTATTTTAATGCCAACTGCAAATCTTGCATATCAAGTATGAAGTATATCAATATCAAGTATACTTATATGAGGCTATACTGTGTGTTAAATATTTCTGCTCAGTGTCAGATATTTCTCTGTTTTGTAAAAGTCATAATATGAGAAGACAAAATTTTGATCTTAACTCAAGTGTTTTCGGCTACATCAGTAGCCTTTTAAAGGGCACAATTTTTCATTTAATCAGAAATCAAAAAATCTTGTTCAGAAAATCACACACACACACACACACACACACACACACACACACACACACACACACACACACACACAGAGGTATTATTTTTTTGATAAAGTGTGTGCAGTTTAGTTTTCTTAAGTACCGTTTCAAGAACCGTTTAAGCACCGGAACCGTTTGAAAAATACCGAGTAGGTACTGGTATCGGATAAAACCCAACCAATACCCAACCCTAGTCTTTTCTCTTTTATTTTTCGTGTTCGCATTTATGAAGAAAAAACAATATTACGTGACAGTTCTCCATTATGGAGGCGAGCGCTCTAAAAAAAGCACTAAAAGACTTTCAAACTTTCACAGAGACCTCAAAACAGAAAGTACAAATCCTTTCTTTAAAACGAATTTCATTTTGTATCAATTGTATCTTAATTTTAATAATTTTTTCATTAACAAATTTCCTGGATTTAAAGTAAATATAGGCTAGCAATCACAACATAAGGTCTGGGGTGCGTTTCCCGAAAGCATCGTTGGCCTACTATGGTCGCAAGTTCATCGCAATGTCCATTGAACTCTATTGGTAATGACGGAACTTGCGACCATAGTTGGCTAACGATGCTTTCGGGAAACGCACCCCTGAACTGGAGATCATCATGAACCAGAATGTAGCCTACTCGCCTCACATGTCTAAAAAATGTGAAATATATTTACAGAAAGCTGGTTCTAAACAAAACCATCCAAAACACTAGCCTACTGCGAAGATCGCGAGTCAATAGCCTATCGTCAACTTCATCTTTGCCAGAAGTTAAATTTAAATCGCGTGTGTGAATGAATGATGATGTTTTAGCAAACTGTATTGCTATACTGAGATGAGTAAACATCGACTGAAATATGAATACATAGATAAAATGTAGGCCTATAATCATTTTTTTTACAAAGAAAGAGTACACTTGAAATATTGTTGAAATTGTAATTATGGTTGTAATTGTAACCTTTTTAATAAAATAGCAAAACATATTTACAAGATAGATGTAAGCAAAATCTTAAATGGTCAATATAAGTCTTCTTCTAAATATATCTTTTGTCCTTGCATTGTGGCTCAGTCAGTGTCACACCTGAATGAATGGCTCATTATGCAGAGTGGGTGGGACATTGTATTCTCAGGTGTAAACCACTCCTCGTTCACGCCCCCCTCGCATATTGGCTTTCCAAGCAAAACCTGTTTTACATCAATTTAAATCAATGTATGGTTTTATGTGAAAGATAAAGCAAGACTATTTTCACATAATTTTGAAGAAAAAACTCTAGGCGA
The DNA here is from genome assembly GCA_021464565.1 of Rutilus rutilus. Classification (NCBI taxonomy): domain Eukaryota; kingdom Metazoa; phylum Chordata; class Actinopteri; order Cypriniformes; family Leuciscidae; genus Rutilus; species Rutilus rutilus. Next base: position 73,488,129 of record JAJAQA010000001.1, read on the forward strand.
GGACATCCATTAGTCAAAAGTCTTATTGCCACATATTTAGTATGTGTTTTGTGGCCTTATTTCAGAAATTGTATTTTTTATTTTTTTCAATAACCATGCATAAACATTATTTTCTTAAAAATGAAAACATGTACATACACGTGGCTCACATATTATTGTAGCCCTGTTTGTGCTATATAGAGTGAATTTACACCTTTGCCATTAATATGTTTATAAGCAACTGAAAAAAGCACAAATGTCAGGGCATGTCAGAACATCTCAAGGGCCCCAAAAACAGCCCAGACCCCAGAGGGTTAAACACATTCGAATTATAAATAAAACGTAATATAATGTGGTAACCTCCTACTGTCATGCTTTCCTTCTATCAGCCTTGCTATTTGGATCGTTATCTCTAGGCTTACACTCAATGAACAACATCTCAACACTAAATTAAAGGCCTGTTTCATATAGACGCCTGTCTCAAATACAAGCCGGTGCAGTTCGGCGATTTGGAAAAAAACCCGGGCTATTATTTGAAGTTTTACGGTAAAGTTATTGTCTTTCAAAAGTAAGAGTCGACTCTGAGTCAATGAAATGAATCGCTTTTCAAATGAGTCATAAGCCGTTTCGTTGTGACGTCAAGACGAAACATTAGCATATTCCGCACGCAAGACACCAAGGAAAACTTGAGCCTCAAACCGGCAGCTGATTTCTGTGGATACTGGACAGCATCATGTCGCGAAGACGCTGCGATCTACAATGTGAAGGTAAAGAGTTTTTTTTCACTGCCCAAGGACGAGCATGTGAAGAATCAGTGGTTAAAATTCATGTTTACCACGATATCACAGCAGTATAATCCTAAACTTTTGCTGTGTTCCCTTTATTTTACTGACAACTGCTTCTCAAATCTCGGAGTTCAATGCCTAACCGCTTGCTCTTGAAAGATGTTGTTCAAAATACTTAGTTTTGAGTTTGATATTGTGTAGGTCTCCTGCTAACTGGCTAACTCACATTACTTCTGCTGATCAATATTACCTTAAACTATCTATTAATGCAGATTGTCTGTCGTTCTCACTACTTTGAGGAAAGATTAAGCATGGAGCAAGATTTGTTTTACCAACATTTATGTTACATCAGTCATTCATGCTACAGCTTGGCTAATGTATGCACTGTTATTGATACAGTTTCCACGAGTTCACCGCAATATATTAGAAAAATACTCATAAGTACAAGTAAAATAATTGGTTTGTTGATGGACATGCACTTGTTAATGCTGATTGTGAGGAATTACAGTTGCAACATCTCATAATGTGCCTAAAAATGAGTAGCGTATCATTGAGACACTCCACGTATAATCCATTCAACGCCTCTTAGCGATCCATCGGGAACAAAGTTTTTATTAATGTAACAGCAGCTCCTATAGCTGCCGACAGCTTAGTTATACAACGCACGCTTTACGCACACCAAAAGTCTTCTCAAGATCTCGATGTAGTCGATCTCAACTCTTCGGTTACTTTATTAACCCCCTGGGGTCGGCAATCACACCGGCGTGATCTGCTCGATTTTTTTTCTTATAAGTGCAAAAGAGACTCAAATAACTGAGTCAAATAACTATGGATTTTTGTCATACAGGCAAGTGTTATACATAATTTAAAACTGTTAAATGTCTTCTTGTATTTGTGTACACTAATAATAAAAACAAAATGTTATGTTTTTCGTAAAGTAAAGAAAATAAACAATGCGCGTTCTGCCGTCTCTCTCAATGAGAAACTCATTCTGAAACGCGACAGAAAATGACCTGTAACTCAGCGAATGTTTGTCACACAGACTTGAAACGCATGTCTATACAACACTTGGAGTCTCTATTTTTAAAGTATATAAATTATATAAAAAACAAATATTCTTTGTTTAAGTAATCCGTATAAAAGCAGCGGCATGTACAGTTTCTCAAATGCGTCCTAATTAACTCTAATGTGACCACGCCCACGCGCACACGAGCAATTGACATGCTAATGATCCATGCGAGAAACGCAGACCTCTAAACGCCCGCATTACCTCAAAACCTTCAGTAACTTACTGCTCTCTGCTTTTCACCGAATTTGGAAGTGTTTGTGCTGTGCTGTTTACCTTGGATTTACCTCAGAAGAATTAGAAGAACGCTATTTAAAGATGAGAAGATTTTGAAGGTAAGACTGAAGGAATACTTCGAGGATCTCCTCAATCCCACCGACACGTCTTCCATTGAGGAAGCAGAGGCTGAGGGCTCGGGGGTGGACTCGTCCATCACCCGGGCTGAAGTCACCGAGGTAGTCAAGAAACTCCTCGGTGGCAAGGCACCGGGGGTGGATGAGATCCGCCCTGAGTACCTCAAGTCTCTGGATGTTGTGGGGCTGTCTTGGCTGACACGCCTCTGCAGCATCGTGTGGCGGTCGGGGACAGTGCCTTTGGACTGGCAGACCGGGGTGGTGGTCCCTCTTTTTAAGAAGGGGGACCGGAGGGTGTGCTCCGGGAAAGTCTATGCCAGGGTACTGGAGAGGAGAATACGGCCTATAGTAGAACCTCGGATTCAGGAGGAACAGTGTGGTTTTCGTCCCGGTCGCAGAACACTGGACCAGCTCTATACCCTCTACAGGGTGCTGGGGGGTTCATGGGAGTTTGCCCAACCAATCCACATGTGCTTTGTGGATTTGGAGAAGGCATTCGACTGTGTTCCTCGCGGCATCTTGTGGAGGGTGATCCGGGAGTATGTGATTCGGGGCCCTTTGCTAAGGGCTATCCGGTCTCTGTACGACCGGAGCAGGAGCTTGGTTCGCATTGCCGGCAGTAAGTCAGACTTGTTCCCGGTGCGTGTTGGACTCCGGCAGGGCTGCCCTTTGTCGCCGGTTCTGTTCAGAATTTTTATGGACAGAATTTCTAGGCGCAGCCAGGGGCCGGAGGGTGTCAGGTTTGGGGACCACACGATTTCATCTCTGCTCTTTGCGGATGATGTTGTCGTGCTGGCCCCATCAGACCAGGACCAGCACTGGGACGGTTTGCAGCCGAGTGTGAAGCGGCTGGGATGAGAATCAGCGCCTCCAAATCCGAGGCCATGGTTCTCAGTCGGAAAAGGGTGGCTTGCTCACTTCAGGTTGGTGGAGAGTTCCTGCCTCAAGTGGAGGAGTTCGAGTATCTTGGGGTCTTGTTCACGAGTGAGGGAAGGATGGAACGGGAGATTGACAGACGGATCGGTGCAGCTTCTGCAGTAATGCGGTCGATGGACCGGTCTGTCGTGGTGAAGAAGGAGCTGAGCCTCAAGGCAAAGCTCTCGATTTACCGGTCAATCTACGTTCCTACACTCACCTATGGTCATGAGCTGTGGGTCATGACCGAAAGGACAAGATCCCGGATACAAGCGGCCGAAATGAGCTTTCTCTGCAGGGTGGCTGGGCGATCCCTTAGAGATAGGGTGAGAAGCTCGGTCACTCGGGAGGAGCTCAGAGTAGAGCCGCTGCTCCTCCACATCGTGAGGGGCCAGCTGAGGTGGCTCGGGCATCTTTTCCGGATGCCTCCTGGACGCCTTCCCGGGAAGGTGTTCCGGGCATGTCCCACCAAGAGGAGACCCCGGGGAAGACCTAGGACACGCTGGAGGGACTTTGTCTCCCGGCTGGCCTGGGAACGCCTCGTGTCCCCCGGGAAGAGCTGAAGGAAGTGTCTAGGGAGAGGGAAGTCTGGGCATCCCTGCTTAGACTGCTGCCCCCGCGACCCGGCCCCGGATAAGCGGAAGAAGATGGATGGATGGATGGACTACATTATTATAAACTGATATATTTGTAGACAAAGGTCTCAGCTAATGAACCATGTAAGGGAATGTTTTTTCTGGAAAATATTTTTGTTCTAAAAACGTACATTTATTCACATCATAACTTAATTTGTGTCATCTTTGTCAGACACATTAAAAAGCATGCTATTTTAATTTGATCCATCCAACAACGATGTAAAGTCTTCAATTATGTAGTAATGGTGTTTAATAAAGTAGCTAGGTGAAAAAATACATTTTCTGAAAAAGATTTCCTGGGTTAGGGTTATTATGAACAATCCAAGTTCCTAAATTCCTTAATTCTCTACCCTCTTTTTTAATATTAAACATAACCAATTTTCTTCGGTAAATCAGACATAATATCATGTCGTTCAGTTGATGTTTTAGTATTTTCACACAATAAATGGAAAAAAGAATAAAATATTTGTTTCAAAATTAACAGAAATCATCTCATACTGAGGGTGTTGACAAAGGTCCAACTCAGGTTACAACAAATGATTAAAAAGTCAACAAATTTAGACAACCAACTCATTTTTAAACTAATTTCATTGAATACAACGATTCTTCCAGTGGTTTGTTTTTTCTATTTTTAGCGGCACAGTGCGTCTCATTCTGGGTCTCCAGTAGCTCACAGAACACAAGAATCAGATGTTAGGTTGAGTGTAATGGTGAGCATTATTATGTGCCGCCCTGTATCAGCAACAGGAATGTTCCCAATGTGAATCTGTAGCCTGTCTTTAAACTGCATCAGTTACGTACATTTATTTGTGTCGACCTGCATGACTTAAGCAGTGGGAAACTGGCATGACGGATCTTTGCCTTTAAATTGAACACATTATTTGGCAGTTTTACATTGTGACCTCATGCTGAGGACAGGTTAAATTATCCAAGCATAAAGCATGTATTTAAAATAAAACTAAAGAAATTATTAAAAAATAAAAGCAATAAATGTCCTGAGTATCCAGATTTCCTTTAGTTGTAACTTTTTAAATATTTTTATTTTGATGAATTTCTTTATTTTTAACATAAAGAGGGCTTTTGAGTATAGGACATGTTTTGACCCTTATCTCAAGAATCAGTGAAGCAACACAAAAAGGTGTGTGCCTCGCTACCCTGAAACATATTTCCTAACAGTTTCAGTTGCACAAAGATATTGTGGTCAGTTCAACAAAAAAACACTGTCACCGGGGTGGAGAACTACACTTAAAATAAGTCATTTGTACCATTACAGTTTGTAAAGATATTGTTTGTACCATGGATCGATAAGAATGCAAAGCATCAAACACATTCTTATGAAAAGTAGATACATGTACAAATCAAACCTGCCATAGGGTCATTATGCAAACCTGGATGCTATAAACAACAGATCATGAACCATAGGGAAAGTGCAATCCATACCAATCTGTATCACATGCTTCACATTAAGTATAAAAATGGGAATCAAATGATCATGCAAACAACTATTTTCCACACAATAGTTATAATGTGTCTACATAAAAATATTAAAGGGCCCCTATTATGGATTTTTGAAAATGACCTTTCATGTAGTGTGTAACATAACTCTTAAGTGAATGAAAACATCCTGCAAAGTTTAAAATCTGAAAGTGCACCGTATATAAAGTTATTGTCTTTTAAAAGTAAGAGTCGACTCTAAGTCAATGAAATGAATCGCTTTTCAAACGAGTCATAAGCCGTTTCATTGTGACGTCAAGACGAAACATTAGCATATTCTGCACGCAAGACACCAAGGAAAACTTGAGCCTCAAACCGGCAGCTGATTCCTGTGGATACTGGACAGCATCATGTCGCGAAGACGCTGCGATCTACATTGTGAAGGTAAATACAGTTTTTTTTCACTGCCCAAGGATGAGCATGTGAAGAATCTGTGGTTAAAATTCATGTTTACCACGATATCACAGCAGTATAATCCTAAACTTTTGCTGTGTTCCCTTTATTTTACTGACAACTGCTTCTCAAATCTCGGAGTTCAATGCCTAACCGCTTGCTCTTGAAAGATGTTGTTCAAAATACTTAGTTTTGAGTTTAATATTGTGTAGGTCTCCTGCTAACTGGCTAACTTACATTACTTCTGCTGATCAGTTGTGGGCCAATATTACCTAAAACTGTCCATCGTTCTCACTACTTTGAGGAAAGATTAAGCATGGAGCAAGATTTGTTTTACCAACATGTATGTTACATCAGTCATTCATGCTAGAGCTTGGCTAATGTATGCACCGTTATTGATACAGTTTCCACGTGTTCACCGCAATATATTAATAATGGGTTTGTTGATGGACATGCACTTGTTAATGCTGATGGTGAGGAATTACAGTTGCAACATCTCATAATGTGCCCCAAAATGAGTAGCGTATCACTGAGAAACACTGAGTCCTGGTCGAGTCGTCCTTGCGATGGAGGTTCGGGTTGAATAACTAGTTCTTCCAGTGTTTCATCATCGGGCTCGCGTTGATATGGTCAAATCGACGTCATTGTTCGTTACTGTGTTTAGTTTACGGTGGAGGAAGCCTCAGTTATGGCAACGATTTTGTTTTTGACACGCGCGCTGTACGTGGTAAACCAATCACAACAGCCTGAGCTGTCTGGCCAATCAGAGCAGAGTAGCTCACGGAAAGGAGGGATTTAGAGAGACTGATCATTAGTTGCACTGTGAACTAACATGAACAAACAATAAACAGTTGTATTTTTATTAACTGATGTTAAAAAAGATTAATTTCATTGTTAGTTTATGTTAGTTATTACATTAACTAATGTTAACTAATGAGACCTTATTGTAAAGTGTTACTGCATAGGCTTTTGTTTGTATGACGTGGACTTGACACACCCACAACAACACTGACTCTGACTGTGCACTTAAAGCAGCTTTGCTTCTGGTATCTCTATAACACGAGACCAGCGTTAAACCATGTTTGTTCTGGGCCTGCTTATCTGTATTGTGCTCAGAGCATTCAGTGCTCAGGCAAATGTAGCCGATGACTTTGAGTGTAAAGAGTTTTTCTACCAAAAAACAGAACCAGCAGGAATGGATCAGAATGCCAAGAAAATCTGTCAGGTTTTGACAATAAATACAGGGTATCTTTACGCTACGCTGTACTCTGTTCCTCACAAGATTCCTCTCTACAGCGCCTACATATTTGACCGGGATTGCTCGAAAGACAGTGGAAGTTCGAAGAAATGGCATTTAGAGCCACAGGTAACTGTGCTTCACTGTCTAACAAAATATTTTCATTAGCAGTTGAAGCATTTCATTCTTTTTTGTCATTACAAATAACATATAAAATACATTAGATGGATGGTGCGAATGTTCTTTTACTGTACTATAAACATTAAATATGTCCTCTGAGAGACAGTATTGAAAGTAAGAACAGAACCCTTTTCCATACAACATTTGAAGAAGAAAAAACGGTAACACTTTACAATAAGGTCTCATTAGTTAATGTATTAACTAACATGAACTAACCATGAGCAATACATTTGTTACTGTATTTGTTGTTTACATTAATTCAAACAAATACAGCTGTTCATCGTTTGTTCATGTTACTTCACTGACACTTTTATCCAAAGCGACTAACATTGCATTTCAAGGTACACATTTACATTCTTATCAGTTCTTGCTTTCCCTAGGAATTAAACCCATGACCTGGGGTTGTAAACACCAACGCTCTACTGTTTGAGCTACAGGAAAGCCTGTGTATTGTATATTAGTTGATGTTAACTAATGTAGTGTTTTGCAAAGTGTTACCAAAAAAAAGTATTTTCTCACAAATAATAAAACATTAAACTAACCATCTAACATAATATTTCTTATGTAGATTACCAACCCTGAAGATCAAAAACTATGGATGGTTCGTGAGACTAAAAGTAATAAAAACGCTTATAAAGCAAATCAAGCCACCAGCGACGACTACAGCGACACCGGATATGATCGTGGACACCTGAACCCCAACAGCTTCCAATGCAAACATGGCCGTACGGCAACGTTTACACTGACCAATGCAGCACCTATGGACCCGTGTTTCAACCGTAACCATTGGGCAAAGTGGGAGAAAAGTTTAAGAAGTTTTTTAGAAGTAATGCTAAATACTGACAGTGGTTTAGCAACCGTCTACATTGTAACAGGTACAGTACCTAATGCAAATCTACGGATACCACAGAAAGAAATCTCTGAAGACTATGAAGAAATCTCTGAAGACTATGAAGAAATCTCTAAAGACTATGAAAGGGTGACGGTACCCTCTCACATCTGGACGGCTGTCTGTTATAAACACCACAACGATGACACAAAGTCCTTCTCCTTCGGCTATATGGGGAGAAACCAGCCAGAGGAACCTGGCATAAGCCTGATGAGTGTCTCAGACCTGAACAATCGGCTCAGCAGACTCTATGAGCTCTCAAATACACAAAGGTCAATTAAGATTTTTGTGGATGATTGTTTTGGTTTCAATAATCGACTAAAGGTTCAGGAAGCATTTAAGAAATTAATTAATCTGCCAGGGAACCAAGGAGTCCAGATGACCTCAGATATAGAGACAAATATTGGTGCAGTGAAAATGCTCACCACCACTGCCAGCCAATCATCTGAAAAGAGAGTCAAGGTGACAGAGATGACAGTAAAATTAGCCTTTGACAGCATGGACACTTACTGTATTATGGCAGAGGATCTGAAGGATTTTGCTGGAAGTGCTTGTCTTATAGTTAATAACACAGCACAAGAAAGGAAAATTGTGCACGATGAGCTCAGAAAGAGGGAGGTGTCCGAAGGGTCGGATGCTGTTGAATGCCTGTTGGTCCCAGAGAAGCAGAAGACTGCAGCTGATGGATCGCAGTGCTCAAGCATCTCCGAATCTGGTGACACATGTGAATGCACCTCGGGAAGTCAAACCAAGCCCTGCTGCTCATCTCCCTGCCTGTACAAACTCAAGGGCTACTGGTGTAACTCAGGGAATACACAGATACCGTGCTCACCGCGATACTCGCTCATCACGGCTAAAGGAGAGAGGTGCAAGGATGATCACCCCTGCGGCACATACGGCCACAACTTCTACTGGTGTTACCTCGTCTCTGGCGGCTGGGATTACTGCAGCCCTCCGCTCTGGAGAAGTAAAGCTGCAAACGGGAAGCACTGCCGCAGCAACCATGCCTGTGCCAAATATGGTTATAGTTATATGTGGTGCTACACGGATGAGAAAGGCAACTCTGCTGATTGCTGTACTTCTGATGACTGCTTCTCTGCTGTGAACGGCCAAACCTGCAGGTCTGATCACCCCTGTGGCTACCACAATTACAATTACCTGTGGTGCTACACGGATGATAACAACAACTGGGCTAAATGCTGCAAAAAGTGTAGCCAGTAGATGGTTTGCAATGTTCATTACAATTAATACTTAAGTATGACTTTGCAAAGAAGATTGTTATTGTACTTGGAGCTCTTACTAACCTACAAACTTTCTAACATAAAAAAATTAATTCTCTCATATGTTCTTCTGAAATTAACAGCAGCTTAAAATGTATTTTTAATGTATTTAGTAAATGTATGCAAAAACAAAAAGCTCAATAAAAACATCTATGAATATATAATACATTTGCAAATTCTTGTGCAAACTAGCATACTTTGTTTTCAGTTAGACAAATCTCTGACATGTTTGACTGTAGACTCTCATTAATGCACATCTACACCAACCTCGAAGAACAACGATGTGGATTTTCATGAAGAATAATTCAAACTCCATCCACGCTCATGTGCCCAGAGACAGCGAATGCACAGACATTACACTACTCGATAGATGCCCTATGCTTGACATTCAGCCCAAGAATCAATGTTAATTCAAGTCACATTTCACTATAATTCTGTATAGCCTAACCCTTTCCACAAAACTCATTGTTTCAATGCATTAAATTTTAGTTGAGATACATATGCTCCTTTAAAAAAAAAAAAAAAAAAAAAAAACACACGCAGAGGGTAAGTGTGACTTGTGTGTTGGCCTGGCCTATGCCCTGGGCTGGTTCTAAATTGCACATCCCACTTTCATAATGCATCCTATACTTGTTGACACACACACGCACATCTAAACATCAAAATAAAAAGAGGAAGCTTGGCATGTGAGCGGTGTCACAGGTTGGGGAGATGTGGTGGTGGCCCTGGAGCTGGGTATTAACCTATGCTGTGGCAATGGGGCACCATCAGAGGCACCATTATAATAATTTAATATTAATATAATTATTATTATTAGAATTAAAACCATTTACAATACTACCATTATGTGTATTTGCCTCCTTCCTCATCCTTTCCTGTCTTGCCCAGCCTGAGACTCCACTGACTGCTGGTCCTGTTACTTCCCGTGAATCCAGACAGTTTCATTAATAATTCATGCAAAAAACACGATGCACACATGCATAGCCAATTTCACATACATGAAACCAAATTCACATGCGTGAAAAAAATCAATTCACGTGCGCAAAATGAAATTCATAAAATACATTTCACAAATGCAAAACACAATTCGTAGATATACCACTGTGCATAAAAACTTTCAAATTTTTTAAATGTACGAGTTTATCCTTGAATGTGCAAATCGTTGACCCTTTTAGTGAGAATCGCCTTGGATTTGTGTTTGTTGCTGTGTCTGAAATCGCCCCCTACACCCTCATTCACTATCCCCTGCATTACTCCACTATAGTCCACTGAAGGAGTGAATGAAAACGAGTGAGTGAATTCGGACACTGAGAGCCAGAAGGGCTGCTGTTTCTGCATAGATTAAGCCGTTTAATAATAAGTGAAACTTGGTAAACTGGCAGCTCCAGTAGTAATGAAAAGATTTATCCTGAACTCTGCTATGGAAGCTAGCATAAAAACCTTAATTAAACCATTTATTAATCAATTAAAAAGGAATTTACACCTGTATGATATTACGCTGGTCCAGCACGGTTTGGAAAATGGATGGATGGATGATTCAGCTGCGGCTCCATCTCCTGGTCAGACACAGGAATTCATTCAGCACGCGACTCTCATAGTGCATTATGGGTATTCTTTTGCCGTTAAGCGTACATCAGTTATACACTCGTTATTGCGGAGCATTGTGAGATTGAATGAGTGCACTTAATAACGTCCACTTTGGTTTCGGACACCATTACAAATGGCTATTCACTCAAATAATGCAGCTGTCAATTAATCTGTCACTGCGGGTCCCAGGTGCACTCAGGTTGAGTTACCCTTTAAGGGACAATTTCAGACACAGCCGAGACTTTCCTGGCAGCGCTTTCCTCCCACCCAAATCAGTCATACTCTTGAGCCAATCAAATTTAAGCTTATCAATCGAACGATCATCAATTGAGGGCGTGGGAGGCCTATCTGGATGTTACGTCAACAGCTTTCGACTACAGTTCATGTTATGGCTCAGCTGGAGTATGTGCAGTTTGATCGGTTCATTTCTGTGTTTACTGAAGTTAAAGGAGTTAGAGATCAGTTGAAGCAACAGTTTATTAACTTTTAACAGATGTAAGCAACAGCTGTGGTAATCAGATGTCCCATATTTTGTCCAAAATGAAGAAGAATGATGCTTGTTTTGTTGTATTTTTAGCTGCAGGTACAGACAGCTCTCTCAGTTACAATCATGCAAATGATAGCAAAACAATCATCTGTGGCCAATACCCACCCTAGCTCTCTTAAAGGGCCCCTATTATTATATTTTTAAGTGTCCTAATGTTGTTTTGGAGTCTCCTACAACAGGTTTACATGCATCAAACGTCAAAAAACTGTTTCATTTTCTCATAATATACATTTGCACATCACCAGATTTTCAATGATTCTCAAACGACTCGCCAAATGAATCAATCTCTCTAAATCCCTCCTTTCCGCGAGCTACTCTGCTCTGATTGGCCAGACAGCTCAGTCTGTTGTGATTGGTTTACCGCGTACAGCACGCGTCGAAAACAAAAATTCCCATTGCCATAACAACGACAGCTCTGCGTGTCCTGAGGCTTCCTACACCGTAAACTAAACACAGTAACGAACAATGACGTCGATTTTACCATATCAATCCGAGCGCGAGTCCGATGATGAAACACTAGAAGAACCATTCATTCAACCCGAACCTCCATCGCAAGGACGACTCGAGCAGGACGTTTCAGCGATTCACTACTCAGTTTGAGGTACATTATGAGATGTTGCTATTCCTCACCATCAGCATTAACAAGTGCATGTCCATCAACCGATTATTTTACTTGTACTAATTTATTTACAGAGTATGTTTCTAATATATTGCGGTGAACACGTGGAAACTGTATCAATTGGGTGACAGTGAGACTGTGTAGTCACGGGAAAAATCACCACTCTTCCATTCCGATTACAACATCAAACAGATTCTCCCCTCTCAGTGAAACACCCACTGAGAATCCTGTTGAATGTGCCCTAGTTATTGGCGATTCTGTTACACGGAACGTGAAAATAGAGACACCAGCCACCATAGTCACATGTTTGCCGGGAGCCAGAGCGCCTGACATCAAAGCAAATTTAAACGTGCTGGCTAATGCTAATCGTAAATTCTCTAAGATTATTATTCATGTCGGCACTAATGATGTTCAGAAGATAACTAAAATTAACGTTAAAGAGGTGTGTGAACTCGCAAGTACGATGTCAGGTATTGTAATCTGCTCTGGCCCCCTTCCTGTTCGCAGGAGTGATGAGATAGTTAGTAGTTAGTAGTGTACTGTCATTCTTTTATGTTGTATTATCTTGTATAATGTTATTTTCCTGCCTCGGGACTACAGGTGAAAATTAGCATTTATGCTATAACCTGGCTCATTTACAGTCTACAGAAATGTTTGATTGTCCATTAATGTGCACTGTCCCGAATAAATAAATAAATAAATAAATAAATAAAATAAATAGATTGTGTTCGCTTAACGGTTGGCTGTCTAAGTGGTGTCCGCTTAATAATATAGAATTCATAGACAATTGGAAAAGTTTTTGGGGCAAACCTGACCTGTTGAAAAGAGATGGTATTCATCCCTCCTGGGATGGTGCTGCTCTTCTCTCTAGTAATATGGCTCATAGTCTTAGAGCTCAAACATGACAATCTGGGGCTCAGGTCAGGAAGCAGACAGACTGGCTAAACCGACCGTCTGCTAGCGGCCTCGCGTCATCAAGGTCAGATAAATCCCATCACATAGAGCCTCTTTCACCTAGCTATCATCATATAGAGACTGTGTCTGTTCCCCGAATTTGGAAATCCAAAAAACGTTTAAACCTATCCAAGGTTAAAAATTTCATTGATGTTCAACAAATAAAAAACAGATATAATACAATATATAACAAATGCTAAAGCTTGGGTTGCTGAATATTCGATCGCTTACTTCAAAAGCACTCGTTGTTAATGATATGATTTCAGATAATAACCTAGATGTGCTGTGTTTGACAGAAACCTGGCTAAAACCAGACAATTATATTACTTTAAATGAGTCCACCCCGCAAGATTACTGTTATAAACATGAACCCCGTCTGAAACGCAAAGGGGGTGGTGTTGCTGTAATTTATAGTAATGTCTTCAGAATTACTAAGAAGTCTAGTTTCAAATAAAATTAGTTTGAAGTGTTAGTGCTTAATGTAACAATATCTAGCGTAAATGATAAATCACGTTTGAGATTTGTGCTGGCTACTGTATACAGGCCACCAGGGCACCATACAGACTTTATCAAAGAATTTGCTGACTTTCTATCAGAGTTAGTATTGGCTGCAGATAAAGTACTAATTGTTGGTGATTTTAATATACACATCGATAATGAAAAAGATGCATTGGGTTTGGCATTTAAAGACATTCTTAACTCTATTGGAGTTAGACAACACGTGTCAGGACCTACTCATTCTCAAAATCATACTTCTGATCTAATATTATCACATGGAATAGATGTTGATGCCGTTGAAATTCTGCAGCAGAGCGATGACATCTCAGATCATTATCTAGTCTCGTGTAAACTTCATTTAGCTAAGGCTGCAAAGCCGACTCCGTGTTACAAATATGTTAGACCTATCACTTCTGCCACTAAAGATTGCTGTATTAATAATCTTCCTAATCAGTTTCACCATCTCAGCATCCCGGATAGCTTAGAAGAACTCGATATTGCAACAGAAACGTTTAACTCTCTCTTTTCCAGCACTTTAGACACAGTTGCTCCGTTGCGTTTAAAGAAGATTAAAGAAAACAGTCCAACGCCGTGGTACAACGAGCACAATCAGGCCCTTAAGAGAGCAGCCAGAAAAATGGAGCGCAACTGGAAGAAAACAAAACTAGAGGTATTTCGCATTTCATGGAAGGAGAGCTCGACTGCTTACAGAGAGGTTTAAAAACTGCTTGATCTGCTTATTTTTAACCTTATTATAAGAAAATAAACAAAAACCTTAGTTATTAATTTGAAACAGTGGCTAAACTAACGAAAAATAAAGCTTCAAGCCCAGATGTTTCCAAGCAGCACAGCAGTAATGACTTTATGAACTTCACTTATAAGATTGATAATATCAGGGACAAAATTATAACTATGCAACCGTCTACTACAGTATCGCATCAGGCAGTGCATTGTAGTCTCCCTGAGGAAATATTTGATTCATTCATTGCTATAGAAGAGGGTGAATTTTATAAACTCGCTAAATCATCTAAATCTACAACATGTATGTTAGACCCTATACCGACTAAGCTACTGAAAGAGATGCTTCCAGAGGTCATAGATCCCCATTCTTAATATCATTAATTCATCTTTGTCTCTAGGATACGTACCAAAAACTTTTAAGCTGGCTATGATTAAACCGCTTGTTAAAAAAACGCAACTTGATCCTACAGAATTAGTCAATTACAGGCCGATCTCGAATCTACCTTTTCTGTCAAAGATATTAGAAAAGGCAGTATCCTCACAACTGTGTTCCTTTCTTGAAAGAAATGATATCTGCGAGGATTTCCAGTCCGGATTTAGACCGTACCATAGTACCGAGACTGCTCTCGTTAGAGTCACAAATGATTTGCTCTTATCATCCGATCGTGGTTGTATCTCTCTATTAGTGTTACTCGATCTTAGTGCTGCGTTTGACACCATTGACCACAACATTCTTTTAAATAGACTAGAAAACTATGTTGGCATTAGTGGAATTGCACTAGCATGGTTTAAATCATACTTATCTGACCGTTATCAGTTTGTAGCTGTAAATGAAGAGATGTCTCATCGATCACAAGTTCAGTATGGCGTACCACAAGGCTCAGTACTAGGACCGCTGCTGTTCACTCTGTACATGCTACCATTAGGAGATATCATTAGGAAACATGGCATTAGCTTTCACTGTTATGCTGACGATACTCAGCTCTATATTTCTTCAAAACCTAACGAAACTTACTAATCCACAAAATTAATGGAATGCATAGCTGATATAAAAAACTGGATGACTAGTAATTTCCTACTACTAAACCCTTGTGTGGTGTTCATATTTTTGTTACTCAGCCAGTGTTCGTGGGTCCGCTGTATTTTTGGGTTTTTAATTCAACACAATTAAAAATGTTATGTTAAAATACTCAACAGATGTTTACTTCATCCCAATTACAAGCAATAGCATATATGGTTAATATTTTCTCTTTACCTTTGTTAGATCACATTCAAGAATTGCAACCTTGTGTGGGAATGGCAGGAGTAGAAACACAAAACTCACTCTTGCACTCTTTCACACTTACACACAATCTCTCTCACACGCACGCACGCACACACACACACACACACACTCATGCACACACATACACACACCCACAACACACACACAGACACACACAAAACACACACCCACACACACACACACACACACACACACACTTGGAAATATGGTGTACGGTCACTCTCCATAGGCATAATGGTTTTTCTAATGTACAAACTGTATAATCTATCCCCCTACACTAACCCTACCCCTAAACCTACCAATCACAGAAAACTTTTGGCATTTTTTGCATTTAGTATGTTTTAGTATGAGGACACAGATGTCGTCATAAACCATGTTTACGTTGTAATACCCATGTCATTATACACATTTGTGTCCTCATAAACCATATACAAGAACACACACACACTAACAGCAGGCCCTGACAGGAGGAGGACAGATTAAAGGTCCACAGGACCTACAATTTCCACACTTTTATTAGCTCCGGGTCCAGTGGACCCGAACATCCTGTGTGTAATATAAATGTGTGTGTGTGTGTGTGTGTGTGTGTGGGGGGGGGGGGATGGGGGTGTGGGGGGGGGGGGGGGTGGGGGTGGGGGGGGGGGGGGGGGGGGTGTGTACAGTGTGTTTTCATTGAAAATGTGTTCTGATATATATTCCTCACAGAAAATGAGCCAAGGCCAATGAGTCTCAGTTTGAAAAAATAATTAATTGTATCATTTTTCTTTTGATAAAAAATGAAAACGGCTCCAACAGACCCGAACACCATACAAGGGTTAATTTTGAAAAAAACAGAGATTCCACCATGTAAGTTCATCATCATCATCTTCTCCATCAAGCTGAGAAGAAAACGATGGCAACTTGCACCATGACTTTTTGACTCACAGACTCATCAACGAACTCAATTTTCAACCACTTCAAGAATTGTCCACGCACACATACCATGCAAGTATCAACAAAGTTGCAAAAAAGTCCCTTTTACGATCTTGATCTTGTTACATGCTCTAAGTGCTGTACATGCTAAGAAATAATTATTTTTCGGTGGCCATGAAAGATACACTTTTCTTAGAATAAATGAATAATCAAAAGAGTTCGTTGGAACTGATTAATTGATTGTAATATTAATTTAGCTACCTCAAGTTAATCTAATTAACTGACCAAAATATTAATAATTAATCATAATTGGTAATTATGAGTTATTATTAATATTTCCCCTTTGAGCTAAAATTTGTTACACAAATCTTGCTCCATGCTTAATCTTTACTCAAAGTAGTGAGAACGACAGACAATCTGCATTAATAGACAGTTTAATGTAATAGTGGCCCACAGCTGATTAGCTGACTCGATATTTGAGAAGCAGTCGTCAGTAAAATAAAGGTAACAGGAAAAGTTTAGGATTATACTGCTGTGGTATCATGGTAAAGATTAATTTTAACCACAGATTCTCCACATGCTCGTCCTTGGGCAGTGGAAAAAAACTGTCTTTACCTTCACATTATAGAGCACAGCGTCTTCTCGACATGATGCTGTCCAGTATCCACAGGGATCAGCTGCCGGATTGAGGCTCAAGTTTCCCTGGTGTCTGCGTGCGCAATAAGTGGGTGGGCTGATGTTTCGTCTTGACGTCACAACGAACCGGCTTTGAAAAACAATTAATTTAATTGACTCAGAGTCGACTCTTACTTTTGAAAGACAATAACTTTATATACGGTGCACTTTCAGATTTAAAACTTTGCAGGATGTTTTCATTCACTTAGAGCTGTGTTACACACTACATGAAAGGACATTTTCAAAAATCCATAATAGGGGCCCTTTAGCACTGGCCTCATCGAGATTGTTCTTTAAATAGTGAATATACCTATGAGCACACATTGCTTAGTGATGACGATATTTGCATCTGCCATTTGTGCAACAGTATGCAGTGTTCAATTATTACACACGTATTGTTTCCCTGCATTTTTCAGGATTACACAACATTGGCATGACATCTGGATAGCAGTCACAAACATCTTAATTCATGTCGTTTCTTTATTCTCTTTTTAAATACTTTATGTATTAAAGTCGTTAAATTAATATCCAATATTCATGTACTTTTTCCTGTGACATTAAAAACCCTTAGATGACAATACAGCACAGAACATACATTGTGAAGCATTCATTTTACTGTGCCTGGTAAAAAATCTTTTTTTTTTTTTTTTTTTGCTGATCAGACAAAGGCGTACTTCGCTGTTTAAGCATGAATTAAGTGATTGGTACAGATAATACACAAATAAAACACCACAATTCACAGGGACACAAGGCACTTGCACCACTTGGGTGATGAATTGAATGGTGAATAACAGTATTAATTCGGTTCCTACCTGTACCAGGTCTCTAAGGCGAAAAAGGTAAAGAGAACGAGCCGGAAGTTTAACTCGCCCTTTTTATTTTAACTTTTTTTTTTTTTGTCTTTTGATAAGAAAAAACAAAACAAAAACAGACAAACAGACAGTCAAGTAGGTTAACAGAAATGCTCATCATCATGTAAAACAGGGAAAAACAAGAAAAAAAAAAAAAAAAACAAGACATATACATCTCAATTTGTATTCAGATAAGATATCCAGTTTGCTTCACATTTACTCCTGGCATGTCTCAGAGAGAAAGTCAAATGTTCCATAACATAAATTTCCCAAACTATTTCTATCCATTCAGCAACTGTCGGGGACTCTTTACTTAGCCATTTCCTAGTTATTGCTTTCTTGCTACCTGCTAGAAGTATTTGTAACAAATATCTGTCTGTCTTTCTCAGCCCTGTTGGTAGATTTCCTAAATACTGAAATTTAACTCAAGCTCTGAACCGATTATTGACCTAATTGCCATCACCACCTCTACCCAATACAAAGAAATAGGACACTCCCAAAAGATATGAAAATGACCAGCAGACATACTACCACACACTCTCCAACGCTGACCATGTTCAGGATTGTTGCTCTTTTTTATATTGGGGTTTATAAAGAATCTTAAAGTGTTTTTCCAGGTGAATTCCCTGCACAGACCTGTGATAGAGGTCGTAGATTGCATCCTGCATATTTAAAACCAGTCATCTTCGCTTATCTTTATGTTAGCTTCTCTCTCCCACCTCATTTTTACATACATTGTTGAGAGTCCCCTGTCCAACTGTAAATATGAATATAACCTGGAAATCAGTTTTCTTTAACTTGCCTTTTATAGCGCGTGACGTTCCGCTTCGGGGGTCATGGGCATACGTACTACCGGCACATCCGGGAACTTAACTGTCAATTTAGTCACCGCCCCTTTTTAGGGGAAAATAAACTAGACTTCCCATAGACTTAAATACAAAATAGCGGCACAAAACAATGTCCCTACACTGCCGGCAGGCGTGAATAACTTAAGAAATCACTAAGACTAAACATGTCAAGTAATTATATGTCCACCCTGCCTGCCATAGAGCGTGAAAGATACATCCACAAACTTAATTTGGTCAATTTAAAAACATGTCCCTTCATTCTCCCAGCGTCAAATTGGTGTAACAACCCCACCCAGTGGCCAGAGGTGTCTTACCAGGACATTTACTCGTACCTCTTCGAGTCACCAGGTAAGCCAGTGAATGATTTTACTTCTTTTACATCTTTAAATGTATATATTATGTCTTTATATTTAGAGTACTGAGTGTACTATTCTGTCCAGCCATACAACTAGCCTGACTTAGCTTAAGCTACTGTTAACAAGTGTAAGTTACCTCAGCTTGTCCATGTAACATTAATAGATTGACCATGGTTCATCACATGTTGAATTCTGTGTGGATTTTGCAGGGGCTGATGAACACACCTGTGTTCCTATAGAGAGGAGGAGAGTGGCTAATGAAGCCCTCTTCACTGGAAAACGAAATGCTGCAATAAAAGGTTTGGAGTAAGTATATAAGACAAATGTAATATGTAATTTTATTCAAGTGCTGGAGACAGGGCAAGATGAGGAGACAGAAAAAAAGAAAGGATGATGGAGATGAGGAGAGAGCAGGTGTAGACACATAATCTACTGCCCGCTGACATGGGTTTGAAGCTATTTCTTATCCTTTTCTTTTTTTTGGTCTTCAAACGTCTTTAAATGCACATATCAGAGAAATAAAAAAATTTGATCCCCCTACCAACCTCAAATTTAGGACCTCTTTGATTATAAAGCCCTGTCTGTCTACGGCCCTGTGTTAGGCATAAGATCAATAATGAATGTGTAGCCGACATATTGTGAATGAATTTAATAAACTTAGTTACCTAGCTTTCATAGTAGCTTTCAGTAAATGAACACGTCTGAGAAAATGATTCATAGGCAAAATGCTGGAAGCTGAAAGAGAAAGAGCTGCCATTGAAAGGGAGGAGAGGCGCTGGAGAGACATGGAGGAAAAAGAGGAAAGAAAAGAAAGACAGCGACGAGAGCATGAGAAGAGACTAGAACAGGAGGCCAGAGAAAGAGAAGAAAGAAGAGACCGAGAAGTGTGTGAGAGAGAAAGAGAGAGAGGAAGGATTCCTTCAGCTATTAGAAATAATTGCAAAAAAAACAACATTAATAAAGAAATCAAATGATACAGACTTTTCATATATTTGTTAGTAAGTTCACTGTTTCATGCTGTTTTAGCAAGTTTTATTACAAAACACTTAATTCCCAGGGATTTACAGTAGTTAGATTGTCAGTTGTAAAGTGTTTAATATGTGTAATTGAGTAATTAATATTTTTTTGTTTGTGTTTTGTGTGTGTATTTTGTAGCAGAGTCCAGATGGTTTTTGAAACAAGCAAATTGCAGGTATATATGAAAAATATGTCGTCTGACTATGAGGGCCACACTGTAGAGAAATACCCACACACTCCAGACACTGTTAAAACACTGTATTTGCTTTATTTTTTGTTTATTTAACTCTTAAATGGATACAGAATGCAAAGCTTAAAACAGAATCACAAAACTTTGGCATAAAGTAGTATAATAGAGCTTAAAGAGTACATGATTGGATCATCATTGCAGTGATTATTATGTTTCTATCATGTTATATGTTTGGGAACAGTTCTTTTAATCCTAATTGATGGAGTGTGAAGCTTTTCATTTCTTAACCCTCTGGGCTTCTTCGCCCGAAAACGGGCGAAAACTTGAACGTTTCGAATTGTTTAATTTTTTTGCTTCATCGGATGGGGGTGAAACTTGGTGACTTTTGTTTTATTACCTATATGAACACACAAAAAAATCAAGGAGATGATTCTGATATGTTAAAGGGTCGTAAAAAAAAAAGTCACACTTAGCTTCCTCCCGCCCGGACATAGGAAATGAATGGGAAATACGAAAAAATAGGAAAACTCAGAGAAACTTTTGGTGGTACAAGCTACAGATCAGCCACTGTGCTGAAAAAAAGTGTACAGCAATGAAGGGGTGACACTCTAAAACATCAAGAGTGCAAAAAAGACACCCTCCCCCCCACACACACCCACACACACCCACACACACAAACACACATACACACACACACAGAGAAATGAACTGGTAAGACTGAAACAGCCAATTTTGCCCCAAACTATATAAAAATTATATAATCATAATAACTCCAAAACTATAGCAAGGAGTGTCAAAAGGTAGGTATCGTTTGAAAGAACTCTTTTTAAATTTTTTGAAAATATAAATTACATTACATTTGGACATTGTCCTGCCAAGAAACGGCGGATAAAAGACAATATATATATATAATTTTTATTATGATTTTGCATATCTTTCTTATTTGTCAGTAAAGTTACAGCATTTGGAAAAGAGACAGCCTTTTTGTACAGTCTTTGACACCCCCTCATGGGCAATATTTTCTCCATGAAGAATATCTTGTCATAAAAGCAATATATTATGTTAATTTTGGGCTCATTTTAATTGTAATAATATGCTGTAAAAAACGAAGTGCCATTTTCAATTATCTGAGAATGTTTCATGAGCTGTATAATGTTTTTGACACATTGCAGTACATTATTTTATAGATTATGAAAAAAAGGAAATTCTATTTATCAGCAAATAACTCAGCAATACTTAAGAGTTTTTCAAAGTGGATACATTCACTGTAAAGTTCAGACTCTAAGCTTTCAAATGACATCAACTTTGTGTTAATCAAGGCAAGATTTTTTTAAAATATGGTAAAGAATATTTTTGCAGCTAGGTGGCGCCTGCTGGCGGTACACTCGGTTTTAGAGGGATTACTCAGCACTCGTTAGGAGTTAATACATGTAATTAGATGCATTAAAAAGCTGAGATCCTAAGCTTTAAAATGATATATAATTTGTGTTGTTCCATTCAGTGGTTGCTTAGTAATATTTTTTTTTCTTTCCGAATGAGAATAAATCAAATAAATAAATAAAAAAGCTATAGGCCGCCTATAGGCGGTTATAGGACATGACACAAATTAATACATTTTGAAGCCACTAGATGGCGCTCTTCTCAGTTGAACATTTTTTTTTTTAGGCCTGCACTCTATTTTGATGTGAAATGTTGCATTTATTGAAAAATAAAATAAAATAAATAAAATAAAAATATATATATTAATTCTAATGGAAAAAATAGCTCATAAAAATTATATAATTAATGCAAAGTATCATAAAAAATTCTAAAAATTCTAAATAATATTCAGAAAACATTATAGAACAAAAATATATTTGATTGGTTATCCTGGGAAAAAGTAAAGTAAAATTTTAAGGCTTCGCCCGTTTTCGGGCGGGAGGAAGCTAAGTGTGACTATTATACGAAGAAGCCCAGAGGGTTAAACAACTATGTAGAAGACACATCATGGTCATATTCCAGGATTGACAATGTGAAGATTCATCAGGCTCAAACTGTGAAAGAATAGTTGGGAGGCGCTAGAACAAAGTCTTGCTCAATCTAAGAAAGGGAATCATTATTAGATATAAACCCTGAAGAAACTTAAATATTTGATTATAAAGACTTTACTTACCAAACCTTTAATGTCTTTGAAACGTGGAAAGACTGTCAATATATCGCTTGACTGCATAGGGTTCCACCAACTTAATAATAATAAATAAATAAAAAAAGTACAAAACATTACCTCAAACAAGATGTGTAATTTAAAAAAAAGGCTATTATTTCAGATTGATGAATTTTAACAGTCTTTTCCCCCAACATTTATAAATAATAACAACTTTGATGCCCACCTTTTTAGCTTCATCATCTAGTCTCATTCTTTTACTTGAAGAGCTTTCTTCAATAATGACTGTATCCTGTGAGTCAGTGGAGTCAATTGATGAAGACAGGGACAGATTCAACTGCACATGAGAGGCAGATGCCAAGTCTAGTTGCATATAGGGTGGTCAAAGTCTTCATGATACTAATAAATAAACACTGAGAAATGTTCTAGAAAGTAATAAAATAAACACGAACCTGCACCATGTTTTATGGTGAGAACACCAACTGAGGGATCCATAACAACATCCTCAAAAACATCATCATCCACCTCAGTCCCCGATTCATCAATAACCTTCACATTCTCGGGTACAGTTGGGACACCGAACTTTAAAAAAGCTGGAAAAAAAATGTATGCAAATTAATGAGAAAGGGTATACATTAAAGGTTTGATCAATTACTTGCTGGCAACTCTGAACATCAGAGCAAATATAACATGTGACAGTATATATTCTAAAATAAAATGACTAAATACCAAACATTATATATATATATATATATATATATATATATATATATATATATATATTAGATTTATATATATAGATTTTTTTTTTCTTTTCTTTTACAAATTCATAAAATTTATATAATTAAGTATATAATAATAGTAGAGATTTGCAAGATTCTGAATAAATTGAGAATCATGATTTTTTTTTTTTTCAAACTGAGATCATGGGTCTCCCATGATTCAGAATAGACAACAAAATGACATGTAATTTACTAAAGACTGCAACAAAATGTTAATTGCTGCAGTCCAACTATTTTTTTTTTATTATTTAATCAAATTAAATGTTTCTTTGCTGAATGAATCAGCCTTTTGAACGAATCTTTTGAATGAATGATTCAAGGACAAATACATTTTTTACAGTCTCTTGGCGCCATCTTGAGGCGTAACGATGTAATTGGTACAATCTTAATTTGAAGTGTAAAAAAGGTGATTTGCTCGATTTTTAACCTCTACCATGGACATCAGTGTTTACATCCAGACATTAAACGTTTATCCCAGTACTTCAGTGATTAATTTTAATATTTGCAACACAGAAACAAGGATTCGAAGGATGCATGTTTGAAAAGACTGAAAAGCAGAACACACATATTTGAATCGAGAACGCGATATTTAAACGATTCATCGCTGTAAAAGTGTATATTTTTCTTGCCAGCAGACAAAAATTCCTTCAGGCTCAGTTCGGTTATTTTAACAATTTTTTTACCATCCCCAAGTTTCACCTTAACCAGCATGCTCTAATAGGAGATTACACAGATGACAGTGGAAAAGGGTTATTTCTAACAAATAAATAAGTAACAAAACATGTTGCATAGTCACCACAGTATTTTAGACTAACTAACGTTAGCCTAACGTTGGGTCTTTAAATTTGAACATTGCCATTTCGACCGTCCCATAAAATCGGGCGGCTAATGCATTGCAGAAAACTCAACGTTTAAAAATAACAATATACAAATTATCTGGATATAACCATACCAACTGCAACCAACAGAAATACAAATTAAATAAGATTTTTGACATCATTCTAGATTAAATTGTTACCACATTGTGACGAAAAAAATATTTCTCCACCACATGAACTTCCATTCGTAGTCTGAACCTATCAAATTACACAAAGTTCATCAAACTACGACATATACAGTAATATTAACACATGCATTCACATAAAATGTTAAAATTATGTTTTAATGTGTTACTTAAAAGAGCTTACCATTCGGTGCGATGTAGAAGAAAATGGCGACAACGAGGAAATTCAAGTCAGATCTGGTTAGGTTGAGGGGCGGAGCTTAACAGAGTAAAGTTAACGAGACATAATTTTCACCAACACTAGGGGGTATCTTTCACTATTTGTTGTTAAATCAACTCCTTAAGAGTAAATGTAGAGTAACACTGTTAGTTTTACTGTGTAGTGTCCCCATCACTACACTGGGGCGTTTGGACCCGCACAGAGCACAGGGTGAGCGCCCCCTGCTGGCCTCACTAACACCTCTTCCAGCAGAAACCTGGTTTTCCCAGGAGTCTCCCATCCAGACACTGACCAGGCTCAACCCTGCTGAGCTTCAGTGGGAGACCAGTCTTGGGCTACAGGGTGATATGGCTGCTGTGACAAAAACATCTCAGTGTGGATGGAAAGACGAAACCGAGAGAAACAGAATGAAAGCATATTAGTGTGGACAGGGCCTCTGTGTTTTCATCTTCATCTGTGCACTTGTCAGTAGCAGAAAGGGAACTGAAAGTAGATGAGGAAGTTAGAGCGGTTCCTGAGACCCGCAGTTTTGTCAGGTTGGACACACACACACAGACAGACTATATGAGGCTCAGGTTGAGGTTACATCAGCAACCGCACCAATAGGAAGCGCCTGGTTGAACATCTGTAACAATGTCCAGAGATTTTGGTCAAATCCAGCGAACTCCAGTGATCAATTTGGACACATAGTGAATTTTTTTTTTACCACACAAAATTGCTTATCGTGTGGATTCCTATTGAAGTCAACAATTCCTATTGAAATCGCCAAACAACAGCAAATTTTACAGCACATTAACCGTTACTGTTATAAGTGAACATGTTTTCTGCATAAGGAATACTGTTTCTGGGTTAAAGCCTCTACTCTTTTATAGTGAGAATATTCAACAGCCATTTATGAGCACTGTTGATTCAAGACACACATTTAAGCTTTTCAAAAGCCACTGTGCACATTACAGCCTCCAGTCTCACGGCATCCCAGACTTCAATATTTTAATAATCCAAAAAATCTGAATAACTGTGGCCATCTGAGATTTCGGTATAGAGATAGAGGTTAGGATCATCATTTTCAGGAGTATTACAGCACACTGTGAGTGTATATTAGTACCGTTTGTATTTTACTTTTGGACCTGGAAACAGTGACGTCAGACAAGCGGATTGAGACACAAATGTTTTAAAGTTAAGTGAAGATGCACATTTTTAATTGGGGTAGTCAAAATGTTCATGTCAACAATGTTTAACGTTGATTTATTACATGGAACATATGTGTTTCCATGCATTTTTTCTTGTATAGCCTATTCTATTGTTTATAAATGGTTGAGTTTTCATGTTGCTTTCCTATTTTTTTTAAATGTGTATTCATTGATATTAACCTATTTCTAGCCTTTTCCCAAGTGCATGCAAGTGTATGTGTTAAAAGGGATCTATAATATGCAATAAACAATTCTTATTTTGTATTTGGTTCAATTATTCAGTTTGTTTGTTGGTCATCTGGACTTTAACAAACAAATATTTATTGGTAAATAAAATATAGAAACTACTTAGAAACTACCCAGTAAATCATGTTCTTGTTAAATTTAAAAAGGATATTGATTTGAACTGTTCTTTTTGCAATACTTTGGCTGAAACATTGTTTCATTTATTTTGGCATTGCATTTATGTAAGGAAACTTTGGAAAGATTTGTCTAGATTTATCCTCACAAATAAAATAAAAGAGTACTATATTATAAATTTAATTAACATTTTTGTCAAATTTCATGTACATAAATGTAAGTACATTAAAACCCAACCCTTTGTTTTTGGTTCTTGAAAAAGAATGCAAATATATATCAAGACTTTTTATTGTATTATTATATATATGCTCTCCTTGGGTTGCCACCTTGTCGTGGTGGAGAGCCTTGCGTGTTCCGATGAACCTGAGAGCAATGCCGTCTGGAGCTTAAGCTCCTGGTAGGGCCACCCATGGCGGTAAGGTCGAGGGGGAGGTTCCAGACAAAGAGCGACCCAAGGGATATACCATCATACCACAACAGAGAAGGAAAACTCTGTACAGAAACCCTCGTGAGCCACTTCCTTGTGGTTAGCTCCAGAGAAAGCAAAGGCTAAGGGAGTAAACCCCAACAGAAAATCAGGAGTGGAGCCCCTCAGGCGGATGGTGAAGGGATATGTCACCATCCGGCAACTCCTGCAGCCGCGCTGACACTGACTGTATTGGCTCGCCTTTCTGTCAGACCCTGCCAGCAAAGCCGAGAGGAGGGTCCTGACGTCTGGGCAACCCAGGATCTCCATATCATCAGCCCAGGCCTGCACCTGGAGAGGTCACTCCAGCTGCACTGTCTCAGTGCAGAAACAACACGGGGAGCAGCAGTCTACCAGTGATAAGTCATGGCTCATTTGGCGTCGAGCCAGGGCGCTAAGGGTTGTTCCCAACGGTGGGAGGAACCATCGTGTTCCATTGGGTCGTTACCGCCCGCCTTAACCCGGGCAGTTAGGTACTACCCCGCCACAACCTGCTTGCTTCATCAGGTGCATGGAGCTTAGACAAAATCGACAGGCAGGTTGTAAAACCCAGCACCAGGAAATAATCAAAAGACCAAAATGTCACCAGCCCTGCGGCTGGCAACCTGGAATGTCAGAACATTGTGCCCTGGCCTCTGTGACGATCTTCAGCAAGTTGACGATGCTAGAAAAACCACTATCATCAACCACGAGCTGTTAAGGCTCAACATCGACGTTGCCGCCCTTCAAGAGACACGTCTTCCATCCAGTGGAAGTCTGAAGGAGAGAGATTACACTTTCTTCTGGCCAGGACTGGAGCAAGACAAGCGCCGACTTTATGGGGTCGGCTTTGCACTGCGAAATTTTCTCTTACCATCAGTAGAACCTTCTTCTCAGGGGACTGAGCGTATCCTCTCCCTCCGTCTCACAACCTCCTCAGGACCCTTGCACATCTTAAGCGTCTATGCCCCCACGCTATGCTCCACAGCTGAGGATAAAGATGCTTGCTATTACGAACTTGAGGCCAAAATTGCAGAGATTCCACCGAAAGACAACCTGCTCATGCTCGGAGACTTCAATGCCCGGGTGGGCGCTGACTACATCTCCTGGCCACACTGCATTGGATATTTTGGCGTTGGCAAGCTTAATGAGAACGGACAGCGATTACTTGAGCTATGCTCTTACCACAACTTGTGCATTACCAACACCTTCTTCCCCACCAAGCCCCACCACAGAGTGTCTTGGAGACACCCCAGATCCAAACACTGGCACCAGCTTGACCTCATTGTTACTCGGAGATCCATGCTCAAGCACGTGCTCGTCACCCGCACATTTCACAGTGCTGACTGCGACACGGACCATTCCCTGGTCAGCAGTAAGGTGCGCCTCCAACCTAGACGAACCCATCGCTCGAAGCAGAAGGGCTGCCCTCGCATCAACACGGCAAGAACATCAGTGCCAGAGCTGCGGGAACGCTTCGCCAGGGCCATTGATGAGGCCCTGGAGGACTGCCCTGTAGACAGTGTTACGATGTGATGGGAGTACATCCGTGACACCGTGTACAAGGTCACCTCAGACACCTTCGGGAAGAAGGTGAAAAAGAGTGAAGATTGGTTTTTGGCAGGGATCGAGATGCTGGAGCCTGCCATCACTGCAAAACGTACCACTCTCCTTGAGCACAAGAGACAGCCTTCTGCAAGGACAATGGCTGCCTTCAGAGAGGCACGTAATAACACCAAGAGGATTGCCCGAAAGTGTGCGAACGACTACTGGCTGAAGATGTGTAGCGATATTCAGGCTTCGGCAGACTGTGGCAATATCCGAGCCATGTATGAGGGCATGAAGAAAGCGTTTGGTCCCAATGCCATCAAGACTGCTCCCCTAAAATCTACTTCCGGCGAGATCATCACAGATCGCAGAAAGCAGTTGGAGAGATGGGCTGAGCACTACCAGGAACTGTACTCAAGAGAGAACATTGTTACTGACACAGCCATTAGAAATACCATGCCTCTGCCCATCATGGAGGAGCTTGACTCGCCACCCACCATCGAGGAACTTGGGAAGGCCATTGATTCACTGGCCTGTGGGAAAGTACCAGGTAGAGATGGAATTCCACCAGAGATCATTAAGGCAGGAAAGGTGAGCTCTCTTCTCGGCCACCTCCACAACCTCCTGCTCAAATGCTGGGAAGGGGGCATCATGCCCCAAGACATGCGAGACGCAAAGATCCTCACGATCTATAAGAACAAGGGCAATCGCAGTGACTGCAATAACTATCGTGGGATCTCCCTCCTCAGTGTTGCGGGGAAAGCCTTTGCACGTGTCATCTTAAACCGCCTACAACTGCTCGCCGATCGTGTGTACCCGGAGTCGCAATGCGGTTTCCGAGCAAAACGATCAACAATTGACATGGTGTTCACCCTTAGGCAGCTACAGGAGAAGTGCCGTGAGCAGAGACGTCCCCTGTTCCTTGCCTTTATAGATCTGACCAAGGCGTTTGACATGGTCAGTCGGACTGGCCTCTTCACTCTCCTACACAGGATTGGATGCCCCCCCCAAGCTCTTGAAGCTGATTATGTAATTTCATGAGAACACGGTGGGCACAGTCCAGTACGGCGAGTCATCCTCAGACCCCTTCCCAATCAGGTGTGGTGTGAAGCAGGGGTGTGTCCTGGCGCCAACACTCTTTGGCACGTTATTCTCCCTGCTCCTGCGGTATGCCTTCTGCAACTCCGAAGACGGGATCTTCCTCCATACTAGGAGTGATGGGAATCTCTTCAACCTCGCCCGCGTCAGAGCAAAGACTAAGGTCCGCAGGGTATTCATACGGGAGATGTTGTTTGCAGATGACGCTGCTCTTGCTGCACACACTGAGGGTGCCCTCCAGCGACTTATCACTTGCTTTGCAGATGCATGCACAGAGTTTGGCCTTGCCATCAGCCTTAAGAAAACCAACATATTGGTTCAAGATGTCAACACCACTCCTGCAATCACTATCGGCGACCACACCCTGGAGGTAGTGGAGAATTTCACCTACCTTGGCTCCACCATCTGCAGCAACCTATCCCTGGATACCGAGCTCAATATAAGGATAGGCAAAGCAGCCACCGCCATGGCTCGACTAGTAAAGAGGGCTTGGGACAACACTCTGTTGACACTCAAAACAAAACTGAAGGAGTACCAAGCATGCGTCTTGAGCACCCTCCTCTATGGCAGTGAAGCTTGGACTCTATATTCTTGCCAAGAGCAAAGACTGAATGCCTTTCATATGCGCTGCCTTAGACGACTCCTGAACATCAACTGGCAGGATCGTATCACAAACAGAGCCATCCTGGCTCAGGCAGGTATGCCAAGTATGTTCACCATCCTCACACAGAGGCGACTGCGCTGGCTTGGCCCCCTGTGTAGGATGGATGACGGTCGTATCCCAAAGGACGTTCTGTATGGGGAGCTTGCCACAGGAACTCGACCAACTGGACGGCCAACCCTGCGCTACAAAGACGCCTGCAAGCGAGACTTGAAAGCGTGCAGCATGTACCCAGCTGATTTGGAAGCAGTGACATCTGACCGCGAAAATTGGCGATCCACCGTTAAAACTGGTGTCCATCTAGCCGAAGAAAAAAGAGCAATGCAGTGGGAGGAGAAGAGGACCCGCCGGCAGCAAAGCGTTCAGCCTGCCCCCACTGACACCACCACTGCTTACATTTGCAGCAAGTGCCAACGGTGCTGTCGCTCCCATATCGGACTCTACAGTCATAGCAGAGTCTGCAACCAAATCACAGACTGACCTGGGTGCAGATTCTAAACCATTGTCTCTCGAAGACAGAAGGATGCCAACAACAATTATATATATAAAAAAATATTTATTTTTATTATTATATATTTTTTTTACTTTGTTTGTTTGAAGTTTAATTAAAAAATGTAATTAGATAAAATAAAAACACCAACATAGAAGAAATAATGGGGGTTAGGCATCTGGTAAGTTGACAATTTACACTGTAAAAAATGGCAATTAAAAAAGGTTGGAAGAGCAAAAATATCAAAGTTAAACTAATATTCTGGATCTTTGTCTTTTATTCCCCATTCGTGCATCACATCATTTAGCAAATCTGCGATGTTTGCTCCGGTGTGAGTGTCAAACATCACTCTAGTCTGCAGAACGTGCAAGACAAGTTCCCATTGTGGAGAAATGTAGTGGCAGGTTATCGTAACATGTAATTCATCAAAAGAATGAGAAGAAATAAGGGTGATGATGTCATTAAAAAAATGACAAGTTATAGTGCTGCAGAGATATCAACCTGAATTAGCATTAGCATTACTAGCCACGGCCCGACAGGTGTCGTAATACCAGTTTCGGCCATGGGAGGCGGTATGCGGGCAACATAACCACCAGTCAAACTGCAATACACGAATATCTTGCACGGCTTGTGGGC
This sequence comes from Rutilus rutilus, assembly GCA_021464565.1. Classification (NCBI taxonomy): domain Eukaryota; kingdom Metazoa; phylum Chordata; class Actinopteri; order Cypriniformes; family Leuciscidae; genus Rutilus; species Rutilus rutilus. The sequence continues at coordinate 73,518,991 of JAJAQA010000001.1, forward strand.
GTACTTGAACCTGATGTCAATCGTGTGGAAAGTACAGCCCACTACTACATTTCAGTTCAGGTAAGAGAGCGGAAGGATGGCTGAAGCCCTTGGCAAGAGACCCTTACCACCACCACAACCACCCGCTGCAGGGGAAAAAACGCGCTCTCTAGAGCTCTTTTTTTCTTGCCAACTACGTGACCTATATTTTATGTTTATTAAATGGCTTTCCTGAGGTAAATCTGACATAATTGTTCTCCAGCTGTGTTATTGACCTCTTGACGCTGATAAAAAACACTGATTGATCAATATTATGAATGAGGAATATACATTTCGGTAAGTTGTAGCCTACTACTGTATCTTTCAACAGTGTTCGTGTTTTTTTACTATTAGCTAGTAGAGATGATCGGTTCACGTGCGCTAGGGATCTGTCGTGTAACATTTACAAGCGCCAAAACGGTATTTATTGTTTGAATTGCGTAATAAAATTGACAGAATCTGAGAGCTGAGATTTTGTTATATCATAACTAACCTGCTCTGTCTGGTCTGTCGGTCTGTGTGTTCTCTTTGCTTCGCGATTTTTTCTGTGCGTGAGAAAACTGATGTGTGGCGTGAGAGCGTGCGAAAAGTGTCAATTGCGTGTGTCTCACGGTTAATGCGTGAGAGTTGGCAGCTCTGGTTACGTTGGCGCTAGCTTGGTCAACATCAGCGAATGCTGTCTGTCAAAGTAATGTTATTCAAACTAACAATAAATATGTAATATGAACAAAATTAATATGAACATATTCACTGGTAAAGGTGAAGGGGAGTAGCTTGAAGATGTCATATTTCAAAATCACTTGACATCAACCAACGTTCCTCTGGAGTCAAATGTCCTCTATTAGGAGTTGGCTCGGCTTCGGCTATGGCTCTAGGGTCATGGTGAAGGTAGGGGCGGAGCATAGAGACTATGCCATTTCTCGGTTGTTACTCTAGAGTAGACCAACTCACTTTCTGGAGGTATACTGCCCCCATCTGGTATGGAATGTGGAGTATGAATTTATTTTTTTGGCGGACATTACACAAGGCACCTTTAATGCACTTGTAATCTTTTGAGAGCGGTGTCAAAATCCTTTTATCCATTTTGAATGTCTCACGCTGCTGCTCGCTTTGCTTAAATTGGCACCAATTGACGTCACGTGATAATTGGCTACATTGAAAATAATTAAATCGATATGGTAGCTGCTGTATCAATGTGCACATCGTCAGGAGTTCGTGACGATGTATCATTATTCTGAGCAAAGCCCTAATATATAAAATATATATATATATAACAACCCGGTATCACGACAAGACGTGAAATAATCACGTTGGTCTACTTTGGAAAACGTGTAGATGACACAGTTTAACACCCTCATACGTGAATCTTACACGTTTGCGTTTGAGCCACTAATCCTACCCCTAAACCTAACCTAACCATTTCTTAAAACTACTAGGCTACAATTATAAAGAAAAACAACAGACAGATCAATCACAATTTATTTATTGAGAAAATGTCAAAACCGGTACCAAAAGTCGTTCACGTGACGATGTGTCGCAGTCCTCTCTGAGTGGCAGCAGAATTTAAGTTATTAATTCAAATTCATGAAAATGTTAATCCGTCTTCGGTTCGCTCTGTTCTTATGCGCGCTTCTTCATTTCAAATGTAGCACCGACTAAAACCATGACTGTGACGCAATCTGTGACGAAGCAGGCGAGGCGAGACCAATGAGCGTTTGATATGCCGTAACCACAGTAATCTTCTTTAGGGCGCAATTTTTGAATTTGAATCATAACGAGCGCGGGGTTTGACGTTTACGGTCAAGATGAAGATCACTGGATAAAGGGCTGAGTTTGGATCTTTTTCTTATAAATAATAAATTAATTCTGAAGGTTTGTATTACATTAAGCTAATACAATTGATGTATTTTGTGAATCGATGTTGTGTATTATTGGTTCTAACTTCTATAGGAACAATAAATAAATTATTGTGATTATACTTGTCTGTCTGTTGTTTTTCTTTATAATTGTAGCCTACGTAGTTTTAAGAAATGGTTAGGTTTAGGGGTAGGATTAGTGGCTCAAACTATCTTTTAATGCTATATTGTTCATGAAGCTGCCATTCCCCTAAAGGCCCTTTCACACTGGACGCGATATTGACGCACGAATAATTCGCGCGATGGTTTTATTTTTTGATCAGCTGTTTGTGTAATGAGTGCTTTCACACCGAACGCGAATGTGCTGCGGCGAAAAAACGACTTTTTTTTCGTTTCGATGTCGATTTTTTTTCCCTTTTGCGGCGACAGAAAAGGCTTCAGCTAATCGCATACTACAAGGACAATGATTGTGTGGCGTAGCATTGCCAACCAACTCGGTTATCACGACTGTGAGTATGTTGTGTGATAGTTTTAGTTGTTGTATAGTCCTGGTGTAGGCTAGCAGGCTAAACTACATTTGGGATAGAAAGCTAATCGTCAAAGATAGAGATAGAGACCGTGTTTACGCGGCTCATGTGATGGGTTTTGACGCGAACTATTCGCACACGAACTATTCGCTTTTTCGTTACGCATCCGGTGTGAAAGGGCCTTAACAGTTAACTTACACATATCTGTCCATTACGTTTTATCATTTTAATATTGTCTATAAAAATGGGTATGTTTAGGTGTGGGAGTAGGGTTAAGGGATCTTACATTTATAATCTATAAAATGGTAAAAGCGAAATTGTAGACAGATATCTTCATGATATGGCAAACGTGTAAGATTCACGTATGAGGTTGTTAAACTGTGACATCTACACGTTTTCCAAAGTGGACCAACGTGATTATTTCACGTCTTGTCGTGATACCGGGTTGATATATAAAGGGTGCAACAGATCGCAGTTGATGCGAGATCCATACGGACCAGCTGGCTGCCCCATGGTTCGGCACGCATGTGATTCGAGGATTAACTGCTAAATTTAACCACCATAGAATGAAAGTTTAACATTTGGACGTGTTTTGTCTTTACATTTTACACATTCAAACAATTTTAAACGCGGAAGAAGATGTGAAAATCGGGACTTGCGTGTTATCTGCGCGCAGCCGTACACACTCGAAGCGCGTGCAGAGAGCGAGAGAGAGAAGCGCATTTTAGACAGTGCTCGAACACCGAACTGATTCCTCTTTTGCATTTCCTTGCCCTTGAACGGACACATATTTAGACAAAATTATATCTAAATACCCGTCTCGGCAAGTTTTCTCTCGGTTATGTCTAGTGAACAGTTGAGAAACCGGATGTTTGTCAGTTCCCTTTCAAGGCGGTCACTTCGACATTACGTCACTGACGTATATGGGAACTCCTTCCTTCTCCATTTTCACTGAAATCTTATAGGCTAACGTCAGCTGGAGACAGCTGGCCAATTGACGCGAACATGCAAATGCTGACTGACCGCGGGCAGTATAAATAGCGTGGGCGCGACAATTACGTCAGACTCTTTTTCTTCACGCTAGAAGTCTTATCTGAAGTCATCGTGGAAGTTGCAATAGAGGTTACTCACCATGTACCCTCCCCGCATCCGATGGCTGCTACTACATGGCAGATATGTGCGGGTCCTATTGACTCGCTCTACCCTAACAAGGATCAACCGAGGCTGCACTCAAGGACGACAGGCACGTGCCGGACAGTGCGCGCCCTCAGGGGAATAAACCCGGGCATCAGCGGGGATGAGGCCCACTGCTGCCAGCAGGCCGCTGGTGGGCCCTCTCCCGCCCAAAGACGATACTTTAGCCCGGTATCTCAGCAGCAGCCAACGAGCGCGTTGTACAACCCGCTCGCCTGCACCCAAACACTGTTTCTATAGCAACTCAAGTCTTCATAGCCAGTCTAGGGAAACGACGGTGTTCAAGTCCCGCTGCGGCCAAACTTCCACCAAAACTTCTAAAGAACAGGCTACTTCACGAAAGACTCCGTCTTCCACAACGTCCTAAAAGTGGTAGTCGTGCGCAAGACGCACGTCTAGAGAGACGAGGCAAAGGCATGGCTCCGTGTCTAAAAGGGAAGTGTGGATGTTATGAGTCTCTAGACGCCCAGCTCTGACAATGGAAAGTGCACAGCCGCAATCCGGTGAGTGTTTACCCCCCTTCTAGTCAGTCTTGACTACGGGGTTGCGCAGTCGTTACGCTTATGCTGTTGACGCTGGGCCTACGTAACATTACATATTGATGTGCTTACAGCTTATGTTGTCAGGCTGCCCTGTATCTTTCAGTGCAACTGGCCATGCAACTACGTATTCACAGTTGTCGTCGCTACGCCACTGACGCTGTGTTTATGGACACACTGCACACTGATATGTGTTATGATTTGTGTCGTTGTATATTGCCCTGTATCCTTTAGTGCAATGGCTATTCTGATTACTACGCAGTGAGTATTCACAGTTGTTGCGCGATGCAACTGACGCTGTGTTATGGACACACCGCACACTGATATATGTGTTATGATTTGTGCCGTTATATATTGCCCTGTATCCTTCAGTGCAACTGGCCATTCAACTACGTATTCACAGTTGTTGTCGCTACGCCACTGACGCTGTGTTTATGTACACACTGCACACTAATATGTGCTATATTTGTGCCGTTATATATTGCCCTGTATCCTTCAGTGCAACTGGCCATTCTGATTCAACTATGTATTCACAGTTGTTGTGCGATGCCACAGACGCTGTGTCTATGTACACTATGTGTGTGTTATGCTTATGCCACGATATTGCCCTGTATCCTTCAGTGCAACTGGCTATTCTGATTACTACGTAATCACAGTTGTTGTGTGAGGCAACTGACACTGTGTTACGTACACACTACACACTGTTATGTGTTAGGATTTATGCCACTATATAATGTTGCCGTTGTATATTGCCCTGTATCCTTCAGTGCAATGGCTATTCTGATTACTACGCAGTGCGTATTCACAGTTGTTGCGTGATGCAACTGACGCTGTGTTTACGTACACACTACACACTGACATGTGTTATGAATTTTGCCGTTGTATATTGCCCTGTATCCTTCAGTGCAAATGGCTATTCTGACTACTACGTATTCACAGTTGTTGCGCTATGCAACTGGTGCTGCGTTACGTACACACCGCATTAAACGCTGTGTTATGTACATTGATATGTGTCTATGATTTATGCCGTTATATATTGCCCTGTATCCTCAGTGCAACCGGCTATTCTGGTTACTACGTATTCACAGTCGTTGTCGCTGTGCATAGTCACAGTTTGTCGCTACGGCGACTTGCGCTGCATCTGTGTACACACTGAAGCGTTATGCTGTTATGTTGCCCTTCAACGTAACCGACCATTGCGTTTGAACTGCGCATATTCATGCAGTTTCAGTCGCTTCGACGACTTGCACTGCATTATACACACAGATGTTTTAAAAGTGCACACTGATGTGTTATGCTGTTATGTTGCCCTCTATCCTTCAGTGCAACAACCAGCTGTCCTATCTAACAGTGCATATTCACAGTTCTGTCGCTACGGCGACTACACTGCACTTATGTACGTACAAGGATGTGTTTTTGCTATTTTGTTGCCCGGTTTCCTTCAGTGCAAAACTAGCTGTCTTATCTAACCGTGCATATTCACAATTTCTGGATGTATGTACGTACATGGATGCGTTATGCTGTAATGCTGCCCTGTTTCCTTCAGTGCAGCTAGCCATCCTGATCTAACTGTGCATCTCAGTTCTGTCTCTACACAGTTTCTGTCGCTACGGCGACTACGCTGGATTTATGTACATACATGGATGCGCTATTCTTGCGCACTTGTGTTATGCTGTCATGTTGCCCTGTATCTCAGTGCAACTAGCTATCCCAGTCGAACTGTGCATATTCACAGTCTCTGTCGATATACGGCGACCTGCGCTGCATTTAATTGCACATGAATGTGTTCATGCTGCGGTGTTGCCCCGTATCCTTCAGTGCCTATACTGAGCTACTGCATTATTAAGTTGGCGCTACAGCGACCGATGCTGTTACGTACATGTGCTACACTGTATATGTTGCCCCGTTGCCTTCAGTGCAACTGGCTATTCTGTACTAACTCGTATACTCACAGTTCTAGCTACGGCTACGACTGTGTTTGTGTACTTCTGAGGTTCTATGCTATTATGGGGCTATTATCTAACTACGTATATTCACAGTTTTTGTCGCTACGGCCACTAGCACTGTGTTTATGTACATTCAGTTATGTGTTAATTGAACTTCCGTACATCGGCTATAGAACATCGGCTATGTTCTACAAGGGAGTGTCAGTTTCCTTGTGACCCCCTTACTGGCCTTTCATCCCCGGTTCATGGACCTGAGAGAGTTATGGGGCTCCTCAGGAAGGTCCTGCTTCTACAGGTGATCGGCACGATTGGCACCCCAGCCCCAAGCTGTGGAACCTTCTTGTGTGTCCGCTGCTGGGTCCATAGTTGAGCAAGACACTTCACACTAATAAGTGCTGAGAGCTTCCTTGAATATGGCCTTCCACCTGCTCTCGCCCCAGCGAAGCACTTTGGAGACCTACACTCATTCTAAGTGAATGATGTTGCATTGTCTCGGACCTGGTGACTGCAGCGTCACTCTCCATCCGACACCAAGCTGCGTTCCGAAGTCGCTTACACCGTTCAGAGCACAGTTTGATCCCTGCCCGCCTTATCTGCTGAGCCGTCAGCCTCGCATGATGCCGATGCTCAGAGTGCTGTTGGCCCTGTAAGGGCTTTGCGGATGTACGTGGATCACTAAGCAGCAGTCTGACTAGCTGTTTGTGTGCTTGGTGGATGGTACTAGGGACGTGCTGTTTTATACTGAGACTTTCTCCTAAATTCAACGCTTTCAATTCACTGTTTCATTCTCAAAAATTTCATTTTTCTTACCTCAAGCCATCCAATCTCTCTCACAGGAATTTTCCAAGCGTTCCAAATGTTCTCCTCCACACAACACCACTGTTACAATCTGCACATACCAAAGATAACAAGTATACAAATTTGACTACTCCCGGACGAGCCCCCATTAAATGTTACAACCCCCAAGATGATTTAATATTGTCTAAGGACATTAAGGGTGTGACATTTATTTGCAACTAAATATCTTTAAGTAAAACGCAAAAAGTGGGAAATAATAATGCAGAGGAATTCAGAAGATTTAGGCTACATAGATTTATTCATATTATCAGCCCATAAACATAGTGAGAAAACAAACTTCAAATGATTCTGACTATAAATAGTCAGCGTAGATAAAGGAAAATACAATGAAGTTTACCAAACAAAAATGAAGAGCACGAGTGTTGCCCAAATCAAAGAACAAAACAAAACACCTCTAACTATAACCCTGAAATCTAACCTAGCTAAATCAAAGAAAAATCCAAAAAAAACATCTTCGGCGTGCTAACACACGCCTTAACTTACCTCCACTAACTAACAAACAAAAACTACAATTCAAGGCAACACTCCCTAAACTAATGAACTAATACATCAAAAAGAACCTAAGTGTAGCACGATGTATGTCACGTGACATTCTAGCTTGCTCTTCAATGAACACGAGAACACACCGTTGTAACTTATCAGAACTAGACACAAGATTTAAAGAACTAAATAGAGAAACAAATAATGACGAATGAGGGACACAGGGCTACATAATAAGTCTCTACGAGGGCGCGCGCGCACATACAGCAAAAGCCCAGCCAAAACCCCTCCTTAAAGACAGCTGGCGTCGCCCTTTTATAGCCAGCTTCCGGCAGAGCGTCATGGAGACGAACGAATCCCTGTTGAAAGAACTGTTGTCTCTCGTGGAAGTGTAGCTTGACCCCGTTCAGGGCTTATCTTCACTGCGCTCACGGCAGGATTCTATACAGTTCCCATATACGTCAGTGACGTAATGTCGAAGTGACCGCCTTGAAAGGGAACGTCTCCGGTTACTATCGTAACCTCGGTTCCCTGAGAGGCGGGAACGAGACATTACGTCAGCCGCCGTGCTCGCCGTTTGATCAGCTGTGTTAGCATTCAGTCTTGATTCTGACGTAAATGTCACGCCCACGCTATTTATACTGCCCGCGGTCGGTCAGCATTTGCATGTTCGCGTCAATTGGCCAGCTGTCTCCAGCTGGCGTTAGCCTATAAGATTTCAGTGAAAATGGAGAAGGAAGGAGTTCCCATATACGCCAGTGACGTAATGTCTCGTTCCCGCCTCTCAGAGAACCGAGGTTACGATAGTAACCGGAGACGTTCTTTCGTGCAGTCGGTCTTAAAGTAAAAGCACTCACTTAATATTCTGTGTCATTAATGTTAATAAAACAAGAAAATTCAGCTTTAACAAAGATGGAACTATATTTCATTTCTACAGTGAACAAATAATGTTATTTTACATTTAGGCTTAATTATTAATGTCTGTACCTGAATAGGCTACTACTGTTAGACTTTGTAACTTTGTTTAGTATTCATCGCTGCTTGTAATTTGTGTATTTGTTCTTGTATTATTACTGACTGTTCACTTGTTTTTTTTAATAATGTTTGAACTTTATCAATTAGGCTAGTAGTTTTTTTATTGTAGTATCGAAAAACTTTAATTTAGTAATAACTGTGAGCTTAAAGTAATAAATGAAATGCAAAGTTACACATATTTATTACACTGCAAAAAATGCTTTTCTTACTTAGTATTTTTGTTTTGTTTCCAGTCCAAATATCTAAAAATTCTTAAATCAAGAAGCATTTACTAGAGAAGTAAAATGACATAAGAAATTCTATTTTGTTTTAAGATAAAAAGAAAGTAATTTAAGTAATTTTTGCTTAAAACAAGCAAAATTATCTGCCAATGAGGTAAGCAAAAAAATCTGAATTCGACTGGAAAACAAGAAAAAAAAATATTTTATTCAAATGGAAAACAAGATTATTTTGCTTACCCCATTGTCAGATAATTTTGCTTGTTTTAAGCAAAAATTACTTAAATGACTTTCTTTTTATCTTAAAACAAAATAGAATTTCTTATGTCATTTTACTTCTCTAGTAAACGCTTCGTGATTTAAGAATTTTTTGATATTTGGACTGGAAACAAAACAAAAATACTAATTAAGACATTTTTTGCAGTGTATATATGATAAGTTACACATATATATTATATATATTATACAAAGTTATATATATATATATATATATACATATATAAATGATTATTATTATTTTAAATTTGCAGATACAAAAAATTATCCGGTCCATGGCTGACGATCTGAACCGTAAATTCTGTCATTCGTTCCACCACTAATATATATATACACACACACACACACACACACACACACATATATAATTTATATATAATATTTTATATATAAATATTATATATAAATTCTGAAATTGGCAAGGCTTGAAAATTTGTGCAAATGCTAAAACTTTGTTTTATCATTTGCACGCATTAAACCCTATGGGCCCTATTTTAATGATCTGAAACGCAAGTATCAAGCGCGAAACGCAAGTAACTTTGTGGGCGGATCGCGGGCGCTGTTGCTATTATATATAGTTTGAATTACAAAAAGGGACAGAAATATCAGCTTTGGGGGAGTCAGATAATTTTTCTGATATTGTGAAAAAATATAATTACAGTCACAATACAAGTCAACTCCTGTTTTCAGTGTAGGAACATTTTAATGTAAAGCTATTTCAGACACCCCTATTGTGGACCGTACCATTTTTACCCACCGAGATGGAGAACGACTTCAACTTCTCAAGCAAGTGTCAACGTTGAATGACAAAACGCTAGTTTCATAAAGTATCATTCTTTTCAACATTCCTTATTTGTATATTCAAAAATATTTAAAATAATCTAATTTAAAGGTAGGGTAGGTCAGAATTGTCTGAAAAAACTTTTATTCAAATTTGTTTAAACTGTCTTTATATACCAATACATAATTAAAATGCAAGTACTCTGAAATAGAGAGTATAAAAAATTTAGTGACTCTAGTGTATTTAATCTTCAATAAACACAGCTCATTAATTCCATTCACTCCCACCTAAAAACGGGTGCGCGACTGCGCCCACGTGGTCAGAGCCAGTAATAGCGGCGGTAGTCATGGCGACGGAGAGTGACAGTCGTGCAAGCCAATCACTTGTTTCGTCCCTGTAGGAATTAATGAGCTGTGTTTTTTGAAGATTAAAAACACTATAGTCACTCAATTTTTATACTCTCTTTTTCAAAGTACTTACATTTTAATTATGTATTGGTATGTAAAGACAGTTTAAGCCAATTTGAAAAAAAGATCTTTAGACAATTCTTACCTACCCAACCTTTAATACAGTTATAATTTTTCAATGTAAATTATTTAATTTTATTGGTAACAGCCTAGTGTATAATTATTTTAATTGAATATATTTATCAAATTTAAGAATTTGAAATGAAAGATGGAGCATACATTTAATAAAATTAGGGGAAAATTTTCAAAAAGTGATGTAATGAAACATTGACAAGTTAAGCATGAAGGGAGTAAAGCCTCTGTTTATGTTATTAAGGAAATGTAACTTTGCCAAAAAAAGAACTTTTTAAATAAATGTTCATTTTAAATCAGCCTACTTGAGTGTGATGTTACCATATTATCATGCTTATTACTGAGAATTTGAATAATTGTAATGTGATGATCAGATGCAGATATCTAAATCAAAGAATATAGGCGGTTTGCGGGTGGATTATTTATTTTTAATAGTGGATTCGGGTGACTCAAAGTGCACCAGATTAATGAATTTATCTTTAAAATAATTTATAACACAGAGAAGTGACATTGGGGATGGAGAAACACACCCAAATTAGCTTTGGTTAAACAGGTGTATATTAATTTGGGTAAATGTGTAAGCTAGATGTATGGGTAACACTTTAGAATACTGTATCTTACTTACTGCATAACTAATAAGGAATTATTGAAGAACTAATAGGTAATTCTTTATTAACTGTAGTTAATTAATTAGTTGAGGAAAATAAGTATTTGAACACCCTGCTATTTTGCAAGTTCTCCCACTTAGAAATCATGGAGGGGTCTGAAATTGTCATCGTAGGTGCATTATTTTAAGAATATTTTAATGATACCTAGAGATTGGCATGATTTTATTTCAGTTAGCCTAATAGCTAGTTTGATTTGCATTGAGAGTTGATCTTATGGAAAGTACCCCATGCCAAACTGTAGGTATGGTGAAGGCTATGTGATGATGTGGGGCTATTTTAATTCCAAAGGCCAAGGGAACTTTATCAGGATGCATAGTATCCTAAATTTTTTTTTTAAAAAAATACTTAAAAATACAAATCTGCCTGCCTCTATGGGAATTTAACATAGGGGTGTCCAAACTTATGCACCCTGTATTTTAAGGAAGAACATTTATTTATTTACGATACATTATTCATTCACAAAGAAAATTGGTGTCCTTAAAGGTTGGATTTTTCCTAATTTTTTAAATTAAGGCATTAAGTTCAATTTCCAAAATATGATTTTTTATTCCTCTTTTTAGTCAACTTTAGCATGGGTGTCTAAACTTATGCATACCACTGTATCTATATCTGTCTGTCTATCTATGTCTATGTATTTATCTATTTATCTATAATCTGAATACTCTCGTCTCGTTTACTAAGTTACTCGTCTCTCTAGTCACTCTCAATGCTCTCAAGGCGGGCTTTATTAAATTCTCTCCCCAACGTGACATAATGCAATGCATTGTGGTGGAAAGGAGAATTGCAAGCCGCTGTAAGATAGTACCTACTTTTTCGTATTATATTCCGTTTTGTGATACCCAGAGGTGGACAGTAACAAAGTACATTTACTTGAGTACTGTACTTAAGTACACTTTTTGAGTATCTGTACTTTACTTGAGTATTATTTTTTCTGGAAACTTTTTACTTTAACTTCACTACATTTGAAAGACAAATATCGTACTTTTTACTCCACTACAATTCTGTCAGGTCCTTGAGTAGAAAGTAGCATCAGTCAGTGGATGATTTTGGTTGCAGGGGTTGCATTTTGGTTGGAAATGAAAGTCAGGTTGACGTGGTTCTGGTAAGAACTCGAGCTGCTAGTTTGTTTATTAAGCGTGCAGAGCAACCACCCAGTAGAGCATTACAATAATCTAGCCTTGAGGTCATGAACGCATGAACTAATTGTTCCGCATTTGTCAATGAGAGCATATGTCATAATTTAGATATATTTTTAAGATGGAATGATGCGGTTTTACAGATACTAGACACGTGACTTTCAAATGAAAGATTGGTATCAAAGAGCACACCCAGGTTCCTAACCGACGACGAAGACTTAAAGGGTAACTAAACCCCTGGTCAGAGCCTGACTCCACCCACTGTCAATATTTGAAAAATGCTAGAAAAGTGGGCAGACCCCAGCGGAGATAGAGGGGACGAACCGTGCGCGGGGGGGGGGGCGTGCACCTGAGACCTGCTGTCAGACTCTAAAATGGAGTTTGCTCACAGAGTCGAAAGACGACGTAAAGTGCATCTGATGAGTTTTATCAGAGCCCGTCATTCTCTGGTTTTATCGAGTTGATGTCAATAGCGCGCGCTCTCTATAGGCATATTCATATTTTGCCGCTATGTGAAAAAATCCAGCAAAATGCGCCGACGCGTTTGTCGACCCCAGAGGATTAACTTTAGCCTAACCATAAATTGTGATTAAAATATATATATGATCACTCACATCAAGACGCCGCTGCGGTGGTGGAGTCCATGCAGAATCAGCAGCATTTTGCACTGTCGCTTTTCAGCGCGAGCTGTGTGGAGGAGAAGCCCATTTCCACCTCTATTGCGTTGGAGAAGCAATCCCGCGAAAATGCAGGTTTCACACTCACGGTCTTCCAGGCCAAGTGCATGCAAACACTGGCGCCTATTTTCCAAGTCTGCTGGAAAGCTATGCAGTCCAGCAGTGCTGTTGCAACCAGCAACACTACACCTACGTACCCTCCTGACCACTGTACACAGATAAATCTACGCTAGCTCATACCAAGGGCGTGGTGAGCTCGTACCAGGGGCGTGGTAGAGCTGGAACCTGCTTACGTCACCTGCCACCTTTTACGTCACTTGCCACCGCAACATCCAATAGGAAAATTAAACTGCAGTAGCCACCGTTCAACCTTAAGAGGGCAGCACTCAGACGTTTTTACACCATATATTGTAAAATTAAAACACTTTATACCCAAATGTCAAAAAAGTTACTCGAATCAATGAACAGCACTAATAAAGCCTCATTCTTACAGATCATTAAATAAAAAAAGTGGGTTTAGGGTTTAGTTACCCTTTAACAGAGCAGCCATCGAGTGTTAGACAGTATTCTAGGTTATTACGTGAGGAAGTTTTTTGTCCAATAATCAGAAACTCTGTTTTTTCAGAATTTAGAAGTAGGAAATTACGAGTCATCCAATTTTTTATATCCGCTATGCATTCCGTTAATTTAGTGAATTGATAAGTTTCGTTAGGTTTTGAAGAAATATACAGCTGAGTATCGTCAGCATAACAGTGAAAACTAATGCCATGTTTCCTAATGATATCTCCTAATGGTAGCATGTACAGAGTGAACAGCAGCTGTCCTAGTACTGAGCCTTGTGGTACGCCATACTGAACTTGTGATCGATGAGACATCTCTTCATTTACTGCTACAAACTGATAACGGTCAGATAAGTATGATTTAAACCATGCTAGTGCAATTCCACTAATTCCAACATAGTTTTCTAGTCTATTTAAAAGAATGTTGTGGTCAGTGGTGTCAAACGCAGCAATAAGATCGAGTAACACTAATAGAGAGACACAACCACGATCGGATGATAAGAGCAAATCATTTGTGACTCTAACGAGAGCTGTCTCGGTACTATGGTACGGTCTAAATCCTGACTGAAAATCCTCGCAGATATCATTTCTTTCTAGAAAGGAACATAGTTGTGAGGATACTGCCTTTTCTAGTATCTTTGATAGAAAAACTAGATTCGATATCGGCCTGTAATTGACTAATTCTGTAGGATCAAGTTGCGTTTTTTTTAACAAGCGGTTTAATCATAGCCAACTTAAAAGTTTTTGGTACGTATCCTAATGACAAAGATGAATTAATGATATTAAGGGGGCTTTCACACTAGCACTTTTGGTGCGCACCCGGGTTCGAATGACGTCAGAGTTCGGTTCGTTTGGATGATGTGAACGCTGTTTTCCGAACTCGGGTGCGCACCCGCGAACCGTACTCGAGTCCGCTTAAAAAGGTGGTCTGGGGTACGGTTCATGTGAACTCGGGTACGGTTCGCTGCTGATATGAACGCAATCGTACCAAATCGCGGAAGTGAACCACTATTGATGCCATATAATGTGGTGTGTGCCTGCGTGCGTGTGTGTTTAACAACTGTAAAAGGGTCTATACACTTACCTTGACGAAAAGCGGGATTGACGCACTGCAAGCAGAGATGATTTCTGCTTGCCTCCACAAAAATTGTCTTCGGCGGACATCCCGCTGTCTTTGGAACGGTTTTAATATTTTTGCGGCAGACAGACGTAAGTGTGTTTCTGTATCTTTTCTTTGAAAACAAAACCAAAGGTTAAAAAAAGAAGAACAAATGTGAAGCGAGCAATTCTATCCATTTTGACGCTTTTTCATAGCGGTTACCAAGCAACGCGAGCACGCGCCAGCTGCAGCTTGATGACGCAAGCGTACCGCAGTTCAGATACAAATAATATAATGTGAACACAGTCCATCGGGGGCGGGGGGAGGGGGGAGCAATCGATCTCGGGTTCGGAACAGGCAATCGAACCAAGTGTGAAAGCACCCTAAGAAGAGGATCTAGGACCTTTGGAAGCATCTCTTTCAGTAGCTTCAGTCGGTATAGGGTCTAACATACATGTTGTCGATTTAGGTTTAGACAATTCTTCCTCACCAATAGCAATGAATGAATTGAATTTTTTTTTCAAGGAGACTACAATGCACTGCCTGATGCATAGTTATAATTTTTACTCTAATATTGTCAATCTTGCAAGTAAAGAAGTTCATAAGTCATTACTGCTGTGCTGTTTGGAAACTTCAGAAGTTGAAGCTTTATTTCTTATTAATTTAGCCATTGTATCAAATAAATACCTAGAGCTGTGTTTGTTTTCTTCTATGAGACTCTAAAAATAAGCAGATCTAGCCGTTTTTAAGGCCTTTCTGTAAACAATCGTGCTCTCTTTCCACAAAATGCAAAAAACCTCTAGTTCTGTTTTCTTCCAGCTACGGTCAATTTTTCTGGCTGCTCTCTTGAGGGCTGGAAAAGAGAGTCACTAGTTTCTGTAGCAACATTGAGTTCTTCTAACCTATCTGGGATGCTGAGAAGATGAAACTGATCAGGAAGATTTATCTGACTTCTGTGCTGTGAGACGGTCGGTTTAGCCAGTTTGTCTGCTTCCTGACCTGAGCCCCAGATAGTCAAGGTTCAACTCTAAGACTATGTGCTATATTACTAGAGAGAAGAGCCCTATATTATTCTGCGGACACCACTTAGACAGCCAGCCATTGAGTGAGGACAGTCTACTAAGCATCTCATCACTCCGGCGTACGGAACGGAAGAGCGGTGTTTTGTGCCACAACTACAGCGCCTCACCGTCACCCAGTTGCCCTGCTGCACGGGCACTACTACAGCCGGAACCGAATCGTGTACAGATTTCACTAAGCTAATCACATCCAAAGCAGTATCTAAAGCTCTTGCACTCTTACTATCCCCGATTAAAGTTTGGATGCGTGTCTCTAGTTCTGAAATCTTCTCCGTCAGCCTGACTATCTCCCTGCATTTATCACATGTAAATCCCTCATTGCTGACAGAGAATGCTATACTATACATGTGAGACAAAGTGCAAGTGTCAATAAAAGGAGATGACATGACTTACAGTGTTTGTTGACTGATCCAACACACCACAGTTGTTTGATGGCAAACAACTTTGTTTGATAACAGATGCTACCTGTTGTGCCGAAACATTGGGAATAAATGTGCTTAAGAGAGTGTACAGTACAATTTTTCTTTGCATCAAGTTTTCCCCTTGCACCTCATAAGGTCCGTGTTTGCTTTTCTGTTCAACAAAGAGCAACATGCCAGCTTTTAAGTGGAGTAATTTTTATTCACATCCATGTGTGTCACAGAGAAAAAACAATTTACTGTTCCAGAATACATGCTGGTACATAGAAACATTGCTGGTCACACTTTAGATTAGGGTTCAATATTGCTTCTAGACAGAAATCCTTGAAAAGTTGTAAAATAAGAATGAAAATTAATTGAATGAAACACCCTTTAAACTACATCAAACAATTTAAAATTAAATTTTTACTAATCAAAATTTTTATTTTAAGATGAACAATGTTCATGATGTATAGTATATATTTTAACTTAAGAGTTTACATTCTTAAACGATGAGTCTATGAGTCTATACGTACATAAAGTATCAAGTAAACAAATAAAAAAGGAATGGTTTAATAATTGTTGGTAACTTTTTATACTTTGTAAGAAATTGTACTGTACTTGCTTACTATCTTGCAAAAATACTTTGACAGATCATGACCATACGATTACAGTATATAGTTCTGTAAATAAGTGAATTACCACATTTTCCAAAAGTCTGTACTGAGAAATTATTATGAACTATATGTCATTTGTAAATTAAAAAAGAAGCTTTAACGACTAATTAAAACTAAGCATATGAGTGATTGAGGAAGAAAACAAAAGTGTTTCATCTAGGATCTAACTTTGGTTTCTTTCTTGTCTGAGAAGAACCGAGTACTTCCACGCTTCGACGTACTGGGAGAGCGGGATCTCTTCAGGGAAGAATTCATCCACCTCAAGAGGAACTTCCAGATCTTTACGCCCCATGTAGGCCACAACAGTTTCTTTCAGACTGAAGGACAGACAGAAATCAATGAATTATGATAAATTTACATATGTTCAACATGAGCTTAAAATTGCAATCATAACCAGGCCTGCATGGATTTGCTCTGCAGAATTCTGTAGAATACGAAAGCCTGCCAGTCAAAAATGTCCCCCATATTCCCTGCCACATGTTCACATGAGTTTTTTTTTTTTTTTTTTACCAGTCTAAGAATGTTTTCCAAACATTCATTTTGGTAATGGAAATGTTAAAATTACAGTTTTTCTTGATGTTAGTGGAACATTTAAGGTTTGATTGATGTTTCTGAAACTTTTTTTTAACTTAATTTTTACTAACAACATTATAGGAACGTTAGTTTGTAACATTCCAAAAACATAAAAATATCCAGTTTCCTTAATGTTACTAGAATGTCATTTAAAGGTGAGTATGATGTTCCTGAAACATTCAAACACCTGCTGTTAACAAGCAAAATCACTGAAGGAAACAAGAACAGAAACTACAACTGAATTCAGCCACATCCTTAGATGAAATAAGCTGAAGATAAAAGAAGACATTAAATCTCTGAAGATCTCAGCAGAGCAGGATTAAACAACACAAACAGCATTACCAGCTTCACTTATACTAACCAGACTGACTTTATTTCTTTCAAACATGTACAACAGGTCTTATTGAGATGAACAGATGTTTAAATGATATTTGGTTGAAAATAAATCACCATGATGGTGATCAGGGTTTGCTTTAGTTGGGCTCTTGACCCTTGACTTTTGCTAACTTATTTTTCTTTCAGCAAATGCAAGTGTTTTCAGTGAACATTTGTGCATTGCTCAAGATAGAGAAAGATGAAAACACAGATTAACACGTCTGTTTCTGTGACTATCAAATGACTTTTTTTTTTATAGTTTCATGACTGGTTTAAATAGTGATGAAGTTGAAGCATTGATGAATAAAAAGGTAATAAATTCAGCTGTTGTGACAGAAAGATCATTTGTAACACTAAAGAGATCTGTGTGAAATTTTCCAAAAACACTACAACCTCTTGTGTAAAAATTAAGCCACACTTAGACATCAACACTCATCATTCAAACCTCAACAACGGGACAATCAAAAAATATTCAAATATAAATATTCAAATAATTCAGCTGCATAATCTATTCATGCTGCAATGCATGACTGGAGCCATGAATGAGTTTTCTGTGCTGGCATGAAGCGTGTCACCATTGTTGCGTTTCATATGCTGAGTGTTGAGTTTGAGTGTCTAAATAACATTGTAGTTAACTTCCTTTTCACAATATATTTTCATAATTTTTCAGAATATCGGATTGTTACAGATATACCAATATCACCTGATGCTATTCTGTATTTATTGCATATTCTGATGCAATAAATGTGTTTTCTGAACACACTATTAAAGCAGCCAGAGGAAAAACTGATAAAACAATCCAGAGTCAAGAGCTCAACTACAGGAAACACTGATCACCACAATGGTGACTTCAAATGTTTGCTCTTCTTTCCTTCAGTGAGTAACTACTAATGCTCAATCATCACTCATTCTGTATATCTAATAAACTCCAACACTGCTTAAATTTAACACTCTGTAGTGTGGACACATATGAACACTGAGCCGTGTTCATGAAACATGAGATTTTGTTGTGTAATATCCAACCTTAACACTAGAACTGTCATTTTGACCGTTTTGAATTTTATATCTGCAATAACTTTGTTGAAAAAATAAATAAAATCCTGCTGGTACCTGACTTTTCCTAAAAGTGTCTGTATTATCATTTACAGTGAGGAAAATAAGTATTTGAACATTTTGCAAGTTCTCCCACTTGGAAATCATGGAGGGGTCTGAAATTGTCATCGTAGGTGCATGTCCACTGTGAGAGACATAATCTAAAAAAAAAAAATCCAGAAATCACAATGTATGATTTTTTAACTATTTATTTGTATGATACAGCTGCAAATAAGTATTTGAACACCTGTCTATCAGCTAGAATTCTGACCCTCAAAGACCTGTTAGTCTGCCTTTAAAATGTCCACCTCCACTCCATTTATTATCCTAAATTAGATGCACCTGTTTGAGGTCGTTAGCTGCATAAAGACACCTGTCCACCCCATACAATCAGTAAGAATCCAACTACTAACATGGCCAAGACCAAAGAGCTGTCCAAAGGCACTAGAGACAAAATTGTACACCTCCACAAGGCTGGAAAGGGCTACGGGGAAATTTCCAAGCAGCTTGGTGAAAAAAGGTCCACTGTGGGAGCAATCATTAGAAAATGGAAGAAGCTAAACATGACTGTCAATCTCCCTCGGACTGGGGCTCCATGCAAGATCTCACCTCGTGGGGTCTCAATGATCCTAAGAAAGGTGAGAAATCAGCCCAGAACTACACGGGAGGAGCTGGTCAATGACCTGAAAAGAGCTGGGACCACCGTTTCCAAGGTTACTGTTGGTAATACACTAAGACGTCATGGTTTGAAATCATGCATGGCACGGAAGGTTCCCCTGCTTAAACCAACACATGTCAAGGCCCATCTTAAGTTTGCCAATGACCAATTGGATGATCATGGGAGAAAGTCATGTGGTCAGATGAGACCAAAATAGAACTTTTTGGTCATAATTCCACTAAACGTGTTTGGAGGAAGAAGAATGATGAGTACCATCCCAAGAACACCATCCCTACTGTGAAGCATGGGGGTGGTAGCATCATGCTTTGGGGGTGTTTTTCTGCACATGGGACAGGGCGACTGCACTGTAGAGAGGATGACCGGGGCCATGTATTGCGAGATTTTGGGGAACAACCTCCTTCCCTCAGTTAGAGCATTGAAGATGGGTCGAGGCTGCGTCTTCCAACATGACAATGACCCGAAGCACACAGCCAGGATAACCAAGGAGTGGCTCTGTAAGAAGCATGTCAAGGTTCTGCCGTGGCCTAGCCAGTCTCCAGACCTAAACCCAATAGAGAATCTTTGGAGGGAGCTCAAACTCTGTGTTTCTCAGCGACAGCCCAGAAACCTGACTGATCTAGAGAAGATCTGTGTGGAGGAGTGGGCCAAAATCCCTCCTGCAGTGTGTGCAAACCTGGTGAAAAACTACAGGAAACGTTTGACCTCTGTAATTGCAAACAAAGGCTACTGTACCAAATATTAACATTGATTTTCTCAGGTGTTCAAATACTTATTTGCAGCTGTATCATACAAATAAATAGTTAAAAAATCATACATTGTGATTTCTGGATTTTTTTTTTAGATTATGTCTCTCACAGTGGACATGCACCTACGACGACAAATTCAGACCCCTCCATGATTTCTAAGTGGGAGAACTTGCAAAATAGCAGGGTGTTCAAATACTTATTTTCCTCACTGTAAAATGATTTTCATATAAATTACACATAAGGCAAAAAAACAAATGAACATATTTACCTATTTCGTCCATAGACGGTCATATTGACCGCACTGAATTTCGCGGCATTATACATATACCAATATACACAACAATAAAATGTGGTAAAAAATACACAAAACATATTCCACAACAAATCATTTAAATGTAATGATATTCAGAACAGAACAAGAATGAACAAGAATGAAAAAATAACTATAAACAAGCCAAAATGAAATAGGCTATACTTTCAAGCGAAAGTGAAAGTAAGCGGCGTTGGGCTCACGTAACTCTCTAATTAGAATCAATCTAATTAGAATCAAAATGTTTCAACATTTGAGATGTATTTGGATGGTAAACTATTCTTTATTATAGGCTTTGTACTTCACTCACATTCCAATATCGACGGAAAAAATCATCCTCTTCACATGCGCAGAATGGTATGAATTGCACTAGGCTACTGACTATATATATATACAGAGCAGTGGAATTTTTATATGTTAGGTTGACTATTTTATTGTTATATTTTATTATGGCTATAATGAACAGGCTGCGATGTCAAGATTGCAATGCTGAAATATGATGCGTGTGTGTGTGTGTGTGTAAGGCGCAGGCGCGATCGAACAGTAAACAAGAAAACATAGGCTGCTCCGTCATTTTGTTCAGGACATCTACGGATATTATTATTTATATAGATGTATAATTAAACTTGTTTAAATGTACAGTCTGGTGTTGTTTTGTTTTTAAAAGATATCCTAATACAATAAATGCATTAATCTCTCAATTGGGTATTTATCATTAAAGATATAGAGTTTGGAATCTAGCGGTCAAAATGACAGCTTGCGGCAGTTCTAGTAGTTATGGAATTCTGGCACTTCTAGTGTTAAGCCATTTTTATTGCCAAAAAGTTAGTGATGCTTAATATTTAAAGGACAATTGAAGAATTTTGTTCAAAGTATGTTTTCTGCTAAAATTATGAGAACATTTATAAAATACTAATGACAATATGTAGTGATTTCCTGAACAAAGAATTAAACACTTTCAAAAACAAACACTTGCATAACCTTTACATAAATGTAAGATAAAAGTTAGGAACAATAACTATGGGACAGGCTACAAAACGTTCCCAAATTCCATGGTTGTTCTTTTAAAATAGCACACACAACCTTGTTCTTATGACGTTTGTTGTTATTCTAAATAACAATCTTGTTTTAAGGATGTTCCATGAATTTTGTTTTAAGAACGTTTTCTCCCAAGAAAACATTATGAGGACATTTTGAAGAACAGATAACATTGAACAAACGTTTGTATGAATGTTTGTTCATAACTTTGAGAGAACCTTGCCAAAACGTTAGCTAAAGTTCTTCTGTGTATACACCTGTACCAACCCCACCCACCAGATCTTACCCTGAGTCAGGCCTGTAGGTGTCCGTGGCGTTTGGGCTCTTCAGAACCAAAAGCAGAAATTCGTGAATCTCCAACAGGAAGGCATCAGCACTGGACTTAGTGAAAAAACTCGTGAGCAGAGTCTTGTGTTCCTCCTGCAGAGGATGCTTGTACTCTTCGCTGATGCTCACAAACGGGTCCTGAAGAGCAGATGAACACAGTCATTATCATATACAAACTCACTGAAAGTACAAAGCAGAATACGGTTTAGTGTGTTGAGTGTCTCACCCTCCTCAGACGAAGCATTGTCTCAGATTTCAGAGAGCTGAGCAGCTGCCACAGCGCCACACAGTGTTTCAGACTGCACCTGCTCAATGCCTGCACACACAATTATCACTTAGGCTCTAAGGCAGTGGTTCTCAAACTTTTTAGAGTGCCGTACAATTGTTACAAATGATCTGTACCCGTATAGAAGGCATTTAGAACTTTCAGCACCCTCTAATTGCTACATGCATACAAAAAATTAAACATTTATGAAACACATATTCATGTTTTGTAAATGATTAGTTAATCATTAAATAATCAATTGTAAATGACTTATAAAACTGAATCTATAAAACATACATACAGTAATTAACATATCACTTATTAATCATTTAATTCAATTCAACTTTATTTCGCCATGTATACAGATACTACGAATTTGATTTGGTCTTCTCCATGCAGGCAACACAATAAAAGCAGAAAAACAATAGCAATAAGTTAAAATGAATGTAGAATATTATGAACGCATAGTGATGTTTCATAAATGATTAGTTTCATAAAAGATCACTTGTAGATGACTTGTAACAGAATTTACAAAACATACATAAAATGTTAGTATATCACTTGCTAATAATTTATGAATGTTCTGTAAATGATTAGTTCATCATTAACTAACTACTTATAAATGACTTACAACTGAACATTATTATAAAGTGTTACCGGCAAATTTGTTTAATCTGAGTACACCCTCTACTGATAAACTCCATATCAAATTCACATTCTTTACAGTAATCAATCTCTCTATATTTTATCTATGACATCTTTGACATATCTATGAGGACTTCCTCTTCTGAGAAGAGTTCATTACGTTTTACCTTACTCAGCGACTGCTCTTGAATGCAGTGTGCACTACTTTTTAATTCTATCATGCATTTTTTTGTGCTTTTAAGGTTACATCATAGTAAAGTAGTTCAGCTTTTAAATCTGCATCTCAAGGTCTCTACTTTGTTTTATTCTGTTAGGGTTAATTCCGTCGTATGTGTGTAAACCCCCCCTTTAAGAGAAACATGTCTAATCATGATCTAAATATACAGGGCTTCCTTAAAGGGCTGGTTGATTATGATTTCATTTTTCTAACTTTAGTTAGTGTGTAATGTTGCTGTTTGAGCATAAACAACATCTGCAAAGTTACAACGCTTCAAAGTTCAAAGCAAAGGGACACGAGCTTCCTCCCGGGTTAGTGACATCATGAACCTTAAGATTTACATAAACCCCGCCCCCAGAACACGATTTATAGATAATCAATGACTAGAAGATAACTACACAAAAGCTACGTAAACTCATCAACTAACCATTCAGAAATGTCCTGTTGCTTCTACATGTTGTCACTTCCTTGAGTCTGTCCATCTATGACTACGTTTACATGCAGCCAATAACCCGTTCAAAACCGGGATATTAGAAATAACCCGGTCGCGCATGGCCATGTAAACACCGGCAAAAACCTGGATATGCTCATATCCCGGTTTTTAAAAACCCGGATATTATACCTGGGGTACCCCTTTTCTAACCCGAATATTTGGTCATGTAAACGCGTATCGGCATATCCCCATCAAAAGGAACATTGATTTGTGTTCTGCGCATGTTCTATTCGCAAGGAATCTTGGTCTTTTGAGTAGAGACGGCGCATACAAAACCCCGCGTGCAGTATACCGGAAGTAAACAAGAAATAGAGGTAAACATGGCGAGACGCAGCACAGCACCACACTTTTGGAGCGAGGAGGAAAGCGCAAACAAAGGCGATCGTTATCTGCCCCGAACTATTCATTATCCGCGTGCTGCAGCTGTTGTTGTTGTCTTTGGATACAGGAAGAAGAATCGGAAATGACGCATATTGCGTCTTACGGTTGTCCGTACGTCCAGACGCTAACCGTGCGTCGCCGTTTACATCGGGATATTGCCCATTGATTACAAATTCCATGTATACAGGAGTAACTCTCTCTGCTCACGCATGTAAACGGGTTATTCCGAATGTTTTAGAAACCCCTAACCCGACCATAACCCGGATATTGGCTGCATGTAAACGTAGTCATTGTCTGACTCTGGTTTGAACATAAAAGACTAAAAGTTTTTGAAATTTTCAGTGCATGTGTGTGTGTGATTGCAAGCTGTTGAAGCTCCGCCCCCTGTGCCGGGAGCAGCAGCTCATTTGCATTTAAAGGGACAGACACAAAACAGTGTGTTTTTGCTCACCCTCAAAAAGTGACAACTTGAATTAACATGCTATATAAAAATATCTGTGGGGTATTTTGAGCTAAAACTTCACACACACACTCTGGAGACATCAGAGACTTATTTTACATCTTGTGAAAAGGGCATTATACCACTCCTTTAAGACCAGTGAGGATAGCATAGTAACACTTCACAAACATATAATGAAGAAAGTCTGTGTTCATGACCAACCTTGTAGATGTGTGGGCCCAAAATCATCTGTAGCACCTCTTTCAAATAAGTGCCCAGCTGCATGTGTGGCTCTCCCCCCGTCATGGCGAGGAACCCCAGGCCCAGCTGGACTGTGGACAACGCCTCACACACCTCACTGTAGGAGGACTGCAGCTCCTTTACCAGGTCGTGCTGTGTAAGAGCCTGCAACGGCTCCTTTGAACGCAAAATCACAATATGGATTGTGAAATTATACAAATATATCTCTGCATTGTCAACATGGATTTAATTAAATATTCAATTTGTAAATGTTGCATAAAAACAATGTAAAGAAACTTTCATTAAGAGCATTTTCATATTCCTTGTGGACCTATGTCTAACAAAATACAAAAACTTAACGATTAAACGTATTATGCTAAAGAAAATAATGCTACTTACTTGTTGAACTTTGCCTTTCACATCCATAAATATGATCTCATAATTTCTATCCTGTCTGTTTACCACTGTCGGAATACCCTAAAAAACAAAACATATATAAATAAATATAATTTTTATTCATAATAGTGGTTGTCAACTCCTGAAGAACTCCTAAAAAAGTCATCTGTTTTAACTCTGAACATGCATTTTCGACCCTTGTGGTGCTGTGACATACATTAAGGGTTATGTGGGGTTTGCCCTGTAGAAAGCGTGTGGAGATATGTTGCTGGATCTTGGGCAGGTCGTACTCCATCAGTGTTTCCTGTCCGCGCTCCATGCTGTACTGGCAGTTGGACAGTATCAGCGGCAGCAGATCCCGCTCATACTCATAATGGATCACATGTAGCTCCATCAGCTCAGCTGGGCTTACAGTGTAACTGGAGGAAACAGGACAGAGGATGATACAGAGAAATAAGGGTAACTGGGAAATGTAGCAGAAAAGACGCTAGCTTTAACCACCAGGTCACAGTGCTGACAGGACAATGGTTTTGAGTGATTATTAGTGTGTTGTTGTGTTGTTGCTAAGGTGCTCTGGATGGTTGCTTACTGGCTCAAATCAATAGAATCCACCACTAATTGATCTAGATATGGCTCAGAACCCTCAAATGTAACTCTATGGGTAATAGACTTCTATCTCTCATCCGGCAGCATTAGGCATTCTAACATCAAGACACATGATTTGAAATATCTCAGATTTACTTAATATGATTTGCAATACACACGGCATAGGATGAGTGATGCCATAATAATTAATACTAAGGGTTAAGGCTTTGTTCAACCCAATAACCCTAAATGAGAAATGATTACTATATCAAACACAAAAATGACATAAGACATCTGAATCTCTTACTCAGACTCCTCTCCAGTGTGTTTTTCCACAGCGTACACCAGGTCATTGTGAAGGGTGATGAGGTAGCTGACGAGAGCAGTGGAGCACAGGCCCAGACCATGTCTCTGTGGCAGCAAAACCTGCAGGTCAGTGTCCAGACCCAGATCTTCCTGAGTGTAGTGAGCAGGCAGCTTTATCTCTCCTGAGAGAAAAAGATCATGTATCATTCGTCAATAGAAAACATTCAACTTTGTCCACCTGCCCAATAAATGATTTAACAGTGGCCTAAAACAGGGTTAATAAGTAGGAGTGGTTTTACCTGATGTAGCCAGAGATACCCTGAGTTGGTTCCATGTTGATAAGAAGATTTTTATGCACTTCTCATACCAAGCTGTCAATTAAAAATATGGCACTATTACATGGTTTACAGTAAACATATTTATTTAGAGAGAAATGCCATATGCTTGCATGATTCTGAACACTTTTGCGCTGAAATGGGTAAATTAACCACCAACACGCTTGCTGAAATTATTAACAATATTTAATTTATCATTGATCAATTATGAACATCCTCTTAAAGGGTCATGAAACCCCCCTCTTTCAGCTCAAGTCTAGCTCACAATCTTTTTGAAAAATGCAACTTAAATGGGTGTGGTGGCTGTGAGAAGAAGGGAGGGGAGTGGGTGTGGTCAAAGCCCAAAGTGGCCCATGCATATCGACTGTCACTAAAAATCAGTGGTAAAACGTGAGGAAATGCTAGATTTTTTTTATAGCTGGCAAAGTTAAAGTCTAATGAAATACACTGACACCTTATTTTTGTCCTTTCAAAAGTAACTGAATGCCCTGCTACACATAATAGCCTACTACAGTAATCATAATTCTATTTAAAACATATAAATGTACATGCATATGTATAATTATGCCATTATACAATATATATTTGTTTATATACACACTATAAATGCATATATTTGAAATAATAAATTTTCCGCTTAAAAAAAAAAAAACGTTCCGTACATATCTACGCGTCCCCTGAACCCACATAATAAAGATGGAAAGTGTCATAGAAATTTGCACAAACTAAGCATACATTCCATACAATTGAGGCATTATCGAAATATCTAAATTTTAATAACGAGTGATTATTTAACAAAAGGCAAGTAAAACGGTCAGGGTTACATTTTAGACACACACACACACACACACACACACACACACCTCTGAAGCAATAGGAAAAGTCCTCGGAACCGCATCACTCGCAAGACCGAAACCTGCATTGGTGTACAAGGTCGAAGTCCACCTTTCTCCCGTTGAATGGTTGCTACACACCCATAGTTTAGATGTGTCCGTGGTTGATGGCCGGAGTCTAGCCCGGGCAGCATCGCGGGGAAAGATGCACTGGAACTTTTGCACCACGAAAACAAACGCGTGTCCCATTATAGCCTCTCTCATCTACTACAGGATATCACAGTTTGACATGTCTGTCATCGGAAAGTTCCACGTGGTGTCATGAATAATTAAGAGACAGTGTCTTCTCATTGGATAAGAAAACTCAGTCATGAATAATTATGAGACACCGATGAGTCATCAAAGTACTATAGTGCTCTGCCACGTCACAGCCTGTGACGTGGACACGATGAAGATTTTAAACCCGGAAGACGAAAATAGCGCAAAAACAACTCAAATTTAACCATTTTCCCCCTACTATTAAATCTAACAGATGCTAACATTGTCTTCAATGGTGTCCAACACACATACCTCTGTTAAAATTGTAGAAAATTTGGTTTAGGGTTTCATGACCCTTTAAGATGGGGCTGGGCAACTCTGGCCATCGAGATCCACTTTCCTGCAGAGATGGAGCTTGATCAAGCCTGATTTTAAAAAATTAGCCTGATTTTGACATTAATTTGTTCAGGTGTGTTTGATTAGGGTTGGAGTAAAACTCTGCAGGAATCTCAAGGGTTACAGTTGCCCACCCCTGCACTAAGACAACACATAGTCATGATTTCTTGGCGCATACAGACTTCCGGGGTGTGAGAGGACGCTGGCTCAGCTGGATGCCGCTTCTCAACCCATGTGTTTTAGTTATTTGTTATTTTAAAATTTGTTTTATTCTGCTACCAACTTTTTAAATGATTTAATAGCCTATTAGGCCTACCTCTCATCTCAACATTTAAATGTGAGGTTCCTGTTGAGCTTGGATTGCTGATCGCTTTTGAGGTGATTCCTCGGCGTCTTCTTGTTTCGAGTGGCGAGTGGGGCACCTGAACGAGGCTGGAAACTGTGTCATCTCCAATCTGAAGTCAGTGTATGTCTGTGTGTGTGTATTCACTAACAGTCTGATGCTGCTGCGGCCTCTGCATTTTAATCGCTGAACGACTCCCGCGACTCAGAGTGTTGCGATCTTCACAATTTGATCAGGATTCCATTGGATATAAGCATGCTGTTTCCCTTTACTACATTCTTTTCACTGGTCTATGCTATAACTGGATTCTGTGGAACACTGGAATCAAGATTGTGGAACACCAACATGATAAGGTACTCATATTCTGAGCTTTTTTCATTGGATCATCAGCTGCCTCCCAGCACCTGTATTATTCAAACTTCTGCATCGGCCAAGATATTTGCATCGTGGCTCCCGCCGATGTTTCTATCCTTCGCCTGCTGGAATAAATGTACTTCACTCCTCATCTAGGCGTTCAAGACATCTTAACTCTCGTGGCATCTGTTCATCTAACTTACATTTTCCTCAGAAGACGTTGCAGAATCGCGTAAAGAACGCAAGTTCTAAAATTAGACTCGCTCAATTAAATGTGCGTTCAATGAACAAGAAAGTCGCGCTACTTCACGATATAATATTGGATAGAAAACTTGATTTTCTCTGTCTCTGTGAGACATGGCATCAACCAAATGACTTTTACAACCTTAATTTAGCTAAACTACCTGGATTCACATACATTGACAGACCTAGACTCACTGGTAAAGGTGGTGGTCTTGCTATTCTATACAGATCTGATTTGTCTATTGCAGAAGTTACAACACCTGCTGTGTCATCTTTTGAATGTCTGACTATCAAAATTAACAGAACTTCACCAGTACTAGTTGTTTTAATCTATCGCCCACCTAAGGCTTATGCGAGGTTCTTTTCTGAACTTGCAGAATTATTGACTCTGCTAAGTCCTATTTGTCCAGATATGCTGCTAACTGGGGACCTGAATATTCATGTCGACAATTCAAACTGTTCCTCTGCAGCTGCCTTCCTGCATGTGTTAGAGTGTTTTAACTTTATTCAACATGTTGACTTTTCAACTCATAAATCTGGAAAGTTAATTTTAGTGATCATAAATTACTGACAAGTGAATTTACCATCTCTGCCTCCCTGCAGTCTTCTAAACAGCATGTCATATTCTTTAGAAATATTAGAAATATTGACCCTGAAAGGATTTCTAACCTTGTTGCGGAGCTTCCTGTGCTTGGCTCTATTGACTGTTACAACTCTGCACTTTCCTCAATTCTTAATGTTGTTGCACCAGTGAAAGAACGAGTTGTATCTTTTCCCAAGTCGTCTCCCTGGTACACAAATGATCTGCGTGCACTTAAAGTTGAAGGAAGGAAGATTGAGCGGTTGTATAAAAAAATCAGGCCTCACCGTTCACAAATTAATGTTTGAACAACACCAGCTGCAGTATCATCTTGCTTTGAAGACTAGCAGAGAGGCATATTACTCTCATGTTATCAATAAAGGTGCTGCTAATCCTAGGACGTTATTTAAGACAATTGATAGCCTTCTCAAATCTCAAAAGAAAACTGTCTGTCCTTCTGATGAGATGTGTAATAATTTTAACAAATATTTTAC
The DNA here is from genome assembly GCA_021464565.1 of Rutilus rutilus. Lineage (NCBI taxonomy): Eukaryota > Metazoa > Chordata > Actinopteri > Cypriniformes > Leuciscidae > Rutilus > Rutilus rutilus. The sequence goes on from JAJAQA010000001.1 coordinate 73,548,495, forward strand.
AGAGAAAGTTCAGAGTATTTATAGCTCCATCTCCTTTGACTCTCCTTTGCTGACTAGTGAGTCTTACTCAAAAAACTCACCTTCTACTGCCCTTTCGAACTTTACTACTGTCAATGTAGACAATGTTTTTAAATTGATCATGACTATGAGTTCATCCACGTGCTTTCTTGACCCCTTGCCTACTGAGGTTCTAAAAAAGTGTTTATCACATGTCTGCCCTTCCATCACTGTAATTATTAACAACTCCCTAGCCACTGGCCAGGTTCCTCCGGCCCTTAAGGTGGCCGCTATCACACCTGTTCTAAAAAAAACTGGCTGTGATGTTCAAAACGTAGCTACAGGCCTATTGCGAACCTGCCCTTTGTGGCAAAGGTTCTCGAACGAGTTGTTGTTGGTCAGTTACAGCAATATCTGTCCAATAACAACTTATTGGAACCGTTTCAGTCTGGTTTCAGATCTGGACACAGCACTGAGACTGCACTTGTAAGGGTCACCAATGGCCTACTTGTTTCCGCTGACACTGGTGCTTGCAGTATTCTAGTCCTGCTAGACATTAGTGCAGCTTTTGACACTATATGTCATATTATCCTTCTTAACAGGTTGCGTGTGTTGTTAGGCATCTCTGGTGTTGTGTTCAAATGGTTTGAGTCCTATTTAGCAGATCGTTTTCAGTATGTTTGCATGGGGAAACATAAATCTGAGGCCACATTAGTTCAGCAGGGTGTCCCGCAGGGGTCAGTGCTAGGGCCGACTTTGTTCTGCATTTATATGCTTCCACTTGGTGACATTATAAGAAAATACGGTCTGGGGTTTCATTGTTACGCTGATGACAAGCAGATCTATGTTAACACACTCCCGGATCCTAATCTTGCAATCACAGCTCTGAGCGCATGTATGGAAGAAATTAAGTTATGGATGCATGCCAATTATCTTAAACTTAATGAATCAAAAACAGAATTTCTACTTGTTGGTATGCCGACAGCCTTGCACAAGTTTAACTGTCAAAATCTGATCACTGATTCTGATTTACTGGCCCCAGCATCACAGGTGCGAAATTTAGGTGTTATTTTTGATTCACATTTGTCTTTTGATGCCCATATCAAATTGGTTTCAAAATCAGCTTTTTTTCATCTAAAAAATATTGCCAGAGTTCAGCCTTTTATATCCCTGCCAGATGCGGAAAAGCTTATCCACGCATTTATCACGTCGAGACTGGATTACTGTAATGCACTATACTCTGGTCTCCCTGATAAACAAATTAAGAAATTACAGTATATCCAAAACTCGGCCGCAGGCGTATTAACACACACAACTGTTCAGCAGCATATTTCCCCTGTTCTTTATGAACTCCATTGGCTTCCAGTAACGGCACGTATCGATTTCAAAATCTTGATTTTAACATATAAAGCCATTCATGGGATAGCACCGGAATACCTTTGTGATCTAGTTGTTCCTTACATTCCAAATCGTTCTCTCCGCTCGTCTGACTCTTCTATTCTACAGCAGCCCACATTCAAATTAAAGTCGATGGGTGGTCGCTCCTTTATGGTTACCGCCATACCGAATAAACTTCCATTTGCGATTAAAAATTCCCCAACTCTGGACTGCTTTAAGAGGTCTTTAAAGACCCATCTTTTAAAAAATGCTTACTGTCTTTGAAGTGTATCTTATATATATATATATATATATATATATATATATATATATATTTATTTATTTTGTCTGATTTTTCTGTTTTTAATTATTGTTTAATTATCTTATATTATGTTTACTATACTGTGTAGCGCTTTGGGTTGGATAAAAGCACATTACAAATAAAATGCATCATCATCATCATCATCATCATCATCAACACATAGTCATGATTTCTTTATTCTCTAAAATGGCCAGTACCTTCTTTATGGCTATCCAGGAACTTTCCTATCGTTTCGAAGGTTGGGTCTGTCACGTTCTGGAACTTCTTTACCAAATCCCTCTGCAGAACCAAGATATCAGGAAGGAATCTCACTAGCCGTAGCTCTGCTTCCTAAAATAAACATTGTTAACATGACACTAGTCTCTGTCACTCCCAGAGACCACCCACATATTGTACACAAAACTAGATACAGCTCCAGTTACTTAAAGGATTAGTTCACTTTAAAATTAAAATTCTGTCATCATATACTCACCCTCATGTTGTTTCAAATCTGTATGAATTTCTTTCTTCTGCTGAACACAAAGGAAGATATTTAGAAGAATATCAGTAACCAGACAGTTTTTGGGTCCCATTGACTTCCATAGTATTTTTTTTTTCTTACTATGGAATTTAATGGGACCCAAAAACTGCCTGGTTACTGACATTCTTCTAAATATCTTCCTTTGTGGTCAGCAGAAGAAAGAAATTCATACAGGTTTGAAACAACATGAGGGTGAGTATATGATGACAGAATTTTAATTTTAAAGTGAACTAATCCTTTAATTAAGCTAGACTCCTTGAGATCAGTAGCTGGCGCTATGGGGAAGCACCTTTCTCTGAAAAATACCGAAACCCTATTTAATCATGCCAGTTAAATTAATTGGCCAATGGCGTTCGAGTGTGCCATTATAGTGGGTAAGGAGATGTCATTCACACCATTCTTTCTATAGGCATGGCTATAGTCAAGACAAGTCAAGTCACCTTCATTTATATAGCGCTTTTAACTATACAGAGAGTGGTGTGAATGTCGTCTCCTTAGAATCTTAAGTTCCTCAATGGTAATTTGCCCAACTTGAGCAATGTCTTATTCCTTCATCTCAGGCAACCATCTCATCTATCCAGTTTCCAATGAAGTATATCAAGCTGCAGACTCTGTAAGCACCAAGCATGCAACATTTGTGTAAATACACTGTGTAATGGCAAATATGGCACTAAACACATTCAACCTAGGCAAGAATGTAACACTAATACAGACAGAAATGTGTCTGTATTTGCGAGTAAGGAAACACACAAAGTTATAAAACCAATAACTGTTGACCAGCCTGCAGCCAGACAGATAGCAAACCATTGGAGTTTTAAGCCAATAGCCGCGTTTCCACTGTCGGGCCAGGGCTGGGCCAGGGCTTTAAACGGGCCGTGCCGGGCTAATAGCCTCGGGCCAATAGCACCAGGCCTGCGTTTCCACTGTCGGGCCAGAAGCTCCACAGAGCTTCACTAAAACACGCCCGTAACACGCCTCTCTGGAACAACGTCACACTAACCCATCATTTCACCAACAAATGGAAGTTTTATCAGAAAACTATTCAGAAATCACCGGAAACAGTGTTGAAAACAAACACGATAAAAGCGGCCGTTTGCTAGAATTTTTTTTGTTTGTTTAACGTTACTTGAATTTAAAACCCAAGCATCGATGTTTTACCACAGGTTTACAATAAAAAGTGATACATTGATCATAATGAATTAATTGATGTCAAAATTGCACATTAGTCACTCAGAAATAAATTACCGTTAGGTCTATTTCACAAAAGAAAGAGGACACACTTACTTTTTCAGTCGCGTCTGTTTCTTTATGATATTTACATCACATTTAGAAAAAAATTATAATTTCTACAAATATATGCCACGACCTGAGGAGCTTTAGCAATCTCTCGACTCCCATACAGATATTTTCAGTCAGAGAAACAGAGGAAGCTCCCGAAAAAAAAGTTACTTTATTTTATGATAGTCCGGTTTAAAGAGACGAGACGTAGGCTATAAAATAAAAACATGACTGATAGCCTTTAAGATTGGTCTGATTTCTTAAAGCGTTCGCTATGGTTTTTTTTTTTACTATGCGTATCTTCAAGCGTTTACTATGTTTACTATGGTAACGGTTAGCGCGCATCGGTCGCATCGGTGCGCAACAGTTGCATCACAAACAGAAGGCATTCAAACATGAACGCGAGTTAAATTATTTTATTTTTAAGTCTTTAATGCTGACAGAATCATCCGGCGCTGCCGTCTCCCAACTGTAAACTCCTCCTCTGTTGGTAACCACCCCTCAAGCCCGAGCTGGCCCGCTTTGGCCCAAGGTATTCGACGGGCCAGAAATCCTGGCCGTTGGCCCCGAGTAAGCCCCGATCCAGCCCCGGAAGTGACAGTGGAAACGCGACTGGCCCTGGCACGCACTAGCACGGCCCGGGCCTGGCCCGACAGTGGAAACGCGGCTAATGTGACTGCATCAACAATCCAGTGAATGTGCAATCTGAAAGTGCAGGGCTGAGCAACTCTGGCCCTTGAGATCCACTTCCTGCAGACTTTTATCTCCAATACTGATGAAATTCCCCTGACTGTTGCTTTATAGTAATCCTGAATACCTTGATTTGTTTGTTTAGGTGTGTTTCATTAGGGTTGGAACTGAATTTTGCAGGAAAGCGGACCTCGAGGGCCAGAGATGCCCACCCTCACTTACTGTTGGTGCAACCTCTGAAAGAGCTGCTCAGCGTCACGTCCTTTTAACACATTCTGTTGACTAGAAGTAACATTGCACCTACATAACTCATGATTACATACATGACTAACAATAGCGGCTCAGACCACAACTCTGTAGTTTACGTTACGTTACGTTCAACGGTTTCAAAACTTAGACAGGCCCATGCCACTTAGGAGTTAGTTTGGCCATAAATGTGTCCCCTGCACGAGACAACGGGTGAGCACGAACCCAGATGAGTTTCCCTTCCTGGAAGGTCTCTTGCCTCCTCTTCAGGTTGTAGTATCTCTCCCTTACTCTCTCCAGAAGTGATTGCTGATGTTCAATAACTTCATACGCAGATTGGTCAGGATCAGGCAAACGATATTGGAATAGTTCAAGGGGTCCGTTCAACTTGCGTCCTAGACTGATTTCCACCGGGGTATATTTTGTACTCCACAAGATGAATTGATTTCAAACCTGAACTCATGGATCCACTGGTCCCAATTCCGGTGATTGTCCTTGCAATCATGATCTTAAGTTCCGTCAGGTTAGTCGGTGGTTTGTTTTTGAATGGCAGCCCATTGTCTGCAGGTAGCGTTCAGAAGTTGTGAGGTAAATTGTAGTCCTCTGTCTGATACCAAATAAGTAGGTACCCCCCATCAGGTAAAGATCTCTTTGATAAGGATGTTAGTTATCATCCGTGTCTTAGCTAACTGCAAAGGGGTGTTCCCTTTGCAGTTAGCTAAGACACGGATGATTACTCGACCAAGTTACTACAGTATTGCACAGTAACCAGTAAATACTCATTCAACTTCATGCTCCTCAGAAACTGTCACATAAGATCAATGTCCACCATATATACAGGTTCTTTCATAGGAGTATATTTAAGGGTTCCACAATGTTTAGATATATGTGGCTTATATTGCTGACAGACTTGGCACTGTTTGCAGTGGTCCCATATATCTCTTCTAGCCATTACACCATGTTGAGTAGTCTATGCAATGTTTTCATGCACCCAAGATGCCCACTTAAAGGATTGTCATGTGCAAACTGGAGAAATTGCTGCCGGAGATCCTTTGGGATGACTACTTGCAAAGTATGACCCTTTTGACTTTCAGGGACACATCTGAACAGAAAGCTGTTCTGTACAACATAGTGAATACGTTGGGGGTCGATAGGGTTAAGTTTTGCTTCATCCCCACAAAGGCTGCAATGATTGGTCACTTTTCTGGTGTCGACCATGTTCTTCCCAGTTGATCAGTAAGTCTCTATTCACATCTTTTGCTTGGTATACCACAACACATCCCAGTGGCTCTCCCCCAGGCATTGCATGGGACAACATTACATCTCCCTTTTCGGAACCTCACAGTAAATCAAACCCCTGGAGTCGGATAGCCCACTTGATAAGTTTTGATGTTGGGGCGAGGATGGTTGAAAGTGAGTGCAGCATGATCTGTAACGACTTCAAAGGGTTTCCCTTCTAGGTATTATCGCCATTTCTCAACCGCCCAGACCACAGCGAGGCATTCCTTCTCTGAAATGGCATATGATTTTTCGGCTCCTTGAAGCAGTCGGGATGCAAAGGCGATTCTTTTGGAATATACTTGCTGCACCAACTGCCACAGACTTTTACAAAGGATTGCAGTCTTGAAACAAAGTTACTTACGGGACCACCAAACCAGACGGAGCGCACAACAGAGCTTTGTCATGGACACCCTCAGCATACCGGTGAGTTCCATGAAACTAGTGCTCCCCGACAGGTAGAGAAACAAGCCGGTCGACTTACAAATCGATGGCACAAACAGGGAGCGAGACCCAAAGGCACTCGAGACATCAGATTGTCACGAGCATCACATATTGCCGCAGTAGCATCCTCTACCTCAGATACAGCTCTGACAAGGATTGCAAACACTGGTCTCCTACCACTGCCTATACATCTTGAGAACAGATTTGAAGTACTAAGGAATGTAAATGAAGAATCCCCAAACGTGATGAATGTGATCGAATACTGAATGGGCCAGTAGCTAACACTGATGCTAACTGGCGCTCAAGGTCGAGCAGACAGCGGCACTCAGCTCGGAGCGCTGCCGAGCCCAGGACTCTGATAGTGGGGGACTCCATAATCAGAAACATTAGCAGCAGGGATACAACTACATGCTGCCTTCCACAAGCAACAACTTCTGATGTAAACAGGGAACTTCAGGACATTCAGATGAAACATAAGACTGCAAATCGACTCATCATACATGTGGGGAAGAATGATATTCATAAAGAGCAGTCAGAACTCCTTAAGAAGGATTTCCATGAACTTTTTGAAACACTTAAAAGACTGAAAAAGTTCAAACATTCATCAGTGGACCACTCCCAGCAAGAGGAACAAACAGGTTTTCACGGTTACTTGGGCTTAATACGTGGCTGCAAAAAACCTGCAATATAAAAGGAGTGAACTTCATTGACAATTTCAATCATTTCTGGAGTCAGAGACAACTGTTTCATCGGGATGGCCATCACCCAAACAAACTTGGTTCAAGAGTGTTAAAGGACAATATCTACTTCTCCCTCAATCATCCTTCTGCAGTTTGTGCTAATCCACTCAATCTGAACGGCACACACACACCTGGACACAGTATGAATGACCACGGGACTTCACTTCAGCAGCAAAATGGACATGATAACACCACTCCGCCACAACAACCTCTGCTCATGGACTCAGTCTCAGCTGAACCCTGCCCACAGAGCTCACCACAGACAGACATATCAGTTCTGCTCCAAGATTCAGCACCCAAGGATGACTTCCTGGAAAACCACCAGGGAAGCCAGGACAGCATATCACAGCCTCCGATAACACCAGAGCAACAGCCCCTTTCACCAGACACTTTTTCCCTCTCTCCAGCATCGCCACTTCTGTGCTTCTCACAGAAAATGGAAGAACTGGTGTATGCTGGAACCAAACTATCCCACTCTTTTGCTGCAAGCCCCCAGATACCAACCAAAAAACGACAGGCACCATTACCACCAAAGCCTGCGGGCCCAGCTCGCCCTCCCCCTCCTGTGAGAGCTCTTCGGCCTCTGCCACAACGCCAGGGCCCACACCCTCCTCCATCAGCTCGAGGTGAACCAAAAACAACTGATACCAGCTCTCAGTGATATGTGTCGGGTCCCCGTTTTGATAAAAGTAACTTTCTCAAATGTTTACAGAACAAGCGGGAACCCAGTGTGCCTGTATCTTTCTCTATTGCTGTTCTATTACATGATAGAAAGTCTAATGCCTTCAATAGCCGTACAGCAAACCTAACTAATCTGGTGCCTATTACACGTCAAACTAATATTGCTGTGGGGAAAAGTAAGTCTGTTAAGTTAGCACTCCTTAACATCCGCTCACTTAAAAATAAATCACTTCTAGTCAACGACTTAACCACAAACAATCTGGATTTTATGCTTCTGAATGAAACCTGGCCTCAATGAAGCAGCCCCTCCTAACTTTACTTTTATGAGTGTCTGCAGAGCTGTTAAGAGAGGTGGGGGTCTAGCTGCTCTTTTTAAAGATATCTATCAATGTAAGCAAATATCATTTGGGAATTACCCGTCTTTCGAATATCTGGGTATTGTGTTAAAAGGTGATCCACGCATTTTACTTATTATTTACAGGCCTCCAAAATACTCTCCAGCCTTTGCTGAGGACTTCACAGAACTGTTATCAACAATTACCTCAGAGTTTGACTGTTTTGCCATTGCTGGAGATTTTAACATTCACATAGATAGTGCAGAAAACAATATGGCAAAAGAAATCAAAACCATTTTAAAAACTTTTGATCTGACTCAGCATGTACATGGACCCACACACAATCGTGGACACACTCTAGATTTACTTGTCAGTAGGGGTCTAAACATTTCATCGATTGTTATTAAGGATGTAGCACTGTCTGATCATTTCTGTATTTTCTTTGATATATTGATCTCTCCTGCCACTGAAGCTAGATCTGTGTCTGTCAAGAAGAAATGCTTAAATGAGAACACTAGTGTACTATGAAGGCTATATCCTTAACACCAAGCATATCTGCTGACTCTGTTGATTTTCTCCTTGATTCTTTTAACTCAAAAGTTAAAAGTGTAATTGATGATATTGCTCCTGTTAAAGTCAGGAAGAAGAGTGGCAGACAAAAAGCACCTTGGAGAAACTCAACAGCAGTGCAAAATATGAAAAGACAATGCAGAAAAGTAGAGCGCATGTAGTCCATTATAACATCTACAAAGACAGCATCCATGCTTTCAATATGGAACTAGGCAAAGCTAGACAGACTTTCTTCTCAAATATTGCTTCTTTCTTCTCTGAGAAGATCAATAATATCAGAAAGGTGATCAGCACATCCTTGAGTTGCCCTGGGGTTAGACAGATCAAACCACCTGAGAAAATAGTTACTATGTCTGACTTCAAAGAAATTGATGGCAAAATTTTGGAAGAAACCGTACAGCACCTTAAAACCTTAACCTGTGCTCTTGAAACACTTCCCACATAATTTTTCAAAAGTGTGTTAAACAGTTTAGAAGCAGATCTTTTAGAAGTGGTAAATGCCTCACTTCCACTGCATGAAAAGTGGGATTTTCGTCAGTAAACGGCACTGTAGATTGTCGTGGAAGTTCAGGTTTACGACTGCACACGGCAATTTGCAGGCAACACCGAAAACTGACGTGAATTGTCGGAAATTGACGTGGACCTTGCTTGGCAGTTGTCCCCCCATGACCCCCCTTCCCCCAATTCTAGGGGAGGCTTTAACCTGTAAATGAAAATGCTGTGAGCTATACAAATGCAAATCAGGGCAGGGGGAGTTTTACCCCAGGTAACATTTTTCTAAAAGGTATTTACTTCATTCTAAGAAAATCTCTGGTATAAATAGATCAGGCTCAGTATAGCCTAATTATAGACTCTTAAATTTTAGCTTAAATTGATATATTTAATGAAAGTAGCTAGATTAGTTACTATGTGTCATTAGCAATAGCCAATGTTATGTAAAAAAGACACAAAACCATTTATTTCAACAATTAATTTCAATCAGGCTTTGCCACAAAGGTAAAATGTGCATTCCATGCAAACAGCATCACAATCTCCTAGAGCTCAACCACTGTGCATAATACAACTGTTCACGAACAGAAGATTGTATTTGACTCATGCTGCATACACATACGCAATGACAAGAATTATGCCTACTGTACATATAGAGTTACAACTACGATTAGAGTTGTTTGCATAAAATGTACCGTGAACATTAACATGTTTGCCCTGTGACTACAATTTATCTCTATAAATACTATTTTCTCAATTCTGTGCATATATTTTTACTTACTTAGATCAATTGACATGATGCTGATAAATGACGACATTGTGTGTAAGTAACTTTTTTCTATTCTGGCCTAGTAGTAGTGTAAATATACCTCGTTTCTATTTTGCATTAAAGGTGAACTAAGTAACTTTTTTACCTTAACTGAACAGCTTCGGAGTCATCGGAATGGTTATATTACTTATTTCGGGTTGAATGGTGGTCGTCTCGCACCCCCCTGGTGCCCGTGAGCGGAAAATACGCACTTGCAACTTTGAGCCAGCGGGCCGCCGGCCGCCGCGTCAGGAAGTATCGCGTGATATCAGGTCTCGCGATGTAAACAATTGCTTTACGGCCAAAAGAAATCTGCTAAAATGCTGTCATTATTGCGCTCCCTCACGCTGTTTGAACCCGAATGAAGAAGACGTTTTAAAGAATGTCCCATCTGCTTTGATGTCGTTGATCTACTAGCCTCTGGTGTCTGAGAATCGCCAACGAGGTTTTACAACAGTGTTGTCAAATATCTATTCCGAAGCTGTGGGGGGAGCTCTAGAGAGAAACCTGCGAGCAAAAAAAGCGAGAATACAGCGAAGAAATCCCGAAACTACTGAGCCCTGCTTTAAAAATGTTTGTGGCCCCTTTAAGAAATCCTTCTCTTCTCGCGATACTATTCACTTGTGCTGGACGCGTGCGCGCGACCAGAGCAGCCATTTTTCACTGTTCAGGAGAGCTCCATGTGATGCGTGCATCGATCGGATTCTGTGTTATACGTTCTTCTTTCTTGGTAAATATTACTCCAATATCGTTAATATGCACAAATAAGTTGTGAAGCGAAGTTAAAAGAACATTTGATGTGTAATTTTTTTTAATAGATTTATTTGGAGTGCATGTGTGACGAGTGAACCTCGTGGTGATCGGTAAAGGATTGGGTATGTACGTTTCATGGTTTATGGGGTAAATTACTGATGGCATGTTTATTTGATAAATCTGTTAATGAGTTTAATCTATATTCTGTGATTATACAGTATAACTTTATGGTTTAATGCATGTTTCTGGTTCTGCATGCTTAAACGTGGGTTGTGGCTTTGTTGAAGTGCTTTTATTTCTCTTGTAACTTAGGCCTACCTCAGCCACTGCCGTATTCCAGTTTGTGTTATCGTATTTAATCGTAACATATTTTGGTTTGGAGAAATCGATTTAAATCTGACCTGTTGTAGTGCATTACACTGTATTTCAGTTGATCCACTGGTTAAACTTTTTGTGACATTTGATTATATGTCATCTTCAAATTTACTGTAAACTGTTTCTACAATTTCTTTTTTTTTTTACTAGTGAAATCTCATTTTTTCTTGTGAAATCTCTTCAAACAAGGCAACCTTTTTTATTAAAGGAGTCATGACCTTGTATTACCTTGGATGCCCAACGCTCTATTATAGTCTTTCAGGCCCTTCTAAAAAAGAAAAGTGGAAAAAAAATAAACACAGAGCTCCTCTGACCCTTATTTCTGAACGCATTATTGTCTCGCGAGATCTGATGCGATATTTTGGCTGTCGTGGACAGTCATTTTAATAATGCAAATGAGGGGCGCGTTGATTGGTGGCAGGAAGGAGGGGGGTTGACACCGCAGGTAACGCTTTAGCATATCATTCCAAAATGACATCATGGCGCAAGTTGTGAATGAACCCGACCTGGCCGCGACCGGCTTCCCGGCCAGTGTATAAGTATGAGGCGCCGTTTAGGGCTTAAATCAAACTTCATTCACGCACACATTTATGAAACACGCTTGCATACATATATACTAAGTAGTCACACATACATGTATATGAACTCTCCACGCACATACTCATATAAGACGTGAGCACACACACACACACACACACAAACTAGACGGCGCCTCATATATAAGCGTTAGGCAATCAATAAACAATAGCCGAATTCATGATGATCTCAGTCATTTGTTGTTTGCAAAGTAACGTTAGCAGCCATTCCCCACTTATTAACCTACTTCTGTATAACCCTATATTTCTTCTAAGATTACAGGAATATGCATCCAAAAAATATATTTTCTGTCACGCCATGGTTATATACTAAGTAGTCACACATACATGTATATGAACTCTCCACGCACACATTTACATGTTGATTCTGGCAGTCAACAACAGAGCAACTCAGTGTGCACTACGTTTCTGCATCTTTCTCGACTGAATATGAGGGGGAGAGGGGCGCCAGGGCGCGCTTCCTGCGGCAGGTCTGCGGTGTCCATATATGGTATATCCTGCCCCGTCATGACGTCAAGTCGGGGCTGAAATTAAAATCTCGTATTTGAGTGCGCGTGCACGCGCGCTGGTTTACGAATCCTGGGGTAAACAAACGCTTCACTTTCAAATATTGCTTCCCGGCCAGTGTATAATCGTTAGGTAATCGTAACATACATTGATTCTCGTGGAAAAGTGAAAATTGCAGGTCATGACTCCTTTAATCAGACTTTTATCTGTTTAATTGTGTTTCCATTGACCGCTGTCACTTATTTTAAACAGCAGTCAGAATAAAACCCCAATTTCAAAAAGCATAGTTTGCTTCCGGTGTGTATTTCTTCAATTTCACCCGGTTGAATCTTTTCTCCTTTATTGTTTAATTTTACTGTGACTTATGCTGTTCTTATTAATATCACTCTCATTTAAATGTTTTCCAGGTGCCTTTAAGACATATTGCGTGACAGTGCGCAGGAGCTTCAGGTACAAAGCGAGAAGCAAGTCGAGCGAGAAGAAAGAAAGAGGGTAAGATTTATTAGATTAGATTCGTTTTTGGTCAATGTGACTATTTTTCAGGTGCATTAATAGATGTGTGTTGTCCATACGCAGTGCATTGCGCAGTACTGATTGTCTTTATTGGTTTTTACAGCTGCTAGAAGCGAGACAGAGTGTGCTAGCTGAGGATGAGGTGGGCCTTCGGAAGTGCGCTACCATAGACCTGATGTCTGATGAGGAAGACGGCATCGTCGGCGGGGTGTCTGGATGGATTGTGCGACCTCAGTCCTTTCGCAGCCAGGAGCTCACCAAGCTTTGTGCCACGCTGCAGTCGAGATTAGAGGCGACTCCAAAGTACAGGGCACAGACCACAGACGTCTGCAAACTGGACCGAATTCAGAAAGAATGCTACTAGTTACCTGCAGCTCTGAAGCAGAAAACAGACACTTCATGGTGCTGTAGGATTTTGTGATTTTTCGAGTGATTTTTCTTATTTAAATGTAGTGGTTTCAACCAATACTGAGTGAGGAAATTCAAGCCATTCTCTGGCAAGGCGCGGGCGCTGCTATTCATATGCAAATTAGAGCCATTAGCACCTCCGCGAGCTCTCCACATACGTCATGGTTCATTTACGTCAATATGTGGCACAGACGAACGCAAAGTTTCGGCCGTTTACGGGGACGAAAAACCCACTTTTCATGCAGTGTTCTCTCTGGGAGTTTTCCAAACTCCCTGAAAACTGCAGTTGTCAAGCCCCTCCTGAAAAAGAACAATCTGGATAAGACCATATTCCCAACTAAACTATACTAGACCAACTATAGGCCGATCTCAAATCTTCCTTTCATAGGCAAGATCATTGAAAAAGTTGTCTTCAATCAGCTGAACAAATTCTTATGCTCAAATGGATACTTTGACAATTTTCAATCTGGTTTCCGACCGCACCACAGCAAAGAGACAGCGCTCATAAAGATAATAAACGATATTCGCTTAAATACTGATTCAGGCAAATTATCAGTGCTGGTACTACTCGACCTCAGTGCTGCATTTGACACTGTCGATCATAACATACTTCTTGACAGGCTGGAAAACTGGGTGGGGCTTTCTGGGATAGTCCTAAAATGGTTCAGGTCATACTTAGATGGGAGAGGTTATTATGTGAGTATAGGAGATCATAAGTCTGAGTGGACATCCATGACTTGCGGAGTCCCTCAAGGCTCAATTCTTGCGCCACTCCTGTTCAACCTGTATATGCTCCCAATGAGCCAAATAATGAGAAAGAACCAAATTGCTTACCACAGCTATGCAGACGACACACAGATCTACTTAGCCCTATCGCCTAACGATTACAGCCCCATTGACTCCCTGTGCCAATGCATTGATGAAGTCAACAGTTGGATGTGTCAAAACTTTCTTCAGTTAAACAAAGACAAAACTGAAGTCATTGTGTTTGGAAACAAAGATGAAGTTCTCAAGGTGAACGCATACCTTCACTCTAGGGGTCAAATAACTAAACATCAAGTCAGGAATCTTGGTGTGACACTAGAGTCAGACCTTAGTTTCAGTAGTCATGTCAAAGCAATAACTAAATCAGCATACTATCATCTGAAAAATATTGCAAGAATTAGATGCTTTGTTTCCAGACAAGACTTAGAGAAACTTGTGCATGCTTTCATCACCAGCAGGGTGGATTATTGTAATGGACTCCTCACTGGCCTTCCCAAAAAAACCATAAGACAGTTGCAGCTCATACAGAACGCTGCCGCCAGGATTCTGAGCAGAACCAGAACATATGAACACATCACACCAGTCCTCAGGTCTTTACACTGGCTCCCAGTTAAATTTAGGATTGATTTTAAAGTATTATTACTGGTATATAAATCATTCAATGGCCTAGGACCTCAATACATTGCAGATATGCTCACTGAATATAAACCCAACAGATCACTCAGGTCACTAGGATTATATCAGCTAGAAATACCAAGGGTTCACTCTAAGCATGGCGAGTCTGCTTTAGCTACTATGCTGGAACAGCTTCCAGAGGAGATCAGACGTGCTCCTACTGTAGTCACATTCAAAACCAGACTCAAAACACATCTGTTTAGCTATGCATTTAATGAATGAGCACTGTGCCAATGTTCGTCCGACTGTTTGTACTGTACTTTATATTTTATTTTTCTAAACTGTTTTAATTATTCTTATTTCTTTTTATTATTTAAATTTTTTCTATGTAAAGCACTTTGAATTGCCATTGTGTATGAAATGTGCTATATAAATAAACTTGCCTTGCCTTGCCTTCCTCTTAAGTGCATGAAGTGGAGCAGCACGTTCAGAAAAAAGTGGAATAAGGCGATGATACCACCCAGCAAGACCTAGGAATCGCTCAACTTCTTTAATATTTTTGGCCATAGGAAAATTCCTAACAGTGTCCACCTTGCAATCCTCTGTCTTGATGCCTTCCGCTAAAATGACGTGTCCCAGAAAAGTCAGTGATTTCCTTACCAATTAACATTTCCTAAGGTTAAGTGTTAGGCTAGCTGATTCCAGCCCAGCAAACACCTTCTTAAGATCTTGGAAGTGTTGTTGGAGGTCTCTGGAGTATAAAACAATGTCATCTATGTACACAAAACAACATTTGCCTATAAGATCTTGCTCCAGCATTTTTCAACCCAAATGGTAGACAAACAAACTCATACTGGTTGTACTTTGTTACAAAATCTGTTTTTTGGATGCTACTTTCATCCATAACCACTTGCCAGTATCCAGTCTTGAGGTCTAGGACTCCAAGGTATCTTGTATCCGAGGCATGAGAAAGCCATCCAGCGGGGTTTTGGCATTCAGTGCTCGATAATCCACACAGAAACACATACTCTATCCTTCTCTTGGGCACAATCACTACTGGAGCTGCCCATGGGGATGTAGATGGCAGTATTATACCTTTACTCATCATGGCTTTGACTCCCTCTTCAAATAAGTTTTGTTAATTGACTGGAAAGTGAAATGCTCTTTCCCATACTGGGATGGGGTCATTAGTTATAATCTGGTGCTTAATGATAGATGCTTGACCTAAGGCATCTGTACAGACAGTTGGCCAATTAATAAGGGTGTCACGATTTCGATTGATCGAAATTAATGCTCAATCTCGATCATCGAATCAAAAAATGGAATCGTCGATGCTGCCACGCCCCATATGTCACGTCAGCTCGGCTTGCCTGTAATAGGTAAAACTCCTTTTCTCAAGAATATTGAAGCCTTTATTTTAAAACGCATTGCAGCTGCACAGCGAGAGCATCATAGCTCGTCTGAGCGAGCTGTTTGCCTGTGCTGCGGCAACTGCACGAACCTATGGCGAGTTAGCAGTGGAATTTGGACGCGGCTGAAGTGTATACATTCAGAGAAAACTCGCCAAAGGACTTTAGGTTTAAATCGACTCAAGCGAAGTACCTGATATGAGCGAAATAGCACGGCAAGGCAACACAGTACTCGTTCCCTTATCTCTAAGGGAACCGAGGTTACGCAAGTAACCAAGTACGTTCCCTCACGAGAACGTTCTCTCGTATTGTGATGCAAACGCTGTGGGAACCCAATTTAAAACACCGTGCTATTCGCCTGTGACTGCTCTGAGGAGTCCAGGGAGCCCCGGGACTATAGTAGGTAAAAGGTTATATTGTTTAAGTTTCCAATTGACTTAAGATATAAGTTATTGTTACATTATGTTGTTAATAAACGTTTTAAATTTGACAATGTAGTGTGTGGTACATTGCGAACAAAGGTCAGATATTATTATATTGCATAAAAGTCTAAAAATGGCATAGCTTGTGCTTTCCAATTTTTTTTTTTTTTTAAATCGAGAATCGAATCTAACCGTGACTTTAGAATCGAAAATGTAATCGAATCGAGGATTTGGAGAATCGTGACACCCTTACCAATTAAACAGTAACCCCTCTAAACACCTCTTCTCTGTCTGGGAGGGAGGAACAAGACCCACTAAATCAGCAAGACCCACTAAATCCTTGAGGGCAACTGTGTTGTCACTGGATACTTGCTCTATTGGCAGTGCACAGTGTATGTTATCAAAGTGTGGTTGGTCATAACAAGAGAAGGATGTAATGTGTCATTTTGTCCAGGCAATGAATATGTGGAGGTGTCAAAATCCAACTTGACTCTGCATGTCACAAGGAACTCAAGATGAGCGGAAAAGCTAGGTCCTCATTTGTTATGATGAATAGTCGCACTACCAAGTAACTTCGCCTAATGCCCTCTGGATATGGCCGTTGGCAAGTGTAAATGTCTGTCCCCAATTGGACCAACATGACTCTGTCTCATCCTTCCACCTCCTCCACAATGATTCCTGGATTAAAGGTAGGGTAGGTAGGAATTGTATAAAAAACTTTTTTCAAAATTTGTTTAAACTTTCTTTATATATCAATACATAATTAAAATGTAAGTACTCTGAAAAAGAGAGTATACAAATCAAGTGACTCTAGACCTTTTAATCTGCAATAAACACAGCTACTTATTTCCATTCGGGACGAATGAAATGATTGGCCGGGTCGACTGTCACTCTCCCTCGCTACCATGGCAACCACCCCTGCATGCGTGCGTGTAGATCATTCTGGTGAATGATCGCGTTTGCATACTGTATGGACACTATGAGTCACCGTACTGGAGGAAGCGCGCATGCGCATTAGTTCTGCCTGCGCTCGTGTGATTCCCCCGCGGAGTTTAAGTTGCTAGTTTAGCATGTTGCCTGTGGCCGTATAAGTTGATTGTATGCAACAGAGGTTTATTTAATAAACATATCTGGCTTGGATTCATGGACTCCTCACTCATCTCTACATGGTGTCAGAAGATGAAACGGATCTATCGTCTGTGAGTTTCACGTGCTTTATTTTCTGTCTGGAGCGGAGAAAACTACTGACGTCGTTAAAGTTACGACTAAAGACGTGATGGCGGATGGATTTCGTAGACCAGACCCCCTCGTTTTCGACGGGAACCTCGCCGAGAATTGGCGGATTTTTGAACAAGAATATGATATCTTCATAGCAGCGGCGCACTCTGACAAGCCTGCCAAAACAAAGGCATATATCCTCCTCAATCTCGCAGGAGCGGAGGCCATCGAACGGGAGCGTTCATTTGTTTACGCAGCAGAGGTGAGGGCGCCAGGTGAAGAGGGAGTCGTTGTCGTTCCAGCTGAGTCTAGAGAAGACCCCGAGTGCCTGAAACGAAAATTTCGGGAGGTATGTAACCCTCAACACAACAAAACTATGGAAAGACACAAGTTTCATTCACGAAATCAAAAGCAAGGTGAAAATATTGAATCCTACATCAGTGACTTGAGGATCAAAGCTAACAGTTGTCACTTTGGAAACCTGACAGATGAACTTATATGTGACAGAATAGTATGTGGCATCAGAAATGACAGTATAAGGAAGGCTTTGCTACGTGACCGCGAATTAACTCTAACAAAAGCTATCACAATCTGCCGCATATATGAGATGACGGAGGAAAGTAATAGGACGCTTGCCATGCCCCAAACAGCCACCACTGTCGACGCAATTCAGCCAAATTCCAGCGGGCGGCACCAGAGATCAAAATATAAACCTCAAGCAGGCAAATACGAGACAAAATCCATTACAAATTGCAGCAATTGTGGAAGTAGCCATACGGCGCAGAGAGACAAGTGTCCTGCTTTTGGCCAGCAATGCCATAACTGTAAAAAATTCAATCATTACAAAAAATGCTGTAAGTCCATGTCACACCGCCAAGGCTATGAAAGGAAAAGCTATGCAAAGCACAACGACTACAGAAAATCTGTACACCAGTTAGAACTGGAAAAGTCAGACAACAGCACCTGTGATGACACTTTTTATGTGGATGGTGTCGAACTTGACGACAAGTGCGTGAATTCCATTACTCCTCAAACAGAAGGAAAGAATGAAGGATTTGTTACACTGCACATACATAACAAGCCCTTTGAAATGAAAGTAGATACAGGTGCTAAGTGTAACGTAATGTCAAAAGATGCCTTTCAACAGCTTGCTGACGGTGAGCGACCAGTGAAATGCAGCAAAGACACTAACTTAGTGGCTTATGGAGGCAGCAAAATAGAGACTAACGGAATTGTCACACTGCCTTGCTGTTTAGATGGACAGCAACACACACTACCTTTTTTCCTTGTGGACCGAGATGTAGTGCCACTACTGGGATTTCGTGCATGTGTGCGCTTAGGAATTGTCACAATGAGCCCCCACGTTCATCAGGTCAACACTGAGAGCGATGCCGATTTCACTAAACAGATATTCGCACAATACAAAGATGTGTTCAGTGATGAGCTCGGAAAACTCCCTATCACATACTCTATGACACTAGATCCAACTGTACAACCGGTGGTTCGTCCAGCACACCGCATTCCAGTGGCAATGCAGACACGAGTCAAAGCTGAGCTTGACAGCATGCAGAATAAAGGTGTCATAACCACAGTTTCTGAACCTACAGACTGGGTTTCGTCTATGGTAGCAACGCACAAAAAAGACAAACAGGAAATCAGACTGTGTATCAATCCAAAAGACCTCAACACTGCTCTGAAGAGACCCCATTATCCAATGCGCAGCGTTGAGGAAGTTGCCACCCAGATGTCAGGTGCTACAGTGTTCTCTGTGTTAGATGCAAAGAGCTCATTCTGGCAAATATGTCTCGATGACAAGTCATCAATGCTGACCACCTTCAGCACACCTTTCGGGCGCTACAGATTCCTTCGCATGCCATTCGGCATAAGCTCAGCAAGCGAAGTTTTCCAGCGCTCGATGGAACAGCTGTTTGCAGGATATCCGTGTGCCATTATAGTAGACGATATCATCATAGGAGGTCGTGATGCCACTGAACACGACGCCAACCTAAAACAAGTGCTCGACCGGGCCCGAGAGATAAACCTTAGGCTGAACCGTCTCAAATGCAAGTTTCGCCTGGATCAGGTCTGTTATGTTGGCCACATATTTACAAAGGAGGGCCTCAAAGCCGACCCTGCCAAGACCGTGGCGATCACAAACATGCCAGTCCCTCAGGACGTCCCAGCTATGCAGCGATTCCTTGGCATGGTGAACTATCTTGGGAAGTTCATCCCAAACCTAAGCGAGATTGCAGCGCCTCTGAGACAGCTCACACACAAAGACACTGCGTGGTGCTGGTTTCCACAACATCAGCAGGCATTCGACCGTCTCAAGTCATGCTTATCCAGCGCACCAGTCTTATCCTACTACGATGTGAGAAAACCAGTTACACTGACCTGTGATGCGTCATGTTACGGACTTGGTGCTGCATGTTTACAGGAGGAGAGACCAGTCGCTTACGCATCTCGCACGCTCACTGACACAGAAACACGGTACGCTCAAATTGAAAAGGAGCTGTTGGCGGTCGTGTTTGCATGCACCAAATTTAAGGATTACGTATATGGAAAGCCCACTGTCATTGAAACCGACCACCAACCTCTGGTCACAATCCTAAAAAAGCCCATCCACACTGCTCCTGCCCGACTGCAAAGGATGTTACTACAGTTACAAGCCTATGACATCACGCTCGTCTACAAGAAGGGTAAACACATGTACCTAGCTGACACCCTATCACGAGCTCCAAACAAAACTGTCTCACAAAGCCCAGCGGCAAACAATACATTTGAGGTGATGTCCATCAGCTACATTTCAACTAACAGACTAGAGGAGCTCCGGACCCACACAGCACAGGATCAGGTGCTACAGACTCTCAGCACAATCATTCAACGAGGATGGCCTGACAAAGAACGCAGTGTCCACCCATCCATTCGTTCGTTCTTCCCTTACAGAGATGAGCTGGTGGTGGAAGATGGAATAGTCATCAAGGGCCATAAAGCAGTAATTCCGCACTCTCTGCACCGAGAATACATCAATATTGTACATAGAGGTCACCCAGGCTTAGAGTCAACCAGACGCAGGGCCAGGAGCACTGTTTTTTGGCCGTCAATGAACAAAGACATTGCAGAAGAACTGATATCATGCTCCGTCTGTAATAGCACCAGACCACATCAGCAAAAGGAACCTTTACAGCCACATCCAGTTCCAGTGCTGCCATGGTCTACAGTGGCTACCGACATGTTTGAGTGGCACGGACAACAGTACCATGTGCTGGTAGACTCGTACTCAGGGTGGTATGAAATCGACCTTCTCCGTGACACAACTTCAGCAGCTGTGATCACAAAGCTAAAAAGGCACTTTTCTGTCCATGGAACACCTCACACCCTCATCAGTGATAATGCGAGGCAATACACAAGCCAACGCTTCAAGGATTTCGCCGAGCAGTGGGACTTCACCCACATTACCAGCAGCCCGGGGTATCCACAGTCAAACGGACTGGCAGAGAGAGCAGTCCGCAGTGCCAAACTACTGATGGAAAAATCTCACAGAGATGGGACTGATGTGTATCTCAACCTGCTTAACATAAGGAACATTCCCCGTGACCAAGCATTGGGCTCGCCTGCGGAACGTCTTATGTCACGACAGACACGCTCGACTCTTCCTGTCAGCACCAGACTGCTGGAGCCAGCCCCAAAGAACACAAAGCCGGTCAATGCCCAACTCAAAAATAAAAGACTCATTCAAAAGCGCTACTATGATGAATCAAGCCGCCCACTACAGCGGCTTGCAGAGGGACAGGTCGTTAGGATGCAGACCATCAAGGGACACGACAACTTGGGCACCGTGAAGGAAGTGTGCGAGGAACCACGCTCCTACATCATCGAGTCCAACGGAGGGACCTACAGGAGAAATCGCCGCCACATCCTCCCCGTCGCTGAGCCACCACCACGACAGGTCGACCCTGCAGACCTTGATTGTCAGTATGCCGATCCAGTTGCACCAGTCAGTTCCCCATACACACCACACACACCTCGAGAGACCCAGGTATCACCTAGGCCCACCAGTGTGCAGCAGAGGCCTGCTGTTCAGTCTCCAACGAAGGTAACACCAGGTAACACACTGTACGTGACACGCTCGGGTCGCGTCTGTAGGCCTAATCCAAAGTATGAACAATGAATATTTTGCTGTCATGGACTGCAAACCAAAGACATTTAAAGAAGAAAAAAAATTTATATATAATTCTGCAGTAGGCTCCATGGGACTCTATAGTTCTGGCCATAGCCATGTTGTGAAAAAAAAAAAAGAAAAGAAAATGTGTTCTAGTGAAAATGTTTTCAGTTACCACTCGTCAATGCACTGAATTCACATTTGAATGTTGAAATGTTTTGAATGTTAAAAGTACTATTTCATAACATACAAAATTGAACTGTCATAGTGTTGTAAGTTAATGCCTAGCCTTTTATTCAGTTTGCCGTAGAAAGCTCAAACTAAAGAAAGGGGATGTAGATCATTCTGGTGAATGATCGCGTTTGCATACTGTATGGACACTATGAGTCACCGTACTGGAGGAAGCGCGCATGCGCATTAGTTCTGCCTGCGCTCGTGTGATTCCCCCGCGGAGTTTAAGTTGCTAGTTTAGCATGTTGCCTGTGGCCGTATAAGTTGATTGTATGCAACAGAGGTTTATTTAATAAACATATCTGGCTTGGATTCATGGACTCCTCACTCATCTCTACAGTGCGCACCCGTTTGACTTGAAGAGGGGAAGAGGCACGGATCGCAAGGAAGAATCACAATAATGGCAGAGAAAAAGCAGTCACAATTCCCAGTACCTGCATAAAAAGTCAGCAAAGGCAAACAAGGCAATAAAAGGAACTAGTAAGGTAGAAAGGTAGGCTACTTGTCACCGGAGTGTAACGTTAGTCCTCTTCAGAGCCAACAGTGCTTTTATCGTGGAAGCGCTTACATGCAAAACACCGTATATGTTATGAATCTTACACGAAATTCACCATCACAGTGTAACTGATGGTAATGGTAAAACGTGTATCAATGCAACCTGTTTTTAGCTTTGCCTCATGTTGCTAGCTCGTTACCGAATCAAACTCAATATATTTTAAACTTTACCCGTATCGATATGCTAGCTTGATAGTGAGTACTAACAGCCATGTTAGTTGTTTATATTCATAATGATAAAGTTATGCATTTTATTACATGTGATTCTGACATGATGTCACAACATGCACTGCGCTCCTCTCCTCTGCTTGGCACTGGCAAACGCGTCCTCCAGCTGCAGACGTCGGCATCGCGCGTTCATGTGTTTTGGGGGCGTGGCTTTGGAAGGAGCCCAGAAGGGAGGGGGTGGGAGTGAATGGAATAAGTAGCTGTGTTTATTGCAGTCCTGAGAGGACTACAGACACTCGATTTTTATACTCTCTTTTTCAGAGTACTTACATTTTAATTATGTATTGATATATAAAGAAAGTTTAAACAAATTTGGATTTTTTTTTTTTGAAAATTCCTGCCTACCCTACCTTTAATGAGTATGAGCTGCCTGTATCCATAATGGCTTCACAAGATTGGTTACGCAAAGTTATAGTCAAGGTTAGAAGCTTGCCATTACCTCGTCACTAATAACATTGTGACTTCCAGGGTTACCTTTGCTGTACTTATCCTGGCTCCCTCTTCTAGAGGATTGTTCAGCCTGACGTTGCTTTCAGAAGGCCCTCACCTCAGCAACGTCCCACTCTAAGAAATGTGCGCACAAAGTCAACAAAGGTAGTTACTGTTCCCCTCAAAATACTATCAGTTTCTCAAGGCAGGCCGCAGAATCTCCTTCTCAGACATTGTTGGTTTGAGTCTAAGACATAAAGCTTGATACTGGAAAGCAAATGTTCAAAGATCCTCATCAATCCCTTGTTTCCTCTATTAAACCGCAAGAAAGGCAGAAAGGACCACAAAAATGCAGTTTTGAACTGACTTAATTTTTTCACTAGTGCTTTTTCAGCCACCCACCAATCCTTGACTGTTTGTGTCAGTATCGATGACAGAGTTGCTAATATTTCAGCATCACTCATGGGTCGCACAGCTAGATACTCTGCACATTTCTCCAGATAAGATATTGGGTCTTCATCTACTGTGCTCCCAAACTTAGGAAATTCTATTTTAATGGTTATTTTATAAGGCAGCTGCACATCTGGTGTTGATGTGGTAGTTGGTGTAGAGGTAGCTCCAGGTGTAATACAAAACAAAGACTTGAGATGGATGTCTCTTCTTTTCATGCAATCCATCACAGCTTTACCCATCTCTTGCGATTGGTTTTCTAGGTTTTTTTCTTCAGGGGGCAACGCTTTTCTTCTACAAAATCAACAGGTTTCCAACTTCTTCATACTTTGATTGCCTAGTGATGATTGAGTGGTCATTAACAAGTCTGGTATCTGCCCCTCTTTAGTAATCAAACAATGGTCATATTGCTAAAGATAATTTTGAGTAGAAGTGACTCACATCTGTTGCAATAGTAAGACTGATTAGACTTTCATCATCCTCTTCTGGTGGGGGTGAAATGAGCACATCAGCTCTTGAACTGGCTCAAGTCAGGTTATAAAAGTTTCAGAAATATAGTCTGGATCCATTTTGGTAATCAGCATTGTCTCATGCAGGAGCCTCAGTCAAGTCTTATACTAAAAGATGAGGCAGTTATTGGTCACAACCCTTTCATATATTTAAAAAAATTGAAACCAAGCACTTGGTTAAACAAAAATGGGAAAAAAATTGGTGCTTATACTATTCAAATATACACTCATTTCACTCTTTAGGAGGTTGTTGGGGTGGTGGTCATGTCCCTGTTCAGACGCCAAATTATGTAACAGTTAGGTCAAGTGTCACATAAATAAATAAATGAGGAGGGATCAATCACCACTTAATAACATTATATTCACTATTATTATAATATTATTATTATATAACATACCCTTCTCAAAAGAGTATACAATTTGAGTACCTCACAATTACATTAGAAAATTACATGAAGCAGAGTTATCAATCTTTTCACATTTGGAAACAAAATCTTAGAATATCCACCCAATATTAAACTCCAGAGTTACCACAGATGTCCTTGGTTCATCACACCATTGTAGATGTTAGGATGTTTAAAGAATGTAATCTAAGTTCATCCGACAAAGGTTGCTTCAAAGAAAAGTGGCAGTTTCTAAAGGAGTTCAGATGTAATCCCAAATTGAAGAGTCACAAACTTGAACCAGTTGAGATATCATCAAAATCAAGGAGATACAAAAACCCTCTGGACAAAACAAAACAAACAATACATCATGAGGTTCAACAAGCAAGATACATTTACCACTATAAACCTCTGATAATGATAAGGAACTAATAAATCAACTCACATTGAGATGTAGAACACAAATGTTCCTCAACAAAGGGTTTCCAAATAAAAGCATGGAAAGAGCAAACACTCTCAGCTAACAGATATCCCTTACTCACACTTCCCTCTTCCTTTTACTCTCTGACCTAAAAAAAAACTCTTCCTGATAATGTCTCCCTAGCGCCAGTTAATTGCCAGGAGTAGAATTAAAACTTGCATTCACAATAAAAGACAGGTAGCGCTTTTTTTACTGAAACTGTTACACATTGTCACTCCCTCGTATATGGCCTTTCTGGCCCAAAACGTGTCTTACCAAAGTTAAATCAATATATTGTCGTCTGTTAATGAGTGGGCAGGATTATTTTAACACCATTTTGTATGCAAAAACTCAAGCCTACAAAAGCAAGTACTCAAAAGCCTTGTGAATGTGCATAAACAATTTTCTCAAAAGCACAACATGTTGCTCATATATTATTGTAGCACAGTTTATGCTGAATACAGTGTAATCAGAATTTTGCCATAAATATGTTTATAAGAAACTGAAAATAAATAAATGTGAGGGCATGTCAAAACTTCTCCAGGACCCAAAAAAACCCCTCAGACCCCATAGGGTTAAGTGTCAGATGTACTGCAAGCAGTTCCAAACAGGTAATGTGCCACATCTTCCTAACACTTGTCCAGGTGCTGAAGGCTGGCTGGCCATAGCACAGTGTGCCCCAGCTCGTGCTGGATGCATCTGCCATGACCAATATTATATTATATATATAATATATATCTCCATGCCCCTCTGGTAAAAAGCTGTGAGGCAAGTTCATGCCACAGAGATGTCAACGTGCCCAAGCAGCAAGCTGGCCCGGGAATGTGAAGCTTGAGTTGAAGTGAGCGTATGTTGAACAGCCCTAGCGAAATCACAGATGATGTTGCTGCCTTCAGACCCAGTGCTCTTTGAAAAAAATTAAGTGGAAGGGATTTTCAAGCTGGAAACTCCTGAAACATCTGCAAGTTCTCTACCAAGAAATGGACTCAAATTCTATTCCTAAAAAGGAAAAGCACTGACTGGGAATCAGAACACTCCTTGTCATATAAACTCTGAGCTCCAAGCTCTGTAAGTGGATGAGAAGCAGGGACCTGTGTTCGCACAGCACTCTCTGATTGGGCCAGGCAAGGGAGAGCCCAAACAGAAGGAAAAATAAATAGTATGCTGTTCCTTTGAATATGAACCTCAAAAACTGTTTGTGATGAGGAACTATATGGACATGAAAATAAGCATCTTTCAGATCCACTGAAATAAACAAGTCTTTAAGTCTAATGTGTGGAAGTAGCTTGCTGTCTTTCTTTGGTACAAGAGCCCTTTTTTGACATTCTTTTTGTATGTTTTTTGTTTATTGCACAAACACAGTGTGGAACAGTAATTGCACATAGAACACAAAACTATCTTTCTCCCTGTACTGTAGATTCAGATTGGAACTGAGGGAGCCAAAGTGCTGGAGTCAGCCCGAGAAGTTGACGACTCAAGGAGAAAGCCATGATGGCTGGCTCGAAGGCCACTGGCCACTGAATTTCACTGGCGTGATTCACTAGGGCTTTTTTGCTGAGAAAGATGTTTCCCCATAGTGTTAGCTATTGATACAATATAGACCATTTTTCTGTGAACATAGTCTTGTTTATCCAACTGTATATTCAGTTTAACTTGTTTAATCTATACTTTCTTTAAGAATACTTTCTTTCGGTTTACCTTTATTTGAATATTTTTTACTGTTTTATTATAGTGAAATAATCATTTCAGATAAACATCTTACCCTCTGAAGGAACCTCCAGAGTATAGGTAAATTGTCCCGGCCATTGTTCTGCTCCACAATGTGAGCCAGACTCAACAACGAGATGTTCCTCCGGCAGCTCCAGATGGATGAATTATGGATAAGGGAGTTCTGGGGCAAAGAGTGCAAGAAAAGCTCTGGTTTCCCAAACGTCAGCTTCATCACTGGATTAGAAGACACTCGCTCATCTTCCCTGATGAATGCATTCACTTCCTTTAGCCGATGCTCCAGAACCTGAGAGAAAGAGAAATAATCAACCAATAATCATTACAATATTCCAGAGGGTCACAAACTTTTTTGTCAGCCAAACCCCTTAGACTTAATCTATTTATAAACGCATATAAATATTTTATCAATTTAACACTCGCATGTTCACAGTTCTCTGATGACCATTAATGGTCACATGACATGCAAGATCTAATCTATTTTTAGTAAGTTTAGTAAGTCTCCAGCTTTTATTTTGGTGGAATATTGCTAAAAACTTCTGTCTAATATACAAATGTGACTGTAAAAAAAGCATTATTGTTGTTGTTGTTCATTTTTTGTTGTTGAATACAGTAGCCTACACAGTATATGTATCAATGAATTAAAGAAGCACTTAGTTTAAAGTACATTCACAATGTGCACTAAATGCACTGTGCATTTAGTGCCCATCGTGAATGTACTTTAAACTAAGCGCTTGCAGAGATGGAATTCGTAGGAAGCAGCATTTACTGTGGACAGAGCCTCTCTATTTATATTATTATAATATTACAATCAATCAACCTGTTCATCCCGTGAACACTCAGTATTGTTTATTAATTCTAAGAAATGTTCATTTCCGGGGGAGGGAAATGTCTTTCTTACTGTATAGTACTACTAAGAGCTTGTAGTCAAAATCTAAATAGTAAAATAAACTTTGTTGTAAGCAGAGAATCAGAACCAAATACATATTGTGCACAAGTTTAATTAACTAAATCACAAACATAACTAATCTAAACATACACATTCGCACAATCACACTGTGATAAAGTCACATTAGCTGCCACCGCTGGGGAAGCAGCACTGGCACTAGGGCTGGGACGGTTACCGCATTACCGCGGTCACGTGACGCCTACCGCGGGTCTGAGCTCGTCACCGTCATCGCCGCAAAAAATAAATAAATAAAAAATAAAAAAATAAACACTGGCCTTCACATGTGTTCACGTTGTGTCTAATGACATGGATTCATTGATTCTAATGACATGGATTGTGTCTAATAACATTGTCTTACATGGATACAAGGTTTTCTAAACAAAACTTATCATCAAAAGATGGAGCAAATCCGACCTTTCGCAAGTTCGCAAGTTGTTTCATGACACATAATAACATTCCATTCGTAGGCTATTGACTATAACCCCTTATTTACACTCTGTGGCGCGTTACGGCTGCGACGCGGCTACCGGAGCTGATCGCGCCCACTCTAGTCAATGCTTGTGCACGACGCGGCGCGTTTCAGAAGCGTCTCTCCGCGCCGCTTCGCTAAAGATAGGCGCCTAGTCTATTTTCGACGGACGCCGCGTCCAAGCCGCACCGTAAATAAATAAAAAAAGTAAAAGCAGGACCTCAGCTTTTAATTGCACGTGCTTATTTAACACAGTTCTCTCACGTGAAGACCGCATTTGTCAACCCTCGCGGAGTCGCGGCAAGTGCACACTCACAGCACCAGAGAGTAATCTTGACGGCACTTGCAAGAAAATGGATAAGTAGGCTACATAATCAAATTCACAAATATTACACCATTTAAACATTATTAAAAATACATAGGCTATGAGTTACTAAAACAATATTTGTCAAAGAATACACTTGTATGTTCACATAGCTGCCAACTCTCACGCATTCACCGTGAGACACACGCAATTGACACTCTTCACACGCTCTCACGCACAGAAAAATCGCGAAGCAAAGAGGACACGGAGACCGACAGACTAGACAGAGCAGGTTACTTATGATATAAAAAAAGCTATCAGATTCTGTCACTTTTATTACGAAATTCAGACAATAAATACCGTTTTGGCGCTTGTAAATGTGACGCGACAGATCCCTATAGCGGCACGTGAACCGATCATCTCTAGCTGATAGTAAATAACTTTAAACACGAATGAACACTGTTGAAAGATACAGTACAACTTACCGAAATGTATATTCCTCATACATAATATCGACCAATAAATCAAACAAAGGGGTCAATAAAACAGCTGGAGAACAATCATGTCACATAACATTTACCTCAAGCCATTTAATGACCACAATAACTGAATTGAATTGAAATAATAAAAAAGCGTAGCTTACCAGAAATTGAACCATGTAAAAGTATATACTAAGAAAGAATGGCAACATAGTTGGGATACAATAAATACAGGACGTCATCTTTATGAAATACA
This sequence comes from Rutilus rutilus, assembly GCA_021464565.1. Taxonomy (NCBI): domain Eukaryota; kingdom Metazoa; phylum Chordata; class Actinopteri; order Cypriniformes; family Leuciscidae; genus Rutilus; species Rutilus rutilus. Next base: position 73,577,440 of record JAJAQA010000001.1, read on the forward strand.
AAGAGAAGTAGGAGTAGGGAGGATAACTAAGAGAAGTACCAAAGAGGAAAATATTTTAACAAGATTAAGGGTTGGACATACTATGCTGAATAAAACATTAAACATAATAAATAAACATCCAACAGGATTATGTGAGTATTGTGGACTAGAGGAATCAGTAGAACATGTTATTTATGTTTGTCAGAAGTATAATAATGAGCGAGAAATCATGGAAAATGAACTTAGAAAGAAGGGAATGGATGATTTAAAGCTTAAAAATATAATAACTTATGGTTTAGAGAGTTTATTTCTTTATCTCAAAAGAACAAAGCTTTTTTACATTCTGGTTCACACTCCAATACAGTAGATGGCGATAATGCACCTTAACTTTGGTGCTACCCGCCAGAAAATCGAAGAAGAAGAAGAAGACGAGCGTTCTGTGTAGGCTGCCATCTTGTGGCGACGCCATTACTGAGCTGTTACTGGTATGTAAACAACCCAGGTAGCAAACAGATGTTGGGCCAACGTCGATATTGGTTGGTTACGTTGGCCCAACCTATCTGACAGAAATACAACGTTGGGCCAACGTTGGTATGGTCAGCTGCAATTTGCGCATTGAAAGAGCAAATTAGTGACTTATAAGGAATTATAAAACATTTATATAAATTTAACTATATCTTATAATGCATAGGTCTCTAGAATAGTAATATTGCTCATAAAAAGTATAAATGGAGCTATAATTCATTATGAGCATGGTTTGCATAGAAAGTGTTACCATATTTATTAAATAAAATTAACCTATTTTGTTACAATAAAACAATGCAAATGGTTAACTGATTTGTTTTTGTATTCATCTGTGATGTATTATACAATTATTAAAAAAATATACTAATAAATACATCACTGATAATTATATACTTGTATATAATATTATATTTCTTAAAACTGCAAAAAAAAAACATTTTAAAGGGCACCTATTATGCAAAATTCACTTTTACATGGTGTTTGAACATAAATGTGTGTTGGCAGTGTGTGAGCAAAACCACCCTAGAATGATAAAAATCCACCCAGTAGTTTTTTTACCATCTCAATAAATCATAAGCACTGTCTCAGAACACCCTGTTCTAGATTTCCCTCATTGTGACGTAGAAATGAGCTAAGCCCCACCGACGTGATTTGATTGACATCTGGTTTTGGCATAGACCCCGCCCTCGGTGATCTGCATCCTCCATTGTTTCAACGACTGCTGGTAATGTCTCCTAAAAAGTGTAGGTGTTCTGTTGTGGGATGTAAGAATGGACATACTAGTCTTCACTGACATCAGAGCCACTGAAAACGCAGCGGATGGATTTTATTTATGAAGAAAAGGCACCACTTAAACTTCCTAAATACGAGATTCATTTTCTGACTGACTGTTTAGTGAACGAGGGTCAAAGTTAATCCTCAAGTGTGGATCGTTGCCTACAGTTCGCGATCCAACGTCACCTCCAGAAGTAAGTGTATTTTATGATTTATGAGCAAATAGTCATTTCAATCGATGTCATGTCAGCCAGTTCAATAACAAATGCGTCTAAAGCTATTTATTGTCGTCGTCATAGGATGTCTCAACAAACAACGTCAGACAGTTTTATGTCACGTAGGCATTTTTTTTGCAGCATTTACAAATGTAAATAAATTAAGGTCTACTCTATCTCCATAGACAGTAGGCTATATAAACGTCTATCTCCCTCCCCTTAATAAATAAATAAATAAATCGTTTGTACTTAGCAAACGTTATCACAGTAGTGTGTGTGTGTGTGTAGTTTCAAAAAATTGCGCGAACGTTATCACAGTTCGTGTGTGTGTGTGTGTGTGTGTGTTGCACATTTCTTAATTGGACGCGATTAAAACTTTGTAAGTACATAAATGTATCAAATAACCATTCCGAGACGTTTAGTCCATTCTCATTCGTGTTTATTCTGTGCCGGACTCTCTTCATCATCTGGGTCCAGCAGCAGGCCGGGGATATGCAGCTCATTTACATTTAAAGTGGTACACACAAAACAGCTCTTTTTAAAACAGGCCCCAAAAATGACATTTTCAAATGGTTATAATAAATTAACTGTGGGGTATTTTGTGCTGAAACTTCACAAATGCATTCTGGGGACACCCAAGACCAATATTACATCTTCTAAAAAGGGGCATAATAGGTGCCCTTTAAGTAATACAGTAGATGGTGTCATCACGTGATTAATTCTAACCAATGAGACTGCTGGAGCTGTCATTCTGGACTCGACTGGTACCGCCCAGCTTTGCACCAAGCAGGTAAGCTTTTTAAATTTCCTTAGTAATTTGAGTTTTCTATTAAAATGAGTGAAACGGGTCAAAATGGTAATTAATTGGTATTAAATTACACTAATTTTATTGTTATCTGATTATAGGCTATATATAGCTTAGCTAACGTTTCTCTGCTGCTGTTTAAATGAAACGGTAATAACGGTCGACTAACGTTAACGTTAGCTGCTCAGACAGTCCGTTTTTTTTGGTAATCTCCGAGGTAATGTATACTTTAATACTACATGAACTGATTACCTGTAAGTGTTTTACACTTTTAGTGTTATTATAATTTGCTTATAATTTGCTTTAAAAATTGTTTTCCCGTTTACGTGATGAACTAGGGCCGAGCTAGACACAATGGCCGGGCTGAAGTCATGTCTTTGTTTTAAAGTTTTAAATAGCGATGTAAACGAGGATTTATGAAGCGTAAATACAATATATAAGCTACACAATCTTATTACATCTTGTTAAATATGATTATGACCGTTAATAATTGATAGACACCGATAAACACTGCGCGCTGTCAGACAGCAAATATGTTAACGTTAGGCTATTTAAGTTAACTTCCATAAAGTTACATGGGGTCATAACTATCATGTTAACGTGACCTAAAAACAACAGATTTTACAATTCTATCTTTAATTGATAACTGAAATGAATTCAACCATCTGTAATATTTAATTAACTTAATTATGTAAAGTTATAATAGAAGTAAAACATTTAGGCCATGAAATACTATTCATTCATTTAATATCATTAATGTAATAATTTCTTTTGAATATATAAATTTCATCAGAACGTTTGTCCATACAGATACTGTAAATATTTGACTGAAATATAAATTTTTGTTTCCTTTTCTCCCTTTTCCTTGTGTGTAATCAGATAATTGGTGCTGCTCTGTGTAAGTATTCTGTTGGCATCACTGTCTGACACATTCTCAGTGTTTGCATTGTAGATTTGTCATAGACATTTACAAAAACTTTCTTTGCACCATATAAATAACTGTATTTTCATAAACATTTTGCTTATGTTATGTTAATATTTTGGAAATCAAATTTTTTAAATGAGATGTTCCTCACCCCCTGAACAAATACTGTTTTTGAAGTGTTGTTTGTCTTCTTTCTTTTCAGTATTTATTGCCATCTAATCCTGATTGCAGCATTGAGCTCCAACCCCACCCCAGTTAAGCAGACCTGAACCAGTTGATCGAGGTCTTCAGGATCTGCAGACACTACAGACAGGCTGGAGCTAAACTCCTCCATGACCAGGACTGGACACCACTGCTGTAAGTGATCCATCTAGTCATGTTCAGAACATTTTGCAGTGGATCTCAGCTCTGGCCCTTGAGGACCACTGTCCTGCAGACTTTAGCACCAACCCTGGTCCAGCACGCCTGGACAAGCTAATCGAGCTCTTTTGGTTAAAAGAGCAAGTGAGATTGATCAGGTCTGGACATAAACTGCAAGACAGTGCACTTTGAGGACCAGAGTTGAGAACTCCTGACATATTAATTAGTCATTAATCACTGATGAAAAAAGAATAATTTGTATTTGTATAGATTTATGTAATATTTGACTGATATTCAGTTGTCTTCTCTCTTTTTTCCTCAGTTGTGATGTGTGTCAAACAGCTCAATAAACCCAAGAGAGCCACTCAGGCACAGGTCACTCTTTTTCTGTGTAAGTACACTTTTGACTGTCAAACACATTCTCTGTATTTTTTTTTTTTAAATAAAAATGACATATTCAGGCTGCAGGTTAAAGCTATCAATGATTTCTTGATAAAGACATTAAAAGGATTGTTCTTCATGTTGTTCCAAACATGTATTTACATTTTTTTCTGTGGAATGTAAAAGAAGATATTTTGAATTATGTTTAATCTGTTTTGTTCATACAATGAAAATCCCATTGGATACCATTTACTTTTTATTGAGTCATTTTTCAAAATATCATCTTCCACAGAAGAAATCATGCAGGTCTGGAATGACATAAGTGTGAGTACTTGTTGACAAGCTGAAAAATTATCCTTATTCTATATACAAAATTATTCTTTACATTGTGTTGATAATTTTAGTAAATTGTTCTCATGTTCTTATTTCATCATGCCCTCAATTGCTTCAATTTCTGTATGTTTCTCTTTCAACTACACCGCCTAAATTTGTTTTTAATAATAATAAAACAACACCTGTAACTATTTTTCCGGAACTCAAATTATCCTCAGGTTTCTCCAGTCAAAGTACATCAAAGAGACTCCCTGAGGTGGAAATGTCCTAACCCTTGGGAAACACAAGTGTATAAATTACACTTGGAACAACCCTTGGTTTTTTTTTTTTTTTTTTTTTTTTTTTTATGTTAACATTTCAATTGTTGTTGTTTTTTTCTCACTTTAGATGCTGACACAAAAAAACAGCCAGGCCGCAGCATCCGAAGGGGTTGATCCTGATCCTGTTAAATCCTGATCTGGTTAAATCATAATGCAAGAGACTGGGATGGTGGAAGGAGCAGAAGACTGGAGATCTGGCAAAGATCTACTGGTATCCGAGGGGATTGATTTATTTTATTAGAGGATTCATAATACACCTTAATGTGTTGTGATGTGGTTTTATACGTTTTTTTTTTTTATGTATTTTTTTTTTTTACTCAAAATCTATTTAAAATAAATGCTGCTCTTTTGACAGTTCTGTTCAAACGTTCCTGATTTGTTTTTCACGATTTACATGCTGACGACTGGATGCTGGCTACTGAAAATTAATTTTTAACATCCCTGGAATAATTACAACATTTTTGTAATTATTGTAAAAAAAAATTTATTTATTAAAATAGATTAAAACAGAAAACAGTTATTTTAAGTTGGAACATTATTTCAGAATATTAGGCTACTCTTTTTAATATATTTATTAAATAAATCCAGCTTTGATGAGATAAGGGGATTTCTTTCAAAAGTATTTAAAAAATGTTACTGACCCCAAACTTTGAACGGTAATGTATTGTATTGTGTGGATATTTTACATGACTGAATAAATTAAATTATTTGAAACATATAACTTCTAATGTACTACTTCAACTTTTAACAAGTGCAATTATTTTGCATGTATTGTGGCAAATGTCATGTACAACCAAACTTATCTTGTTGTTTGTTAAGGCCACAGGTATATTACAACACATCTTTGCATTGTCCGCAGTATGCCCACATTTTTCCCAGTGTACCCACAGTATGCCCACACTTTTCCCGGTGCACTCTACTTAGTGTGGGCCAGCCCACAGTCAGCCCACACTTTGGGCTGTCCCGATGGGGCACATGTGCCCAGCATTTCACGCCGGTATCTGGGCCCACAGTGGGCTGCCCGCAAGGGCCCCATTTGAAGTTGGCAGATGGTTAAAATAGGCTATATTTTTAAATTTGTTAGAAGGTCTGCTGGCTGTCCAATGACATGGTTGGCCCAACGTTGGCCCAATGTTGTTTTAGTTGTTTTTAAGTTGGCAGAAGGTTGGTAAGGTATTTTTAGGTTGGCAGATGGTCTGCTGGCCGTCCAATAACATGGTTGGCCCAACGGACAAAATTACGTTTTTACACAACAACAGACTGTTTGCTACCTGGGAAACCTCCGTGATAACGCACCCTCGATGACAGCTACAGCCAGGCAGTATGACTTGTTGGGTTGATGATGTTAAACAGTGGCCTCCAGTCACAGATGAAGGTACAAACGATCTTACAGATTATTTATGAAAATAGCTGGGCAATAACTACTAGGCTAGCTAACGAGGAAACTATAAAAAGATCTGTCCATTTGGCAATAATAAATAAATGAATGATATCAAATAAACGAATTCATGTTTTTCATTTGTGACCATTATTTATCTCATTTTCACATTTCAAAAGGAAAGGGTAAGGTACAGCTAACTGCTAGCGTTGTTGGTTCTCAGAGTGAGAGTCACAGTCAAGCAAATCAAACATTAACAACAGAACAGTAATGTTACTACTGCCCCAACGCACCCCTTCTGTTGTTTTAAAGGTATTCAAGAGTATTTTCTCCTTCGCCTGGCATCCGATGATCAACAAAATGCCAACTACAGGTCACTGATAGAGGGTCAAAATTATCTGAGCTCCGGATGGGTTGGTCAAATAATGCACACTCTACCAGATGATAAACACATAGTTCTAAAAGGACCTGTCCGATTTTCACAGACCATTAACAACACTCATACTGTACAAATAACTCTGCAGAGGAAGAATGGAAAAGTTGTAGATGTGCACCGTGATTGCATGGCTAACAGAGGGAAGTGTTGCAGTCATACGGCAGGTCTACCTTAAAGGGGGGGTGAAATGCTATTTCATGCATACTGAGTTTTTTACACTGGTAAAGAGTTGGATTCCCATGCTAAACATGGACAAAGTTTCAAAAACTAAGTTGTACGTTTGAAGGAGTATTTTTGCTCCAAAAATACTCCTTCCGGTTTGTCACAAGTTTCGGAAAGTTTTTTTCGAGTATGGCTCTGTCTTACGTAAGATAGAGCGGAATTTCCTTATATGGGTCCTAAGGGCACTTCTCCGGTAAGATTGCGGGTGCGCGCGCACTCGTAGACCAGAGCAAGAGAGTGAAAGCAGTTCGCCATCAAAGCCAAAGTCAATGTCACCAAAGAAGTGTGTTTTTGGTTGCCAGGGCAAGACAACCCTGCACAGATTCCCAAAGAACCCAGCGTTAAGGAACCCGTGGATGGAGTTTGTTTTCCTGAGCATAAACGGAGTTGTGTAAGACTGTTTGTTCCCTGCATTTCGACGATGATTGTTCAAAGCCCAGATCGACGGATTTGCAGATCGTCTAATGCTTAAGGATCGAGCAGTCACAATGATAAAGGTTCGCGGTCGTGCGTTGGAACGGTGAGTAAAACTATTGAACAAATGTCTCTGTGTGTTGTTGTTAGCTAGGCGGGTAAGCACAGCTAAGCTTCGCCCACACGGCCCGCCCCCAGCCGCTCGTTTTTTTCCGGAAAGACTCGGTACAACCGATCTTTCAATTAAAAATATAATAAAACAAAAGACTTTTTGGAGATATGAAGGATGCAATATTACTCTATAGGTACTCAAGATGAACAGGAGATTGAGTGAAAATGAGCATTTCACCCCCCCCCTTTAATGTTACAAGCTGAAAGATGCTGTGTCTCGAAGCTTCACAGGTACAGCCTGCACGGACCAATTTATAACGGATGTTTTCCCACTCGACATTATAAAAGTTGTAACGTTAGTGACAGTCGTAAATCGTGGGCTGTTTATTCCAGTGGACGCAACCAAACCAATAGGAGGCACTGGCGCAACGCTACCCAGCAACAGCTCAGGTATGGCGCCCGCTTACTTCCGGTAGTTTCGCCCGATTCTGCTGGCCAATGGAGGTCGACGTCCGCACGTGGCGGCCATCATGCCACAGGCAGCTCGCTCACTCGTTTAATGGTGCATGTACTTTTAAATAACCATAACTTGCTCAATTTTCTACCGATTTTCAAACGGTTTGGTTAGTTATAAACGTCAGAGATGTAGTTATGACACTGCATACATACACTGCATACATATGAATAATTATAACATACATGTTCAAGCATTCGGAATTAGAGCCACGTTAATAACGTTTGTAAGAAACCAAACGTTTGTAAATCCGTCAAGATTTCAGCGAGATGAGAGGATTTGTGTGCATGCTGATCACTCACCTTACATTAAGCCTGCCTGTGACAAGATGGCCGAACGGTGATGCCGGAAGTGACTGCGCCATAAGACATCTAGCGTTTATATATGATATCTATGTGAATAGGTGTTCATGTGTGTAGTCAAATGAAAAAATTATGTGTTAAGTGTACTATGTATGAATGTATTATGTGTTTATTATAAAAATATAATAAATATATAGAATATAGTTGCCCCTCCTAAGAATTTGAAATGTGGCACCCTCTCTACCACCTCATTGCCAATAGAGAGAGGAGAGTGATTGGGTCTGCTTTTGCGGAAGTCCACAATGATCTCCTTGGTCTTTTTGATGTTCAAGGACAAGTTATTTTTGACTCACCATGACGCTAGATGTTGCACTTCAGTCCGGTAATCCGCCTCATTGTTGTTGTTGATGAGTCCGAGCACTGTTGTGTCATCGGCAAATTTAACAATGAGATTGGAACAAAGATAAGCAGAGCAGTCATGTGTGAACAGAATGTAGAGCAAAGGGCTAAGCACACACCCTTGGGGAGCCCCGGTGTTGATTGAAAGGGTGGAGGACAAGTGCTTGCCTACTCTAACACTCTGTGTTCGATTTGTCAGAAAGTCCACAATCCAATTGCACAGTGAGTTGTTAAAACCAAGGTGGTGCAGTTTGGCTCGGAGTTTGAACGGCTGGATTGTATTAAAGGCCGAGCTAAAGTCGACAAAGAGGAGTCTCGCATAGGTGTTTTTGTGCTCGAGATGTTCCAATAGCATGTGGAGCACGATGTCGTTGGCGTCCTCAGTCGACCAATTCCATCTGTATGCAAATTGGTGTGGGTCAAGTGAGTGGTATTGCGCTTTTAATGTGAGTGGTGACCAGCCTCTCAAGGCACTTGGCAGGAATGGAGGTGAGTGCCACCGGTCTATAGTCATTTAGATAAGTGGCATTTGACTGCTTGGGGACTGGGACTATTGTGGCTGCCTTAAAGCAGGCAGGGACCCATGAAGTGGACAGCGATGTATTGTAGATAGCGGTAAAAACGTCAGTTAGCTCCGCAGCACAGTCTCTCAGCACTCGGCCCAGCACACCGTCCGGTCCGGCTGCTTTCCTGGTGTTGATGCCGCAGAGGACCCGTCTTACCTTATGAGTGCTCAGGACTGGGGCAGGATCAGTGGAGGGGAGGGGTGGCAATACAGGATCTGTGTTGTCCCTGTCATAGCGGGCATAAATAGAGGTTGAAATTCTCAGCCAAGGATTTGTCAAAGCTGAGTGTGGAAAGAATTTGAATCTGTGCAAAGAAGAATATGTAGTGGTGAATGGTTCCATGGGCTGGCCACATGGGCCAACAGAAAACATATGCACGTATTAGCTCACGCTTTTACTGGCCCACACTATACACTGATGTACAAACACACTGCAACACATGTGCTATCTGCCAAAAGATGAGTGCTGTGTCCCAGCGGGGCAGAGCACCCCTGCAAACCCTCCCTGTCATCTCTGCACCTTTTAGGCGGATCGCCAAGGACATTGTGGGACCGTTGGAAAAGAGCAGTGCTGGACATCGCTACATCCTGGTAGTCAACGACTACGCCACAAGGTATCCTGAGGCCTTCCCACTCCATTCAATCACCACAACAAAGATCATCCATGCCCTGGTTCAACTCTTCTCCAGAGTCGGCATACCTGAGGAGATCCTGACAGACCAGGGTACAGCTTTACATCACGACTGATGGGGCAACTGAACAAGCAGTTGGGCATAAAAGCCATCCAAACAACTTCATACCACCCTCAGATGGACGGTCTGGTGGAGAGGTTCAACCAAACCCTCAAGAACATGTTGCGTAAGTTCGTTGCAGACACAGGAACGAGACTGGGACAAGTGGCTACCATTTGTTCTCTTTGCCTACCGAGAGGTACCCCAAGCATCAACAGGATTCTCACCGTTTGAGCTCCTCTACGGATGGCAGGTACAAGGACCCCTGGACCTGCTGAAGAAAGGCTGGGAGGAGGAACCTGCATCCAAGATGGAGGAGAAAGGCGGCATTGTACAGTATGTTCTAGAAATGCGAGATCGCCTGGAGCAGTACAGAGAACAAGCCAAAGAGAACCTACAGGAAAAACAACGAGCACAGAAAAAGATGGTATGACCAACACGCCAGGCTACGACAATTCACACCGGGGCAGAAGGTATTACTCCTGTTGCCAACTTCGACGGGCAAGCTACTGGCTAAATGGCAAGGACCATACAGCGTCATCCGCAAGATGGGGCCAGTCACATATGAAGTTCATCATCCGGACAAGGGCAAGACCAGGCAGACCTACCACGTGAACCTGCTGAAGGAGTGGAAGGAGCCACCCGGTAAGGGACCCGAAACATCTCTTCTGGTGAGGAAGGTGGAGGTGGAAGAGGAATCAGAGGATGCAAAGAGGCAGCCATCTGTGGTGAATCTATCACACCTAGAAGACTCCAAGAGGAAAGAGGTGCAGCACCTCCTGAACCAGTTTCCCGCTTTGTTCCGTCAGAGGCCTGGATGGACTGAGCTAACCCAACATACCATCCACCTTTCCGATCCAACACCATCACACCAACGTCCTTACCGGGTGCCTGAGAGGCTGGTGGAACCCTTAAAGGAAGAGATCAAGGTGATGAAGGAGCTAGGAGTGATAGAACCTTCAACGAGCGAGTGGAGCAGCCCGATGGTGATCATACCCAAGAAGGACGGATCCCTGCGTGTCTACATCGACTTCCGCAAGCTCAATGCCCAATCTAAATTCAATGCATACCCCATGCCAAGAATAGATGATCTGCTGGAGAAAATTGGAAGAGCCCAGTACATCACCACGTTAGACCTGTGTAAGGGATACTGGCAGGTACCCATCAACCATCAGTCCAGACCATACTCTGCATTCCGAACACCACTAGGACTATATCAATTCACAGTCCTTCCTTTTGGCCTGCACGGGGCACCAGCCACATTCTAGAGGCTGATGGACCGAGTCCTCCAAGACTGTGAAGACTGGTCTGCGGCGTACCTGGATGATGTGGTAATCCATAGCAACTCTTGGGAAGAGCATCTTCAACACCTCCAACAAACCCTAAAGAGGATAGAGGAAGCAGGATTGACATTAAACGTTTCAAAATGTGAGTGGGCAAAGCAAGAGGCAAACTACCTTGGGTATCACCTGGGCAACGGACAACTAAGACCACAGATAGACAAGGTGGAGGCAATCCGAAGGAGCCCACAACCAAAGACCATGAAAGAAGTGAGGTCATTTCTAGGACTGGTGGGCTGGTACAGAAGATTTGTACCAAACTTTGCCTCCATTGCGGTTCCCATGACTAACCTGTTGTCAAAATCTGTGAAGAATCCTATTCCATGGACCGATGACTGTGAGACAGCTTTCACAATGCTAAAAGACAAGATGTGCTCCAGCCCAGTCCTGCAGAGTCCAGACTTTTCTCAGAGGTTCCTGGTGCAAGTAGACGCGTCCGCAACGGGGATTTGTGCGGTCCTTGCCCAGGGAAGCGCTGGAGAAGAGAGACCAGTTGTTTACCTCAGCCGTAAGCTACTGCCCAGGGAAACTAGATATTCGGCGGTAGAGAAGGAAGGTCTCGCCATCAAGTGTTTCCTGGACAGCTTGCACTACTACCTCCTTGGTCGAGAGTTTGATCTAGAAACCGATCACTGCGCCCTAACCTGGATTCAGTCCATGAAGGACCACAATGCCAGAGTCACACGGTGGTACCTCGCCCTGCAGCTGTACTGCTTCAAGATACGGCACCGACCGGGCAGACTCAACGTGGTAGCCGACTACCTGTCCAGGTTTCCGACCAGTAAGCGGCTAGGAGAGGGGGAAGGTGATGTGATAAAGTCACATTAGCTGCCACCGCTTGGGAAGCAGCACTGCCACACACAAATACACGCATATACCCACATACATACTGACCTCATTCATCAACGTCTCGTTCCTCCATGCCATAGCCGCTATCATAGGAGCGGGTGCACACGCGATGATGATAGCACATGGACATTCATCCATTTCTCCACTCTCCCTTCCATATTCATTCCCTGGTCATTTCATACACTTACTGTCTGGTTGTTTCATCCGTGTTGATTGTCTGTGTGGGCGTAGTCAGTTTTTTTGAAGAGTTTTTGTCTATTTTTTTTTTATTGTTGTACTTTTTAGGGTTTTTCTTTTCTTTTTGTGTGCACCTGTATATATATATATACTTCACTGTAGACGGTCTTCTTATTGGCACTGTAAATAAATTCCACTTTACACGAAGTGCTTCTGTGAGTGCGCCATCCTTTTACATCCATACACGGACTCACATTTCTTCCCGAAGACGAGCTGGTAGGCTCGTCTTCATCACACCCACATACATGGGTAAAATAGAAAGTATCAGGATGAAACCGTAAACAGGGAATTAAGCTATGGAAAATATTCATCTAACTATGAAGAGAACCATCAGCTTATTATTTCCAGAGAACCTCATTAATGTATACTTGCATGGCCTTTATAGTGAAAGCATTTCGTGAAGTTCCTGAAGAAGGATTTTGATGGTTTCATGAGTTTCATACGATTTCTTCTGCATTGAAGGAAGAAATGGTGATGAACTTGAATGGTTTGTTTGACTCTGTTCTGGTTGAAGGTTTTCTCTCTCTCCATGAGAACATGACTGGAGTGCAGATTGTGACCTGCTGGCCTTGGGCCAGAGAAGCCACGCAGAGCAACCAGGAGAAGGGAGGAAGTTGGAAGAGTTGATTCAGTGATAGTAAAGTTGCAGTTTTCTTCTGAGTTGGAATGAAGAAAATACAGTCTGACTCTGTTGGGAGAGTGAAGGCATAGCGGGCAGTGGTCAAGGCCTGCTGGCGCCCATGGGCCCCAGTGGGGGTCCCCACAGACATCAACCCGAAGAAGCAGCAGTAGAAGCAAGAAGAAGAGGTCACTGTGAATTTGTCTCTAATAAAGCCTGAGAAAAACCCCACCTCTCCGGGTTTGCTTGACCAATGAGAAGAGTGGAATTTCCAAGCAGGAAAATTCCTCTGTGATTGATTTATGAATCTTTGTTTTAAGCGTGCTCATGTGCAGCTGGATTGGTTGCTGATGAAGAAACTATGAAAGATTCTTGTAATACTAATATGTTGCGCAGCTTTCGACATATCATATACACAGTCATTTCGATCTTCAAAGTACCAATTTATATATAGACCAAACATGGTATCGGTGAGGTTACATTGACCGTTATTCTTTTATAAAATACACAGTATCAAAAAAATAATAGAATTAAAAGACACTACACAAGACAGTAAATCATTCACACAATGTTCTGGGATGCATGTTCATTTATAGATCACTTCGTCTATAAATTAATACAGGAAAGTCTGTTTCTGTCTTTCCTATGGCCTCTGTCTTTACCACATGACCACATTTTTAACAGCAACAAAATCTTATCTGATGGTAGTCATGATTCTTGCCCTAGTTGGGGGGATGGGACCATAGATCCCAGAGTGAGTTTTAAAGATTATTTGTTAAATATAACAAATAATTGTGTCTGATTTGGCTCAGTCGTTACACAGATAATCGTACACAGAATATGCATCAATGAATTACACATTTTGGCTGTGGTGTGTGCATTAATGTTTGTGAAATGTCTGCTAATTACGTTGCTTATTCCGATCACTTATATTGGGCACTTTGTGCAATTAAATTGGCTTTTGACAATGAAAATTATGCATGTGTTTTTTCTGAGGGTTAAAGTCATCTGTTAATTTCTTGATTGGTATTTTGACAGTTTCCACTTGGACATTCTAGTCATATTTGCTAATTCTCTTTAATGTAATTGCCCTGTTTTGGGAAATTGATTTTTTTATTTTGTTTTAAGGTAATACAAATGGTTCTTATCAACCTTGATTGACATGGCAATAAAATTCTATCAATTTATTTTGGCAGTTAAAGTTTTAGGCGGATATTTCTTGGAGTGGGCGTGTTTTGGTGAGCTTTTTGGCTGGAAATCATTGACCCCATCTGGCACCACTGGCCATGCTTTCCACAAACACATTGCAAAGTATTTCCATTCTTACCTGCCTTACTGTGTTCTTTTCTCCATTGCCATTGTGACAGCTTCTTGTTATGACCATTGTGCATGTTTACTTGGATATCACGTTTATTGGATTACTGCTTTTGTCTTGGTTGCCTGTGTGTACTGACTATTTTGAGTATCTCCCCTTGCCTGTATTTCTGACCATCCCTCTGCCTGTTGATTTGGATTTATTTTTTATTTGCTGGTTGCACTTTATTTTACAGTACCTGCACTTACAGTACAAGTACTTACAGTATACTTACCTAAGAAAGTACTGGGTAATATGAGGTAACTACTTGGGTTAAATTTAGGTTTAGGGGTAGGTTCAGGGTTAGTACCTAGTTATTACCCTGTTAAAGTAATTACTATAATAAGTACATAGTATGTCCCTGGGGAACAGGACTGTAAAATAAAGTGCTACCCAATAAACTTCTGCAAATTCAAACCCAATATCAAGCCTGAGTCTGTTACATAAAGTGCACCAGATTGATTAATTTAACTTTAAAATGCACACAACTGTCCCCCTAGCTAGAGTCTAACCATATCCAGTTTTACTGCTCAACAATGAATTTTTTTTATAATTGTCGATATTGTCTATCAATTTCAGTCATAATGAGGGAATTCACACAATGAAAATACATGATAAAATGCTAGCATGATACACTAAATATACTAGATAGATAATATACAAAAAGATACCATGTTATTTACCGTCAGATGATGTGTGATGACATCTGTATTCATGGCATTTTCCCATCCATATCTTGCATCTTTAGTGGAAAGGTGTTGATCATAAAGAACAGGCCCTGTTTACAGTAACAAAATGTTACATTTCTTGAATTTCTGAAGCAGGAGCTCAATAAGGCGCGTGTGGAATGTAAGGTGAGTAGTGTGGGCTCTTACACTGGCTGGGCTGATGGGGCTCCAGTAGACTGTGGATGATCAAATGGACAGTACTGACCGTATCATCCACTCCTTTACCCAGAGCTCTGATCAGCTGCTCCATGTCCTTCAGAAGATGGGCCATCAGGAACGGACCAGGATCCGGCACAGCAGGCTTGATGATCTGCATGACACTCTAAAAAAAGACATATGTAAAAATATGGCAGGAAGATAGTTAAAGTTACACTCACTAAGTTACTCTATCTAATATCTAAATGCATGTCACTCTGGGCAGTTTTAGGGGATGATCTGTTAGAAGTGCTTAATGACAGTTTGACCAGAGGGGTCGCTGCCTACAAGCTGCCAGGGAGCAGTGATAACCATTCTACCGATGAAAGGTGACCTCAGAAACATAAAGAACTGGCAACCTGTGTCATTCTATGCTATGATATGAAGATCTAATCTTAAGCTTTAGCTATTAGATTAACCCTCTGAGGTCGGCAAACGCGCCCCCGCGTTTTGCTGGACTTTTTTTACATTGTAGCACTTTAAACTTAAATTACTCCGTCATTTATGGTCATACAGAAAAAATAAATATAAAAAAAGAATCTGTGATATTTCTACTTTTGTATGTGTCCACTTACAATCAAATCAAAACATTGTGCTTTTGTAAAATAAAGAAAATAAACAGGGTGTGCGTTCTGCCTCTCCGTCGCGCTGAACTTTTTTTTCTTGAGCACGTCTATAAACTGAAACAAAACTCAGCGAATACTTGTCACACATTTATGAGCCATATACCTTTATAAACATTTAAGTGTGTACTTTTAAATGATCGGATTCAAACTGAAAATAAATATTCTCTGTTTAAGTAATTTGTATAAAACCAACAAGATGTCCAGCTTCTCAAACGCTTCCTAATTACTTTTAATTTGACCACGCCCACTCGCGCAAAAGATATTCACATGCAAATCTCCACATGGAACGCGAACGCGCTCATTACCTCAACAACAAAACACTTCATCAGTCTCTGCTTTTCGTCGAGTTTGAAAGACGTGAGTTACATTGGCTTTACCCCAGAAGAAGAACGCGATTTCAAGACAAGAAAGATAAGGTAAGAAATTCTTACATATTAGTTTGTTATTGTTGCATAAATTTCACATTGCAGTTGAACTGTTGCTAGATATATGGTGAATATTATAATATTTAGACCCGTGTTTACTGTTACTGTGTTTGTGGATATCTGCTCAAACGTAGATATGTATATGGTAGGCCTAACCATAATGTTTTATATTTGAGCGCGATCGCGTTTGAATGTATCATATTTTTTATCGCGATCGCGTTTGAATGCATCATATTTTGGAAAAGCAAAACGCTCCAAACGGCTTCATGTTTTACTATTATCTCATTTCATATCATCATAACGAATGGAAACATTTGAAGTAACATGATAATCAATATATTTTTCTCTAGCTTAGTTGTTACTGAAATCTTTTTGAAAATGTATATAGGCTGCTATATTGTTATTATTTTATGCAGCACTGCGCATAGCCTATACCTACAAGGCACAACAAACCTGTGTTCATTATATAATATATTGTTGGAAACATTTGTGTGAGTGTGTGTGTGTATTCTGTGAATTTTAAAAAGCAATTTTAACCAGAAAAATCTCAAATGTATTCCCAAAATCGTGCAGGCCTTTCTCTTGATATCAGTATGTTCACTTTTTTTTTTTTTTTTTTTTTTTTTCAGGGCCCAGATGCCACTGAGTCCTGCTGACTTCAACATTCACAGTACATGTCTCTGTACATGAACATGGTAAAGTGAAAATCAAACACCTTGGAAATGAAAGGTATGTACAATGTTTTTAGGAATGGCACAAAGGTCTCTTTCTTTGGATCATTGTTATCAATAAGTTTTTTTTTTTTTTTTGTTGTGTATCTTTGGATTATGTTGTAAATAAATCCAAACAATTTTAAAAGCCATTCTTTTTTTAATCTCCTCATTCTTTGTGCAAGGTTGGTCAGAATGATGGGCCCTGATAAGCTCCTAATAGGGCCATTAGGGAGTGTCTTTGTCTTTCTCAGGTGTAAAAAGCCTTACATATTAATGAGATGATCCGCCCCTTCGCATATTGCTTTTTCACACAAAACACGTCGTAAAAATTTTAAATCAATATATTGTCTTCTCTGAATGAGCAGTCAGGGTGATTTTCACATAGTTTTGGAGCAAATATTCTAGGCTACGTGATACAATTTTCAAAAGTCTTGTGAAGAAATAATAAGTATGGGTTTCATGGCCTTATTTCAGTGAGAATTTTTTTTTGTATTTTCACAAACCACGCATAAATGTCATTATCTCAAAACTACAAACTTTTACACACATGCTGTTGATATATTATTGTAGCAGAGTTTGTGCTGAATACAGTGTAATTAGACTTTAGCCATGAAAATGTCACAAGTAACAGAAATAAGCACAAATGTCAGAGCATGTCAGAACACTTCCAGGGCCCAGAAAACAGCTCAGACCCCAGAGGGTTAAGAGAAGTGATTGGTAACCCATTCAAGCCCATGGAGTCAGCTTTAGAGAAATTTCAGACACAATTCAACCAATTCAATTTTAAAACAAATATTCTCTGATTATGCAATTTATGAAACCAACAAGAGCTCACAAGATACAAGAGCTCACAAGATTCCTGTCTGAGCTCATTATCTGTAATGTGGCCATTACGTAAGGTTGCAATAGAGACCAGGGGAGCTTACAGGGGGCAGATTATTTTTCATTAGCCTTTTCTGAAAACACACAAGACATGGCCTTAGAAATTGCTAATAGTTTTAGTTGAAAAAAAAAAAAAAAAAAAAAAAAACATCCTCAGATTTGAAAGGAAGCATGAGCAGACTTATGTCTTCAGCCTAATTTTATTTCTAAGTTCATATACCAAAACAATGTTGTTGTTTTTACACACTTAAAAAAAGTATATTATTTTTATTTTTATGTTTTTATTTAGAGGTTATATTTATCTCCATTTTAATAATGGAGTAATTCTGAATCTTGAACAGTAAACGCTCAAGTGTCAGCTTTCTAAATATATCGGTTATGTGCCTAGTCAGAATGATTTTTATAATTTTATACTATAACCAACAGAGAACATTAGGATGTCTGTTCTGGGAACAAAAAAAAAGTGTTAGCTGGGTAGAATGATTCAAACTACATTTCTCTACATTTCTACACTTTTTTGAAAGTACTTTTGCTCTAACTCACACTAAAGTTTTTGGAAAGCAATGGTACTTTTACTTGGGTATATTTTTCCGCACTCTTTCCACCCCTGTATGTCACGAAATGTACTCGGTTACTATCGTAACCTCAGTTCCCTGAGAGTTAGGGAACGAGTATTGCGTAGCTATACGCAGTGGGGGAAACTCCTTTTCCTCAAAATTCTGAAGCCTAAAATGTAAAACGCATTTTGCAGCTGCACAGCTAGCACAGTGAGTGTCTGGCTCACTCATTGGCTGTGCTGCGGCAACTGCACATCCATTGGCGCGGGCACCAAGGGGGCATGGCCCAATTCTTCATTAGCCCCCGAAACAGCCATTATAGCAGGTTACATCGACTGAAGCGACATACTGCCATGTTACTCAGTGCGGCCGGCTACGCAATACTCGTTCCCTAACTCTCAGGGAACCGAGGTTATGATAGTAACCGAGTACGTTCCCTTTCGAGAATGGTCACTTTGTATTGTGTAGCTATACGCAGTGGGGACGCCATGTAAAATGCCGCACCAAGTAACTGGTTGCAACTGCGGCTCGAAAACTCTGAGCCCACAGAAACAAGCCAGAACCCAATATATATTAAAGAAGACCGGACACCGTCGGGCCTGATATATATATAGTTGCTAATATATATATATATATCTGTGTGTGCAATGCCCATACATCCATATTCAACCTAATATACCAATAAGACCAGACACCGTCGAGTATTTTATATATAAGGGATATCATAACCGGCCAGAGGCGGGTTTTATTAATGAAATGAATGTGTGCTTATGACATTGACATAATGGGCCCTATCTTGCACCCAGCGCAATTGACTTTGTACAGCGACGCATGTATCATTCCTATTTTGCACCCGCGCAAAGCGCGTTTTTCCCTCCACAGAAGCACGTCGCTAAACTAGGGAATGAACTTGCGCTCCCTGGGCGGTTCAGCGCAAAAAAGGAGGTGTGTCCCGGCGCAAACGTTCCCTCATGCTATTTTGCAGGTTTAGAAAACAATTGTGCCACTAACCAGGAAAAAATAGTTTAAAGTCAGTGGCGCGTTGCGCATGTTATTCATATGCTATTTTAAGGGCGCATGCTTGGCCATAATCAATGAAGCGTGTGCACAACGAGCATACACTTTGATTCTCTCATCTACACAGAAGCAGCAGTTTTCATTTTTGCAAATCATACATTATTACGATAGATAGACAATTTATTATAAAAGCATACATCTAGCTTACACATTTACCCAAATTATCATACGCCTTTTTAACCGAAGTTAATTTGGGTGGGTTTCTCCATCCCCAACCTCCCTGACGAGAGCGTTGCTCTCCTCGGCTGTGAACCGCTCCTGGCGCGCGCCTGGCAAATCCGCCGTTATAATAGGAATCCGCTTTAGAACAAACGCGTCTGCTCTTAAAGGGAATGTGAGATGACGCTCTGATTGGTTTATTTCACGTTACGCCCAAACCACACCTATGAATAATGAAGCTGCTTCAGACCAACCCATTTTAGATTTGCGCCTGGCGCAAGAGTCATTTATCCCGCCGGGAAACTAGCAACAGCGCCAAGACCCGCCCACAAAGTCACTTGCGCTTTGCGCTTTGACACTTGCGTTTCAGATCGTTAAAATAGGGCCCCATATGTAGATAAGACCGGACACCTGTTGGGTCTAAATCATACAGTAAGGACCTTTACCTGCAGGAAGGTACCTCCATATTCTAGAATTTCACAAACGTAGAAGGCGAGGACCAGCCGGCCGCCGCACAAATATCCTGAATGGGAAACCCAGAAGACCAAGCCCAAGATGAGGCTATGCCATTAGTCGAATGAGCACATGACCATGTCTGGGTTTGAGGATGACCTTCGAGTCACCGACACCAAACTCCAAACAGGAGGGGCTCACAGAGAGCGCCTCCAAATATTCATGGCGTATTCATGTTGAAGACTGGCGCATGCGTTAGCTGCGACGGCACTGTCGGTGCGTTTGTCTGTATGTTTTCTGTTTGAGTTTATTTTTTGTTCATTTCCGGGAGTGTACTACAGCAAAATCATCATGGGAAATTGGACAAGTTGGCTTTGGACTATCCTTATAATTACATGGATTGTAACTGACTCCATGGTATGGACTATTCAACTAGATGATGCCGGAGCAGGGCAAGGACTCACCTATTCCCGTGTTGAACTTCTATCTCTGCGCAACTCTATCCACTGCCAAATGATTCCATCTATGATCATTCCCCCTGAGCTAATTTCAACATCAAGCTTAAAGAGGAAAAGAGGAAGGCGAGGAGGGGTGCGAGGCAGACTTAGAAGACGTCCTTTTAAACCTCCGCTACCTTCATTAATTCTCTCAAATGTTCGTTCATTGAGAAATAAAATGGACTTGTTGCATGCTAAATGTCTCACGGATGTATCATTCAGGGAGGCATGTGTTTTTGCTTTGACTGAGTCTTGGCTAGATGAGTCTGTCCCGGACACCGAGGTTAGCCTGGATGGCTTTAAAATCTTTCGGGCAGACAGAACCAGTAACTCTGGGAAAGAGCGTGGAGGTGGGGTGTGTATGTACATCAACTCACGCTGGTGCACTAACATCAAAGTACACGAGAAGATCTGTAATCCTAACCTGGAGCTGCTCACCCTGTCCGCCCGTGCTTTCTATCTCCCGCGGGAATTCCCGACTGTTGTGCTTAGCTGTGTATATGTTCCACCAAGCGCTAATGTCAACGCAGCGGCTGAACAAATAGCGCATAATACACAGGCTATGCTCAGCAAATATCCAGATGCTCCAGTGCTACTTCTTGGTGATTTTAACAGCTGTCGGCTTGACTACTCATTGCCAGCCTTCAATCAATATGTGGATGTACCAACGAGATTCAATAAAACTATAGATTTGTGTTACAGTAATATTTCGGAAGCCTTTAAAGCTAGAGCTCTCCCACCACTAGGGTTAGCGGATCACAATGTTATCCATTTACTTCCTGTTTACAAACAACGGCTGAAACAATGCAAACCGGTAATACGCAGCATCCCCCAAAGGTCAGAAGATGCTATTGCATGCCTTCAAGGCTGTTTTGCATGTACAGACTGGGAAGTCTTTGAGGGAGACCTGGATGAACAGGTTTCAATTATTACAGATTACATCAAATTCTGTATGGATCTTTTGATACCGGTAAAGTCTATCAGAGCATATTCCAACTCAAAACCATGGATAAATTCACAGATAAAATATCTTTTCCAGAAGAGGAAACTTGCCTTCAGGCAAAAGGACTCCGCTGGTCTCAAAAAAATAAATCAGGATATCAAAAATGAAATCTTTAAAGCGAAAAATAATTATAAGAATAAACTGGACCAGGACTTTGCAAATATGGACACTAAACAGGCATTCCAGCGTGTGAGGACCCTTACTGGACAAGCCTCTAAACAGACTACTTATGTTTCAGATCCTACCACCTTTGCAGGTAATCTTAATAATTTTTATGCCCGTTTTGACACCTCTGACTTCTCAGCAGAGTGTGATAGCCTTTTGGATTCTTTGCCCTTTCAAGAGTTGAACTATGAGTCCCTTCTAACCAGGCAGGATGTCTATTTCCAGCTCATTAAGTGCAAACCGAATAAAGCTCCTGGGCCAGATGGTATTCCGGGTCGGGTCTTGAAAAGCTGTTCCCTGGAACTAACCCCTATTCTTCATTCTCTCTTCCTACGCTCACTCTGTACTTCAACAATACCTGTCATATGGAAATCATCGATTGTTATTCCTGTTCCAAAAAAAATGCATCCATCCGAGTTAAATCACTACAGGCCTGTATCATTAACCTCTATTATAATGAAATGTTTTGAGAAAATCGTCAAAAACATTATGCTCCCATACGTTACACCATCTCTAGATTGTCTACAATTTGCATATAAGCAGAAGAGAGGGACTGATGATGCAGTGGTCTGTCTCTTACATTGTCTACTCCAACACCTGGACATCTCTGGGAATTATGCCAGACTTTTCTTTATTGACTTTAGTTCCGCTTTTAACTCGATTCAGCGTCATCAGATGATAAAGAAACTACAGAGTATGCAAGTCCCATCATCTCTAATATATTGGATCCACAATTTTCTTTCTAATAGGCCTCAAGTGGTTAAAGTGGGCAGTGCATTATCAACAACCATTGTCCTTAACACCGGCGCCCCTCAGGGGTGCGTACTTAGCCCATTCCTTTTTATTCTCTACACAAATGACTGTCAGAGTCAATTTACAACTACTCATTATTTTAAATATGCAGATGATACAGCCATTCTTGCTCTGCTTAATGAGGACAATGACTCTTTTTTGGACTATCAACGTTCTACAGCACATTTTAGCACATGGTGTGAGGATAACTTTCTGCACCTTAATATTCTTAAGACAAAGGAACTGGTCTTTAGCACATCGAAAACACAGATCCATGCTTCTAGCATTATTATTAATGGAGAGATAGTAGAGAGAGTAGAGCATTTTAAATATCTTGGCATTATTTTGGATCAAAATCTCGATTTCAATCAGCACACTCTTGGGGTTTACAAACGCTGTCAACAAAGACTGACAGCTATTCGTAAACTTAGGCACTTGTCTGTTCAGCCACGTCTTCTTCTGCTTCTGTATCGCAGTATTATTGAGCCAGTTCTTACTTATGGTGCCATTTGTTTTTTCCATATGCTTACAGTTACCAATAAGAACAAATTCTTAAAGATAACTCATTTAGCAAGTAAAATTATTGGCATTACTACCCCTTCTCTATCGGATATTGTCTCAACACTCATATTGCGAAAGGCACAAAAAATCTTAAATGATTCAGAACACCCACTTCATAAATATTTTATCCTTCTGAGGACTGGAGGGGGGGGGGGGGGGGGGGGGGGGGGTCTGATGTAGGCTCGGACCACGCCCCCTTGGCGGGCTCTAATGTAGGCTCGGGCCACGCGCCCTTGGCAGGCCCACGCCATTGGATGTGCAGTTGCCGCAGCACAGCCAATGAGTGAGCCAGACACTCACTGTGCTAGCTGTGCAGCTGCAAAATGCATATACATTTTCGGCTTCATAATTTTGAGGAAAAGGAGTTTCCCCCACTGCATATAGCTACGCAATACGAAGTGACCATTCTCGAAAGGGAACTATAAACAAGCAGAAGGAAAGTTATACCTGAGGGTTGTTTTGAGCTCCCAGCAGCATGGACATGTGTGTGAGCAGTCGGAGAAGAGCGAAGGGGGCCGGAGACATGTTCTTAGTGTCCTGCATGTCAGGCTGATCACGACGTTGTGCGTCGCCCAGAATGTGTCCCGACTGAGTGCGGTCCTCTCTGCAGAGAGGAACAAATGCCTAAAATTCATTAAAGAACTACAGAACCAATTTTTATTTAGAGGCATCTTGAAAGAATGTTAAATTTGATTTCTACATATATTAATGCATTTTAGTAATTTGAAGTTGTACAAATTTGCATTAATAAATCATAAACAATTAATAAGCAAAGAACAAAAGTAACTTTTTTTTATAAAAAAATAATTTATATTAATAAATGCTGTAAAAAAAATCCTGTCAATCATTAGTTCATGATACTATTAACTACAGTTACCATTGCAGGTTTCCATTAAGGCAAACATGCTCAGTTTCATAAATGTATGATACTCCAGGGGCTAACAGCACATTATAAGCAGCCAGTTGTGATAGTACTGTTGCACACTAGAGGGAGCCACAGGATCTTTTAAGCCTAATGTTTTTCCTCCCAGTTTCCATCCTTTTGAATGGAAATGCATTGATCTAGTTAATTTGTATATCTATGGTTTACTGACAGTATAGTTGTATATACATATGTGAAAGGCTTATCAATACAATTGATCAATACATGTCTATTTAACTTTTATAGACCCCAAAACACAGTTTTCAAATTGTCATACATGATTAAATATTTTGCTGTCCATTTAAAATGAAGATACAATTTTATTTTTATTTTGAAGAAAATACATATGTTAAGAATTCTATAAAAACACTTATATACTGTTGTCTTATGAATGAAAAAAACTTACAGACAGCACATTCTAATGTAACATGACGCCATCTTAGAAGCACATGCAGCACAATTATTATTCCATTTACTGTATTTTTAACATGCTGTCTTAAATAATAACTTACAGTATATCTACGGCTTGGAAGCCCTGAACAGGGCGGTGGTTTGTGCCGCCTATTACTGCATTACACTCTAAACAGCGGCCAATCTGCATGGGTAGACCACACTAGACAGATGTATGAAGAGAATAAATGTTTCATTTTAAGACAGAAATAATAACAATTTGATCACATTAAATTACATTAATGCCTTTTACATTACATTCTGTGACTTTTGATCTATGCAGTTAATGATGTCATAGAAATTAAATGACCCTACCATCATATCAACGAAGCATGGATGACCATTAGGACACACTGTTAAAAACAAAAGAAGAGATAAGGAACTGATTTAAATAAATAAATAAATCTGAATGCAGAAATGTTCAAATACAGAACCCCTGGCCAAGGCCAAGGACCTGTCAATATTCCCAAAGCAATTTTATCAGCTGAAAGAAATTTTAGGGGATTCATATTTGGTGCCTGATTAGAAATCCTACAAGTTTATACAAAAGAGATAATCTTACAAATCCTACAAGTCTGTGTTATATTACCAAACAAAAATGCATAAATCAAAAAGGTTTTCCCTTTTGCTTCATTATTATTAACACATGCACTGTCTTGTTGTGAACAATTCTTCATTAAAACAAAATAAAAATAACTTGCTCTGCCTCTGAAATGACTTTCCTTTTTGCCTTAATTTTTCAAACAGAAAGAAACTCAATATAACAGAAAATTATTTTATTTTTGTAATACCCAGTAAAACCATTTAGAATATACACTCACCTAAAGGATTATTAGGAGTCTTCAGACCTTCCTTAATTCTACGTGGCATTGATTCAACAAGGTACTGAAAGCATTCTTTAGAAATGTTGGCCCATATTAGGGCTTGCATAGACTAGTCGAGTAGTCGATAGATCGACTACTTCAACCACTAGTCGACGCTGTCGGAAACAATCGACTACTCGAGCGTCCATTAACCATAAATGAATTAAAAATGGCGAGCGTCATCAACAGACACCACACGTCAGATGTGTGGAAGTATTTCATCAAGGATGACAAAAATATTGTAATTGGCCAACTCTGCAAGAGGCCGTTCACATATTGCGTCTAAAAACGTGTGGAAAGCGCGGCCGTGCCACTGTCTCCTACATGCGCTTGCGCTCCCGTGGCGTCTGTCGTTTCTATACAATCATGAACTGCGCTCTCCATGACATGACGACAAAGAAGTATCAGCAAAGGATTAATTGATTTCTAGCCCTTGCATTAGCTTTACTACTAGATATATTTCTGGAGATGAGAAGGAAAAACCCGCCATGTACAGCTACGATCAGCTGTTCGGCCGAGCTTTCGATGATGTTATGGAAAGGCCGAAGCTGATTGGTTTTTGTCACATGACCTGCGGTGCGCTTGAGGCATTCTGAAAAGTTGAGATGTTTTCATCTCGCCGCAGCATCGGCACGCCTGGAAAAACTAGCGCACCACGTTGCTTCCATTATGAACGCACTCGCCGCACACCTACATTTGAAATAACGAACTTGAGCGTGAAAAAGACGAGATATGTGAACGGTCCCTAGAAGCAGACGTCTGAAATGAATGGCAAGAACGACTATTTATTTGGCTTTAGACTGTTACATGAAAATTTAGAAATGAAATGTCATAATTATGTTTTGAGAGTTTACTTATGTAATTGTTGCATTAGGCTATGAATTAATAAATGTTTATTGATAAGATCTAGCTATTTCATGTCTTTTCATTTACAGTAGCATGAACCACGAGTAGTCGAGTAACTCGAGTATTGTTTTGATAAGAAATCGACTAGCAGAAATCAGTAGTCGTGCAACCCCTAGCCCATATTGATAGGATAGCATCTTGCAGTTGATGGAGATTTGTGGGATGCACATCCAGGGCACGAAGCTCCCGTTCCACCACATCCCAAAGATGCTCTATTGGGTTGAGATCTGGTGACTGTGGGGGCCATTTTAGTACAGTGAACTCATTGTCATGTTCAAGAAACCAATTTGAAATGATTCGAGCTTTGTGACATGGTGCATTATCCTGCTGGAAGTAGCCATCAGAGGATGGGTACATGGTGGTCATAAAGGGATAGACATGGTCAGAAACAATGCTCAGGTAGGCCGTGGCATTTAAACGATGCCCAATTGGCACTAAGGGGCCTAAAGTGTGCCAAGAAAACATCCCCCACCACCACCACCAGCCTGCACTGTGGTAACAAGGCATGATGGATCCATGTTCTCATTCTGTTTACGCCAAATTCTGACTCTACCATCTGAATGTCTCAACAGAAATCGAGACTCTTCAGACCAGGCAACATTTTTCCAGTCTTCAACTGTCCAATTTTGGTGAGCTTGTGCAAATTGTAGCCTCTTTTTCCTATTTGTAGTGGAGATGAGTGGTACCCGGTAGGGTCTTCTGCTGGCACCAACAACCATGCCACACTCAAAATTGCTTAAATCACCTTTCTTTCCCATTCTGACATTCAGTTTGGAGTTCAGGAGATTGTGTTGACCAGGACCACACCCCTAAATGCATTGAAGCAACTGCCATGTGATTGGTTGATTAGACAATTGCATTAATGACAAATTGAACAGGTGTTCCTAATAATCCTTTAGGTGAGTGTATTATCCTATATTATCACAATTCTGATAATGAAGTTCTGTTCGTTGTGTTACATGATTTAATGTGGCCTTTCTGATCAGGCATTAATCACTCAGTTTCCAGGTTGTTTAGAATTTTGACAGGTCTTAAATTTAGCATGACACAGAATCCACTCACAGTGCCACCGGACGCCTTGCTTGGCCAGCTGTGCATCAGCCAACATGTCATCCGGCATAGTTGGGATGAATGAAGCCTGTAAGGAGAACACAACAAAAATATCACACTCAAACTCATTCTAGTCCCCATGTGAAGCGTGAAGTGTTCGTACCATCATGTTGTTTGGGGACAGTGCCAGCCGCTGCAGTGGCTGCAGTAAAGGCAGATTTCCACACAGCAGGACTGCAGCCATATGAACTGTGACCTCCACCAGCACAAACTCTCTGTCTGACGTCTGTGCTTCAACACGCAGAGCCTGCAGTCGATTATTCACCAAAGCTTCAGCAAACACTCGAGTTTCATCATTCACAAAGACGTCTGAGCCCCTGATAAAACCTCCAAGGCCAGCACATTGCTATAGAAAACAAAAAGACATGAATATCAGGAATTTGGATATACATTTATCCAAAAAAACACACACACACAAAAAAAAAAACACATACAATACAGAAAATTATTTTTTACTTCTATATCAATTTCTGCACCATACCAAAAACTACTGGAACAATTGAAGAATGATTAATGCTGATAATAATGTATTTGTCATGGTTCCTGTCTTGTGTTTCCCTTGTCTTGTGTGGACTTTTGTTATTTCCTGTTCTGTGCTGTGCCATGTTTTGTAGTCCATTGTAGTTTTTCTTATTTATTAGTCTCCCCAGGTGTTTCTGATTAGCCACGCCTCCTTGTTATCTTGTTTAGCTTGTTTGCCTGTGTATTTAAACCTCTGTGCTTCAGTTGTTGGTTGTCTGAATTCACTGTGGGAGTTGCAGTGGATGAATGTAACATGCCCGACATGGCCGCCGTTCCAGAGCCTCATCCTGTCATGGCTGCAACCGATCCAGAGACTGTTCACGTCACGTCACGTCTGCCGATCCAGTGTCTCCAGACAAGATGGCCGCCGCCGAGCCAGTGTCTCTAGACATGAAGATGGTCGCCGCCACATCGCCTGAGCCCTCGGACAAGATGGGCACCGCCACGTCGCCTGAGCCCTCAGACAAAATGGCCTGCTCCGCCCTGGCCGCCTGCACAGCCTGCTCCGCCTTTGTATGTCTCCCTCATTTAACACACCTGATTCAGATCATCAGCTCGTTAGGAAAGAGCTCTGTGAACTGAACTGCGTGTGTCAGATAAAGGAGACATATAAAATGTCCAGAGCTGTTGGTCCCCAGCATAGATATCATATATAAAGGCTAGATGTCTTGTGCACGCTGCTGGCCAATGGAGGTCGACGTCCGCACGTGGTGGCCATCTTGCCACAGTGTGCTCGCTCACTCGTTTAATGGTGCATGTACTTTTTAAATAACCATGACTTGCTCAATTTTCTACCGATTTTCAAACGGTTTGGTTTGTTATAAACGTCAGAGATGTAGTTATGACACTACATACATACACTGCATACATATGAATAATTATAACATACATGTTCAAGCATTCGGAATTATCGCCACGTTAATAACGTTTGTAAGAAACCAAACCGTTTGTAAATCCGTCAAGATTTCAGTGAGATAAGAGGATTTGTGTGCGTGCTGATCACTCACCTAATGCACAGCTTCACTGTGACAAGATGGCCGAACGGTGATGCCGGAAGTGACTGCGCCATAAGACATCTAGCGTTTATATATGATATCTATGGTCCCCAGGACCAGGATTGAGAAGCACTGCCTTAAAGGGATAGTTCACCCAAAAATGAAAATTCTGTCATCATTTACTCACCCTCAAGTTGTTTCAAACCTGTATGAATTTCTTTTTTCTGCTGAACACAAAAGAAGATATTTTGAAAAATGTCTGTAACCAAACAGTTGATGGACCCCATTGACTTCCATAGTATTTTTTTTTCCTACTATGGAAGTCATTGGGGTCCATCAACTGTTTGGTTACCGACATTTTTCAAAATATCTTCTTTTGTGTTCAGCAGAAAAAAATCCAATTTTAATTTTTGGGTGAACTATCCCTGTAAGTGATGACTTACAGGGGGAGAACAAGTATTTGATACACTGCCGATTTTGCAGGTTTTCCCACTTACAAAGCATGTAGAAGTCTGTAATTTTTATCATAGGTACTCCTCAACTGTGAGTGATGGACTCTAAAACAAAAATCCAGAAAATCACATTGAATGATTTTTAACCCTCTGAGGTCTGGGGTGTTTTTGGGGTCCTTGAGATGTTCTGACATGCCCTGACATTTGTGCTTTTTTCAGTTGCTTATAAACATATCAATGGCAAAAAAAATTGCACTCTATTTAGCAAAAACAGGACTACCATAATATGTGAGCCACATGTATGTACATGTTTTCATTTTTGAGAGAATAATGTTTATGCATGGTTATTTAAAAAACTAAAAATGAAAGTTTCTGAAATAAGGCCACAAAACACATACTAAATATGTGTCAATAAGACTTTTGACTAATGGATGTTTTCATTCATTGACTAATGGATGCATTTTCTTCAAAATGATGTGAAAATCATCCTGCCTAATCATTCACATAAAACGATACATTGATTTTAGTTTTGTGAAACACTTTAAGTTTGGAAAGGCAATATGCGGATGGGGCGTAAACGATCATGCATATTTAGTAGTTCACACCTGATGAGACAATTCCCCTGCATACTTAATGAGCCATTCATTCAGGTGTCTCAACTATAGCTAACTTAAGTATACGAGCTTGATAAAAATGATCATTCTAGAAGAAAATTTCAGATGGCATTTAGAGGCTTTTGCATCTGAACTCTTCAAATATACACATACACATACATACAATATATACATACATACATACATACATACACACATATATATATATGCATACACACACACACACACACACACACACTATATATATATACACTACCAAATTGGTTCACAGTTGGAAGCATCGCAATTTATTTTTATTTTTTCCACAAATTGTGCTTGCAAATTGTATAATATCCGAGGTAAACATGTCTAGTAATTGTGCAGTTAATTCTCATACTGTATTTTCAGTTTTGGAATATTTATCCTCTCCCCAAATTTGTCACTAATAAAACACAATACAAATTATTTAAAGAAAAAAATTATATTTACCTTTTAATAGTTTGTTTACATCTACCTTTTAAATATATTTTTCTATTAAAAAGGTTACAATTACAACAACAATTCAAGTGTAACGTTAATCTTACAGTATATTCTACAGTAAAAACTGTACCCAAATCTAGTCAACAAAATGTTGTCTTTCATATTTCGCCTGACTGTAACGTTGTTTTTATGAAATATTAGGGCATACAAATGTTAATTTGCAGTTTAATACGTTGCTTATACAAATAGCCTACATTTTATTTCAACATATTTCAGTCGATTTTTACTCATCTCAGTATAGCAGTACAGTTTGCTAAAACATCATCATTCATTCACACACGCGATTTAAATTTAAACTGTCTTTTTGCGAGCTGTGGTAAACAGCGCGCATCTCTGCCGTTCATTCATTCATAAACAGAAACCCGATTCACGTGAGAAGGAAAAAAAACTTACTACAGCATTCCTCAGCTCGCTCCTCGATATACCCGCACTTCTGAGGTACATTTTCCATTATTATTATTCCTCACAGCGCTGCGAGACGGTGTAAACAAGTAATGATCTGAATAAACTTGTGTGTTTTCTCGAGCTGATATGGGGGCGTTCACAGGATTGCGCGGATTGCCTCAGTCATTTGCGTTTGAATAGCGCGCGCTCTCCGTGGGCGGGTCACATTACATTTGAATTAGCTGTAATGAGCTCGACTGGAATCGCTCTCTTTTAATACAGATTTCACAAGATGAGAATATTTGTTTTTTATATAAATTACTTCATTTAAAAGAAGAGAATTCAAGCTTCATGCCTGTGTGTCTGTATGCCTGTTTGACTGAGTATTCGCTGAGTTATTGTTCATTTTCGGACGCGTTTCAGAATGGACTACACTGACAGAGAGAAGGCAGAACTCGCTTCGTGTTTATTTTTCTTTATTTGGCAAAAAGCACAACACTGTTTTTATTGTGAGTATACACAAAAATAATACACATTTAACAGAATCGATTGATGTATGAAACTCCTATGGAAAATCAAAGTCAACAGAGTATTTATGAGTTTCTTTTACACTGATAAGAAAAAGCGAGCTGGTATCGCTGGCGATACCGTCGACCTCAGGGGGTTAACCCTCTGAGGTCGGCAAACGCGCCGGCGCGTTTTGCTGGATTTTCTCCACATTGTAGAACTATAAACTTAAATTACTCTGTCATTTATGGTCATACAGAAAAAAGAAATATAAAAAAAGAATCTGTGATATTTCTACTTTTGTATGTGTCCACTTACTATCAAATCAAAACATTGTGCTTTTGTAAAATAAAGAAAATAAACAGGGTGTGCGTTCTGCCTCTCCGTCGCGGTGAACTTTTTTTTCTTGAGCACGTCTATAAACTGAAACAAAACTCAGCGAATACTTGTCACACATTTATGAGCCATACACCTTTATAAACATTTAAGTGTGTACTTTTAAATGATCTGATTCAAAACGAAAACAAATATTCTCTGTTTAAGTAATTTGTATAAAACCAACAAGATGTCCAGCTTCTCAAACGCTTGCTCACTAGATTTAATTTGGCCACGCCCACTCGCGCAAAAGAAATTCACATGCAAATCTCCACATGGAACGCGATCGCGCTCATTACCTCAACAACAAAACACCAAAACACTTCACTTCACTTTCCGTCGAGTTTGAAAGACGCGCCTGAGCTTACATTGGATTTACATCAGAAGAAGAAGAACGCGATTTGAAGACAAGAAAGATGTAAGGTAAGAAATTCTTACATATTACTTTGCTATTGTTGCATAAATTTCACATTGCAGTTGAACTGTTGCTAGATATATGGTGAATATTATAATATTTAGACCCGTGCTTACTGTTACTGTGTTTGTGGATATCTGATCAAACGTAGATATGTATATGGTAACCATAATGTTTTATATTTGAGCGCGATCGCGTTTGAATGTATCATATTTTGGATCGTGATCGCATTTGAATGTATCATATTTTGGATCGTGATCGCGTTTGAATATATCATATTTTGCAGCGTGATCGCGTTTGAATGTATCATATTTTGGATCGCGATCGCGTTTGAAAAGTAAACGGCTTCATGTTTTTACTATTATCTCATTTCATATCATCATAATGAATGGAAACATTTGAAGTAACATGATAATCAATATATTTTTCTCTAGCTTAGTTGTTGCCTGCGCATAGCTTATGCCTACAAGGCACAACAAACCTGGTGTTCATTATATTATATATTGTTGGAAACATTTGTGTGTGTGTGTGTGTGTGTGTGTGTGTGTGTGTGTATTCTGTGAATTTTAAAAAGCAATTTTAACCAGAAAAATCTAAAATTTATTCCCAAAATCGTGCAGGCCTTTCTCTTGATATCAGTATGTTCACTTTTTTTTTTCAGGGCCCAGATGCCACTGAGGACTTCAACATTCACATGAGTCTCTGTACATGAACATGGTAAAGTAAAAATCAAACACCTTGGAAATGAAAGGTATGTACAATGTTTTTAGGAATGGCACAAAGGTCTCTGTCTTTGGATCATTGTTTTCAATAAGTGCTTTTTTGGCATGTGTTGTGTAACTTTGGACTATGTTGTGTTGTAAATAAATCCAAACAATTTAAAAGCCATTCTTTTTTAAATCTCCTCATTTACAGTATTGTGCAAGGTTGCTCAGAATGACAGGGCCTGATAGCTCCTAATAGGGCCGTTAGGGGAGGGTCTTTGTCTTTCTCAGGTGTGAAAAGCTTACATATTAATGAGCTCCCGCATAGAGCTTTTTCACACAAAACACGTCGTAAATTTTTTAAATCAATATATTGTCTTATCTGAATGAGCAGTCAGGGTGATTTTCACATAGTTTTAGAGCAAATATTCTAGGCTACGTGATACAATTTTCAAAAGTCTTGTGAAGAAATAATCAGTATGGGTTTCATGGCCTTATTTTTCACAAACCACGCATAAATGTCATTATCTCAAAACTACAAACTTTTACATGCATGCTGCTGATATATTATTGTAGCAGAGTTTGTGCTGAATATAGTGTAATTAGACTTTAGCCATGAAAATGTCACAAGTAACAGAAATAACCAGAAATGTCAGAGCATGTCAGAACACCTCCAGGGCCCAGAAAACAGCTCAGACCTCAGAGGGTTAAGTAATTAATTTGTATTTTATTGCATGACATAAGTATTGATCACCTACCAACCAGTAAGTTTCCGGCTCTCACAGACTTGTTAGTTTTTCTTTAAGAAAATCCTCCTATTCTCCACTCATTACCTGTATTAACCCCCTGAGGTCGGCGGTATCGCCGGCGATACCAGCTCGCTTTTTTTTTATCAGTGTAAAAGAAACTCATAAAAACTCTGTTGACTTTGATTTTCCATAGGAGTTTCATACATCAAACGATTCTGTTAAATGTGTATTATTTTTGTGTATACTCACAATAAAAACAAAGTGTTGTGCTTTTTGCCAAATAAAGAAAAATAAACACGAGGCGAGTTCTGCCTTCTCTCTGCCAGTGTAGTCCATTTTGAAACGCGTCCGAAAATGAATCATAACTCAGCGAATACTTCTCACACAGGCACGTGAGATATGTCTCTATGAAGCTTGAAATCTCTTCTTTTAAATGAAGTAATTTATATAAAAAATAAATGTTTTTAACTCATGTAATCCATTTGAAAGCAAGGAGAGGTACCGTTTTTCCTTCTTCCTTCATTATCTCTAAATGAGCTGAGGCCGCCCCGCCCCCCGGCGCGATTCACATGTAAATAGTTAGGTGATCTAGTATGCATCGCACCCGCCCCCCGATCAATGCCTCAGACGACGAACGGCAGCATTTTGAAGAGCGAATTCCGCCGAGGACACAATTTCGGAGTAAGTTTTACTTAAAAGTCTTTTGTCTTTTATTTTTCGTGTTCGCATTCATGAGGAAAAAACAATATTACGTGACAGTTCTCCATTATGGACGCGAGCGCTCTAAAAAAAGCACTAAAAGACTTTCAAACTTTCACAGAGACCTCAAAACAGAAAGTACAAATCCTTTCTTTAAAGCGAATTTCGTTTTGTATCAATTGCATCTTAATTTTAATAATTTTTTCATTAACAAATTTCCTGGATTTAAAGTAAATTTAGCAATCACAACATAAGGTGCTTGAACTGTAGATCATCATGAACCAGACCGTAGCCTACTCGCCTCACATGTCTAAAAAATGTGAAATATATTTACAGAAAGCTGGTTCTAAACAAAACCATCCAAAACAAAAAACTATGTAGCCTAACAAATGTGCATTTCTCCGGTGCGTTCACTAGCCTACTGCGAAGATCGCGAGTCAATAGCCTATCGTCAACTTTATATTTATTATAATAAAAACTAAAGTTACTATGTTACAGACATATGAAAGACAACATTTCATTGATTAGTTTTGGATAGATTATACATTTTTACTGTAAAATATCTGCCACCTCAAATAAGCTTTTGTTTGCCAATTTTTGCTCATATGTTAAATATAGTATGTTTTGTCAAAAATAATCAAATAATATGTTATAGTGTTTATTCCAATGTAGCTTAGGCTATATTCAAGTAATGAATCCTTAACTTTAAAAAATATGTATGAAAAAATGTATACTTTAGTTTTTACAAAGAAAGATTACACTTGAATTGTTGATGTAATTGTTACCTTTTTAATAAAAAAAATACAAGGTAGATGTAAACAAACTAGTAAAAGGTAAATATAAGC
Organism: Rutilus rutilus; assembly: GCA_021464565.1. Classification (NCBI taxonomy): domain Eukaryota; kingdom Metazoa; phylum Chordata; class Actinopteri; order Cypriniformes; family Leuciscidae; genus Rutilus; species Rutilus rutilus. Next base: position 73,612,392 of record JAJAQA010000001.1, read on the forward strand.
CTTTTCTTTAACCTGTTAACCGTTGCCAGTGCGCCCGCGCACTGAAGCGTTATTTATTTATTTAATTCAAAATTACTATCAGATTTAATGTTATACCTTGACAAACTATACATAATTAAAAAGATATAATACTCAAGTTTCAGTATTTGACCACTATTGTATTCTGAGAAACTCATAGTGACAGTTATGTCTTAATTTGTGTCAGGAGTTATGAAATGAAAAAATGAGTCGATACCTTTAATATGAATTATGCGCGTCAGCCGCTTTCATTCATAAAAAACTCCGTGCTGTCGTCATGACAGCGATACACAAAACAACGTCCCTCAGGGCTTTAGCTCAAAAATGTGCAGATTTGGAGAAATATTGATAGATTCTCATAGATTTACATCATATTTCTATAGACAGGAATAATATTTATTGAATTTATACCCAAATGCGACGATGTAATCTTTATGAGCATTTGGTATTCCGATACTGTGTTTTTTAATTCATACCAATAGCCTGAGGGCGCTATATGCACAATAATAGTCCATATATGGAACATGAAGAAGAGCCATGATCATGTGACATTCCAGGACGTCACTGATACACACAAAGCTAACAAGAGATCGCGCTGTAACATGCAGATACAGATGTTTTGAAGACAATAAACATGATTGCACTGATATTTGAGTTACCTGTGTTTTTCAAGCCATGCCAGGTATTTTCATCATAATAGATTATATTTATAATGTAATGCTAATCTATATAGACTATCATTGTGCAGAACACTATCCAATAGTATATTTTCTGTCTGATTTTTTTTATCTGAAGCCAAATTAGATCACAGAAGATTATTTAAAATACTCAACGTGCGTTAAAAAGTAAGTTTAGAGCACAAACATGGTTTTAATCTCATAAATTGTCGTGTATTGATGGTGTGCTAAGCTAACATGCTAGCTAGCCCTAGGTGCACCTGCTACCTAGAAGTTATACTTTTATTATTTTTTGAATGCTACCTGAAATGTGTCTTTATTCAAGAAATGCATTTGATACAGTTTAAAATGTGAGGTAAACTTTGAGAAAAGAAATTAGGGACTGAAACCCTATGAATAGCCTGTGAATAGCCAGTCGTTAGTAGCTATAATGCAGACAAAAGAAATGCATATTTCGAGCCATAACCAGGCTGGAGAGGTGTGAATGTGTGCAGGGGGAGATTGAGACTGAATGGGGATCGTCTGCACCACAAAACAATAGAGACAATATACTGGACAGATGGTTAGAAGATGACAATAAACATCAGTAGCATTTTAGCGTGTCAAAATAAAGTCATTTGACATGGTCTTGAAAAACATTTAACTAAATACAGAGTTTGGACTTATTATCTTCAGATTTTAAACATAGAATGTTTAGACATATGGCTTTAGCTGTAGTGCATTTCAAGATTGCTCCAGTGCCAACTTCAATTTTATTTTTATGAGGATGTTTCATAAAAATTAATTTCTAATAATTTTACAAAACTTTGAAGCTATTTATAACAATTTTTGTCATTATGACAATAATTAATTCTACATTTACAATAAACTGCCAGGTGTCAGCTTTCAAATGAGATCATACTTGTGCTTTTAATGCAAAGGGTTCATGAACTGTATCTGTTTCAGTTTGGGTATGTCATTTCTGGGGATTTTTCAAAAGTGGGGTTGCAGCTTAACAGGTTAAAATATTTTTTTATTGTGTTTTATTAGTGACAAATTTGGGGAGAGGATAAATATTCCAAAACTTAAAATACAGTATGAGAATTAACTGCACAATTACTAGACATGTTTTCCTTTTGATATTATAGGCCAATTTGCAAGCACAATTTGTGGAAAAATAAAAAAAAACACGAGATGCTTCCAACTGTTGCTCTTGCATTCTTTCTTGTGACACACCTGAATGAATGGCTCATTAAGTATGCGGCCCCATTGTCTCCAGGTGCGAACCATAGTGTTTTGCAAAATTTAAATCAATGCATTGTGTTCTGTGAATGATTAGGCAGGATGATTTTCACATAATTTTGAAGAAAAAAACTAGAGACGATGACATCCATTAGTCAAAAGTCTTATTGGCACATATTTAGAATGTGTTTTATGGCCTTATTTCAGAAACTTTAGTTTTTAGTTTTTTCAATAACCATGCATAAACATTATTCTCTCAAAAATACAAACATGTACATGCATGGTGCTCACATATGATGGTAGCCCTGTTTGTGCTATATAGAGTGAATTTACACCTTTGCCATTAATATGTTTATAAGCAACTGAAAAAAGCAAAAATGTCAGGGCATGTCAGAACATCTCAAGGACCCCAAAAACACCTTAGACCCCAGAGGGTTAACTGCACCTGTTTGAACTTGTTACCTGTATAAAAGACACCTGTCCACACACTCAATCAAACAAACAGAGCTCCAACCTCTCCACAATGGCCAATACCAGTGAGCTGTGTAAGGACATCAGGAATAAAATTGTAGACCTGCACAAGGCTGGGATGGGCTACAGGATAAAAGGCAAGCAGCTTGGCGAGAAGGCAACAACTGTTGGCGCAATTATAAGAAAATGGAAGAAGTTCAAGATGACGGTCAATCTCCCTCGGTCTGGGTCACCATGCAAGATCTCACCTTGCGGGGCATCAATGATCATGAGGAAGGTGAGGGATCAGCCCAGAACCACACGGCAGGACCTGGTCAATGACCTGAAGAGAGCTAGGACCACAGTCTCAAAGAAAACCATTAGTAACACACTACGCCGTCATGGATTAAAATCCTGCAATGCACGCAAGGTTCCCCTGCTTAAGCCAGCGCATGTCCAGGCCCGTCTGAAGTTTGCTAATGACCATCTGGATGATCCAGAGGAGGAATGGGAGAAGGCCATGTGGTCTGATGAGACAAAAATTGAGCTTTTTGGTCTAAACTCCACTCGCCGTGTTTGGAGGAAGAAGGATGAGTACAACCCCAAGAACACCATCCCAACCGTGAAGCATGGAGGTGGAAACATCATTCTTTGGGGATGCTTTTCTGCAAAGGGGACAGGACGACTGCACCGCATTGAGGGGAGGATGGATGGGGCCATGTATCGTGAGATCTTGGCCAGCAACCTCCTTCCCTCAGTAAGAGCATTGAAGATGGGTCGTGGCTGGGTCTTCCAGCATGACAACGACCCGAAACACACAGCCAGGGCAACTAAGGGGTGGCTCCGTAAGAAGCATCTCAAGGTCCTGGAGTGGCCTAGCCAGTCTCCAGACCTGAACCCAATAGAAAATCTTTGGAGGGAGCTGAAAGTCCGTATTGCCCAGCGACAGCCCCGAAACCTGAAAGATCTGGAGAAGGTCTGTATGGAAGAGTGGGCCAAAATCCCTGCTGCAGTGTGTGCAAACCTGGTCAAGAACTACAGGGAACGTATGACCTGTGTAATTGCAAACAAAGGTTTCTGTACCAAATATTAATTTCTGCTTTTTTTTAACATGCAATAAAATGCAAATTAATTACTTAAAAATCATACAATGTGATTTTCTGGATTTTTGTTTTAGATTCCGTCACTCTACATGTGGTCTACGTAAATGTACAGGGCATGAACGGGACACAGCAACACAAGGTCCTCTGGATGCATCGCTTTCGCTTGAAAGTTCACCACCTGGTCCCGAAAAGGAGTGGTGGGAACTTTGGGCATGTATCCCAGCCTGGGTTCTCAGGACCACGTGAGTGATGGGAGCGCAAACTGCCTTGCCACTACCCATTATTCTCCATCTTTAGGAACAGACCTAATAATATACATCCTGCTTTCTCCTTATTACCTCACTGTAATTCTGATCATCCAACAGGCATTCTGTGAGCCCAGAGTTCATCTTTGTAATAAATGCTCGTTAGAATGGGGAAAAAGTTTTGAGTTATATAAGTTACAGTATGTTTTTATAGTACATGAACATCTTTTATTTAAAAATATCAAGGACATTCTCCATTTGACATGACCACTTTAAACATGACACTTTAATTAACCCTTAAACAGGCAAAAGTGGAAAATGAAAAATCATTTCATGTAATTTTTTATACCATCTGGACTTAAGTAAAACATATCCAAAATATTTTTTTTCATATTTTATGTATTTGGGGTTTTATGAGTTGTGACTCCCAGTTCATGTTGCCTGATTTGGGAATAAAAAAGGACCAAGTCATTAATCTGTTAACTGTTACTGGCCCACTTGCCACTGCATGTTGAAAAAATATATATCCTATACTTCTTCTGATCTAATGTTGAAAAATTATATATCATTCGAAAGCTTACGAACTCAAGATTCAGCCTGTGAAAACTGTTTTGAAATCAGACCTTGCCTTACCATAAAAATGGTACTTTGACCCCTTAACTCTCACCCCCCTTTTTGAGAATGGACATTAGAATGCACTATTCAAACTTAAATGGTTGTAATTCAAGAATTCTTTTGGGTATAGACCTAAGTTTGGTCTTGTTTTAAAGAAGACACTCAGTAGATTATTGCTTAAGTGAAAGTATGAAAAAGTTATGGAAGTTTACATTTACAGTAAATCAAATATACTGTACTTGATATTCTTTTATATAAAATATATATTTTACAAAATATTTTTTACTCTAAAATTAATATAAAATCAAAGCCATATATCTAACCAAGTTGTGTTCCAAATTTGAAGTTGATATCACAAAACTTGAAGTTCCAATGAGATTTTGTTTAGGCTTAATACCAAAAATAGCCACCGGGTGACATACATTCCATTGAATTTAATTGTATGCATTCTGCATAAGTAAGTTTAATATATATTTACTTTCTTCAAAATCTGAATGTCCTGCACCACGGGTAGCCATGTTGGATTTAGGTCAGGCTGACTAATTTATCACACAAAAATTAAAGCAAATCATGTGACCAGCATACTCAAGACAGACCAGGCTGTGATAAATGATAAAAGGATTTGATGAAAAAATCGTTCTTATGCCCCAAAAAAGACAATAAAAACTATGTGACTCCCAGGTCACGTTGCCTGTTTTAGGGTTAAGAAGCTTGATGTAAACATTCATTCATACTGTTCTTACAAAATCATATAGCAGTACTTTAGATTTCTAAAGCAATAAATGCCTTGTTGTGTAGCATGTTTGTGTTTTTACCTTAGGTTTAGGGTGCAAGTTGGGGTTTCCATTTCTGTACAGGGAGATGACTTCTCTGAACAAAGCCATTAGCAGATAAACAGCTTTCTTCATGGGTGTGCAGTTGCAATCCTTCAAACAAAGATTTTGTTTGGCAAGATCAGCATTAATAAAGCAATTTATCAGAGTGAGGAAGAGAAATGCCAAACATCTGATTGCATATTTAAGCATTGTATTACAGTGTCCACATAGTCCACTTAGTGTCCTCTGTTCCAAAACCCAGTGAACTGCCTTGCTACTGTCTAAAGCAGCATCCAAACCCAACTGTAACTTCACAAGTGATGGAACAAAAATGTCCTGGTTGCGTATGCAACCCACCGTTCCCTTAAGGAGGGAACGGAGGACGTAGTCGACGTCGACTGAATGGGGATCACACTTAGGGAGCCTGTCTTTTTTGTACTACTATTTAATCATTTAATCAAGCCAATTTAACATTGGAGTGCGTGATTACAGGCTCCGCCCTGCACGCGGGTATAAACAAAAGTGGAAGTGGACGCACGCACCAGTTGCTTTTTCGCTGAGGTGCTAAAGTCAGCGGTGGTCCAGCAGTAGTGGTGAGGGACTACGTCCTCCGTTCCTCCGTTCGCTCCTTCAGGGGACGGTGGGTTGCATACACAACCAGGACGTTCAGTACACTCACCTTTCAGTCAAGAATGTTAGATGTAGTCGACATCGACTGAATGGGGATCTATTGAAAACGCGACTAGCGCTGCCACCTTCCAGTGCCTAGACAGAAGCCTCTTGATCCCCCTGCAAATTTAAGTCCAACTGAAATCATGACCCTATTTACTTTGTTAGCGCATATTACAAGTCTTGTTGTGAAAAATTAATCCGTGCAAGTTAATACCCAGAAAAAAATTGTTTGCCGTCGTAATCTTTAATCAAAGTCTGAAAGGTTACTTCCGGTCTGGAATGGCATTCCTTCTCTGATGATGTAGGTTTGACGACTTGGTTTGGGAAACGCTTAACCACTCCCCTCAAACCGTTAGTCTATTATGAGCGAGAGATGGAGAGGAGGAGCGCTAGAGTGAAACCATGCCCTCTGTTCAATATTCCGTTTCACTGGGAAATACGTCACAACACTGGAGAAAAGTCGTTTGCAACTTCCGGTTCACGCAGACTTTAAGGTGGAGAAGGGACAGGGCTTTAGGCCAGGGAAGTCACTGCAGTTCACACAGGTCCACTGGGAAAGCGTTCCCTGTACATGGAAGGAAGGGACGCTGCGGAAACCACATCCTGCTCACAGGGAGGTAACATGTAGAGAATACACATATGGACTGGGCGAATTGACGGGAAGTACAACATATGGAATGTCACTGGGAGGCTCCAGCCTATAGCCTACTCACTACTCACCAGACAGTGACGGCAAAAGCTCTGCCAAGGGAAGACACGGGCTCACCGTAGGGAGCTGTATCATGGAAGAATACACATATGGGATCACCGTGGGGATCGCAACATATGGACCCAGCCTAGCACAAGTTCCACCAGTGCATTCAAGTGGTAGGCCTGGCTTCGGACGCTCCGCTGCGTCCATCACCGGAGGGTGTGGAGGAACTCAACAGGGTTCGGTTTAAGAGGGAACTCTACTGGCGCAAAAATTGCGCATGTATCCAGTCCATAGGAGGGGAATGGCGCAGCAAGCCGTCACTTTCAACCGCGCTCAAGTGAAACTGGCTTCATAAGAAGGGAGCCCACGAGAAGCAGCGGTTCGACTACAGGTGTCGCCCAGCCCCAAACTCTAGAATATCAGTCAGCGAAGCACTCTGTGTCAACGCCTAGGCGGGAGCACACACTCACTTCAGAGGAGCTGAACACCTAAGTGGACACGTGCATCTCGGGTTTTTCACCAAGATGAAGGCAGCTACCATTCAGTGGGCCAATCTCGCTTGGAAACAGCCTTCCCTTTCTGCTGATTTCCTTAACAGACAAGAGCTGGTCTGAGGTCCTAAGGCTTGCGTTCTGTGCACGTATAACCGCAATGAAGCGGACAGACAGAGAAAGCCAGGGCTGGGTCTGCCTCCTCCGGGGCAGCATTTGCAGGCTCACCCCCTGGTCCCACCTTTAGGGAGAGATAGGAACCTTGGGCATATATCCAGGCCGGGGTCTCAAGATATGGGAAGTGTGTCAAGATACCTCCATACCTCCACTCTAGGGGTCAAACAACTAAAAATCAAGTCAGGAATCTTGGTGTGTCACTAGAATCAGACCTTAGTTTCAGTAGTCATGTCAAAGCGATAACTAAATCAGCATACTATCATCTGAAAAATATTGCAAGAAATAGATGCTTTGTTTCCAGACAAGAATTAGAGAAACTTGTGGGACCAGGTGGTGAGCCTGCAAGTGCTGCCCCGGAGGAGGCAAACCCAGCCCTGGCTTGCGTTCTATGCACGTATAACCGTAATGAAGCGGACGGACAGAGAAAGCCAGGGCTGGGTCTGCCTCCTCCGGGGCAGCACTTGCAGGCTCACCACCTGGTCCCACCTTTAGGGAGAGGTAGGAACCTTGGGCATATATCCAGGCCAGGGTCTCAAGTAGTGAGAGTTAGCCAGCCCGAATTCCAGGCACAACTCGTTGACCAAAAGCGAGCAAGTCCCTACCCTCTAGGAGAGACCATGCGAGCAGGAGAACTGTTTATTCAAAAACAGAATTAACTCACTACTCACTATTCAAATCATTTGGGAATTACCCGTCTTCAGGAAATTTTGAAAGAAACTGTACAGCACCTTAAAACATCAACCTGCGCTCTTGACACACTTCCCATATCTTTTTCAAAAGTGTGTTAAACAGTTTAGAAGCAGATCTCCTAGAAGTGGTAAATGCCTCACTTCTCTCTGGGAGTTTTCCAAACTCCCTGAAAACTGCAGTTGTCCTAAAAAAGAGCAAGGTTATTAAGATTTAATGAATGAGCACTGTGCCACTGTTCGTCCGACTGTTTGTACTGTACTGTATTTTATTTTATTTTTCTAAATTGTTTTAATTATTCTTGTTTCTTTTTATTATCCTAATTTCTTCTATGTCAATCACTTTGAATTGCCATTGTGTATGAAATGTGCTATATAAATAAACTTGCCTTGCCTTGCCTGCCTGCAGTGGCTCAGGGGTGGTCTCAAAATCAGTAGCACCAGAGATAAGACCCAAGAGGATAAAGAGGGGCGCAAGGTTTTTCTTGTTCCCTCAGGAACCTGACGATCAGGACGTACTTCCCATGCTACTGCATCGTGATGTGCGTTAAAGAAAAAATAGAGGCAACATCATTTTGAGGGTGGAGGACACAGCCTTCACACACAGCCATTCCATCTTGCAGGAAAGAGAGCACTGAAATGATCGAATGCCCTCAGGATCTCCTCACGGAGAGAAGATTCACTCAACGAATAGGTTCCACTTCTAATTGGTGTAAGCAACACTTCCTCTTAGTGGTGCTCTCGCAGAAATTATGGTGACTAACACATAATCCTGCGGTAGCCACCTGAACCTCCGCGTCCATTTTTAGGACCGGCCTGGAATCTCTCCAGGGGTCTGAACATGGGTGCCATCATGCCCCGTCCCTAAGAATGTATTCAGGGGAAAGTCAGGAAGGGCTGTCGAGGGGAACTAGGTCTGGTTTGGCCAATAAGGGGCAACTATAAAGACCTGCTCCACTCCTGACCTAGCACAGTACGTGCAATCGACATGCGCGCACAAGACAGGAGCACTGCTCAACACTAAGTGTGAAGAAAATCACTGAGCTTCAGGAGCATCTCTGCTCAACACCTGAGTGTGATGAAATTCACTGAACTTTAGCGAGCACCAAGCAACAATGAATCGCATAGCCGCTTTTTTAGAAGGCTCACTGGGGAACACATTTCTGCGGGGCCCCGGGGCCAGCTGAGAGCCAGTGTCTGTCCAAGGGTTGTCTAGTCGGAAAGAAATAACACAACTGGCAGAGGAATGAATCCGGAGAGGCAAACAGATGTAACTGTGCGGCCCGAAGTGGTCCCTGCCCAGCTGGACCGCCTGGGGATGGAGTCTCCACTCTCCCTGGCCATAAGCTGTCTTGAGGCTCTCCGGCAGCACGATTGAGCAGGCCGGAAGAAATTGTGCGACATGCGAGGGAAGCTTAGCGCAACGGTCGCGATGCTGTCTTTTCAGACAGCAGCGGTGGCTAATAGCGAGGTGAACTGCAACAACTCGAGGCAATGAATGCCAATGCAGTCGGAGGTAGCCCAGGCCTCCGTTAAAGCATGCCCTTTGTACATGGCCCCTCAGTCAGTGTTAGTGGACCTCGTTCTAGGAGCGATTGGCTCGGAGAAACGAAAGGTCTGATCACAGGCTGGGGGTTTGGCGGCAGATCTGTTGTCACACAAGGCATGCCGCTCTGCCACGGTCACCTCGGGACTCGACCTTAACCCTCTGAGGTTGACAAACGTGCGGGCGCGTTTTGCTGGATTTTCTCCACATTGTAGCACTATAAACTTAAATTACTCCGTCATTTATGGTCATACAGAAAAAAGAAATATAAAAAAAGAATCTGTGATATTTCTACTTTTGTATGTGTCCACTTACAACTTAAGTTGTACACTTAACAGAAATAACCAGAAATGTCAGAGCATGTCAGAACACCTCCAGGGCCCAGAAAACAGCTCAGACCTCAGAGGGTTAAGCCAGGGCTGAAGCAGTCTTCATATGGAGGAAGCCATCCGGCTGTGTCTGCCATATGCACCAGGAGCCTCTGAAAGTTCCTTCAGTGGGACCTTTTCTCACTTCTGTATAGCACTGACCGGACACACTCTCTTCTTGAAGAGGCATGTTGGACCGAGTCCATCTCCATACCGGAAAAGAGATACTCAGCCCGTGGGCAAGATTACTCTCTCCCAGTTGACCTGAAGACCCAACTGGCTATGGAGCACTCGAAGGATAGGACTCTGTACTGATACTTCGAGGCCCTCAAATGCAACACGCAGGATAGCATGTGATGTCATTCAGGTCAAATGCTGCTGACCAAGCTTTGGGGCGGGGCATTCTGAAAAATGCCTCTCTGTGTAGCAACTTGGACGGAGGCTTTAGAGAAAGGGCCCGTTTCAAGTGACACAGGGCCAAGATCGTCACGACCCACCACATACTAGGTACATGAAAAACGAGTTTATAAAAACTGGCCTTCATATCGGCTGGAGGGAGCGGCTATATCGCGTCCTTCGCCAGTAGGACAGCGACATGCACGCACAAGACAGGAGCACTGCTCAACACTAGGTGTGATGAATATCACTGAGCTTTCAGGAGCATTTCTGCTCAACACCTAGTGTGATGATTATCAATGAACTTGAGCGGGCGCCGAGCGATAATGAATCGCATAGCCGAGTCTGACGGTCACAGTCTGGTCCAGACCGGTTGGGAAGCTCTTTCTGCTTCTACGAACCAGGCCCAGGCCCAGAAGAACACAGACGTACCCGAGGAGGGGCAGCAAGGTGGAGGACAGTGACCCGGCTCGGAAGACCCAGGGGCGGCCTGAAGCGGGATCTGAGTGTGCAGTGCAACAATTACCTGTATACACGGGGCAACAGGGGATGCATGAGAAGGCGGATGACCGGGTCCTCGAACGCACCATGCTGCCGGCAGAGAGAGACAGGGAACGAATGCATCCAGAAACGCATGGGCAGAATAACATCTTTTTTTTTCTTTTTTTTTTTAAAAGACGCAAACGCACCCGTGTTGCTCTTTTAGGAAATGTGACCGTCACCGGTGCACACAGGGAATGACCGCGGCAACACTGAATCAGCGAACTGAAACAGTGAAGCACTCACTTCTCACCCTGTAACCAACCGTCAAATCCACAAACAAATAGAATTTGATGCTGTTAAAACAGCAGTTGAGAGCTTGAGTAGCTCGTGATCACCGCTGCACTCACGTTGTAGAAACACCAACACTGGGAGGTCTTCCCGCAAAAACACCAACACACTTGCTTGTTGTGTAAACAATAGTACTCTTATCGGCTCTGAAGCGAAAGGCAACTGGTGCATGCGTCCACTTCCGTGATGTGTTGTTGAATTGTTGAATTGAAATGTTGAATTGGCTTGATTAAATAGTAGTACGAAAAAGACAGGCTCCCTAAGCGTGATCCCCATTCAGTTGACATCGACTATGTCTGACATTCTCGACTGAAAGGAAACTCGTGGTCATGACTGATGGTCATTGGCATACAGATGCATTCTAGACCATGTAGCTCTCTATGTATGTTTTTGAACACAGTTTGTGTGTGTGTGTAAGTGTGTGTCTGTGTGTGAATAAGTATATCAATACCTCAATGGCTTTCTGTATTCCGTTCATGTTGCAATCTAGCATGGCTTTGGCTACTGCATCTCTAATAGTTTTGTAGTCCGTTCCACATGCTAGATAGTGGTCAATCTGGCTGCAATCTTGATTCTGAGAGAAACCAGTTTAGCAGTTAAAGCACAAATACTTGCGACTTGTGTCAGCATTATGAAGTTAATTCAACTAAAAACCCACCGACTCAAGAATCTCCTGTGGAAACAGCCACCTGAACTCTTCCTGTGGCAGAAGTTTCTGGACATATTCAACCCCCTGAAGACTGCAGATCTTTCTGATGAGGTAAACCCTGTACCAGTCGTTCCTGCTCTGGCAGCACAGATCAATCACACTGTTCAAAAATGCTGGGATAACAGATGAACGATCATCCTGTACACCTAAAATAAGAAAAACATTATCAATATTAAGGGAATACCTTCAAACATTATTCACCAATTCTCAGTTTCAGTTAATACAAAGTGTTCTAGCCTTTCATGGCAAGTAGGGATAGGCTCAAGTACTCGAGTACTCGTACGTGACGTTCTGATTGGTTATTGCGGCATTTGGGGCAGTTCCTGAGATATAATTTCTTAGGGTTAGACAGAACGCCTTCCAGACCGGCGAAATAAAGTGAAACTGGATTTGAAAGCCTGCACTGCAGTGATGCCTGGAATCACTTTGTTCAAGAATTGCAGTAATGTGCAAGATATGCAGCACCAATCTATCATATACATGGAGGAGCGGGAATTTCCTTATCAATGTTAAAACGCACATCAACCGATCACTTGTTTAGCATTCATGTAAACACTACATTCAGATTCACCAATCGGAATGAATTCAGTTAGATTGAAACAAAAGGTGTGCATGTAAACAATGAATGGCGACTGCAGAAAGCAAAAGCCAACATTTTGGACGATCTCGACGGCCGGACATGTACGGGAAAAAGAGTATGGTAACCCCTACTACTCAGCTTTCTCCACAGAACAAGAGCCTGTTGATGGCTGACACTATGTGTACATTCTGTGAGTGAGATCCCACCCTCTATGGGCAGGTTGAAAACATGCGGGACAGCTCCTCCTACTGGCTGTAGTCTTTAGCCTCTGGCCAAAAAATCCTCCGATGACGCAAAATGACAATTTTTGCGTCATCAGAGGATTTTTTCCAGACAAAAAAATACATGAATCTCTCCTCTCAGGGGGATATGAGGATGGAAAGCACGGTAATTTGAAAATACTACAGGTTTTCTACTAATACAAAGCTTAATGCTAAATCCTGAAGTACCCCTCTTATGATTTCTTTCCCTTTGTTCTCTGCCAGTATGTTCTGTACCTTTTGCTGGTCATTTGCCATTTTTTTCCTTGTTTAGTAGTTTTATTTGGTTTTGTTTTCTTTTATCTAACATATTTTTCTCTGCCCGGTTGTGTTGCGGTTCCCTGTTCCTCTCCAGCATTCACTGGTCTTGGACTATTCTATCACTGCTGATCATTAGGACTGTTACTGGTACTGGAGTTTGGATTTCCCTGGGTTACCATTTGCCTTTCTGGACTGATTTCTGCTGTGAACTACTGCCTGTTTCTGATTGTGAGTTGGGATGTCCCTGTTGGTTCTGTTTGCTCCTCACCTAATTACCCTGCTTATCTGATACTGCTGTTAAAGAGCGCGTCCACAACATCAGACTAGCGTGGTCAAGTTCATGTACGCATTTGTGTCTTTTTGTGCAGATGCAAGTTGTAAAATTACTTTTTGTCAATATCTGATTAATATCAAATAAGGTGTGTTTGGTTGAGTTTAATAACTACCAAGCAAAACAGTAAACTATATAATTTTTATTAGCAAACAAATATCTGACACTTACAACTTACAAATCTTGTTATGGATTCAAAAACACGCAGTGATGACTGTAAACACTTTCTGTCATGAAAAATAAAATGAAGTGCAAGATGTGCAGCGCCAATATACATGCCTCTAACACGATTGTGATAGAATGTTGTAAATGTGCTTTAGTTGCCCGTGTATCAGCGTTGTTAATGGAAGAGCGCATCCAGAGTTTCCCTTTCAAACCATTGACTGTAAAAAAACTAGTTCACATGCGCATTCATGTCCTTTTGTGCAGATACAAATTGTAATATTACGTTAATGTTGTAGCATATATGGGCTATGAATCATTCGTTCGTTTGTGCACAATTAACAAATTCGGACTCTCTGTGTTTTCTAAGCACATTCCTTCCCAAAACGTTCATTGCTTACTAAAGCTTGTAACCTCCTGACTCCCAAATACAAATCATACGCCGGCTCCAGAGAGACTGGAGCAAATGGACTTTTACGACACTAATTGCACCTCAGAGACACTCCAGAACCTGAAACTAACATTCCTCTCTGCACCAAAGAGATAACGAAACTTTCTCCTGCTACGTGACATCACACCCCCACACACACACAAACATCCCTTTGTGTCTGAATTAGGATAGAATATCACTTAATATATGTACAATTACATTATGCATGTGTGATTAGTTTTTGCTTTATAATAGAGATGTGACTTTCTAATGCGTAGCCTTGAATCATAAATGTTCTGGTTTAAGAATGTTCACTAACTTTCTCTGGCAACTGCCTTCCTCCCTCCCCCACTTTGGTTAGGTTGATAAAGATTTTTATGGCCCTAACGAAATGTCAGCAAGCCAGGAATCTCACTGAGATTCTAGGAGAGGAGTAGGAATAAAGTGTTGACCCTACTTTTTATACATGTATAACCACTTTCCCATCTCATCATTTTCCTTTTACGTGGTGTAGTTACGTTGGTTACGTTGTGTATTCTTGTAAACTCTGGTAATAAAGTTAGACCAATCAGGTGTGTACCGTGTTTAGTCCTTCAAGCTTAAAGGGTTAGTTCGCCCATTTAAGACATGAAGTTGTATGCAATACTTACCAGCACTATAGTGCATACACACTGACCCACTCTGTGGTCACCTCCCTGGTCAGTTCTGGCCGCTCGAAGTTTTTCTAGAAAGTATTCCCGGTTAGTTTCTGGGGCCTCAAAACTGTGCGTTATTACGTGAAAAAATTATATGCGTTTCAAAGCTTGATTAATTTACATCACAAAAAACACTCCGTTCATACCTCATACCTCAGTTTTAATCGGCATTATTTTCTTTCCATTTCTATCAATCCGCGCTGCTGTCAACATCAACAGTGCACACGTTCCGATCAGCTGTTCCATAGTGTTTAGACAATCGAATGACAACGACTTAAAAAGTACAAAATTAACAATGGTGCGAACTTGTAAATTCCCAGGTTGTGACCACAAGAAAGTGCCGGGATCACCGTTCAGATTCCATCGTTTTCCTGTTTCGGATATATCTATGAGACAGCTTTGGCTGGTTGCCATCGGCTGCTGCGGGAGCTAAAATATCCAGAATAAAGAATTTTCGTGTGTGCAGTGCTCACTTCAGCGAAGACGATTACATCCCCAACCAAGGAGGAAAAATAATAAAAAAAGATTTTAAAGAGTTTTGCTGTACCAGTATCACAGGTAAGCTCTATTTGCTAACTTTATAATCCCATGTCTAAACTGTACGGTAAACAAGCTGATGTTTAGACTCCAGTGGAAATCACGTGAAAAGAGGTCTAATATAAAAACAGTTTATAGGGATATAGGTACAATTTTGCGGGTAAGCTCTATTTACTAACTTTATGATCCCATGTCTAAACTGTACGGTAAACAAGCTGATGTTTAGACTCCAGTGGAAATCACGTGAAAAGAGGTCTAATATTAAAACAGTATATAGGGATATAACGATGGAATCTGAACGGTGATCCCGGCACATCGGAACGTGCGCACTGTTGACGTTGACAGCAGCGCGGATTGATAGAAATGGAAAGAAAATAGTGCCGATTAAAACTGAGGTATGAATTTTGCCCGGAGTGTTTTTTGTGATGTAAATTAATCAAGCTTTGAAACGCATATAATTTTTTCACGTAAAAACGCAGTTTTGAGGCCCCGGAAACTAACCGGGAATACTTTCTAGAAAAACTTCGAGCGGCCAGAACTCTGACCAGGGAGGTGACCACAGAGTGGGTCAGTGTGTATGCACTATAGTGCTGGTAAGGATTGCATACAACTTCATGTCTTAAATGGGCGAACTAACCCTTTAATCTCCATTTGTAGCCTAGTGCACATCACAGTTTGGGTAAACCTTATTTCTAGCCATGTAACAAACTTTAAAATGCTTATGTATATCTTATGTAACTTTGTGTATTCCTATAATCTTTCATATGACGTTTTATATCATTTTAAATCTTGAGACTTAACGGAGTTAAATCTCGATAATAGATTGCAATGATATGATTATTACTATATGAATTGTCTTACTAGAGTATAAAGGCTCAAATTCTGACAACACCATAACTCCCTCGAGTGGGTGTCTCCCCCAGAGACAAAGGAACTTTTTCCCGCTTCAGATCTTTGGACGTTCATTGGTTGTTCGTGCGAACAGAGGCGTGAACCCATCCTCTCCATAAGAGACTGACACCGAAGTCTCTCCGACAGCACTTTTCCGTGAGAGGTTTTCAAGGTCCATGGCTCCTTTGGGAGCGTTCCTCCGTTTCTAAATTCTTTTTCTTTAAGTCTTTTCTTTATTTTCATCTTCGGACTCAGCGAAGCAAACTCAGCAAGCAACTTCAACTCAAAGAAAAAGACTCTTTTGAAAATCCCGCGACTGCGCTCACTGGAAGACACGAGAGCGCGAGCCCTGTTTTCTTAAGGAAACACACGCACGTTGCTCCTAACAACGCACGCACGACTCTGCGTTCTTCAGCAACAAAGAGAACCATTTTGCAAGATAAGTTTATTGAACTTTTAATGTGATTTGATTCCTTGTTGTCTTTCAAAAGGTTACTGTCTGTGATTTAGTTTACTGTGCTCATTTTAGATGATCTTTTGCTTTCACTTTCTCTCGCTCACTCTTGCATCCTCTCTCTCTCTCTCTCTCTCTCATCTGTTATCCGTTTGGTCTTGTAATGTTTACGTCCGTATGTTTCTGTTGTAAATATGTATTTACTCTGTGTATACTCGTAGTTTCGATGTAGTATTAGTCCAATTATTAAAATTCCATATATCCTTGATTTGCATCTGTCTTAAATGCTCATAATTACAAAGTCAATGATTTGTTGATCTTAAGCTACAAAGCTGATTTCTTACTTTTCAGTAACCTAAATTTTATGAGGACAGGAGAATGGTTTCATGGCCAGAAACTAATTTTCCCTGAAATTATAAGAAGTGGTAACTTTATTGAGAGTTGATAAGTTAATCTTACGTTTAATGTTTGCTGGACAAACAGATTGTTTGATAGCTAAATTAATTCCATTAAAGTTATCCCATAACTTCGAGCTGAAATAAGACTATTGATGTATTAATGACGAACCATAACCCGTTATGGTAATCATTCATATATCAATCTAGTTCAGCTGCGATAAATTTAATGTAACTGTAATATGCAAATTATTAATCATATTCATGATTAATTATTAAAATTCCCTATAGATCATTTGAGCTAATATTAATATTAATGTACAACCCAGTGTTGCTACAATGTTATGTATCTAGGATATCTGCACTGTAAAAAAAATCCTAATTTTACAGAAAATAACTGTGATTTTTTGACGATCATTTTCTTTAATTTTAAATTGTACTCAAAACACTGTAAAATTACAAATAATATCTGTAAAATAAAAATTCAGCTGTTATTTTAGGTATTGTTAGCCTGGGTGCCAGCCCGAACCCCGCCCACAACATTTTTTGGTCGGGAAGTTCGGTCTGGCCTCGATCCATTGAGGAGTAATTATGCTCGGCTCCTAGAAGGCCGAGCCAATCAAATTGCCAGGGCGGGCTTTAATCGATGATGGACAGATGATCTGCGGTTACGTAATCACCCACGTCACCAAAGAGCACTTGATTTGAATTAGTTTACAACAAAGACGACGAATTTCACGAGTTCACACTTACAAATAAGTCAGATAGAATAAATGCGTATGCTATATGAGATGCCACGAGTTCACACAAATAAGTCAGATAGAATAAATTCGTATATGACGTGCTGTCCGAGGAGAGAGCTGTGGGCTCGGTAGCCATACTCCCCCCGTGTTCCTGATTGTGAGAGAACAAGACAAGAGTGAGGATTCGGGGTGGTGGAGGGACCGAGGGATGCTGAAAAACTGTCAAGGAGTGTTAGGTAAGTTGACTGACAGAGTGAATATGCTTCCTCGGTAACGTTAGACATGGTATTGTTTGATGACAAGTTGATATTGGATTGATTATTTGTACGTGCTCCTCCCGAACTTTGTTTATGAAACATCATGTGTAGATTCCGCCATCGCGTCTGTTATAGAAGATATCCACAGCACATTCATTTTAAAAGAGGAACAGAGAGCCGCGCCCGCGACATTTTGTTGGTTGAAAATATGAATGAAGAACATGCGTCATTTACTCCGTTGCTCTGATTGGTTGTAGGTCTATCCAATTGAGTGCAGAGGTTTTTTTTTTCCTAGTTCGGTTGAGACACGCCCCATAATCAAATCTCTATGGAGCGGTATCAGACTCACATTCTGACTAGAATATGAGTATGACGAAGTCAGGCTAAGGTATTGTGACATTAATGACAAATTCCAGTAATTCACATTTTTTATACAGAAAATTGATTGTATTTTTCATACAGTATTTTGTCTGTTTTCTTAAATTACATAAAAATGTATGGAAAATTACAAATATAATCTGTAATTAAACAGTAACAAAACAGTTAAATGATAAAATGGTCAAATGACTGTCAGCCCCCCAAAAAACTGTAAAACATCCTAAATTAAATAAACTGAAAAACACTGTTATTTTACAGGTATTTAAAAAGGTAAAAAAAAAAAATCTTAAAAAAATGGTCAAATGACTGGCAGCTGCGGCTGCCAAACAAAAACCATAAAATTAAAGTAAAATATGCTAATTTAAATAAAGTGTAAAAAACTTTAAAATAAATTTGATGTCACCATGATTGAGATCAGTGTCTGCTTTAGTTGGGCTCATGACCCTTAAGTTTTAAACTTTTGTTTTTCTCTGGTTGTTACTGTGTAATTGATACACATTTGTTATAGCAATAAATGCTGGAGAAAATATCAGATGATCTTGGTCATTCATTGGTGACGTTATAGCAGGGCCGGATTGGGACTCATTTTCAGCCCTGGAGTTTCATGCCTTAGACCGGCCCACTTTAGTTCCCGACTGACTATTAAAATAATGTAATTAAACCCTCAGTATATAAGGCCCAATCTTTCAAGGGCTATCTGGCACTTCCCCCAATATGGAAGCTTGTTTCCGCCACAAAATAAAAATAAATAAATGATAATTGCGACTTTTTATCTCACAATTGCTAGTTTACATCTCGCAATTCTGACTTTATTTCTCAGAATTGCGAGATATTGCGTGAAATAAAGTCACAATTGCGTGTTATAAAGTCAGAATTCTGACTTTTTTTCTCGCAATTGCGACTTTATATCTCGCAATTCTGACATATTTTCTCAGAATTGTGAGATATAAATTCCTATTCTAAGGGGGAAAAAAAGACAGACTTTTTTTTTTTCTCAGAATAGTTTATCTCACAATTCTGACTTTATAACACGCAATTGCGACTTTATATCATGCAATTCTGACTTTATATCTCCCAATTGCGTGTTATAAAGTCAGAGTTGCGTGATATAGCCTATAGTCACAATTGCAAGAAAAAAAGTCAGAATTCTGACTTTATAACACGCAATTGTGACTTTATTTCACGCAATTCTGACTTTATATCTCACAATTCTGACTTTATAACACGCAATTGCGACTTTATTTCACGCAATTCTGACTTTATATCTCGCAATTCTGACTTTATAACACGCAATTGCGATTTTATTTCACGCAATTCTGACTTTATATCTCGCAATTCTGACTTTATAACACGCAATTGCGACTTTATTTCACTCAATTCTGACATTGTATCTCGCAATTGTGAGATAAAAAGTCGCAATTATCATTATTTTATTTTTATTTTGTGGCGGAAACAAGCTTCCATAAACATCTGACTGTGTTAAATAGGAATCCATTGTAATAAAGTTATTCTCATTATTATGCAATAGGCTATTGCTCTACCTGCTCTCCTCTCTCATCTCCATCTCCTTCTCTCGTTCTTCTTCTCTCAGTCTCTTTATCTTTACCTGTAAATCTCCCTTCCTGAAGATGAGCTTAGATTGATACAGTCTTTGTAAAGTGATTATTTATTTCATTTTATAAAATTTCTATCGTAAAACAGCCGTTTAGTTTAGCCACGCACCTTATCTCGTGAAGCGTCGCGTTGGGATTCGCTCGCGCTTCTGAGAACTTAAATCCCGCTTGCTTTGATCGGTCATCTCAAGCATTTTGCCGACGAGCGGTGTTTGAGTGCTGAAGCAGCTCAGATGATGAGGTCGGTTATCGTCGCGATATGCGAATCATTGCAGCAGGTAATATTAGGCAATTATTTCACAACGTTCATTATACACTCAGGAAAAATTACCGAGGTCCGGATCTCGGAGACCTCAATGGTGGGTACGGCCCTGACTCGTAGGCTATTTGGCCGCTTGAGTTTCTAGAGATATTTTATTATTCTGGCCTTTCCAGCGCCGCCTTTGCGCCTATAGGCTATTATCCATGTTTTGTATCTCTTATTTTTTGTTCGCACATCTCTAACAAAGTGACTTTATTTTTATCTTTTTGTGGGGCTGCGATAAAATAATAATAAATAAAAAAATAGTGGGGCTGCGCTATGACTGGAGCCATAAGGAAAGCATTCAACCCAGTGCCATGACAACACCGGCCCTCCTGGCCAATAAAACAGACCGGCCCACCGGGAATTTTCCCGGTGCTCCCGATTAGCCAATCCGGGCCTGCGTTATAGTCATCATATGATGATCTGATTCACTGATATGACAGTCAAATCTCTGAATATATTAGCTGAGGTTACATAAAATATAGATGGAATTTAGCTTTATACAAAGTCTATAATTAATGTCATAATTTTTCACATGACCCTTGAAATATTGTGGCATCAGTATTATAACAATCTGAAATTAAAAAAATATATATTATACAGAAAAAGTTTTGAGCTGTTTTTTTTTTTTTTTTAGTAGAATAGAGACATCAAGAATCAACATATGAATCTCAACAATGGTGACAACCAACAAAGCCTTTTTGTGACTTTATAGTAGTTCAGATTTGATCAGATTTTTTTTTTCATTGTTACCATTGTTTTGATTCATACGCTGATTCTTGATGTCTGAGTGAGTCTATATGATCCTGTCAAAACATTTTCTGTAGAATGACTTAATAAAATCTGAGTATCACAGCACTGCAGGCTCTTCTATAGCAGTTTTAGCATGCAAAATTAACAACTAATATTTAACGACTTAATCAGATATTACACTTCAGGTGGTATTAATAAAGCAGGCAACTACTACATGATGACTATTATCACTAAAAAGTGACCAGCATCATCTGAGCTGAGTTTCTCTTGGATTCCTACTATAACAAATATGCATCAGAGACACACAGTTAATACAGCCAGATTAAAACTCATGTTAAAAACTAAAAGGTCAAGAGCCCAACTAAAGCAAACACTGATCTTCATCATGGTGATATCAAACTTTATTCTTTTCAATACAACTTCAACTTCTAAACCTCTGTTAATTCTCAATAAGAATGTTAGTATGAAAGAAATAAAGTCTGGATTGTAATAGGTGAAGATGCTGAGATCCTGAGAGATCTGGTAGTGTTTAATGATCTGTTGGGGTTTAAAGTGTTTCTGTATGGTGTGTTTCGTGTGTCACCATTGTGTTGAAGAGTAGAGCCTGTGCTTCAGTCCAGGATGAGCAAAGAAACACTGATGATATGTTGCATGTTGCTTTATTTAACTGACTGTAACTGTGTAGTTGCTGATGCAGTGACGTATCATAGTCACAGCAAATCATGCATGTAGTTAACTCCATGTTTTTCAGTAAAAAAATTCTGAAAATAAATGTGATTTCTGTTAAAAAAGATTAATGAAGATTTCTGTAAAAGTATTTTGCACTTATTTAAATTAGGATATTTTACATTAATTTTACGGTGTTTGTATGGCAGCCATTGCTGACAGTCATTTGACTGTTTTTTTATGGGATTCTTTTACAGTGAAGGTGTTTGATCGTAATAATTCAGGAAATAGCTGTAAAATAACAGTGTTTTTCTGTAAAACATTTAAGGAAAATTTCTGTAAAAGTTTTTTGCACCCCATTTAAATTAGGATATTTTACTTTATTTTTACGTTTTTTGTTTGGCAGCTGTAGCTGACAGTCATTGACCGTTTTTTTAAGATTAAATTTTTTACAGTGTGATTATTAATCTAATAGGAAGTGTCATAGAATGGGCTGTAGTTTACTGGAGATCATTTACTTTTATACGTCTCTTTTTCAGTAATATTGATGCATCTAGCAGTGTTATTTTTTGTGTCATATTTTTTATTTGTCGACATTAATTTTCGGAATTCTTAAAATACTTTAATTTTCATGATGGACCTTAGAACAGTGGTTCCTAAACTTTTTGAAAGCATGGCACCCCCAAGTCATGCCAAGCAAGTAAAAAATAGTACTAAAGCATTTACCAGCACCGGTCCCTCTGTTGACTAGCAGGTCAGCGGCCACATCCAGGCCCAGTCGAACCCTGGCCACCCGCTGCAGGTGCTCTATAGATGCGGCGTGTGAAGACACAGAGTCAGAGTCAGCGAACTCCCGCAGAAAGTGTGTTTCCTCCTGCAAACAGTGCCACTGTGTCCGATCATACATCGAGTCCTGCAGACACAGTAGAAACTTACTGTACTTTTAACCAAACTTTAAATATATACAGTACCATATATGTGTTCATATATTCAATACTCATTCTTAAGAAATACAAAATTGGGTCCCACTTTATATTAAGTGGCCCTAATACCTGTGAACTTACATGATAACTAGATGTGTACATAGTATGTAACTACAGAGTAAGTACACATTGGTACATGGTATCTACAGCTGTAATATTTGTGTAACTACACATATGTAACAACCCACAGAATGGTATGTGTAAGTACAAATGTGTAACAGGACATTGGTAACAACACTTTTTTTCACTTCAGTAAGTACACGTGTAACAGGAATTATGTACCTACATTTTGTAACAACAATATGTATTTACACAAGTTGTTCCACTTCCACATGCAGTATTAAATACTGCAGTTACCTGTTTGGATATAAATGTATTTAATTTCCAGCCATGTCAGTATGTTAAAAGCAGATTTACTTTCACAGTGGCAGAGTTTTTCTATTTTTATTTTAGGCAGTCTAAAGGACCTTGTGCTGTTCTGTGTTTATCCAGCTGCAGGTACACTGAAGTTTTACTTCAGAATCTGTTACACTGAGTGTAATGTGTATTAATAAACATTGTTTAGCTTTACAGTTTTTTTCTCTTTTTGCAGTCATCTATACTTTATTTACTGAGAAGTGATCAAGGTTTAATTAGGCCTGTCACAATAACAAATTTTGCTGGACGATAAATTGTCCAAGAAATTATTGCGATAAACGATAATATTGTCGTTCTGAGACCATTTTCATCTAATATAATGATAATGGCATTATAATGCAGGTACACCTTTTCAACGATCTATAAACTTTTATTTCTAAAGAATATTAAACATTGAAAACGGAAAACATTTTAAATATCCAAAATAAATGTTTGTTAATAAATAAAATGGATGTAAACAAAATTGCACTTTAAAAAATATTAAACATTAGGCTTTAGACATTAGGCATAAATAGTGATGCATTCCATAACAGGCAAAACTGCCAGTTAGGACCTTTGTAAACAAATAAAAAAAAAGCCTCAACAGGCCATATCACACCATTTTGCACTGTCCTCCTGTTACTTTGTCAACTAAATGCCCGAGTGATTGTATACTGTCGGGAAGACGGAGACGCACTTTATTGCGTGTATATGCTACGCACTGAAAATGCTTGGTTAGGATTAGGGGTGAGGAGTGCGTGCGTATTACACACCATAAAGTGCGTATCATATGCACGCAAAAACTATTTATGCCGAATAAATGGCACGAGAAATAACATTCGTGGTATAGATATGCATTTTCATGAGATCGGGCTCTCTCTCCCGGTGTCGTGCCGAATTTCTACCCCCGCCAAATTATTACCCCCCTAGTATTGGTAGGTTTAGGCCCCATTTACACGTACATGGTTATTTTGAAAAACGGAGACATTTCCCTTCGTTTGCACCCTTCGTTTACACGCAAACGGAGGATTCACCAATGAAACCGATTCTTTCTAAAAACTCCGGCCAGAGTGGAGATTTTGAAAATCTTCGTTTGCACGTTTGCATGTAAACAGAGAAAAACTGAGTTTTAGGCAGCGACGTCACAGAATGTGACTATTTTCGGGATTCTGATTGGCTAAGGTGGGCTTGAGCTTCTCGTTACACTGCCACCTACAGGTTTGTCATGCTCTTGACAGCATATACACAGGTTCGTGTGCACGATATTATTTTTGAAAACGAAGAGGGGTGAAAAGTCCGTTTATGAAAATAGCCATCCACGTGTAAACGTAGCCTTAGATTAGTTGTGGGGGAGGGGTTAGGATTAGGGGTGGGGTTAGGATTAGGCAATCAGGTACTGACTTCAACGATGGGGGTAATAATTTGGCAGGGAGTCGAAATTCGGCACAAAACCGGCAGTCGCGCAAGCAGTCCCGCCGGCGCTTTCCCATACAAAGACCATGTGACTGACAAGCGCCGCGGCGCCGCCTCCCCACACAAAGACCATGCAACTGACAAGAGGGTTCACTCCTATACGCTAAGGAACCAAGAGTGGTCATCCAGTCTCTTTGGTAGAGAGAGAGAGAGAGACGAGGAAACCAAACAAGCATGCAAATGGAATTATCGCAGCCGGAAAAATTATCGAGCTCATTTTTTTTTATCGTGCGATTTATTGATTTATTGACTATCGCAACAGGCCTAGGTTTAATACTTGGGCATTTCACCCATGCAATTGTTAAACTACTTTTAAGTGGACAGTTCCTGTGGAATTAACATACACCGGTATCACAAGGTGAAACTTTTGTTGTAATTCAACATTAGTCACAACAGTCATAAATACTTGGTATACACATAGGAATCATCATGTTCCCTTTCATGCTGGTCACTCCAACATTCGTCGGATGGATCCGACAGAAATGGGATCTTCACAGAGAGACCAATCTACTTCGAGAGAAACTAAACGAGCCAATGCACATTGGCATGCGATTATTGCACCAGCTGCTTCTATCACGCAGTGCAGGTATATAATGAGCAGCAGGTGCAACCCATCTTTGCATTTCGCTTCAGAGCCGAGCTGATTCATGTTCTGTTCCAGCAGTCTTACTTCTAAAGAAGAGACAACTTTTCGAATGTTCTTTTTGGAAGAAGCCCCCACCTTCATGTTGCGTGTCACGGCGTGCTACAGCAGGATCACCCAAAACAAAATAAAAACAGCTCTGAGCGTGGCGGTTCGGTTGAGTGCCTCAGCGGGCAGCCATCGAGCTGCCGGTGTGTGGGTTGTCACGGCAACTCTACTCCAGATGCGCGGTTGAGACTCGAGTGCCTCACACGAGGTGGAGTCCCTTTGCCTATTCCCCGATCTAGTTCCTCTTCTGGTGGCCCTGGTGATCTGAGGATTACAGTGAGAGTTCCCCAACGAGATCACCTCCTCGGGCCCCTCACTACTCTAGTGCATCGCAAGCATGTTGAGATTGTGTTTGTGGGTGATCTATGTCCTCTCAGGAGAACATGGCCACGTCGGTGCGTTGTTCATCATGCCTTTCTCGTAAGGGCATGAGCGTTCAGCGTTCAGCATACCGTGAAGTTTGACGTCCACGGTCTTGTATGCCTGGCAGTTTATGGATGGGATTGCTAGTCCTTCTCATGGGGGACCTAGCGTTTAATTCGGGGCTCCAGTTGAGGACCACTGCATCGGAGAGAGGGCTGTTATGCTGAGCTTCCCATTAGAGTGGTGTGTGCTCATGCTGAGTCAGATTCAGACTTGACAGCCATGCTTTCCCGGGCTGCTCTGGGGGTAGTAACTAAAACTGAAACGTGTAAATCGCCTTCCGTGCTGTTTTCCCGTATGTGCATGAAGAACTTCGGCAGTATGGAAGCATATTAGCGCCAATATGGCAAGCCAAACATGCCTAAATCTGCAGGAGGTTAGTTCTGAGCCAGGGTTGAGCTGCGCATGTTGACTGAGATTAAGTCAAAGCTTATGTCCACCCTGGTGTTTCACAAATATTACAGCTGTAGATACCATGTACCAATGTGTATTTACACTGTAGTAACATACTATGTACACATCTGGTTACCAAGTTCACAGGTATTAACCCTCTGAGGTCTGAGCTGTTTTCTGGGCCCTGGAGGTGTTCTGACATGCTCTGACATTTCTGGTTATTTCTGTTACTTGTGACATTTTCATGGCTAAAGTCTAATTACACTGTATTCAGCACAAACTCTGCTACAATAATATATCAGCAGTATGTATGTAAAAGTTTGTGGTTTTGAGATAATGACATTTATGTGTATTTTGTGAAAATACAAAAAAAAATTCTCACTGAAATAAGGCCATGAAACCCATACTGATTATTTCTTCACAAGACTTTTGAAAATTGTATGACGTAGCCTAGAATATTTGCTCTAAAACTGTGAAAATTACCCTGACTGCTCATTCAGATAAGACAATATATTGATTTAAAATTTTTACGACGTGTTTTGTGTGAGAAAGCTCTATGCGGAGGTCATTAATATGTATTGTTTTCACACCTGAGAAAGACAAAGACCCTCCCCTAACGGCCCTATTAGGAGCTATCAGGCCCTGTCATTCTGAGCAACCTTGCACAATACTGTAAATGAGGAGATTTAAAAAAGAATGTCTTTTAAATTGTTTGGATTTATTTACAACACAACATAGTCCAAAGATACACACAACAAATGCCAAAAAGCACTTATTGAAAACAATGATCCAAAGACAGAGACCTTTGTGCCATTCCTAAAAACATTGTACATACCTTTCATTTCCAAGGTGTTTGATTTTCACTTTACCATGTTCATGTACTGAGACTCATGTGAATGTTGAAGTCAGCAGGACTCAGTGGCATCTGGGCCCTGAAAAAAAAAAGTGAACATACTGATATCAAGAGAAAGGCCTGCGCGAATTTGGAAATAAATATTAGATTTTTCTGGTTAAAATTGCTTTTTAAAATTCACAGAATACACACACACACACACACACACACACAAATGTTTCCAACAATATATAATATAATAAACACCAGGTTTGTTGTGCCTTGTAGGCATAAGCTATATGCGCAGTGCTGGATAAAATAATAATAACAATAAATAACCTATATAAATCTTCCAAAAGATTTCAGTAACAACTAAGCTAGAGAAAAATATATTGACTATCATGTTACTTCAAATGTTTCCATCCGTTATGATGATATGAAATGAGATGATAATAAAAACATGAAGCCGTTTGGTGCGTTTTGCTTTCATCCAAAATATGATACATTCAAACGCGATCGCGCTGCAAAATATGATACATTCAAACGCGATCGCGCTGCAAAATATGATACATTCAAACGCGATCGCGCTCAAATATAAAACATTATGGTTACCATAAACATATCTATGTTTGAGCAGATATCCACAAACACAGTAACAGTAAACATGGGTCTAAATATTATAATATTCCCCATATATCTAGCAACAGTTCAACTGCAACGTGAAATTTATGCAACAAACTAATATGTAAGAATTTCTTACCTTACATCTTTCTTGTCTTCAAATCGCGTTCTTCTTTTTCTGAGGTAGCCTAAATCCAATGTAAGCTCAGGCGCGTCTTTCAAACTCGACGAAAAGTGAAGTGAAGTGTTTAGGTGTTTTGTTGTTGAGGTAATGAGCGAGTTCGCGTTCCATGTGGAGATTAGCATGTGAATCTCTTTTGCGCGAGTGGGCGTGGACAAATTAACTGTAATGAGCAAGCGTTTGAGAAGCTGGACATCTTGTTGGTTTTATACAAATTACTTAAACAGAGAATATTTGTTTTCGTTTTGAATCTGATCATTTAAAAGTACACACTTAAATGTTTATAAAGGTATATGGCTCATAAATGTGTGACAAGTATTCGCTGAGTTTTGTTTCAGTTTATAGACATGCTCAAGAAAAAAAAGTTCACCGCGACGGAGAGGCAGAACGCACACCCTGTTTATTTTCTTTATTTTACAAAAGCACAATGTTTTTATTTGATTGTAAGTGGACACATACAAAAGTAGAAATATCACAGATTCTTTTTTATATTTCTTTTTTCTGTATGACCATAAATGACGGAGTAATTTAAGTTTATCGTGCTACAATGTGAAGAAAATCCAGCAAAACGCGCCCGCGCGTTTGCCGACCTCAGAGGGTTAAGGCCACTTAATATGAAGTGGGACCAAAAATTGAAAACAAAACATTTTCCTAATTGGTAAATATGTTACACCACTGCATCCCACGCTTTACACCACTGCATCCAACACTTTACACCACTGCATCCCACGCTTTACACCACTGCATCCCACGCTTTACACCACTGCATCCCACGCTTTACACCACAGCATCCCACGCTTTACACCACTGCATCCCACGCTTTACACCACTGCATCCCGCGCTTTACACCACTGCATCCCACACTTTACACCACTGCATCCCACGCTTTACACCACTGCATCCCACACCACTGCATCCCACTCTTTACACCACTGCATTCCACACTTTACACCACTGCATCCACACTTTACACCACTGCATCCCACACGACTGCATCCCACGCTTTACACCACTGCATCCCACACCACTGCATCCCATGCTTTACACCACTGCATCCACACTTTACACCACTGCATCCAACTCTTTAAACCACTGCATCCCACGCTTTACACCACTGCATCCCACTCTTTACACCACTGCATCCCACACTTTACACCACTGCATCCCACACCACTGCATCCCACGCTTTACACCACTGCATCCCACGCTTTACACCACTGCATCCCACACCACTGCATCCCACGCTTTACTTCACTGCATCCACACTTTACACCACTGCATCCCACTCTTTACACCACTGCATCCCACTCTTTACACCACTGCATCCCACACTTTACACCACTGCATCCCACACCACTGCATCCACACTTTACACCACTGCATCCCACACCACTGCATCCCACGTTTTACACCACTGCATCCCACTCTTTACACCACTGCATCCCACGCTCTACACCACTGCATCCCACTCTTTACACCACTGCATTCCACACTTTACACCACTGCATCCCACACCACTGCATCCCACGCTTTACACCACTGCATCCACACTTTGCACCACTGCATCCCACACTTTACACCACTGCATCCCACGCTTTACACCACTGCATCCCATGCTTTACACCACTGCATCCGACTCTTTACACCACTGCATCCCACTCTTTACACCACTGCATTCCACACTTTACACCACTGCATCCCACACCACTGCATCCCACGCTTTACACCACTGCATCCCAGACCACTGCATCCACACTTTGCACCACTGCATCCCACACTTTACACCACTGCATCCCACGCTTTACACCACTGCATCCCATGCTTTACACCACTGCATCCGACTCTTTACACCACTGCATCCCACGCTTTACACCACTGCATCCCATGCTTTACACCACTGCATCCGACTCTTTACACCACTGCATCCCACTCTTTGCACCACTGCATTCCACACTTTACACCACTGCATCCCACACCACTGCATCCCACGCTTTACACCACTGCATCCCACACCACTGCATCCACACTTTACACCACTGCATCCACACTTTACACCACTGCATCCACACTTTACACCACTGCATCCAACACTTTACACCACTGCATCCCACCCTTTACATCACTGCATCCCACACTTTACACCACTGCATCCCACTCTTTACACCACTGCATCCCACACTTTACACCATTGCATCCCACACCACTGCATCCCACGCTTTACACCACTGCATCCCACGCTTTACACCACTGCATCCCACTCTTTACACCACTGCATCTCACGCTTTACACCACTACATCTCACACCACTGCATCCCACACTTTACTTCACTGCATCCACACTTTACACCATTGCATCCACACTTTACATCACTGCATCCAACTCTTTACACCACTGCATCTCACACCACTGCATCCCACACTTTACTTCACTGCATCCACACTTTACACCATTGCATCCACGCTTTACACCACTGCATCCCACTCTTTACACCACTGCATCCCACGCTTTACACCACTGCATCCCACACCACTGCATCCAACTCTTTACACCACTGCATCCACGCTTTACACCACTGCATCCCCCCACTTTACACCACTGCATCCACACTTTACACCACTGCATAATTTTTTTATTATGACATTTCGGAGACATACTTGATCAAATTCTATGACAAGTGTCCGAACATCCGTGACACGTAGGGGAATACATGTGACGCAGATATTATAAAACCATTTGAATAAAACACAAATTCTTTCTTTATTATATCAGTAGTTAAGGACTTGAGATTATTCGAAATAATCACAAGTCCTTTTTGTCGAGTCCGAGTCAAGTCTGAAGTCACGTTATCAATCTACGCCTTTATATTTATGGTTATATTTTTGACCCCTAGTGGTGAAAAACTACATATTGTGCCTTTAAGGGATACAATTATAGTACTACAGGGGGACTACAAAAGTCCTGCCTCTCACTGTTAAACCTCTGTCTGAAATAATGTGGGAATGTCACATAGAGAGTGTAAAAGCAATACGTGGTCTTAGGGATGCTTTGCCTTAAGTGCCAGAGGACTGTAGTGACCCTACAATTAAAAGTGAAGCCAAGTCGCTGGCAAATGAAAGGCAAAGATTGAATTTATTATGTCTATAGTCATATGGTATGATATTCTGTTTGCCGTGAACACTGTCAGTAAGACACTCCATTCGAGGGACATGCAGCAGCTCTAAGCATGTCCAAACCTCAGGATCTAAATGCAGTGGACTTCTTTCACAAGTTGAAGATACTTTAAGAGAGATCATTCTAAAGAGAACAACTAGAGCACTTCAGAAGGATTGAAGGAACTTTCCCCAATTGTGAAATTGCACTCAGGATCCTATTGACATGCCTGTAATGGCGGCATCAGGAAAGCAATTTTTTTAGAATCTGAAACCAATTCAAATTTGAGCACCTCTTAGTCACAGGACAGACTATAAGAACTCTTCCTTGACAAGGATTATGACCTCTTTAAGTGTAATGACACATCTTAAAAATGATCTAAAATTTGAATAAAATATAGCCTATAAATTGAATTTATCAATTGCAACATACTGTCAGTCATACTTAAAGTCATACAAGTTCGTAGAGAGCTTTATTCAGTCCATTTTAAATTCTAATTTTGGCAGCTTCTAAAATGGGTCAAAACACTTTTTGCAAAATTATCTACAAAATGAAAAACAAATGAGAGCACACAGTTTATCTCCCGGATGCATGTGAAAGTTGCGTCTGTTAATATAGTGGTTTGTTTTTTGTTTCCACAAAGGCAGATGACCTTGCACGTCACGTTTGCACAGGGCCTGGCACAAAAGTTATACCATCAAAAATACTTCATAATCGTAAACTACTAAAACTAACTGTAAACTACTAAAACCAAACTGTAAACTAGAATGTAAATTTCCTGACGAAAATGTGAGTGGTGCTTGTAGTGGCAAAACTCAACTGTCAGTTGCTAGGATGTTCTGAGTAGTTGCTAGGGAGTTGCTATGCAGTTTCTAGAGTATTCTAGGCTGTTATTAGGGTATTGCTAGGCGGTCTGTAGATGGCGGTTGTCACAGATGGTCAATTATGGAGTTTTTATAGACTTCTTAACATGTTATTAACATGTTTTAACACTTAGTTAGTCGTTATTAGCATGTAGATATTCACTGCTAGCATGTGTAGCATGTTGGAAGTCTTGTTTGCTTGCATGAGTCAAAATATCCAACCCCCATCTCTATACAATGTTCTGATGCAGAGATATAAGTCTTGCTAAACGGTTGATAGTGTAGGGTTTGAGGGCGAACCAAACACAAATCAATCTTCCAGGTGATTTGTTCAAACATAATTCCACACAGAACTCAACTCTCCAGACTCCAAATCACCAATCCAGAACCATAAAATCCAGGCTCCAGCCAGTCTACACTAACCAACGAAAACCCCCAGCTAAGAACTTTATGGCCATGCAAGCAACTAAAGGAAGAACGTTGTCAATGTTAGATGGTTTGGAAAAGACTGATTGGTTCAGAGATGGCAAAGCTCAGGGCCTGACCAAGATAACGGCAGATGTTGCTTGATCCCATGACAGATATACAAAACAGACCTCCTTCTTCTTAAGGACCTCTGAATGACCCCAGGGTTTGAAATCTCTTAAAACCATAGAGCCTGAGACTTTACCTATAAAAATACATAAAATCATCCCAAAACAATATTGTGTCTACAACCTATATGTGTGTCTAAAGTGCTTAGATCCCATATAAGTCATGTAATTGTTATAACTATTAGATGCTTGAATGAAAGTGTGTCTCATATATTGCTTTTTGTAGAGACATGATTGTTCCATGTAAACAGGTAAAAAAAATCTACCCTAACAACAAACCATGTATAACTAAAACTGTTAAAGATAGCTTACAGGAAAAAAAAACTCATGTTTTAAGGGGGGTGACATTGCTGAACTACAAATAGCAAAAAAGGATCTAAAAATAGGAATTCTCAAAGCAAAACGAGACTATAAATACAAACTGGAGAACAAGATGGCAATAAACAACCTTGGGTCAGCCTGGGACAGTATGAAAACCATAGCAGGCCTCCAGAATCTAAAAAGCAGCAGCCCAGTCATGCTGAATGGTTTCAGTTCAGATACTGAGCTGGCCAGTGCTCTTATTCAATTTTACAATCGTCTTAATGTTTTCGATTTTAGCAATGAGATTGACAATTTGAGTAAACAGCTCGTAGACGTTCAACATTTTAATATAACGCAAACAGAAGTGCAAAAAGCATTCCTCTCTATAAGAGTTAATAAAAGCTATGGTCCAGATAACATCTGTGGGCGCATACTCAAAACCTGTGCAAAGCAATTGAGTACTCCTTTCCATCACATTTTTAGCAAGTCTTTAGAGGCACAATTAGTACCTGAGGTCTTGAAGGATGCTGTGGTTAACCCTGTTCCTAAATCAAACACCACTAAAAACCTTAATGATTTTAGACCAGTGACACTCACATCAATAGTGATGAAAGTATTTGAAAAATTGGTGAGGTCTGAAATATTGAGAAAAACGGAGCATTTACTTGACCCTCTGCAATTTGCGTACAGACCCCGTAGGGGGGTGGAAGATGCCACAGTCACTTTACTTAATTTACTTTTTAAGCATTTAGATAACAATGGCTCACATGCCAGACTTTTATTTATTGACTTCTCCTCAGCTTTTAATACAATTCAACCTCATATTTTAACCACAAGGCTGCTAGAACAGTTTGATTTGAGCAATAACCTGGTAGGCTGGATCCTCAACTTTTTAACAAACAGGACGCAAAGAGTGAGAGTGAATGGCAATCTTTCTGAAAAAGTCTGTTCATCAACAGGCTCTCCACAAGGATGTGTACTCTCACCTTTGCTTTTTATCCTGTACACAAATATGTGCCAGAGCAGGTGGGAAAACAGGACTATAATTAAATACACAGATGACTCAGTAATTGTCAGCCTGCTCCAAGACAGTGAAACAGGCCACGGTCCAGTCATCGATGACTTTGTTGAATGGTGTGAGGCGTCTTACCTTCAACTAAATGTAGTTAAAACAAATGACATGCTCATTGATTTTAGGGGGAAAAAAACCCAAACACAAGAAATTACATCAATCAATGGTCAAACTGTTGAATGTGTCGATTCATATAAATACCTGGGGATGATAATAGACTCCAAACTCACATTTGGAACTAACTGTGAAGTAGTATGTAAAAAAGGGCATCAGCGCCTGTTTTGTTTGAGAAATTCTCCACTGTTGACGGTGCTAAGAACAGAGGATACCATTCGCTTCCGCCGGTTGAAGAGGCGATAGCAGCCCACCTTTGCCCGCCCTCTGCTGGACGGCGTGCAAAACCGGCTCTGCCCTCTAAAGCCTGCCGCATGACGTCAACACTGCTCGGTCGCGCTTTCTCCGCTGCCGAGCAGGCTACGTCAGCGCTGCACACGATGGCCACTCTGCAGATATTCCAGGCCGATCTCCTCCGAAAGCTGGACGAGATGGGACCAGATGCAATCTGCATCGCAGACTTAAAAAGTGCTTCAGACCTCGCTCTCCACGCTACTAAGTCTGCTGCACAGGCCATAGGACGGAACATGGCTTCTCTCACCATTGCTGAGAGACATCTATGGCTGACTCTCTCGGAGATGTCTGAGTCTGAGCGCACCGCGTTCCTCGACACCCCACTTTCTTCGTCTGGCCTCTTCGGATCCTCTGTCAATGACTTCGTGGAGAGATTCGCCAAGGTGCAGAAAGCATCACAGGCCTTTAAGCACTTCCTTCCGAAGCGCGTCAGTTCCGCAGCAGGCTGTGCGAAACCACCTGCTCGGAGCTCACAGCCACAGCCTCCGCCCTCTGCCGCTTCATCGCAGTGCAGGCAGGACCGCAGCTCGAGGCCTCGCTCTCTCGATTAGCCGCCGCCCCGCTCCGCTCCGCACGTACCAAAAAACTTTAAGCTGGCTATGATTAAACCGCTTGTTAAAAAAACGCAACTTGATCCTACAGAATTAGTCAATTACAGGCCGATCTCGAATCTACCTTTTCTGTCAAAGATACTAGAAAAGGCGGTATCCTCACAACTGTGTTCCTTTCTTGAGATAAATGATATTTGCGAGGATTTCCAGTCAGGATTTAGACCGTACCATAGTACCGAGACAGCTCTCGTTAGAGTCACAAATGATTTGCTCTTAACATCCGATCGTGGTTGTATCTCTCTATTAGTTATTACTCGATCTTAGTGCTGCATTTGACACCATTGACCACAACATTCTTTTAAATAGACTCGAACATCATGTTGGCATTACGGGAAATGCACTAGCATGGTTTAAATCATACTTATCTGACCGTTATCAGTTTGTAGCAGTAAATGATGAGATGTCTCATCGATCACAAGTTCAGTATGGCGTACCACAAGGCTCAGTACTAGGACCGCTGCTGTTCACTCTGTACATGCTACCATTAGGAGATATCATTAGGAAACATGGAATTAGCTTTCACTGTTATGCTGACGATATCCAGCTCTAGATTTCTTCACGCCCAGACGAAACTTATCAATTCACAAAATTAACGGAATGCATAGCGGATATAAAAAATTGGATGACTCGTAATTTCCTACTTCTAAATTCTGAAAAAACAGAGATTCTAATTATTGGACAAAAAACTTCCTCACGTAATAACCTAGAATACTGTCTAACACTCGATGGCTGCTCTGTTAAGTCTTCGTCGTCGGTTAGGAACCTGGGTGTGCTCTTTGATACCAATCTTTCATTTGAAAGTCACGTGTCTAGTATCTGTAAAACCGAATTTTTCCATCTTAAAAATATATCTAAATTACGTCATATGCTCTCATTGACAAATGCGGAACAATTAGTTCATGCGTTCATGACCTCAAGGCTAGATTATTGTAATGCTCTACTGGGTGGTTGCCCTGCACGCTTAATAAACAAACTACAGCTGGTTCAAAACGCAGCAGCTCGAGTTCTTACCAGAACCAGGAAGTATGACCATATTAGCCCAGTTCTGTCAACACTGCACTGGCTCCCTATTAAACATCGCATAAATTTTAAAATATTGCTGATTACTTACAAAGCACTAAATGGTTTAGCTCCGCAGTACTTGAGCGAGCTCTTAACGCATTATAGTCCTTCACGTCTATTGCGATCTCAAAATTCCGGCCAGTTAATAATACCTAGAATATCAAAATCGACTGCTGGCGGTAGATCCTTTTCCTATTTAGCACCAAAACTTTGGAACAATCTTCCTAACATTGTCCGGGAAGCAGACACACTCGGTCAGTTCAAAGCTAGACTAAAAACGCATCTCTTTGACCTAGCATTCACATAATACATTATAGACTTCTATAATTCAATGTTAGGCTGCATAGATTAGGTCAGCCGGAACCGGGAACACTTCCCATAAATCCTGATGTACTTGTTACATCATAAGAAGAATGGCATCTACGTTAATTTTAGTGTCTGTGTTTATCCCAAGGTTTTCCCGCAGGCTGGTGGATCCAGGCCGTTTCCAGATCTGATGAAGGACCTTCGCCTGGACCGATGACAACGCAGTGCTGAAGTGCCAACTAGTCTCTCCCTATGGAGGATCCCTCTACCACTCTACAGATAAGGCGTTGTCGGGAAAATTAATTCCGTGTTCCTACCCCAAAGCAACAAAATAAAATAAAATTCTTTATCAAAATTTATAAGGAAAGACAAGTACTTTGTTTAGGCTTGGCTTGTAGGGAATTCCAAACCTGCGTATTTTCAAATGCACATAACTATAGAACCAATTCTAAAAGCGCATTTGAACGCCATCAGCGTTTCTCACAGGTTCGCGTTTAAAGTCTGTGTAGAGAGAATGGTGTCGTCTTAGCGGCCCCTAATTTAATAACAAATTATCGTTGCGACGGAAGCAAATCAATCAAAACTAACTTTAGATGGAAAATAACTTAACTCTGCTATAAAGCCAAAACAATATCTGCTACCTTAAATTATCCGCTTATCTCTGTAAAGCTGCTTTGAAACAATCTACGTTGTTAAAAGCGCTATATAAATGAAGATGACTTGACTTGACTCAAATGTCACAGGCATAACGCCTATGTTACAGCGCACCGAAGCGCCTCTGTCGCCAAGCGACCAGAGCGCGCTTCGCATTCAACCCCTAGCCACCCATGCAGATGCGTGGGCAGCGCTTCCCGGGGTTTCGGAGTGGGTGCTAGACATTATAAAAAGAGGCTATTCGCTACAGTTCTATCAACGCCCTCGTCGTGCGGCGGCACGCGTCAAAACCACAGTGAATGCAGAAGTCAACAACACGCAATTTTGCACCATCTGATGGTGAGGTCGACTAACAGTAGATGGAGAGTATCTCGGTAATCTACTGCTTGTCCTGCAGTTCTGTTGAATTTACTGTCGAATTGGAACCACTGAATTTGTGGAAGCGAATTTGCAAAGCGAAATAAAATGGACCGAAAATTGCCTGTTGAATATTATAGGTTGTATTTTTAAACAGTTTGAATATTTTGGAAGTGAAATATGAAAGGTGAATATGGATTACTGAATTTTTAATAATTAATTAATTAAATATTAAATATTCAACCATGTTGAATTTCAGCCCATAAAAATGCAAGCCCTAAAAATACAATGCATTAAAATGCAAGCATGGTTAATGCAATGCCTTTTTTTTTTTTCAAGTCGTGCAATTCAACAGGCTTTTTGTTTCAAAAACATTTGACATTATTTTACTTCCATAATAGGGTACTCAGTTTGGTTGCTAGGGAGTGGCTTGGCAGCTGCCAGTGATGATACACCAAAGGCTGCTCGTCAGTTTGAATGATATAAACCAACCTCAGTGCCTCTATGAGATTCAGATTTGAAGATATCCCACTTTGGATTTGGGTTGCTAGGGTGCTCTAAATGGTTTATAGGGTGTGGCTAGACAGTTAACAGGGTTAAACTAATAGACTGCATGTCTGCTCAAATCAAAAGAGCCAAACTCACGTATCTCTATGATGCTCTGATTCATTTATATCCCTCTCATCCATTTTTCAATGGAAGTCTATGTGGTGGTTGCTAGAGTGCTGTAACTGGTTGCTAGGGTGTGGCTATGCATATTTTAGGTCATAATAACTTCTTGGCTGCTTGATAAGATGAGTCAAATGTGTGTGTGTGTGTGTGTGTGTGTGTGTGTGTGTGTGTGTGTGTGTGTGTGTGTGTGTGTGTGTGTGTGTGTGTGTGTGTGTGTGTGAGAGAGAGAAAGGGTTCTAAGGCCGTGTGTGTGTGTGTGTGTGTGTGTGTGTGTGTGTGTGTGTGTGTGTGTGTGTGTGTAAACTGCAGTTGGAATTCAAAAATATGAAGATTCCGCCTTCATCAAACATCTTAGATCCGATCGCTTAGAAAAGATATAGACGAATCCGGCGAAACTACCGGAAGTAAGCGGGCGCCATAACTGAGCTGTTGCTGGGTAGCGTTGCGCCAGTGCCTCCTATTGGTTTGGTTGCGTCCACTGGAATAAACAGCCCACAATTTACGACTTTTATAATGTCGAGTGGGAAAACATGTTCCGTTATAAATTGGTCCATGCAGGCTGTACCTGTGAAGCCTCGAGACACAGCATCTTTCAGCTTGTAACGTTAAGGTAGACCTGCCGTATGACTGCAACACTTCCCTCTGTTAGCCATGCAATCACAGTGCACATCTACAACTTTCCCATTCTTCCTCTGCAGAGTTATTTGTACAGTATGAGTGTTGTTAATGGTCTGTGAAAATCGGACAGGTCCTTTTAGAACTATGTGTTTATCATCTGGTAGAGTGTGCATTATTTGACCAACCCATCTGGAGCTCAGATAATTTTGACCCTCTATCAGTGACCTGTAGTTGGCATTTTGTTGATTATCAGATGCCAGGCGAAGGAGAAAATACTCTTGAATACCTTTAAAACAACAGAAGGTGTGCGTTGGGGCAGTAGTAACATTACTGTTCTGTTGTTAATGTTTGATTTGCTTGACTGTGACTCTCACTCTGAGAACCAACAACGCTAGTAGTTAGCTGTACCTTACCCTTTCCTTTTGAAATGTGAAAATGAGATAAATAATGGTCACAAATTAAAAACATGAATTCGTTTATTTGATATCATTCATTTATATATTGTTGCCAAATGGACAGATCTTTTTATAGTTTCCTCGTTAGCTAGCCTAGTAGTTATTGCCCAGCTATTTACATAAATAATCTGTAAGATCGTTTGTACCTTCATCTGTGACTGGAGGCCACTGTCTAACATCATCAACCCAACAAGTCATACTGCCTGGCTGTAGCTGTCATCGAGGGTGCGTTTTCACGGAGGTTTGTTTACATACCAGTAACAGCTCAGTAATGGCGTCGCCACAAGATGGCAGCCTACACAGAACGCTCGTCGGATTCGTGTATAGCACACCTCTCTTCAATAAGCCGGTCAATTTGACATCTCATTCATGGGTCTATGACAAAGAGTAGTATTTAGTGGTGCTAGCCAAAGGCAAAGCATCACTAAATATGGGAAGTGAATGTGAGTTGATATACACACCTCTAAACAGTTTATGTACAAGGAATAAAGTTCAGTTTTATCAGTCTCCTCGATGTTGCTTTGATCAACTGCTGTCAGATGCTGCTGAAGATAGTGCTTCACATCATCAAAGCTGAAAGAGGATTAGACAACAAAACTATTATATCCATAACTGTGTAAGAAGAGTGTGCTGTGAGCTGTTGGAAGCCCTGCACTCACCTGTACTTTAGCAGGTGTTTCAGCACCACTGAACGCACCACTGGATTTTTATCCACAGAGTCATCGAAGGGAGAAAGAGCCTTGGTCAGGAACCTGCGGTCTTGATCTGAGAGCATGAGGAACAGCGTTCTGATCATTTATTCATTTATTCCTCCACACATACACACACATTACTACCAGACATACATCTGATCTGAGGGAGCGAGCAGGCGTCGACCATCAGAAGAGACAGCAGGTGGAGTATGATGTCTCCGCTGGGAGGAGTGTTGTCCTTGAAGCACACGCTGGACACCACATCAATGAAGAACGCATTACATCGCATTCTGAACAATGTGTTTTGATTGAAGAGACCCCTAATGACCAAAACAAGCACACAATCTTTTAGACTGACAGAGACAGTCTTGACTAGTCGAGCCACGAACGCCGTGCTACGTTAGATTTCACTATGCGTAATTCCTATCGACCAGCTCACTTAGCACGGCGTTCGTGACTCGATTAGTGGAGACTGTTTTCCAAGATGACGCCTGTCTGTAAACGCGTAATGTACTGTCTTTATAAAGTATCTTCTTATTAAACTGTCTGTACACTTACAAAGTTCTCAATGCTTCGGTTTGCATGTAGGGACCCTCATTATGCTACCGTGTTAGTGTGAGGCTATTTTGAGCCTTGTTAGTGGTATTAACTAGCGATTTACTTTTACTTACTCTGTGCCCCATATACTAGTGTTATGAGCTAATCTGTTTTTAAAGATAAAACTCTATACATTCGATTTTCATGAAAACGCATCGCAGGGAACGATCGACTCGGTAACCATGTGTTAATTACCCCTAGGTTCATTTTTCACTGGATTTGTCCTTTAATGTTTGATGATCGCGTTATTTCACATTTGCATAAGCAAACTTCTCTCACTTGTTTCTGCTTCTTCTTCGCCTGTGTTTTCATCAGGAGATTCTGTACTCTTTCAGAAGATGTGTATTGGGTGTAATAGTGCCCCACTTGAATTAACTTGTCTGGGCAACTATTCAGCCCAGACAATTAGTAAATTTACCGTATTGTCTCAGAGGCCTTGAGCTCAAAGTCATCAGGCACTTCTTGTTTACACTGAGGGCAGTACATCTGACCAGGCACCAGCCACTGCATGATGCAGCTCAGGCAATAGATGTGGTCACACGGCAGATTCAGAGGGTCCTGAGGGTCTCCAATGCACACTGGACAAAGTTGAATGCCAAACCTGGGGACAAATCACCACAATCCTATAAAAGTAGTCGCTCACAGAAAAACAGAAAAACTAATAACAAATCATACCTAAAAATGCTCTGAGATGCTTCATCTTTGCAAGCTTTGAGTACGTTGATCACTGTCTCAAATGGCTGCTTCTTTTTGAGGTCTGAGTCCTGCTCTAGGACCTTCAGCAAAGAGATGAGTATGGATAAGAAATTAAATTAAGAAATTATTTTCAAAGAAGGACTAAAAGATGACTCACTTGTGCTAGGCGTCGAGTGTGTTCCAGAACCAGTGGCCCGAGATTCAAATGCACATCCCCAACACCCAGCAGCATATGCTCCACAAACAAGGCCAGAGAGTAAATTCGACGCCAGCCATGTCTAAATTAAAGAACATTTATTTAGATGACCTGCTTCTTCATTAACTGAACTGTAAATAATTATATCAATTAAATGCAATCTAATGGTATGTGCACACCAAAAGCGAATTTAATTATTTGCACGAATAGTTTACATACAAATTCAATGTAAACACTTAAATAGACGCAAAATGGCGCCGGGGCGGCATGAATGACACGAATTGGGTGACGTGGTTGCCTCGAATATATTTCGATAATCTTCGCCTCAATCGCGTCTTCCGTGCAAGTTAAAAAAATGTCAACTCCAGCATGTAATTCGCATGACTCGTTATCGCACAAGCCGATAAGTGAACAGCTTATTGACAAGTATGTGCACTGGGCAACTCTCAACCTCAAGTCGCGCTGGAAGCGGCTGTCATCCAGGCAGTTCCTGGAGTAGACAGTGAAATTCACTGAGTTGTGTGCGCCTCTGGATGGTGCTGTGAACCCAGACACCTCAGCGTTTCGGAGTTCCGCAACAGAGCAGCAATAGTAATTATCTCCAACATGGTTGATGATGGAAAAAATGGCAATAACAAATGTTGTTGTTGTTGTTGATGTGCGTGAAGACACTCCTAATCGTGCAATGTTTTTATTTGTGCGAGTGGAATCTGGGTTTGGAATCAAAAACGTTGAGAACCACTTATCTACAGTGTCTAACGTGGTACAGAGCCAGCAATTCCAACACAAACAGATTGAAGAACAGCTTATTTCCCAGAGCTGTTGGTGCTATCATATAGGAATGTAGCACAACATAAAAAAATACAACATGTTACTTGTAAATAACATTTCACAACACTGATGATAGGACAACATATTTTATAGCTAATAATAACTCACTGGATGTGGGTGACCATCTGTTTGCTTTTCTCTCCGTAGTGGCGTACGCTCTCCTCACAGCAGACCAGCTCAATCGGCACCTGGAGCTTTTTCACACGCCTGAGCCAGGTCAGTCTTTCAGCATCTCCATCTAGAGACTGGGGCTCCAGGTATTCAATACAGGCCAGAGCGGCGTACGCATCTGACACCTGA
The DNA here is from genome assembly GCA_021464565.1 of Rutilus rutilus. Lineage (NCBI taxonomy): Eukaryota > Metazoa > Chordata > Actinopteri > Cypriniformes > Leuciscidae > Rutilus > Rutilus rutilus. Next base: position 73,654,246 of record JAJAQA010000001.1, read on the forward strand.
GAAACAGAAAGACGTTCAGAGGGAAGTAACCGAAGTAAAACATGCACACAATCAATCCCTGTAAAATTTTCTTGTAAACTTTGCAAGAAAATATGCACACAGAAGAAAGTTGCAAAAACTTACCAATTCTGTTCCTTCTCTGGCACATTTGTTATCTTGGAGCATCTGAGCTATCTGAGGCTGTATACTGATCATCCTGTAGAGGTTATGTATTCGGATCTTAAAGTGATGGTAGGCGGCATGAACCCACGGCAGAGAAATGACTTCACCCTCATGTATTTCCTGACTACTTCTAAGCTCATTTACACCACAAGTAAGGGCTCCACATAAGAGCTAAAAGGTAAAAACAGATATATGACCATATCAACACATAAACAAGTACATGTGCATGGACATGCAGATGATGTATTGAAATGGGCTCTCACCTTGAGATCCACCTCTGATGTTACCTTCATGGTCATGGAGATGAAATCCTGGAGATACCTGTGGAAAAACTCAATCTGCATCTCTTTGGATGCTTCAGAGATGTACCTGCCCAAGGTGATCTTCCAAAAAAACTCTTCAAATTGCTCTATAGTGTGTCCTGTTGAAGAAATGCATGGAGATTTATTGTTTATGTTTTCCCTAGAACTGTAAAAAAAAAAAATTGAGCATGACTGCTATAAAAAACACGAGAAAAAAAACAGCAAGGAAACCAGTTAAGTAAATATACCTTCACGCTGCAAAGCATGTTCCCAGAGGTCCTCTAGATAATCTTTAATTCTCCAGCTGAAAGGCATGCTGCAACCCACATTGCTTTCAACTGCAATGTAATTCTGAACCAAGATTGTCTTCTTTTCTGAGCTGTTAAAGACAGAGTGTTTTTTTTTTAGTTAAAAGGACATTGCTTTAAAGCCAAGAAATTTACAATGCACATGTACGCATTTTCAGTGTGTGGTCCTGTTTTAAATTTTCTTGCTTCCCGTTTGATCAGACAAGTTACCTTGAGTTGCTGTTAATGTTATAATTTAGGTAGCTAGCTATAAAGAGGCTGACTTTAATAACTTGCTCAGAAGGATTCTGTTTTAACTATTGCTCTAAAATGACAGCAGTTGACCTGATAGAAAAAAAACTGTCTAGCACTGCAGAGAATGCAATGCATATTTGCCTTGCATTGTGAACTGCTGTAGGACACATTGTGGAGCAAAATCAAATCAAGCTTGTGTAGCTAGACGCATTAGTTTGTTTTGGGCTCAACGGCTTACAAAATCCATCTTGAAATCAAATAATTACATACTTGTTGTCCAATCTTGTGTAAGGAACATTCAGTAACTCGACATCTCTAAAAATGTCCAGCCATAGTTTCCTCAAGGATTCTTCAGAGTTGGTATCCAGCAAGATGTCTAGATTGCGGTCACAGTCAATAATCGAGACAAGTTGCGCCAAAAAGGGAGTTATTACTGCTTGAACTCGTCTCCACAGGGCATGTCTAAAATACAGAAAATGTCAAATATTGAAAGCAGTGTCGTGTTAGGTATAGGGTGTTGTTCCCTATCGTCCGGTCACTATGACATACGTCGTGGTAAACAACGAATAGGAATCTCGCTAGAGAGGCCAATCTACTTCGAGTGAAACTAAAACAAGCCAATACACATTGGCGTGCAATCATTTGCATCAGCTGCGCAGCCTCGCAGCGCTGGTATTTAACGAGCAGCTGGTGCGATTGTACTTCAGCTTTTTGCTTCGGAGCCAAGCACTTCAATGCATTCTACCAGAGTGACTTCAAGACGAGCCTTTTTCGGATCTCTCCTTCCCGGTGTGGGCGTTACAGCACGGCAGCGCGAGCAGTCTTCTTTCCTTTCTCTCTTCTTTTTTCTCTGTCTTTTTTGTTTTGTTTTGTTTCACATACTGAGCAAACAAAAAAGCTGTTATAACAGCTGGTAAGGTGCGCCGTCAGAGCGCTCAAAAGCTGTTCTTACAGCTGGTAAGACCTGCCAGCAAGAGAGAGAGACAGCGCACAGACAGGTGCACATTCCTGTCTGTGTTCGCAGTGACTGTTCCCCTGCGTGTTTCAGCACCAGTGAGAGCAGTCCCTAAAAGAGCTTATACAGATAGAGAGCGTCTTTTTAAAGATGACTTTTTTATCTGTGTGTTTCTGGATGCAGTCGTTACCTGGGCTCACGAGATGGTCACGAACGCTGCCTTGTGTGTCTGGGCATTAAACACGCTGAGGCAGCGTTTTTGTGGATGGGTCATGTACCCATTGTGGGAAGATGACCATCATGGAGCTGCGGTCGAGACTCACGTTCCTGCAAAGGGGCGGAGTCCCCGTGCCTCTGCCTCTATCCAATCCTCCTCAGAGGGTTGCTTCGGGCAGTGACACGGGTGACCTGAGGATCACGGTGAGCACCAGTGAGAGCGTCTCCTTTGGGGAACCAACCCCCTAGGAGCCCTCACCCCTCTCATGCTCCGCAGCCAGTTGAGCCACCATTGGAGAAGGCTGGACCATCCTCGCAGTGTGTACCGGTTGTCTCCTTTTGGGCTCCCTGCGAAGATCAGATGTCGATCGCTGCATCGGAGGGTGGGTCAGACTTCTCCGTGGATGACGACTCGGCGCTGTTACCTCCTTCGGGTGTGTCAACGGTGCCTGAGACGGACCCGGAGATGATGGCCATGCTTTCCCAGGCCGCCAACGGGGTCGGGCTCGTGTGGAATCCTCCACCGTGTCCCGAACCCTCGAGGTTGGACGATTGGTATCTCGGGGTGGCGCGCACTGGTTCTCAGCAACCCACCCCAGTGCCTTTCTTCCCGGAAGTGCATGAGGAGCTTACGGGGACGTGGACTGCACCTTTTACTGCCAGAAACCGTTCCGGTGGCTCCTCCTCCCTCACCACCCTTGATGGCGGGGCGGCTAAGGGATACACGCGTATCCCGCCAGTGGAACGGGCCATTGCCCTGCAACTGTGCCCTAAATCCACTTGGCGTGGAGAACCGTGTCTTCCTTCCCAGGCCTGTAAGTACTCGTCGGATCTAACCGGCAAGGCTTACAATGCCTGTGGGGAAGCTGCCTCTGCCGTGCACGCCATGGCGTTGCTGCAGGTTCATCAGGCCAAGGCACTGAAGAACCTGCACGAGGGTGGTCACGATCCCCAAGTTCTTCAGGAACTTCGAATCGCGACGGACCTCGTGCTTCGTGCGATGAAGGTGACCGAAGGTGACCGAAGGTGATTGGTGGGTCATGCGATGTCCACCTTAGTGGTCCAAGAACGCCATCTCTGGCTGTGTCTGGCCGATATGAGGGAGACCGACAAGCTCCGGGTCCTCAACTCCCCCGTGTCCCAGACCGGCCTCTTCGGCGACACGGTCGAGAACTTTGCCCAGTAGTTCTCGGCAGTACAAAAGCAGACTGAGGCCATTAGACACATCCTGCCGCGACGGCCAGCTGCTGCCCCCACCCCACCGCCTGCGGCTCCTCAGTCTGCTCGTCGCCGAGGGCGGCCTCCTGCATCTGCCCCTGCTCCCGCGCCACCGCAGCAGCCTCCATCCTTTTGTTTTTGTTCCGCCGCTGGCCTCAAAACCAGCGGTACCCAAATTTTCAATAAAAGAGCAGTTTCTTCCGTCTCTGGGTCCGAAGAGGGCCTGGAGAGCAGTGGGGGGAGAGAATCCTCACCACTCTTATCCGCCTCTTCTATCGCCAGCAGGCAGCAGTGTGCAGTTCGAGAACGCAACCAAGCCACCTCCTGCACCTCCGGCCTCGTGGAACCAGGTAAGTGTTGCACAGCACACTCAGACTCCGCTACGGGCCGCCTCCCAGAGAGAGCCACCCGAGCCGAGCCCCTGTGTTCCACCTCACTGCCCCACTGCGGGTACGCCTACGGTCCCTTTGGTCCCCCTTGTACGGTCTCTGCGAGCCTGGCTAGTGCTCCCCAGTCCATCTCGCTGGCTCATTCGGACCATCAGGCTCGGCTATGTGATTCAGTTCGCCCGGCGTCCCCCCAAGTTTCGGGCCATCCACTCCACTACAGTGAGAGCAGCCGATGCCCATGTCTTGCGCGCGGAGATCGCAGTCCTACTGGCGAAGGACGCGATAGAGCTGGTCCCTCCAGCCGATATGAGGTCAGGGCACTACAGTCCCTACTTCATTGTGCCCAAGAAAGGTGGTGGGTTACGACCGATCTTGGACCTGCAAGTTTTGAATCGGAGCCTTCACAGGCTACCGTTCAAAATGCTCACACAGAAACGCATTTTCGAATGCATCCGTCCCCAAGATTGGTTTGCAGTGATCGACCTGAAGGACGCGTACTTTCATGTGTCGATTCTTCCTCGACACAGGCAGTTTCTGCGCTTTGCGTTCGAGGGTCGAGCATATCAGTACAAGGTCCTACCCTTCCGGCTGGCCCTGTCTCCCCGTGTCTTCACGAAAGTCACGGAGGGGGCCCTTGTTCCCATGAGAGAACAGGGCATTCGCATTCTCAACTATCTCGACGACTGGCTCATACTAGCACACTCTCGAGATCAGTTATGCGAACACAGGGACCTCGTGCTCAGGCACCTCAGCCAGCTGGGCCTTCGGGTCAACTGGGAGAAGAGCAAACTCGCCCCCGTGCAGAGGATCTCTTATCTCGGTATTGTAACAAATACGACTTTGGGTTAATGTGAATTAGCTCAAGAATATAGGGAATTTTGGAAATATTAATAATTATGACTCATGGTCATAATTCATAAGTCGCATGTACATTTATTTTATCAATTATCGAGATTACCTTGTTCTGTAATTGGTCTGATCATCAGTTATTCGTCCAGCGAATAAATGTAAGATCATCACAGTTAAGAAGGGGTATTTACAAACTCCGAGAAAGTTTTATGTTCTGGCCACAAACATCAAACTTTCTGAGTTTATGAATTAAGAACTACTCAATGTAGTCTAGATCGAGCTTTGTAGCTTATAATTGGATCTTTTTAGTTTCATTGACTTATAAGGTGGATTTTCAAACACAGAGACAGTGAAAAGTATTTATGAATTTTAATAAATGTAAAACTAGAGATTATATGGGCTACGAATATAAACGTACGTAAAAATGCAAACAATAAACACAAACAAACATTTAACCGAACAAGAACCTAAAAAAATAACGTGGTCAGAATACATGAAAGAAAGAAAGAAAGAAAGAAAGAAAGAAAGAAAGAAAGAAAGAAAGAAAGAAAGAAAGAAAGAAAGAAAGAGAAAGAAAGAAAGAAGGGAAAAGCTAGTAATTATTACATACAGAAACCTAGGTTCACGAGACCCCTGGAAACAGCTTTTATCAGATAATGTACTTGCGAGTTTCTGTGCTCTTTCTGGTGAGGCTGAGGCTGAGGCAGGACAGCGTGGACGGTGTCGATCCTGTTTCTGCTGCATCTTCCGGTGCCGCGGGAAGCTTGAAAGGCTCACTGAATGTAACGTTACCGAGAAAGTTCAGATTCGTCTCCCGGGAAGGGAGAGGTTGCAAATCTTGGTTGCAAAGACGGCGGCTATGACTCGAACATGCGTTCGTTCGATAGAGAAGGCTAGGGCCTTCTTCAGATGTTCCTTGGAGAAGCGCTGCGCCGGGGAGGAGAGGAGGAAGGGCGACAGCAGGAGATGAGAGAAGAAGAGAGAGAAGATGAGGGGGTTTCTTCCTTTTATCAGACATCTGTTTACACCCTCTTCCCGAGGCCACAGCGAATCAGATCTTCTTATCGAAGGCGGGAAGAATTCTCTTTGTGTGTTAATGCAGCCCGACCCACGTGTGGAATCATGAGGGGGCAAAATATGGTATTATGCTCGGGGAATTAAAAACGCATGGAACCATAACGTTTATCACAGTCCCTTATCAAAAATCTCCTTCGTCTTGTGAAGGCGATTAAAACAACACCAAAAACGAATAGTGACAAAGATAGCAACAAAGAGATACATTCTTTTGGTGAACAAAGACACTTTAAAATTACCTTACTGTAATCCAAAAACACAACTATTCTCATATCACACTGGTGAACATGCAAATCACCCGGAACACTCTTTATACAGTTGTAATAGTTGGTAAAATTAGATTTTACTAGTGGAAGTCCATATATAGCAATGTGCGTGTCTGTGGAATGTCACGAGGTCGTAAAGTCGGGGGGAAGGTCATGGGGGTACTAGCCACACGGGCGCTGGTAAATTGCCGCGTGGGGAATTATTAACCAGCGCTGTTGTCCTAAGGACAAAGACGATGTGTTCGACATCACATGATTCACAATGTGAAAAGCAGATGTCATTGTTGCTACAGTATGGAGTTGGATTCGGTCGCACAGACCGCGCGCCACAGAGCAACGCGCTCAGTCGGTGCTGAACTGCTTGAACACGTTCAAGGGCAGGACGGCGGTCCCACTGAAATTCTTTCAGAGGCTCCTGGGGCATATGGCAGCGGCAGCAGCGGTAACTCCGCTCACCTGCTCCATATGAGACCGCTTCAGCACTGGCTTCAAGGCTGAGTCCCGAGATGGGCATGGCATCACGGCACTCACCGGGTGGCAATCACACCGGAGTGCCGCCAGACCTTCAGTCCGTGGTCAGACCCCTTGTTCCTCCGGGCAGGAGTCCCCTTGGTGTGGAGGCTTACACAGGGCGCTGGATGGGGTGCAGCAGCTGTGGCGCTTTGGTAGGGATTCCTATTCGTCGTTCACCATGACGTACGTCGTAGTGACCCGACAATAGGGAACGCCTCGGTTACATATGGTTACCCTTGTTCCCTGAGGGAGGGAATGGAGACATACGTCCCGTCGCCACATCTGCTGCTACCCGCCGGGGCGACCAGCTTATCAGGCTTGGCTCCTCAGTAAAAAACTGAAGTCCAATCGCACCAGCTGCTCGTTAAATACTCGCGCTGCGAGGCTGCGCAGCTGATGCAAATGATTGCGTGCCAATGTGTATTGGCTTTTTTTAGTTTCACTCGAAGTAGATTGGCCTCTCTAGCGAGATTCCTATTCGTCGTTCACCAAGACGTACGTCTCCGTTCCCTCCCTCAGGGAACGAGGGTTGCCATATGTAACCGAGACGTTTCACAAAGATCTTCAATTCAATACAATAACTTTACACCTTCTCACTTAAACTTACCTAAAAGTACCACCCTCTTGCAATGCATCAATATTTAGAGCTTCCTTGGAGACCCAGCTCTTGGCAGAGATTGTGTTTTCATCGTGAGCCATCAATAGAGAATGAAGTCTCTTTTTTAAAGTTTTCATAAATTCAACTGGTAACATAAATATATTAATTTCAGTGACCACATATAAGTTGGCTAATGAAAGCTATACATTTTTTTTACAGAAACAGCATTAAGTCTCACCTTGTAGATTCTCATTGTCAGCCAAGAGCATTAGAAGGATCTCTACTCTCTTGGTGCTGCGGGTACCTGCCTCAGTCTGATCTCTAAGCATGCCAACTGCACTCTGAACACAGCTACGAACCAGCACTATGGTGTTTAAAACATTCTCCCAGCCCTGAGAAGCACAAGAAACAGAACTATATTTTGAAGCTTACTAAACTCAACAGTGTGATAATAGTATCAAAAATATATTGAAAATTGCTGCTGTTGAGGTTGTGACCCACAGTATTGTCTTCTAGTTCCATCTTCTCTTCTTCTGTATGCATGTCTTCAACCTCCATGGCTGCAAGCAATAAAAAATGACTTGAGAACACTGATCAATCCTTTGAAAACAACTCTTAGTATTTTGTAAATTAACCGACATCACCTTCAGGCTCATCTGCTTTCTCTCTTTTCTCTTCAAACAACTGGCTGATGGTCAGACACTGCAAGGCTTTTATATCAGAGACAATATCTTTCGATATTCTCAGGTCATCAATGTGGACTGACTTCCAAGGGCCTTATTAAATTAATCTTTATTGAGATTTTGTCTAAAACAAACAATGTTGGTCAGTGATGCAAAAAAATAAGTTGTCTTACCACCATGAAATCCAACAAAGGAAGTGCCACCATTCATTCTGGGTAGTTTAGTGATGAAGTACACAAAAATCTTTCCATTGTACTCTTTCCTGAATTTGTTGATTTCGTTGAGAGAAGAATACCTGTAAATATATAAAATAATGCTGATTGGATTGGATTTACTGAACAAGTAAATTGTGCCAGTAACCACATTTAACTCACTTTGCAGATGCAATGACATTTAAACTTTGAAAGCATTCATCAAAATCAGATTGGATGATAAGTATCTTGTCTCCAGTGGTGTTTTCCAAATAATTCCTGAACACAGAAAATGTATTTAATTAATAATAATAAATTAGCTTTTTTGTTATTGTGATATGATATTATGTGATGTTGTGAGCACAATACTTGATTCTCTTGAGGAACGAGTTTTCCATGTCAAACTGCTGTAGCGAGAGGAGCTCTATGTTTTGAACTATGTTCTGTAGCTGAACAGTTTCTGCTGCGGTCAGAAGCCTTGAGAATGTAGTTACCTACAAGATTTAGAAAAAGATAGCAAGAAAAAACTTAAGCAAGAAATAAACTTGCAAAATACAATTACAGATAGTTCTAGAGTAAAAAACAAAGTATTTAAAATACAATATGCTTACCTCTGTGAAAAAGGCATGGCTAGACCCTGCTTGCTGTGTTTGAGTATGGATGAAGTCAGCAAGTGAACTATGCTTCTGCTCCTCAAAGTACATCCTCGACAAGTGCTCACTTTCTACTTTGGAGAGGGAAGTGCAGTCTAGCCTAACCACTGCATCTGGTGTAGCACAGTTCAAAAGGATCAATTTAGCCTCATCTAAGATCCATTTCAAAGGATCTGAATTTTGCCCTCTGAGCTGCTCTGTAGCTTGCAGGACAACAGAGGCACAAGTGTCCGAGTGGTAGCCAATGAAAGCATCTGCTGGAAGGTACTGGCATGCTTGGGGAGCAATTGAGTGATTGCTTTTAGCTGCAGTGAAGTATGTAACCCACTGCTCAAGCTTCTCAACAAGGTCCTTTTGCTCACTATTTAGTACAGTGTTGATGTCAATATAATGTTTCTCCAACCTGTTGATCAATGGAATAGGAAACTGCTTGTACACAACGTCCTTCTCCTCAATGACGATGAGCCTGAAATCTCTGTGCACTCTGCATTTGACTCTATGGGTTCCAAGCCCCAAATCCACATATTTCTGACCTCCAAGCCAAACGTAATATTGGTTGAGAGCATCATACAAGCTTTCGTACAAGTTCTGCAAGTTCAGAAGCACAATGGTTTGACCAGTTTCCATACAAATCTTCACACGGTTAATGTTGCGGCATATCTGAGTATACTCCTGGTCTTTTGGAAAGCTTGAACCAAAGATAATCTCTGGTTGGCATTGGTCTGAAAAAAATGTCTGCTGTAGAATTCGAAGGGCTGCATAGTTTTTGGTCAGAACAAGCAGGTATCTGCATTCCTCATCTTGGCCAATGGCTGTGATGTTCTCTCTTACAAGCCCAATGGTACTGATATGCTCAAGTTTGGATTTATCCTTTAGTCTGCTGGTGAAAACTGTGACAGCATCCACATTATCCTTCCCACTGAAGTTCCTTAGCACAGCCTTTACAATCTGTTCTGCACTAGGCTTCTGATTAGAAGCTTTGACAACAGCAAACATCATCTTTATCAAGCTGTAATAGTCTCGCAGACCAAAGAAACCTCTGTCTTGTTCCTTACAGATGATCAAGTATGCAGTGGCAAATGGCTGAAAGTACTCTCTCACCCTCTCAAGGATCATGGCATCCGAGGAACATATTCCTTCAGCAGTCTCAATCAATTCCTTTTCATCAGGATCACCACGAGAAACAAATATCCCTCTGTTCATCTTGGCTGGGTCCAAAGCCCAGTTCGAGATGCCGATGAATCCCACCTTCTTGTGGGGTACTGGCTGATCATCTATGCATCCCTCTTCCAGCAAAGGATGTAAAGTTTTCAAAGGCATTTTCTGAGAATCTTCAGCCAAGCCTATCTCATCTAGCACTACGACTGAGACATACTCTGTTAGATTCTTGCTTTCTTGAAAACGGGCAGACTGCTTAAATGTATTGATGATCCCCTCTGGTGTAGAATGAGGACTGCACTGAAAGGAAACGAGATGGATCTGCTTCAGTTTTCTAAACAAATCAGAATGGGCTGCTTGGCCTTGCATGCCATCTGCAACCAGAGTTTTAGATAAAGACTTGGAACTTCCAGGTTTTCCAACCAAAAAGAGAGGTATTCGTAATTCAATGCAAATCACCATCATGAAGACATTTTCCTTCAAGGCATTGTTTCGAGCAATGGTTTCACCCAAAGGAACTCCACTCAGAAAAAGATCTTGAATAACTGAAATCTCCTGCATCACTTTCACTGGGCTGTAGGTCTCTGGAAGGTACTTGCAAATCTTTTTCCTGTATTTCTCTTTATCCTCCAAGCAGGCATGGTAACACACACCAACAGCCATCAGTAATGACCAAAGAATTGGGTTTCTTTCATCAGTATTCCTCAGATTTTCATTTCTCTCTGTCCGCTGCATGCTCTCAAACTGGTCAAGCTCTAAGAGTATCATTGAGTAGTTTTTGTAGAACCAGCCAAAAACCTGCATGCAGCGCTCAACATCCCTCAGACTCACAAAACTGCATTCATCCTCTCTTGTTCGCATATACTTCTGTGAGGCTGAAAGAACATCAGAGATGGTTGTGATATAATCTGGACTAATGGAATGGGTTTCAACTACCCTTTCGACTATTTGCTTGATGTACATTTTCTCAGTATGGTCATTGAGCTGTCCAAAGTCCCAAACTAGTGGAATCATGCTAGGTGGTAAAGCATGCACTCTGTAAACTAGCTGGCGAAGTGGAATAGATCCCAGTTTTTCATCTGTTTCCTCAGCACGAACTCTGTATCCCAAACCAGCGGACTCCAATCTCTTGATCATCACGTCTGTGTGTTTTCTGTATGGGTTGCAAGCAGCAATGATTTGCAAGCCAGTGTCACCTGTCAAATGCTGTCCATCAGCAGTGTTGTCACAGAGTATTTCCTTAATGCTGCTAATGGACTCTGTTGTGTTTGCTTCATCAAAAAATAATACAGAGTCTAATCCATAATTCTGCTTGTTTTTTAACGCCATGGCCTCTGCTTCTCTCACTTTGGTGTAAATCATGTTCGAACTTGTCCCTCCATGAACCTTGACTAGTCTCATGTTGTCAGTGGCAACTCCACCTCTGTGCATCTCACAAAGGAATTTGATTAGCCTGGTCTTCCCACATCCGGTCTCACCCATGATTATAACAGGAATCCCACAGCGGAAGCGCATGTGAATTGCCAACATTTTCAACATGTTGTCTGTAGTGAGCTCATATGTTTCATCTGGGTCAAGACACTTTATTCCCAACACTCTGGAAAGACTCTCAATTTTCTCCCATCTTGGGAGCTGGTCAAAATCAATATTGAAAGGAACCCTCTGTAGTTTAAGGCCCTTATAGAGCTCTTTGGTCATGATGTTCTGCTTGATCACTCTTCTTGTTGATGGATCAATAGCATCAATCCCATTCTGTGCATTTGGCTGAAGATGAAAGCCAATGAATGTCATGGACACATGGTCATCATTGAAGAAAATATATGGATGTGGTTCTGACTCCCATCGTTTTCTTATCCTAAAGGGAGCCAGATCCTCCTCATTGGCAGAAGAAAGGTCATTGTGCAGTCTTCCTGGACTCTGGTCAGAGATGCTAAGTGAAGGAGTGGCAAAATCCTTTGCCATGAGCATCATGAAATCAACAACAAAATTTTTAAATCCCAACAAAGTGTCCCCTATGAAAGAAACGTCACAGAAAACAGAGTTCTCACAATCCCTAAGTTGTAAGTTCAGGAACCAGGCAAAATTCCGCAACTCTGCCCAAGAGGGGTCTATGATGCCGCAGTACACAAACAACATCTGCAGGCATTCAACATGACTGCCCTCCACTCCTTTGTACCTGAAGGCATCCAAATTAACACCATTGTAGAAACGTTGCAGGTACTGATAAGGCCGCTGGTAGGCCTCACTTTTGAACTCTTGGTCATCCATAAGGGGATTACCACCCTCTACTAATGATGGATCTTCCTGGATTCTCATTTCTAACTCAAGGACCTCTTTAGGTGGACGGCAGTATACACTTGGAAACACATCCAAGAAAGCACATGGAACTTTTGCACCCTGTCATGAAAAGGCAAATAAATTATTAAAGAATTTGTCTCATAACAAAAAAGCAAATCATACATGATTTTATAAAATAATTTATATTTGCTTACAGCTTTTCTGTCATTTTGTGATGTGCTGCCACCCGGTCTTAGAATCTCAATTACATACAAGTGCTCATTACTGCTTTTCCACATATTTCCATCTGAGTCCATGAGGTATCCAAGAATCAATAGCCTGAACAAAAATTCATTAAGTCCTGTCTTCACCTGTAAGTATTAAACAATAAGGAAAAATAATCTTTAAGTCTTTCTATTTGTTCATCAAATTCATATAACAAAGTGAATACAGGTAGCTACCATGGTGGTGATGTCGAAATGATAAACTGAAAGTTCCTTTTTCTTGAGGCTGTTGAGCAGGGACTCAAGTATGATATTTTCATCAACTCTTTGCTCAGTTAACCTGATGCACTTCAGCTGAGAAGGCTTCTCTGTGGTCCTTTTCAATGTCTCATGCATCCGTTTAATGTGAAGTGATTTCCCTAGAACGCACCACAGTGATGTAATTCATCTGACACAATGCAGTGCAAAAACATTTCTATTTATACACACAAACATTATTTATCTTTTTTATTTTACTTTAATTTGCCAACTAATAAAAATTCTAAATCTGAAAACTAAGTTTAATCCATTATATATATATATATATATGTATTGGGGTGTAACGGTTCACAAAATTCACTGTTCGGTTTGATACGATACACTGGTGTCACGGTTCGGTACGTTATCGATACAGCAAAAAGAAAGAAATGCCAGAGAAATGTCCTTGATTTTTTTTTATTTTTTTTATTAAAACTAACATCATAAAATATGATCATTTTTTACTTTGAGCAATGATGGAGCTATACTTGACTCTTCTTAGGAGCATATAAAACAAAAACAGCTCCTTATAAAAAATGAAATGTAATATTGTAGTAGTTATAAACAAAGGTTTATTTTATTTCAGATTAACATTTGAGGGCAGCAATTTTATTCATAATGTTGAAATAAAACCGACGTAACGTTACTTGAAAGCATTGTAGCCTACTATTCCTGCCAAACTTCCATGGTTACAGTTAGTGTTACTACAGTAAATCCATGGTGAATGTTGCTGATCTGTGGACACTGGATAGTTCATGGCACAATGTCTCTTCCTGGTATCCACGTCAGCGCTGTTTGATCCGTTAATAACGGAGAAATGCGAATGGTTCTCACTAGATCTCGCAGCGATGTTATTACTTCTGTGGCGAATTCAAATGCTTTCTTTACTGGATCTCTTAGCGCTGTGTAACAGGGTTCGCTTGATCAAGATCGGCTTGTGCTGCATTGGACCAACTAATAAACGTCCGTGAAGCACAAAATAACGAGTAGTGCAGTTTCGTTCCGCTTTCATTATGTTTGCCATTTGATGTTGGGCAATGTTGTGTTCGCGCCAGCGTCTCTTAAATTATGAAATAACAAATAATAAAATTTTGGTCGGCAGGAAAAATGGTCCAGCGAACAGTTCAGTATGTAAAGCGTACCGAACCAAAAGCCTCGTACCGAATGATTCAATACGAATATGTGTATCGTTACACCCCAGTATATATATATATATTCACATTATATTTTTACTCACCTACTCCTGACCTTTCAGAGAAAACAACTCCCACAAACTGTCTGTTTTTGAACGCATCAGCAGCACTGGATATGTCAGCTGGGACTGTAAAATGCCTAGCAAGGTATTGTTGAATACTGATTATTGGTTCTTGGGGAACCAAGTGCAATCTAAATTGACTAAAAGCTGAGGAAAGGTATGCATGTTCTCTATTGGAGCTGCAGACCAACACCAGCCTGTAATCATTTCTGCTCAGTGCATTTTGACGCTGAAAATACTGCTCCACTTTGTAGCTCACTTCGTAGGCAAGTTGGTCCACATAGAGCATTGCGTATATCTTCTTTCCCCTGTAGCCAGCAGAAAGACAGCGCCTGAGGAAAAGTTCCACTTCTTCATATGGAGTGGAAGAACTACAGATGAGTACTTCATCGTAGGTTGGTAGAGGCTCATTCTTGCTGCTCATGTAAATTGAAATGCATGTCATTAGAATTTCTTCAGATGGGCAGATGATTAGATTTGGTCTTCCAGTAGTCATTCCATTAGGAAGTTCCCTCTGAATATTGCTTGTTTTCCCATCCTGTTTGGAATCCCCCTCATATTCACTGGGGATGTTGGCTAGAATTTCAAGAAGATATCCAAGGCTTCTGACATCAAGGAAGTGTGGCAGGAAATTCTTCATGTCTCGCATGTAAGCGTTCCAAATCACATCGAGCTTTTCTGACCCATTAGCATTCCCCAAGAGATTTTCCAAGTTGTCAAACGATGGGAATGGCTCCTCAGTATTCAAATCATTTTCAATCATGCTGGGAACTTTCACAAATGTTTGAAATTCTAAGTCATCATTTTGCTCAAGGTCCTTCTTATTTATTTCGTACTGAAGCATGTGCCAAGCTTGTGCCACATCCGAAACAGAGCAATTAGGTTTGATAAAGGAGAGCATCATAAGAACTTGATCTTGTATATCAGTCACATTGTTCTGTCTGAGCTGACTGCACAGGTAGACCACCTGTTCTGCAGTGAAATAGTTTAAGTAGTAATGCTGAGATCTCTGCTTGTCCATAAAAGTCTTCCAAAAGCATAGGCAGCTTTCCATTTTCTTACAGACTTCTGGCAACTTTTCTGTGACATCACCTTCCACCACAAGGCCACTGACAACACTCCCTAAGTTGAAGTCCATTATGATGCATGCATCTTTACTATTACAGTTGACCTTTGCCTTCCAGTGTCTGAACAATGGATTTCCAGCAACAAACAAATCAATAAAAGCAGAGGCTAACCTCTGTACATTGGTAAAGACCTGGAAACAGGAAAGAAGTTCAGGAATAATTGCAGAGATAATTACAACAACCATATGGTGAAAGACAACAGAAGAGTTAAAAGGTGGAAAATCACCTCTGCAAATTGATTGACTTGTAACTGGCCTTGATCTCCTTTGCCAGACATTAGCATCAATTTATTCTGAAGTTCCCTGAGGTCTTCAAAAGTATAAATACGTGCCTCATTGTGCTCTTCCGTAATATGTAACTTCAGAATATCTTCCAAGCATATCTGAAAAAAAAGCAATATTCAAGGGTTGATATTTCTGCATAAGGATAAGTATTATCTGCATCAATTATACTATTCAACAGCAGAGAGAGAACTAAAATAAACAATGTGCTAATGAAGTATTTCGCTGCTCTTCAAGGAGACTCAACTGGAAAATTCAGCTAAAGCCAACTTAAGGTGGGAGCTGTGTTTTGGAAACTAATAACTGTTTTTTTTTGTTTTGTTTTTAGCTGGTCCAAGAGAGTTAATAAATTGATCAACTGGATTATCAGATGGTTGGCAGCTCGATAAGCTTGCAGACCATCTTAGACAAGCAACAATCCAGCATGACTACTTTAAATCCAACTGGTAAACTGGTGCACCTAGAAACCAGTTAGAATTGTACAAAACACACCTGCCACTTTAATCTGTTAACCTGCAGCCGATGCCATTGCCCATATAAGGGATTTCCTGGAACGTCCTTTACTGTGGCTGTTTCAACGTGATTACGTAATGTGTGGCGGATCGCAGAGCTAGTGCAAGACAAGTATTTGTGATTAAAAAGTATATAAAAGAAGTCACTATCTGGAGAAAAATCCTGGAATGTTTTCCTCAAAAACCTTAATTTCTTTTCGACTGAAGAAAGAAAGACATGAATATCTTGGATGACGTGGGGGAGAGTATATTATCAGGAAATTTTTAAGTGAACTACTCCTTTAACAGTTTTTTAACCTGTTATCTTTCTCCACTGCTTTTGAAAAAAAGTATGATCTTATTTGAAGGCAGACACATGGCTGTTTATTGCAAAGTCAGAATTAATGATGGTCATAATAGACAAAAGTGTTATAAATAGCTTCAAAATGTTGTTAGAAATGTTTTTTTCTGAAATATCTTTATTAAAAAATAAA
The DNA here is from genome assembly GCA_021464565.1 of Rutilus rutilus. Taxonomy (NCBI): domain Eukaryota; kingdom Metazoa; phylum Chordata; class Actinopteri; order Cypriniformes; family Leuciscidae; genus Rutilus; species Rutilus rutilus. Next base: position 73,670,461 of record JAJAQA010000001.1, read on the forward strand.
ACTGAAGCTGGCATTGTTTTAATCTAGAAACGCACTGCAGCTAAAGCCACATGTCTGACCTTGTTATATTTCAAGTCTGAAGATAATTCTAAAACTCTGAAATGTATTAAATGTTTTTTAAGACCATGTCAGGTGATTTTATTTTGAGAAGACTCTAAAATGCTACTGATGTTTATTGTCATGTTATAAGCATCCATTCACTGCCTTGTCTCTATTGTTTTGTGGTGCACACTTCCCATTCAGTTTCAGTCTCCCCTGCACACATTCACACCTCTCCAGACCTGGTTATAGCTCTAATTATTATTCTTTTTAATATATTCTCTATATTTTTATTATAATTACTGACAACTTTGTTCACACAGTTTTAACCCCTCATTTCTTTGATCAAAGTTCTCACTTCACCTTCTTTAAAACTGTATCAAATGCCCTTCTTGAAAAAGTAAACATTTCAGTGAGCTTTACTATTTAAACATTTTCATAAAAAAACATATTTGCTCAGCTGGGTGGCAGCAGGTAGCATGTTAGCTTAACACACCATCAATACACGACATTTTATGAGATTAAAATCATGTTTTTGCTTTATATACTTTATATAATATTATATTATATCATATATACTTACTTTATAATGCAACTCAAGAGTTTTAAATAACCTTATGTGATCTGATGTGGCTTCAGATAAAAAAATCAGACAGAAAATATATTATTTTATAGTATTTTGCACAATGATAAAGGCTACTTCGATTAGCATTGCATTATAAATATAATCTATTATTATGAAAATACCCAACATGGCTTGAAGAACACAAATCATATATCTCTGCAATAATGTGTTTATTTTCTCCAAAACGTCTTTATCCTCATGTTACAGCGATCTCTGGAAGCCTTGTTTAAAGGTGAACTAAGTAACTTATTTACCTTAACTGAACAGCTTCGAAGTCATTGGAATGGTTATATTACTTATTTCGGGTTGAATGGTGGTCGTTTCGCATCCCCCTGGTGCCCGTGAGCGGAAAATCCACACTTGCAAGTTTGAGCCGGCGGGCCGCTGGCCGCCGCGTCAGGAAGTATCGCGTGATATCAGGTCTCGCGATGTAAACAATTGCTTTACGGCCAAAAGAAATCTGCTAAAATGCTGTCATTATTGCGCTCCCTCACGCTGTTCGAACCCGAATGAAGAAGACGTTTTAAAGAATGTCCCATCTGCTTTGATGTCGTTGATCTACTAGCCATGGTGACTGAGAATTACCAAAGAGTTTTTACAACAGTGTTGTCAAATATCTATTCCGAAGCTGTGGGGGGGAGCTCTAGAGAGAAACCTGCGAGCAAAACGAGAGAATACAGTGAAGAAATCCTGAATCTACTGAGCCCTGCTTTAAGTAAAGGATTTGCTGGAATGTCACATGATTATGGCTGTTCAACACGAGTCTCGTTTGTGGAACGTGTATGGCTGTGCACCTTCCAGCTTTCAGTATAAATGAATCACAGTACATGAGACTGTTTAGTGGTACTGCACAGTCAAAGCTCCGCATTTTAGGTAAAAATTTATTTGACATTTGACATAGACATATGAGAATCTATCTATATTTCTCCAAATCTGCACGCTTTTGAACTAAAAGCCCAGAGGGACGTTGTTTTGTCAAGAGCTTTCATGATGTCCTCGTATATCTTAAGAGGTTAAACTGGTTTTGACCGAAAAAGCATACTTTTATAAAAAAAAAAAAAAAAAAAAAAAACCATGAGTATTTCAAAAATTGTGTGCTTCATCAGTGTAAGTAATGTAGTAAGGACAAACCTTCTTTTGATTTTGTGCACTGAGAATGTAGATGCCGTTTGTGTTGATAGCTGATGCCAGAGACAGAGATGATATTTCCACTGAACCATGGCTGTCCTTGACTGTCTTCAACCATTCAATGTGTCTTGCAGAGTCACACTGAAACCAGAGGAAATATTGATGAACAAGAATGTGACAAATACTGCTTTCTTTTTCTGTTTTTTAAAGCTAGCAGATTCTCTCACCAATTTCTTTGGAAGGTTGGGGTCATTGTCAAGTGCCCTCCAAAGTTTCGTCAGCATCTCTTTAAAATGATTGAAGCCATCATCTGGCTTCAAATCATAGAGCATTGAGGAGTATCCAAGAACTGCATCATGAAAACAGGCCACACGATCCACTTCCATATCATTCTCTCCGGCAGAGATTGAAGCCAAATCCACAAAGACTTTCAACCCATTGATGTCTGCAGTAAAAAGAGGGATACAATTTGCTTACAAAAGAGCATAAAAATGGTAAAAATCACATACAATTACTATTTCAAAAACACATTTATTTACCTCTAAGAGCATCTTTAACCCAAATAACAAAATTCTTTCTGAGGCCAAGCTTCTGAAGGCACAGTCTACGGGAATCTGTGATGTCCACAAGCACAGTTCTTGCCTGCATCAACTCATTGTCAATGCTGTCAAGACGCTCCTTATCCATGTGACTCTGAAAAAAAGCCTTGTGGGTTTACCATATTCCTTATTTATCTTTGATTAAACAAAATGCACTTATGATGACAAAATATGATGACTTACAGTAGGAAGGATCTTCTCCAAGACTTGAAAGTCTCCTTCCAGGCAAAGCGTCTCTTTGACCATCTTGACCACCCGAGCCGACTCTACTGCCAGATGAAGCTCATGGTACTGCTCGATCTGCTGGATTCTTGTCTGGACCCATTGCTGGTCATCCAAACTATCCATTTGGCACATGATTGCAACTTCTGCAGCCAGTTCTTTATATTTTCCCTTGTAGATTCCGAATCTTAAATCAATAGTTTCAAAAGTGATGCTGCCATCTTTAAGCCCTGTGTATATATTTTTGTAGGCATTGTAGCATGGTTTAAATATGTCACTGACAATCATTTTGGGTGTGACAACCAATTCGCCCTCTGAAGGAATTGCTTGACATTTTTTAGCAAACATTTTTGCCTCATGAACCCAACACTTTTTGAAGACGAATCTGTCTTTGAAGGTGTTTAGGTCCACTGCCATAGATCGAACATCATCTTCAAGCTCCAAGTAGTTGACAACCCTTGACATCGCAGAGGGATTTGGATTGAATGAATGAACATCCACAAACTTGTCAAGGTCCATCTCATCAATGTCAATATGGTGTTTTTCTTCCAACCCTTCAAATTCAACTGAAAAATAGAAGCAATGTAGAAATTTTAATTAAAATATCTACTGTATATAAAAGTCTGTTAATCTGTTATTGTCAGGTGAGAGAGCTAATACCCCTGACATGTTCCTGTAGACTGTGGCACATTGTAATGAGAGCATCCACCAGTGATCTCTCATGACTGATAGCCTCTATCTCCTCTTGTCTAGTCTGAAGAAGCCTCCTCATGGCATTGGTGTCATTGTATTGTTCATTTTCACAAAAACAGCCTGGAAAAACAATAAGTTGTTGACTAATCACATTACCATACATAACAGGGAGAAATCTAAGTTATTTACCTAATTTATGCAGCTCAAAGAAAGCACTCTTGTTTTGCAGGATGTGATTGAGAAGCTTTATCTTTATTTTCCCTGTTACAAGTTTATTTAAAATATTTGTGAATGAAGAGATTGCCATGTCAAATTTCTCTTTAGCTTCTTCAGAAAGCTGACGGATCAGTTTTTCATCAGCACCTACAGAGCAAAATATTTAATATTTTAACATTATATAAACATTACTATATATATACTGTGTATGTGTGTATATATATATATATATATATATATATATATATATATATATATATATATATATATATATATATATACAAATATACAAATACACATACATAGACAAATTCTGGTGCACTATGCAGAGGGAATCCATACAATACCATGAAGCTGAAAGATATTTTTGGCTGCTGTCCAGCCCAGAAGATGTTTGAGAATATCATCTTCGTCCTCCAGATAGGTTCCTTTATCATCTCTTGGCCAGGACTTTAGGATGATGGTAGACACAAGTGATTCATTTTTCCAGTTGATGTGGAAATTATTCAGTTTCTCCAAAAGTTCCCCCTCAGTTTTAGCCTGTTAAAAAAAGTCTATACTGTAAGTTTTTCTTCATGTTTTTTATCTTATTAAAAGGTATGGAACTTGGCAAAATAATAAGAAATCCATGCAGACGATTGATCAATGTATTGCTCAAACTCTCAATGAACAGCAAACTCTACACCATATTAATTTCCATCTCTATGTGTTAATAACTTTGTAAATGGATAGTTCACCAAAAAATTAACTGTCATAATTTACTAACTCTAGGTGTGTGGCCCGATTCAAAGTTGACTTTTTGTAGATAGATAGTGTAATGTATTGTCAATAATATGGCAATGTTTCTTTAAGTGGTGCTTCAGCCTCCGTATTTATTGTTATGACTACTCCCTCTGATTTATGTTCCGGTGCTGAGGAATAAACAACAGTGAGCATGGCTCGGTACTGAAATTCTGTGTCAGTCGTATTATTTTACATGGTGTCAGAAGTCTGTCAGGAACAGATAAGAATGGCATTATCACAGTTTGATCACCCTAGGATCGACTGGGATGCTCCTGATCTGTACCAAGAGTTTGAAGATTTCGGAGTCACGTCACATTCGTTTTTGACGGCCCGCTAGCAGAGCAAACAGCGAAGCAGCGTGCAGGCTGGCTGGGCACGTGGATCGGCGAGCAAGGTAGAGAGATATACAAGACTCTGCACTGGGGCGAAGGTGAGAGAGATGACCCGTGCAAAGTTATGGATAAATTCGCCAACTATGTAAGGCTGAGAAAAAACAAGAGAATAGCTAGACATCGCTATAAGCAAAGAAAGCAAGGAGTCACTGAAAGTTTTGATAAAACGAGAGCATTACCCAATGTGCACCATCGAAGAGATTGTATCTGCAATGCCTGGTGCTAAAGTTTTTTTTCAGTCTTGGATGCTAAATCTGGCTTCCTACAAATAGAACTAGATGAAGCATCATCACTGCTGACCACCTTTAACACGCCAATTGGTAGATTTAGGTGGCTTAGACTTCCTTTTGGCCTAAAATGCTCACCAGAATTTTTCCAGCGCATTATGGATGAAATGCTTGAGGGCATCAGCGGCGCAATCAATGTCATGGATGACATCCTTATTGCAGCACCTTCAGCCAAGGAGCATGATGAGATCCTTCAAAAAGTAATTCAGAGAGCAACAAGCTATAATCTGAGTCTCAACTTTGATAAATGCCACATCAAGAAATCTTCCGTGCCCTACGTCGGACACCTGATAACATCAGACGGTCTGAGGGCAGACCCAGCGAAGATAGAAGCTGTTAAGTCCATGCCAGAACCAGCAGACAAGGATGGTGTCCGTCGTTTCCTGGGTTTCGTCACCTACCTGTCGAAATTCTTGCCAAACCTCAGCGAAGTTGACGCTTTTATGAGGCAGCTCCTGAAAGCGGACGTTGAATTTGAATGGCAACCAGCACAACAGCAAGCCTTTGACAAACTCAAGGACTTATGCACGAAGTCGCCTGTGCTAAGTTTTTTTGATCCGTCCAAACCTGTTGAGATATTCTCCGATGCCAGCAGCAACGGCCTCGGTGCAGTTCTACTGCAAGACAGTCATCCAGTTGCATTCTCATCCAGGTCACTGACAGATACCGAAACTAATTGAGAAAGAGATGCTCTCAATAGTTCATGGTTGTGTCAAGTTCCATAATTACATATTTGGAAACTACGTCACAGTATACAACGACCATAAGCCTCTGGAAGACATTTTCAAAAAGCCACTGCTCTCTACCCCAATGCGGATACAGAAAATGCGTCTTCGTCTGCAGTGGTATGATCTGACTGTTAAATACAGACGAGGAAAGGACATGGAACTGCCGGACACACTGTCTAGAGCTCAGCTGCCAGAGAACAAGCTAGAGATGGAGGGCTTTGAGTGTATCTCAATGCTCAACTTCGTTTCAGTCAGTGAGCAGAAGTATATAGAGCTCCAGAACTGCACAAAAAATGAGCTCAACTGCCTCCAGAAAACAATCCAGCAAGGCTGGCCAGACCACAGGCGTGATGCACCTAATGCAGTACAACCATATTGGGACTCTCGAAGCCAGCTTGCAGCTTCAGATGGTGTTGTTTATAAAGGCCTGCGTATAGTGGTACCCCCTTCTATGCGAGAACACATGCTGAAGCTTATACATCAGTCTCACTTAGGAATAGTGAAGAGCAAGCAGAGAGCTCGTGAGGTCCTGTACTGGCCAGGCATGAGTTCTGAAATTGAACAAATGGTGAAGAACTGCGGCAAGTGTGCAGACTTTCAGAACCGGCTGCCTAGGCAACCACTAAAACCAACAGAAACACCTGATCTTCCATTCGAAGAAGTAGCTTCCGACCTGTTTGAGTTTGAAGGAAACAATTACGTTTTGCTGGTGGATTACTACTCAAAATTAATCTAAGTAGATAAGTTGAAAGACCTACATAGTCGTGCTGTCATAGAAAAGCTTAAGGCTCAGTTCAGCAGACATGGCATCCCCACCATCCTTCGAACAAACAATGGTCCACAATATGCAGCGGATGCGTTCAAGGATTTCTGCCAAAGTTATGGAATTGTGCACAAGACATCATCACCAAACACGCCACATTCCAACGGTGAGACAGAGCGTGCAGTCCAGACTGTTAAGAAACTTTGGTCCAAGGCTACAGATAAACACCTTGCGCTGCTTGACTACAGAACAACGCCAACAGAGTAGTCAGTCAGTAGGCCTGTCACCAGCTCAACTGCTCATGGGCAGACGGCCCCGTAACAACCTGCCTGCTGCTCGTCTGTCACTCACACCAGCAGCGTACGACCCCCTCAAAGTTAAACAGCATCTAAACGAAAGCAAAAACATTCAGAAGTTTTACTACGACCGCAAAAGGGCAAGTGGCCCTTGTGCAGCCCTGAAGCCTGGGTGCAACCACACGCCGGCAGTCTCAAGTGGTCTCCTGGAGTCGTAGTGAAAGAGCATTGTGCCCCAAGATCTTATGTTGTGGACTGTGGAAGTAGAGAGTACCACCGCAACATTCAGCATCTTCGTAAAAGCACAGCAGCTGCTAACGAGTCCCGTCACAGGCTTAGTGATGATCAATGGACAGAAGTAGTAGAGTCAGAAAGTGTTGAGGAGCTAAAGTCTGTGGATCGTCCTGGTTCCTCACAAACATCTCCTACAGAGCTAGGGGCTGCTAAGCAGTCGCTGCCAACTGGGCAGTACACTACCAGACAAGGCAGAGTTGTGAAGCCTCCTGACAGGCACTGCTTGTAGTTAGGGAAAGGCGTGGTAAAGACACCTTTTGGAAGTGATGTGCTAGAAACCTTCCTAGTTACTCATGTTGTTGTTCATTGCTGTAATAATTTTGTCAGTGACTAATTTGAATACAAAGAAAGTGTTAATGTTCTTGATTATAGGGATGTGCAAGTTTTAGGCAAAATTCCATGATATATATATATATATATATATATATATATATAAATAAAAAAAAGTTAATTTGGTAATATCTGTTTAAGTGCACAAAGTGGTTGTTAGCTTGGTTATTGCTTTATGCTTAGGAGGGGAGATGTAATGTATTGTCAATAATATGGCAATGTTTCTTTAAGTGGAGCTTCAGCCTCCGTATTTATTGTTATAACTCCTCCCTCTGATTTGTGTTCTGGTGCTGAGGAATAAACAACAGTGAGCATGGCTCGGTACTGAAGTTCTGTGTCAGTCCTATTATTTTACAGATAGGCGTTAATTTTTCTCAAGAAAAAAAAAAAAAATCACCTCATGCTGTAAGTACATAGCTGGTAGTATTATTTAAGGTTAAAAATAACTCAAAATAAATATTTTTTTTTATTATAATAACAACTTTATTTAATGATATAAGTAAAAATATAATAAATATGTAATATAGCACACATATTTAGCAAAATACTCTCTATAGCTCTTTTTTTCTAGCCAACTAACCTGCTATAGTCTATATTATGGTCATTAAATGGCTTTCCTGAGGTAAATGTGACATAATTGTTCTGTCTTATTGACCCCTTTCCGCAGATGAAAAACACTGATTGATCGATATTATGTGAGGAATATACATTTCGGTAAGTTGTACGGTATCTTTCAAAATTGTTCATTCATGTTTATTTAATATTAGCTAGTAGAGATGATCGGGTCACGTGCCGCTAGGGATCTGTCACGTCACATTTACATGCGCCAAAACGGTATTTATTGTTTGAATTTCGTAATAAAAGTGACAGAATCTGAGAGCTGAGATTTTTTATATCATAAGTAACCTGCTCTGTCTAGTCTGTCGGTCTCCGTGTCCTCTTTGCTTCGCGATTTTTCGAGTCTCACGGTGAATGCGTGAGAGGTGGCAGGTCTGGTGGAGTAATTTTGATTATTTTACTGCTCGCCAAATCATGATCGCGCTGACTCTGATGTGATACCCGCAAATAGACAATGAGAGCAAGCAAGCTTCACCTACCAGATGTTGCGTGCTTCTATAGCTGAAACTTAGCAGCCACAAACATGCCACAAAAGTCGCATCTATGCAATCTTCTCAGCTAAATGGATTGCGTTGTCACGGTTTATAAATTCACTGTCTCCTTTCGTCTCATCTTGCATTGTGTGTGTGTGTGATCAGCGCGCCAGCTGCAGCTAATTAGCTAACCCTATTTAGTCCCTCTGTTTTCACCTTGTCTTTGTCAGAGCGTTGTGGATGTTCCCGTGTGTGTTCCTGCCTGTTTCCAGTTCCCGTGTGTTGCCGCTTGTCACCGTCTCCTGTGTTCATCGTTGTTCCTGCACTTCAGTTTTCCACGCCATCCACTTCCTGGTTGTCGGTTTCCGTTCCGTCTCTGTTTCCTATCATCTTCACCATCTCTCACCGGAGAGCATCAGGCTGTTCTCAGCATCCCTGTGCTACCAAGTGCCTTCACTGGACTATCACCCATCATCACTCAACCTGCATCTGACCAACACTCTAAATAAACCTTTATTTGACTTGCACTTGAATCCTCGTGTCATTTCCTGACAAAACGCTCTGACCAACATGGATTCAGCAAGTACTTCAAATCTGTGTGAGTTCCTGTCACACTACACTTCCAGAATGGATCTACAGGAGGAAGATCTGACCAGCACAGGACGAGCAATACAAACCTTGGTAGCACAGGTGTCCAAGCTCACCCAACAGCTTCAACATCTAGCTTGTTCCACTGCGCCCAGCCCACTGCCTGTTCCCCTCACACTACCAGCATCCAGCCGCCCACCTGAACCTCGCCTGCCTACCCCAGAGTCTTATTCTGGTGAGCCGAACTATTGTAGAGCATTTTTAACTAAATGTTCCATGTTCTTTTCCCTCCAACCACAGACTTTCAGCACGGAGGAATCCAAGGTGGCTCTTGTGCTCACACTACTATCAGGACGGGCAGCTCTGTGGGGAACGGCGGTGTGGGAAAACCAACATCTATGCTGTTCCTCATTCCAGGCACTTTCGAGAGAGATGAGACGTGTTTTTGAGCGGGCGGTTGCTGGACGGGAGGCAGCTTGTCAACTTGCTGACCTTCGCCAAGGCAATCGCTTGGTGTCGGAGTACTCAATCAACTTTCGAACCCTGGCGGCCGAGTGCCACTGGAACGAGGAAGTGCAGTGGGACATATTCCTGCATGGGCTGGCTGACCGCATCCTAGAGAAGATCATCATCCTGGACCTGGCGCTGAGGGTGGACACTCACCGACTGGCACACGAACCAGGACGGCCCAGCTTTCCGTGAGCATCGGATGCCCTCAGGCCAGCGCCGGCGATGCGGTCAGCCCCGTTCTCGATCTCAAGCCCATGCAGAAGGGTAGAGCTCGGCTTTCCCGGGAGGAGAGAGAGCGACGGAGGTCCAGGGGTCTGTGCCTCTACTGCGGTGGAGCCGGACACTTCCTGAAGACCTGCCCTTCACGACCAAGCTCTACAGTAAACAGGAGGCTACTGTTGGGCGGGATCTCCGTCTGTAAGACATCATCCTCTATTCTCCTCCCGGTAAGACTACTTTGGGCAGCCCGGTCCCACACCTGTCAGGCTCTTCTGTACTCTGGGGCGGAGGGAAATTTTGTGGACTATACACTAGCACAGAGACTCAAGATGCCCGTCTCCTCTCTCAAGAACACCATTTCAGTCAGTGCACTCAACGGTCAAGAACTCCCCGCCACACCACTTACCACCTACCCCTCTGACACCCATCTGGCAACCACTCAGAACAAGCATCATTTCTCCTCCTGGACTCACCCCTGGCTCCCATTGTCCTCGGCCACCCTTTGCTGGTCCAGCATAACCCGAGGTTTGACTGGGGACACCATTCTGTCTCATCTTGGAGCACTCAATGTCATTAGTCTTGTCTTGTGTCTGCCTGTTCGTCTGTGTCTAGTTCTGTTTTTCAGGAGGAGAAAGTGAATATATCTAATGTGCCCGCAGAGTACCTCGACCTGAAGGAGGTGTTAAGTAAGTCCCGTGCTGCTTCTCTCCCTCCGCATCGTCCCTATGACTGTGCTATAGATTTACTCCCAGGTAAGTCTCCGCCTAAGGGCAAGCTTTACTAACTTTCTGTTCCGGAAAGGGAGGCCATGGATAAATATATTTCTGATTCTCTAGCCTCCGGATTCATCCGCCCTTCCTCTTCTCCAGCGGGGGCGGGGTTCTTTTTTGTGGGGAAGAAGGACGGCTCTCTGCGACCGTGTATTGATTACCGAGGGTTGAACAACATTACGGTAAAGAATACTTATCCTTTGCCGCTGATGTCTTCAGCCTTCGAGCAGTTGCAGGGATCCTCCGTCTTCACAAAATTGGATTTACGTAATGCCTATCATTTGGTTCGCATCAGGAAGGGGGATGAATCGGAAACCGCGTTCAACACCCCCAGGGGCCATTTTGAATACTTGGTTATGCCGTTTGGGCTGTCCAACTCCCCAGTAGTTTTCCAGGCACTCGTCAATGACGTGTTGAGAAATATGGTAGATCAGTTCATATTTGTCTACCTGGATGACATATTGATTTTTTCTTCGTCTCTCCAGGAACACGTTCAACACATCAGACGAGTCCTTTAGAGGTTGCTAGAGAATGGGCTTTTTGTCAAGGTGGAGAAATGCGCTTTTCATGCACAGTCTGTTCCTTTCCTAGGTTACATCGTCTCTTCTGAGGGATCCTGACAAGGTTAAGGCTGTGGTAGACTGGCCAAGTCCAGATTCCCGTAAGGCCCTACAGAGGTTTCTGGGGTTCGCCAACTTCTATCGGCGTTTAATTGGCAACTTCAGCCAACTAGCCGCGCCTCTGACCGCCTCCATCTCCTCCAGAATGACGTTCAGGTGGTCCGATACAGCCAAGTCTGTATTCGTCAACCTCAAAAGTCGCTTCGTTTCGCCTCCCATCTTAGTCGCCCCTGATACCTCAAGTCAGTTTGTGGTGGAGGTCGACGCGTCAGAGGTGGGGGTAGGTGCAGTTCTATCCCAACGTTCTTCCTCAGATGAAAAGATGCACCCTTGCACGGTTTTGTCCCACCGTTTATCACCTGCCGAATGTAACTATGACATTGGTAACAGAGTTGTTGGCCGTCAAGTTAGCGTTGGAGGAGTGGCGTCATTGGTTAGAAGGGTCGGGGGTACCTTTTATCGTTTGGACCGATCATAAGAACCTTGAATATATTAGATCTGCTAAAAGACTCAACTCCAGGCAGGCTCGGTGGGCACTTTTTTCGGACATTTTGACTTTTCTCTCTCGTACCGCCCCGGGTCCAAAAACATCAAACCCGATTCTATATCTCGCATTTTTGATCCATCCGAACGCCCAGTTACTCCCGAGTGCATTTTGCCCGAGAAGATAGTTATCTCCACACTCACATGTGAGGTCGAATTGAAGGTCAAGTCGGCCTTAGAAGGGGTAACGCCTCTGCCCGGTTGCCCACCGAGTCGATTGTTTGTACCGGAGGAGTTACGGTCCGAAGTCATTCGATGGGGTCATTGCTCCAACATTGCTTGTCATCCAGGAGTAAACTGGACTAGCTGTTTAGTAAAGCAACGATTCTGGTGGCCATTAATGGCTCGCGACATACGCAGTTTTGTTTTGGCTTGCTCAGTTTGTGCCATTGGTAAGACGTCTAACCAACCTCCTGATGGGTTACTCCATCCGTTGTCTGTCCCTTTGAGACCCTGGTCCCACATAGCACTAGATTTTGGCTCTAATGGCATGACGGTTGTTTTAACCGTAGTGGACCAGTTCTCGAAGGCGGCACTTTTCATCCCCTTGCCCAAATTACCTTCAGCCAAGGAGACAGCGGTGACTGTTGTAGACCACGTCTTTCATTTACATGGCTTCCCGATGGACGTGGTCTCCAACAGGGGGTCCCAATTTGTGTCCAAATTCTGGAAAGAGTTCTGTAGATTACTAGGGGCTACAGTCAGTCTGTCTTCGGGTTACCATCCCCAGAGCAATGGTCAGACCGAGCGAGCCAACCAAGATTTGGAGAGAGTGTTGCGATGTTTGGTGTCCAAGAATCCTTCATCCTGGAGCCAACAACTTTCTATGGTATGCAGTATGCACATAACTCGTTACCAGTGTCATCCACGGGCCTCTCTCCGTTTGAGTGTAGTCTAGGGCAGTGGTTCCCAAACCTGTCCTGAAGGACCCCCAACACTGCACGTTTTCTTTGTCTCCCTAATCAAACACACCAGATTCAACTCATCAGCTCATTATCACATGGGTTAATGAGCTGATGAGTTGAATCAGGTGTGTTTGATTAGGGAGACAAAGAAAACGTGCAGTGTTGGGGGTCCTTCAGGACAGGTTTGGGAACCACTGGTCTAGGGTACCAGCCACCAATTTTTCAGAGTCTGGATTCCTAAGTCGCAGTCCCCTCTGCTAAGGCCGATCGCCACCGGTCAAGGCCTCCCGTATACGTTGTGGGTCAAAAAGTGTGGCTTTCTACCAAGAATATTCCGCTTCGTGTCTAATAAGCTAGTTCCCAAATTCATCGGCCCGTTCACTGTCACCAAGATCATTAGTCCGGTGACAGTCTGCCTCAAACTTCCTCCGGCGTACAGCAGAATTCACCCCGCCTTTCATGTCTCCAAATTGAAACCTGTTTTTTGTTCTCACCTTAATCCGCCGGCCCCGGTTCCCCCACTGCCGCAACTCGTAGACGGGGAACCTACGTATTCGGTCAATCGTATTCTGGACTCGAGACGCGGATTCCAATACCTGGTGGACTGGGAAGGTTACGGTCCGGAGGAGAGAAGTTGGGTTCCTGCTAGGATCAGACCCTTATTGATGATTACAATCAACAGGTAGGTTCTTCTAGGAGCGCCAGGAGGCTCTCCTAGGGGGAGGGGTACTGTCACGGTTTATGAATTCACTGTCTCCTTTCGTCTCGTCTTGCATTGTGTGTGTGTGTGTGTGTGTGCATGTGGGCGGGGTCGCTGATTGCTGCAGCTGATCAGCACACCAGCTGTGTCTGATCAGCGCGCCAGCTGCAGCTGATCAGCTAACCCTATTTAGTCCCTCTGTTTCCACCTTGTCTTTGTCAGAGCGTTGTGGATGTTCCTGTGTGTGTGTTCCTGCCTGTTTCCAGTTCCTGTGTGTTCCCGCTTGTCGCCGTCTCCTGTGTTCATCGTTGTTCCTGAACTTTTCCTATCTGTTTCTCTGTTTCCTATCATCTTCATCATCATCTTCACCATCTCTCACCGGAGAGGATCGGGCTGTTCTCAGCATCCCTGTGCTACCAAGTGCCTTCACTGGACTATCACCCATCATCACTCAACCTGAATCTGACCAACACTCTAAATAGACCTTTATTTGACTTGCACTTGAATCCTCGTATCATTTCCTGACATGCGTTTGCTTTGAATAGCTTTGTTTTTAATCTTTTTTCTATTTTCCCTGCCATTTATATTGCTTAATACAATTTAATCATCACAATATATCTGTTTTTTATATATCTCTATATGTTTAGCATAGCCTTCTCTGACAGCACAAGGGTTTTACATGTCATAAATGCAGGGAAATAGACAGGCTGATGGATTAACCCTCTGGGGACCACAAACGCGCCCACGCGTTTTGCTCGTTTTTTTTTTTTTTTGCAATGAAAATAAACACTAAATGCTCTGTTAATTTTGATCTTTCATTTTCGTGTAATACATCAATCGATCCTGTTCAGTTTCAATTTTTTTTCTGTATACTCACAATAAAAATAAAGTGTTTTGCTTTTTGACAAATAAAGAAAAATTAACATGATGCGATTTCTGCCTTCTCTCTGTCAGTAAACTCCCATTTGAAACGCGTTCGAAAATGATCTATAACTCCGCGAAAATTCAGTCAAATGGGCAAACAGACCCACGGGCATAAAGCTTGAGATCGCATCTGTTAAATGAAGTAACTTATATAAAAAACAAATATTCTCAGCTTCTGTAATCTGTATAAAAAGAGAGCGACTCCTGTCGAGCTCATTACGAGCTAATTCACAGTAATGTGACCTCTCCCCGGAGAGCGCGTGCTATTCAAACGCAAATTCTGAGAACTATTTCAGTCTGTGAAACGCCCACATCAGCTGTAAACAAAGCGCGTCGCGACTCCTCGCGAGTGAGACATTATAGCCTACCTTATGGAGAAAAGTTTCCTCAGAACAGTGCTGATATGAGGAGCAATATCTCCTGATATGAGGAGCAGATCCCGCTGAGGAGTGAGGTAGGCTGTTTTCTTTTCTCAAGTGTGGAATAACGCTATGGAATAACGTTAGTGTAGGCCTATGTAAACCGCAAAAAGATTAATCGCATTTCTATAATATGACTCGCCTTTCTGTGAGATGAATGAAGGGGACATATTTGTAAAGACTGTTTAGCCTAAATATGAATCGCGCGTCTGTGTGTGAAAGAATAAACTGCTTTGCTATAGCCTACTGAGATGAGTAAAAATCGACTGGATCATATGTTGAAATAAAATGTATTTGTATAAGCAACGTATTAAACTGCAAAAAAAATACTATTTTTGTCAAAAATAAATTCATAGACTAAGATGTTAGATGTTCCAATGTTGGCTATATTCAAACTAATGAATACATATGATAAAAAGTAGGCATATAATCTTTTTTTTTTTTCTTTTTTTTTACAAAGAAAGAGTACACTTGAAATATTGTTGAAATTGTAATTATTGTTGTAATCGTAACATTTTTAATAAAATAGCAAAACATATTTACAAGAGAGATGTAAGCGAAATCTTAAATGGTCAATATAAATCTTCTTCTAAATACATCTTTTGTCCTTGCATTGTGGCTCAGTCAGTGTCACACCTGAGTGAATGGCTCATTATGCAGAGTGGGTGGGACATTGTAATCTAAGGTGTAAACTACTCCTCCCCCTCGCATATTGGCTTTCCAAGCAAAACCTGTTTTACACCATTTAAATCAATGTATTTTTTTTGTGAACGATAAAGCAAGACTATTTTTACATCATTTTGAAGCTAGAACTCAAAGGGACAACATCCATTAGTCAAAAGTATTGTGGACACATATTTAATATGCGTTTTGTGGTCTTAATTCAGCAACTTTCATTTTAATTTTTTCTAATAACCATGCATAAACATTATTCTCTTAAAAATACAAACATCTACATACACGTTGCTCGCATATTATGGTAGCCCTGTTTGTGCTATATAGAGTGAATTTACACCTTTGCCATTAACATGTTTATAAATAACTGAAAAAAGCACAAATGTCAAGGCATGTCAGAACATCTCAAGGACCCCAAAAACAGCTTGGTCCCCAGAGGGTTAAGGTTTCTAGAGAAACTAGACATATGCATCAAAACTTTAATCGAGAATAGCAAGAGTGAAAGGGCTTTAGATAGTGCTTTGGATGTGACTAGCTTAGTGAAGGGGCCTGTGCAGCAGGGCAAGTGGGCTCCTGTCTGCCTTGCTGCTGAGTGGTTTGTATCGGTTAGCTCCGTATAGCTTTCTGTTTTGAATCTCTATTTACTATCATTCCTTGTTGTTTACATTGCTAAATATAACTTACTCATCACCATGTATCAGATATTACCTATCACATTAATCTGAAATTGCTAGGTTTTAACTAAATCGTTATCACTAGCACACACACTAGCACTTCGCTAGCCTGTTAACCTGCCATCCGTGCTTGACATCTTTTTCACTCGCGCCTGCCATCCGTGCTTGACGTCTTTTTCACTCGTCCCTTTTACGAGTCCATCAAACGATTGTGGTGAGTTAGATCAATCGACAAAGAAGGTGAGTAATGTATTCTCCTATTATTGCATTTGCACTGCCTGCTACATGTACAGTATAGACTTCTCTGCCAGAGAAGAAAGCTTCAAATGTCATAAATGCAGGGAATTAGTCAGGCTGACGGAAAAGATTTCAGAACTAGAGACACGCAACCAAACTTTAATCGGGGATAGTAAGAATGCAAGGGCTTTTGATACTGCTTTGGATACGACTAGCTTAGTGAACTCTGTATATCAGGGGTCGGCAACAGCCGGCCCATGGGCCCCATGGGCCATGATATCTGGCCCACGCCTGCAGCAAGATTATTTTGCTAGCGGTTGGTTCTGAAATAGACCTGACATGACAGCAAGTTACTCACAAAACTTTGTCTTTAGTGATTTTGCCTTCAAAATAAAAGTATGAGAACGTTTTTGCAGCAATGTTTTATTTTGAGATGAATTAAGAGCTTTTAATTTGAAAAGTTCTGAAATACATTCAAAAGAGTCTGTGGATCGCTATACACACCTCTAAAATAGCCATCATGAAATTGATAATCATGATCATCATCATGATAATATATTCTTTGCAAACAGCGACAATTTCATTGCAGATAAGACACACCAGCTTTGCATTCACAAAACTAAGTAGGATGAACGCATAGTTGTCTTTCCATTCTTCTTTGTATTCCATATTTTCGCTGTCAACTTTCCTCTTTAGACTCTTTGATAGTGCCATTTTCTCTCACCAGCTAGCTTAAATATTAACATCACTCTGCACACGACGTGATAGCAAACCTCCAGCAAGCTAACCATTAACTCTCTGGGGTCAGCGGTCGCGCCGGCGAGACCAGCTAGCTTTTTTTCTTATCAGTTCTTATCAAAATACTCTGTAGATGTAGATTTTGATCTTACATATAAGTGTTATACATCATTCCAAACTGTTAAACGTCTTATTTTATTTTTATATACTCATAATAAAAACAAAATGTTGTGTTTTTCGTAAAAATAAATAAAATAAAAATAATGCGCATTCTGCCATCTCTTTCTATGTGAAGTTCATTCTGAAACACGACAGAAAATGATCTGTAACTGAACGAATGCTTGTCACATTGACACTAGACATGTCTTTACACAGCTTGAAGTCTCTTTTTTTAAATGATGTAAATTATATCAAAAACAAATATTCTCTGTTTAAGTAATCCGTATGAAAGCAACGACATGTACAGTTTCTCCAGCCCATGCTCATTAGCTCTAATGTGACTACACCCACGCGCGCATGAGCGATTGACATGCAAATTGCCCATGTGAAGGAACGCAGAGCTGTAAATGCCCTCATTACCTCTAAACAAAGAATCAGAGACTACAGTACTCCTCTGCTTTTCATCGAGTTTGGAAGACTGTGTTTGTGCTGTGCTGTTTACCTTGGATTTACCTCAGAAGAATTAGAAGAACACGATTTGAAGATGAGAAAGATTTTTTAAGCTAAGACATTTCCACTCATAATCGTAAGCATGTTATTGTTGCATAAACTTTACATTGTAGCTACTAGGTAAACTGGTGCCAGACTATATATATATAGAGTGCTATGCATAAGTTTAGACACCCATGCTAAAGTTGACTAAAAAGAGGAATAAAAAATCATCTTTTGGAAATTGAACTTAATGCCTTAATTAAAAAAAAAAATATAGGAAAAATCCAACCTTTAAGGACACCAATTTTCTTTGTGAATGAATAATGTATCGTAAATAAATAAATGTTTTTCCTTATGTACCCCTATGTTAAATTCCCATAGAGGCAGGCAGATTTTTATTTTTAAAGGCCAGTTACTTCATGGATCCAGGATACTATGCATCCTGATAAAGTTCCCTTGGCCTTTGGAATTAAAATAGCCCCACATCATCACATAGCCTGGAGTACTTTCCATAAGATCATCTCTCAATGCAAATCAAACCAGCTATTAGGCTAACTGAAATAAAACCATGCAAATCTCTAGGTATGGTGAAGGCTATGTGATGATGTGGGGCTATTTTAATTCCAGAGGCCAAGGGAATTTTATCAGGATGCATAGTTTCCTGGATCCATGAATTAACTGGCCTTTAAAAATAAAAATCTGCCTGCCTCTATGGGAATTTAACATAGGGGTGTCCAGACTTATGCACCCTGTATTTTAAGGAATAACATTTATTTATTTACGATACATTATTCATTCACAAAGAAAATTGGTGTCCTTAAAGGTTGGATTTTTCCAAATGCATTAAGTTCAATTTCCAAACGATGATTTTTTATTCCTCTTTTTAGTCAACTTTAGCATGGGTGTCTAAACTTATGCATAGCACTGTATGTATATATATATATATATATATATATATATATATATATATTAGTGCTGTCAAATGATTTAAATATTTAATCGCGATTAATCGCATTAATGCCATAGTTAACTCGCAATTAAAGGCCGTGTTTCAGGGTAAATTTTTCAACGAATTTGTGCAGTTTGCTTGTTGGTAATAAACATATAATACCAAAAAGTAGGTACTCTCACAGCGGTTTGCAACGATTCTCCTTTCCCCCACAATGCATTGCATTACGTCACCTTGGGGAGAGAATTTATCAAAGCCCGCATTGAGAGCGACTAGAGACGAGTGGTAGACGAGAGTATTCAGATAGCACAGATTATAGATAAATAGATAAATACATAGATATAGATAGATAGACTAGATATATAGATAGACAGACAGATAGATAGGCTAGTATAGAGAGAGATTGGCAGACAGCCAGATAGCATAACGTTAGCATAGATAGCTAGCAGCTAGATAGATAAATAGATAGAAATATAGAGTAGGTAGATTGACATCTGGTCGCGGGGTGAGCTCAACGACCAGCGTCCAAAACGCATTTACTCCCCTACAGCACAAGCTTTCCAACGCAGTTTCCATGGGACGGCACCGCCCACACAAGCACCTGCCAAACACAGCGGCAGACACGCGGCGGCTACGTTTGCAACAACAAAAAACAATATTACGTGACAGTTCTCCAGACTTTCAAACTTTCACAGAGACCTCAAAACAGAAAGCACAAATCCTTTCTTTAAAACGAATTTCGTTTTGTATTAATTGTATCTTAATTTTAATATTTATTAAATTTATTTATTTATTATATTTATATTTAAATATTTTTAATAAGTTAATAAACAATTACAATGTCTTATTGCAATATTTTACATATTCATAAACATTACTTTTGATGGATCTTTGAGGCAGCTTTTTAGGTTTATGGCGTTTTGGAAAAGAGCTTCACGTACAAACAACGTTTCACCAAGGCACAGCGGCCCTTCAGCACATAAGAAAAAAAAAAAGAGAGAAAAAGCACGGACTTACTCATTACGAAACTTTGATGTGGTTGAACAGGTGAAACAGTCACAAATTCCTCTGCAACTCAAACTTTCTCAGTACAAGTTATGAAGGAAGAGAACAGCATTACAGTTTTCAGCGCGTCCTCCTCTGATTGCTGTGTTCTGACTGAAAAAGTGCGTGAAGGAGCACATGCGCAAAACATAGGTTTGTAAAATGTGCTTTTTTAAAAAATGACATCATATATCATTTTACAAAACGGTTTTGCGCATGTGCTTCTGCGCGCACTATTTCGAATTTATGTATGCGTTTTTAATGACACGGGACGGGACCATGGGCTGGGCCACTCGGAGGTTGCTTCCGGGAATAGTATTAAAAATCGCATATAATTTATAACATATTATTGTTTCTAAGGTTATAGTGTGCGAATTACAATAAAACACACTGAAAAACAAAACCTCCTCTACTTCTTTGTTCAGGCTGTGATGGGCCATTAGTCATTGGGGGGGTGTCTATGTCACACCCTGGTCTGAATCTCATTAATATTTATAGCCATTACCACTCCCATGCATAAACCTCTTCTGACAAAAAAACTGTTTTACAACGTTTAAATCAATGTATTGTTTTATGAAAACGATTAGGCAGGATGATTTTCACATCATTTTGAAGAAAAAACACTAGGGAACAAGATCCATTAGTCAAAAGTCTTGTGGACACATATTTACTATATGTTTTGTGGTGTTATTTCAGCAACTTTCATTTTTATTTTTTCAAATAACCACGCATAAACATTATTTTCTTAAAAACACAAAGATTTACAAGCATGTTGATCAGATATGATGGTAGCCCTGTTTGTGCTTTATAGAGTGAATTTACACCTTTGCCATTAACATGTTTATGAATAACTGAAAAAACAACAAATGTCAGAGCATGTCAGAACACCTCCAGGGCCCAGAAAACAGCTCAGACTCCAGAGGGTTAACTGACAACACTAATATATATATATATATAGTGGTGGGCATAGATAATTTTTTTTAATCTAGATTAATCTCACTGTAATCTTTGAAATAATCTAGATTAATCTAGATTAAAATAGCTCATTTGAATTCTGCCGAAGGCATTCAGAATATGTATGCTACCCAAATAATGACTAAAGGGCATGTGTTTCTTAAATACAAAGTGACATTTAAAATTACTTGTGAAGAAATGCCAGAGATTTTTTTTAATTACAACTACCATAATAAAGTATGATTTTTATTTTATTTTATTTTTTTTACTTTGAGCAATGATGGAACGTAATGTAAAACCAACGTAATGTTACTTGAAAGCATTATAGCCTACTATTCCTGCCAAACTTCCATGGTTGCAGACAGTTAGTGTTACTACAGTAAATCCATGGTAAATGTTGCAGATCTCTGTGTGGACATGTTTCTTCCTGGCTTCCACGCGCTGTTTGATCCGTTAATAACGGAAAAATGTGAATGTTTCTCACTAGATCTCGCAGCGATGTTATTACTTCTGTGGCGAATTCAA
This sequence comes from Rutilus rutilus, assembly GCA_021464565.1. NCBI lineage: Eukaryota > Metazoa > Chordata > Actinopteri > Cypriniformes > Leuciscidae > Rutilus > Rutilus rutilus. Next base: position 73,691,592 of record JAJAQA010000001.1, read on the forward strand.
ATGATTTATTTAATGGATCTCTTAGCGCTGTGTAGTAACAGTGTCGCTTGATCAAGATCGGCTCGTGCTGCTTTGGTCCAAACTGATAAACGATCCGTCAAACACACAATAACGAGTAGCTCAGTTTCGTTCCGCTTACATTACGTTTACCATTTGATGTCGGACAATGTTGACCCGCCTACATTTGAAATAACAAAATTTTGGTCGGCAGGAAAAATGGTCCATCGAACCGTTCGGTTTGAAAAAGCGTAGGCCTACCGAACACTGAACCGGATTCGGCTAGGTATACATCCACGCTAAAATATTAAGGTGAAAGTCATCATAGCTTGCGTAGTATAGACCCAGCTCCCAACCCAACTTTGAGAATAGATTAACGGCGATATTTTTTTTATCGCCCGATAAGAGTCTCACGTTAACGCCGATAACGGCCCACCACTAATATATATATAGGTTATAGACAAAAAGTGTTATCTGTTAAATACTGTGTTTGTGGATATCTGCTCAAACGTAGATATGTATAATGTGGTAACAATGTTTCATAGTTTGGAGCGGCTCGATCGCTTCAGTAAATGTTCTCCGCACGTGCTGAGTGAGTCAGTCGTGCTTGTGCATTAGGCTTCATGTTTTTACTCCATTCTCATTTCATAACGTCATAACGAATGGAAACATTTGAAGTAACATATGATAATCCATATATTTTTCTCTAGTGTAGTGTTACTGATGTTCCTTTTTAACGATTTATAGGCTGCATGCTATAGGCTATTGTTAATATTATTTTATGCAGCCCTAAACATATATGCCTACAAGGCACAACAAACCTGGTGTTCATATATATATATATATTCTGCCAGTCGAGTTTTCACATGATTATTTATGCCCCAGCCCAGGAGCGCGCAAGACGGTTTCTTTCGGGCTGGAAGATGTGATTTACACTGCAGCGTCCGACTCCGAGGATTTCGGGCCTGCTTTAGCTGATGACGTTCTCCCGCCTAGTGGCCAAGCGCAGCCTACTGCGGCCTACACGGAGTTTATTGAAGTGCTTTCGCACACTACAGAGAAGCTCGCTATCGACTGGCCCGACGAGCCCTGCGAGTCACAATCGTCTAAACTCAACAAAAGATTTTTAAGTGGCCCTAATTCTAGGCCAGAGCGGAGAAAGCTGCCTTTTTTCAGTGATCTGCATCATGAGATCTCCAGATCCTGGAAAAAGCCCTTTTCCGCTCGTCTAACAAATGCGGCAGCCGGTGACTTCACCAACCTTGTTGGTTCTGTGGAGGAGGGCTATTCCGCCATCCCAGCGGTCGAGGACACGTTGGCTACTCACCTTTCTCTGTCGTCTACTCCGTCGTGGAAATCTCGCCCCCTCCATCCCTCTAAACCGTGCAGGACTACTTCCACTCTTATCGGAAAGTCCTACATGGCAGCTGGTCAGGCAGGCATGGCCCTACATACAATCGTTCCCGACCCTCAGGTCAGAATAAGGAGAGCTTGCCCCGATTTACGAGGTTGGGACAGACCGCTGCAAGCGTTTCTGCCCACCTCTCACTTGCTTTCCTTCTCCAACCCTGCCAATTTCGCCGGCCAGCGTGTTTCAAAGTGCAGTTCCTATTCAACCTCGTTCAAACCGCCTGGCACAGGAGGAAGGAGACACGTTAAGCTTTCTCCCCTTGCCTCTGACGCGTTTGATACCTGCCGCTCGCATCCTCGGAGGCACATTCTGTTTTCCTCAGGAGCAGGCAGACCCTGTAATACCGATCCAGGCAGTGGTACCTCTCACTACGTGTCAGGACGCCAAGTGCTCTCCTTCATGTTCGACCACGCCACCCCACAGGAGTCAGCGCGACACCCTAACACAAGTATGTCCTCTGCATTGCAACACTCCGCTTCCTCTATCACATTTCTTTCAAGAATGGAGGCGTCTGCCAGGGGTATCGCCTTGGATCTTCCGTACAGTTTGGCTCGGCTACATGCTTCAGTTCTGTCGCAACCCTTCAACAGGGTTTTTCCAACTGTAGTGGACAGCGCCTCAGAGGCTTCTGTACTACAGTAGGAGATTTCGTCCCTTCTCCTCAAGGGAGCGATAGAAGAGGTTCCTCCGAAGGAAGTCGAGCAAGGCTTCTTCAGCCGTTACTTCCTGGTCCCGAAGAAGGGCAGCGGTCTGCGACCTATACTAGACCTCCGCCGACTGAATTTCTCCCTTTACAAAGGGAAATTCAAGATGTTGACGCTGAAAGCTATCATATCTCAAATTCGGGCGGGGGACTGGTTCGTGACAGTAGACCTGAAGGATGCGTATTTCCATATTCAGGTTGTACGACGAGACAGGAGGTTACTCAGATTCGCCTTTGGAGAAAAGGCGTACCAGTACAGGGTCCTTCCTTTTGGTCTCGCTCTAGCGCCGAGAACATTCACAAAGTGTATAGAAGCTGCTCTGGCCCCGTTGCGGCTCCAGGGCATCCGTATACTCAACTACCTGGACGATTGGTTCCTTTTAGCCCACTCCAGGGAATTAGTGACTCACCACAGGGACATTGTCCTTCGTCACATTCAGTCTCTTGGCTTGAGGTTAAATACAGAGAAGAGTGTTCTTACCCCAGCTCAACGCACAGTTTTCTTAGGGGTGTGCCTGGATTCCGTTCTGATGCAGGCCCGTTTCAGTCTTGTGACATGCTTGGCCCGCTTCACGCTCGGCCATCGTGTTTCTGTGGGCACTTGCCGCAGGCTTCTGGGCCTCATGGCCGCAGCCTCCTCTGTGCTACCCCTAGGCTCCATATGAGACCTTTTCTGTGGTGGATGAAGCTCTCAGGGGCCCGATCCACAGGACCAGCTCTTCGCCTCTTCAGCTTGGAGCTGAGAGATGTTTCCCTGGCCCTTCACTTTCTCCCTTTTCTCGAAGGGCACCATGTCATTGTCAGAACAGACAATATGGCGGTAGTGTCCCGGTAGTGACAATATGGCGGTAGTGTCCCACGCATGCTTGCACCCTAGACAAGCATGCGTGCCACCTCCTCCTGTGGGCAGTCCATGTCCCCGGGATCTTGAACCCCGCAGCGGATTTTCTGTCGAGGCAGAAGCTCAGGTCGGAATGGATGCTGAACCATAAAACAGTAGCCCTGATTTTGGACATGTCTGGAAAAGCAGAAGTGGACCTCTTTGCATCTCAGGAGTCGTCCCAATGCCCACTTTGGTTCTCCCTGAGCCCCCCAGCACCGTTGGGAATAGATGCATTCGGCCACCCTTGTCCGATGCAGAAACTTTATGCATTCCCGCCCGTCAAATTGATCCAGACGGTTCTGTCCAGGGTGAGGGAGAGCGGAACCTGTCTCCTACTTGTAGCCCCATTCTAGCGTCCCAGCCGTGGTTCTCGGAGCTGGTTCCTCTTCTGGAATACCCTCCCTGGGAGATTCCGGTCAGGGAGGATCTACTATCCCAGCTTCAGGGCAGGATATGGCACCCTCGCCCCGACATTTGGAAGCTATGCGTATGGCCTATCAGAGGCCGCTAGCTTTGAGCTTTGGTCTTCCCGCTGACGTCCAGGAGACCATTGCAAGTGCGAGAGCACTCTCCATGAGAAGGCTGTATTCCTCTAAGTGAAGGGTTTTTGAGTCATGGTGTTCAACACACGCTATTGATCCAGTCAGCTGCCCGGTGGGTTCAGTGCTTAAGTTCCTACAGGAGAAGTTTGCATCTGGAGCGGCCGCTACCACTCTGAGGGTATACGTTGCTGCTACTGGCCACCGCGGGCTTGCCGCATCGAAGCAAAGAATTTCTCACTGGGTTACAGAGGCCATTTCAGTGGCATATGAGGTGCGCAGTCTGCCTTCACCTCTTAGCATCAGGGCACATTCCACCAGAAGTGTGGCTTCCTCTCAAGCACTTTTTAGAGGGGCCCTCCTGGAAGACATTTGTGTGGCGGCAGGCTGGTCCTCTCCACACACTTTTCTCTAGTTTCCTCACAGTACCACCTGATAGGGCCATTATGGGATGGTCTTTGTCTTTCCAGGTGTGAAACAATATATTGTTTGTATCTGAATGAGTACGCAGGATGATTTTCACATAGATTTGAAGCAAATATTCTAGGCTATGTGATACAATTTTCAAAAGTCTTGTGAAGAAATAATCAGTATGGGTTTCATGACCTTATTTCAGTGACAGTTTTTTAGTTTTTTCACAAATCACTCATAAACGTCATTATCTCAAAACTACAAACTTTTACATACATGCTGCTTACATATTGTAGCAGAGTTTGTGCTGAATACAGTGTAAGCAGACTTTAGCCATGAAAATATCACAAGTAACAGAAATAAGCACACATGTCAGAACATGTCAGAACCCCTCCAGGGCCCAGAAAACACCTCAGACCCCAGAGGGTTAAGATTTGGAAATCGTCTAGTTTGTGCCAAGCGTAAGGCTAGGGCTGGGCGATATGGCCAAAAAAAAACTTGTGTCTTGAAACGCATATTTGACAGTGAGTTGACAGTAGTATTTGTTGAGTTAGAATGCAGATTTACTATGTTAAATTTATGTTCATTAACAAAAACAGATCTGATAAAAAAAAATGTAACGACCTCATTTTTATTTGGTAAAATGTAATATTCTGACTGTTTGAGTTTTATTAAAATTAAACATTGGTCATCCAGTATCATGCATTTAGATCATGATAACCACAGATAAACCAGGCACCTCACTATCATGGCAAAACGTAACTTTATGGTTTCTATGGTATTTGTATGAAAAACAGTAGCCTAAATACACTATTAAATACTGTAATTATATTCCATTAGTCCTTTAATACATTGTCTGCATAAAAAATATAATACAATTCAATATGTATATCCCACATTTCATGGTGCAGTTAATATTACTAAGCTAATGTTACAGTAAATCCATGGTAAATTATGGGAATTCGTAACGTAAGACGGAAAAGCCTCCTGACTGTATCGTTGCGCACAGTGTTCCTCCTGTTTGCCAGCGCTGTTTCATCTGCCTTTAAACTTGTTTAAATCACTGAGACATTTGTGTTCTTCGCTGGATCTCTGTGAGCTTGCACTGCACTGCCGTTTGGACTTTGAGCCGAGTGGATAAATTGTCTGTGTGGCGCGCGGTTCAAATGAGTTTCGTTCCGCTTTTGGCGCATAAACATTATCGAACATTAATCTAACTCTTGATATTGTTTTATCGAGAAAAAAATATATCGCGATAATTAACGTTATCGTTTTATCGCCTAGCCAAGTGGAGAATGCAACAGAATGCTCCTAGGTCTCATATGCCTATGCGTCATCTCATGCAGCTCACCAGACTCGGAACTGTTCTCATACACTGTGTCACTTTTTTTTAACACAATAAATTATATTTTCTTCACACACATATATCTGCTTATTGCTGAGCTGTACACAGTCCGCCATTGTTTTAACGTCGGAGCAGCTGTAGTGAAAAGAATGTCTCAATATCGATTGAGGTGTTGTTGGATATAAGAATGAACATAGCAGTCTTCATTTACTCTCATTGTTACTCGAGGATGGATCTGTATTAAATGTTCGTGATCCAGCTTACAGTCCCCGGAGCGACAGGCCTAACGTTACTGATCACGGCATAAATGAAAGTGAGAGCGTGCACTTTATCACAGCTCATCGAGTTGTTTTACGGACATAAAGTTCACCAGTTTATTAAGCACCCCCTGAAAAGGTCTCTATATATTTGTTTACTATAGTGGTTTTGTGTAATTCGCTGTGTATGTTGATGATAATACAAGGGAAAGAGAGAGTTTATGGATAAGACTTCAATGCACACTTCTCGTTCTGTTTATTCAGCTCTTACAGTGATTTTCTGGAGTAAAACAGACGCTTCATCTTTTGTGTGAAGTACAATAAACTTCATAAAACTCATCAGTATATTTATGGCCATCATTCGGACGGGGTCCGCTACAGCAGGCTAGTACTAAAAATGGATAAAAAGCAAGATGTCCAGTAAGTTATAGCTGTAATTAAACAAAACTTTACCTGTTCTATCCTCATACAGCATATATTCTCTGGCTCTGTAGGCGTTATTGTCTGACTGCAGAATGAAATGAACACAACTACTGAGAGTTTCTGTTCTGATATTTTAATTTTCATGAGATTGTCTTGACATTGAGTGCGAGCTTGTGAGGCTCCGCTCCCTGTGCCGAGAGCAGCAGCTCATTTGTATTTAAAGGTATACAGACAAAAACGGCGTGTTTTTCTCACCCCCCAAAAATGACAATTTTAAGATGGCGTGAAAAATTATCTGTGGATTATTTTGAGCTAAAACTTCACATACACAATCTGGGGACATCAGAGACTTATTTTACATCTTGTAAAAAGGGGCATAATAGGTGCCCTTTAAAAATAATATTACCTTTGCACTTAGAATTAAACCTTTTTGTAAGGTTTATGGTTATAATTGTAAATGGTTTATTTTTAAAATGGTTACAACTAAATAAAAACACAAGGGCACATATTTTGATATTTTATTATTGTGATACACCCATGTGTAGTCACAATGGTAATGTCTGTTTTGATATTATATTTTTTTTATTAATTTATGATTAAAAAGAAAAAGGGTAAAAAAAATATTGAATCCGTTTCAGTCTGAACACTCTGATCGGTTTTCGCATGATTTATGTGACGTTCTCACGCACATAAACACCAGACATTGTTATAGGAAACATGCTAAAAAGTCAATGTTGAAACAAGGGTGTTGTTGCAAAGCCAGATGAGCAGAAAATAATGATATGTTTTGTATATATAATGGAGACATGTTTTGAAACCGGCGAAGACAGATAGCACATGTACGTCTGTAAGATGAATCTGTTAATCTGGAAAGCATTCTGCTGTGTAAAAACATGATAAATGTCTTAGAAAGATTTAAATACGTTCTTCATCTTAAAACATCTTAACCATCTGGGGTCTAAGGTGTTTTTGGGGTCCTTGAGATGTTTTGACATGCCCTGACATTTGTGCTTTTTTCAGTTCCTTATAAACATATTAATGGCAAAGGTGTAATTACACTCTATTTAGCACAAACAGAGCTACCATAATATGTGAGCAACATGTATGCACATGTTTGTATTTTTGAGAAAATAATGTTTATGCATGGTTATTGAAAAAACTAAAAACTAAAGTTTCTGAAATAAGGCCACAAAACACATACTAAATATGTGTCCACAATACTTTGGACTAATGGATGTTGTCGCCTAGGGCCCTATTTTAACAATCTGAAACGCAAGTATCAAGCGTGACACGCACACTTTGTGACGCAAATCTAAAATGGGTTGGTCTGAAGCAGCTTCATTACTCATAGGTGTGGTTTGGCCGTAACGTGAAATAAACCAATCAGAGCATCATCTCACATTCCCTTTAAGAGCAGGCGCGCTTGTTCCATGGCGGGTGGCTATTATAACGGCGGATTTGCCAGGCACATGCCAGGAGCGGTTCACAGCCGAGGAGACCGACGTTCTCGTCAGGGCCGTAAAAGACAGAGAAGTAACATTGTATGGGGATGGAGAAACACACCCAAATTAGCTTAAGTTAAGTTTAGCTTAGTTAAACAGGCGTTTAAAAATTTGGGTAAATGTGTAAGCTAGATTTATGCCTATTTTTTCACATCTTCATGAACACCACAATGATTTCCCTTGTGTGTTAATATTTTTCCTTAATAATAATGTATGGTTTTCTAAAATTGAGAACTGCTGCGTCTGTGTGTAGATGAGAGAAGCAAAGTGCATGCACGTTGTGCACACGCTACATTGATTATGGCCAAGCATGCGCCCTTAAAATAGCATATGAATAACATGCGCAACGCGCCACTGACTTTGGACTAGGTTTTTCCTGGTCTGTGGCGGAATTGTTTTCTAAACCTGCAAAATAGTACCAGGGAACATTTGCGCCGGAACACGCCTCCTCTTTGCGCTGAACCGCCCCCGGGAGCGTAAGTGTATTTCCTAGTTTACCGGCGTGCATCTGTGGAGGGAAAAGTCCGCTGTGCGCGGGTGCAAAATAGGAATGATACATGTGTTGGTGTACAAAGTCAGTTGCGCTGGGTGTCCTAGAGTTTTTATTTCAAAATGATCTGAAAATCATCCTGCCTAATCATTCACATAAAACAATACATTGATTTAAACTTTGTAAGACACGTTTTGTTTGGAAAGGCAATATGCGTGGGGGCATGAATGATCATGAATAATGATGTGATTCACACCTGAGAAGACAATGACCCGCATAATGAGCTGCATAATGAGCCGCACAATGAGCCTTTCAATGTGTGTCACACAAGAAAGAATGCAAAGATTATATATATATATATATATATATATATATATATATATATATATATATATATAATCCAAATATAAATGAAAGTCATTTGCACATTTTTAGTACATTGTCATACCTGGAAACAAATCCTGTTCAAATAGGCTATATGGGCCATTCTACTCTTTTTACAATTGTTGTATACATGCAAATTGTATAATATCCAAGGTAAACATTTCTAGTAATTGTGCAGTTAATTATCATACTGTATTTTCAGAAAGTTTTGGAATATGTCCTCTCCCCAAATGTGTCACTAATAAAAAACAATAATAAATAATTTAATGAGAAGGTTTATATTGACCTATTAAGATGTTGCTAACATCTACCTTGTAAATTTATTTTTTGCTATTTTATTAAAAAGTGTTCACATGTAAATCAACAACAATTACAATTTTAACAATATTTCAAGTGTAATCTTTCTTTTTTTAAAGTATACATTTCATCATACGTATTTCAAAGTTAATGATTTATTATTTTGATATAGCCTACATTGGAACAAACACTAAAATAACATCTTATATTACAAACATCTTAACAACAAAATATACTATATATTTAACAAAAGAGCAGAAACTGGCTAACAAAAGCTTATTTTATGTGGCAGTAGTCTATTTTAGAGTAAAAACTTTATAATCTATCCAAAACTAGTCAACAAAATGTTGTCTTTCATATCTGCAACATTGTAAACAACAGTGCGCATCTGTGCCGTTCATTCATTCACACACAGACAAGCGATTCATATTTAAACAGTTTTTTTGTGGTTTACATTCCTCACAGCCTCACAAAACGACGTAAAGTACTTTAATCTGATTAAACTTGGTGTGTTTTATCGAGTTGATGTGGGCGTTGAAACGTTTGCATGGATTGCCTCAGATCATTTGCGTTTCAATAGTGCGCGCTCTCCGTGGGCATGTTCACATTAACAGATAATGAGCTGTAATGAGCTGAAATGAGAACGACTGACAGCTCTCTCTTTTCATATAGATTACATAAACAGAGAATATTTGTTTTCGTTTTGAATTAGATAATTTAAAAGTACACACTTAAATGATTATAAAGATATATAGCTCATGCCTGGGTGACTAGTATTCACTTAGTTTTGTTTAAGTTTAGAGACGTGCACCAGAAAAAAAGTTCACAGAGATGGAGAGGCAGAAAGCACACCCTGTTCATGTTCTTTATTTTACAAAAGCACAATGTTTTATTTCGACTGTAAGTTGACATACAAAAGTAGACATTTAACAGTTTATTTTTTCATGTTTCTTAAGTCTGTATGACTAAAAATGACAGAGAATTTTAAGTCTATTTTGCTGCTATGTGAAAAAAAGCGAGCAAAACACGCTGGCATGTTTGCCAACCCCAGAGGGCATCTTCTAAATGCCTATATGACATCTAACAGGAAACATCCTTGAGACGTATTGCAGATGAGCAAACACTGAGCAAATATATCTTGCAGATGTAAATGCAGACATCAAATAGACGTCTCTGAGATGTACTTGTGCTATCACGGAATAAAGCCACCTATGTGTCTGCTGCTGTTTCATAAGACGCAGCAGTCCAGCATGGCGGCTACACATTGTCATTCTGTAAATAAGACAACATTTGTATTGCAAACCCCTCCATGTTGCGGTTGTTGTTTTTGGTGTATGCCTACCATCTCAACGTCATTGCCATAGAAACCAATGCAGATATTCCGGAAAACGAAAGAGCGACATGGACACACAAATCGGATCTGAACAGTTGAGACGCACAGTGTAGACATCAGTAATTTTAGATCAGATTCCAATCGGATGCACAAATAATCGGATTTGGGCAATATGAACATAGCCATAGTGATGGCTGTGTTTACTTGCTAACGAGCTGCGTCTGAGGAAAACCAATACATTTGCTTGCTCATTTTGTTTCTACTGATAATGTCTCGGTTACTAACATAACCTTGGTTCCCTGAGATGAGGAACGAGTATTGCGTAAGGCTAGCTCACTGCTTCTATACAAATTATAAAAAAAATGGCCCTGATTAGGCCCATTCCTTGGTTTCCTATATGAAGCTTGTCAAGTGACTGGCTTCTATTTGGTTCATACTTTACTCAGGCATCTTGCCTTGGGCTACAGTATGGAGCGAAGTTTAAGCACACACAGCGTTTTGAAGGGGTCCCCATACCGTAAGCTAGCCTTAGCAATACGAGAGACCTCTCGAAAGGGAACTCAGGTATTTGTTCACAAACATAAAAATATAGGCCAATGTCTGTGTAAAATCAAATTTTTTGAATGTGTTTGTTGTCAAACAACTTGTTTGCGATGGGAAATATATTAAGCTATAATTGAGATGAGTTTCCCCAGAGTTCACAGGGCAGAGGTTGGTCTGTGTTATGATTTCGGTCTAAATGGAAATGGAAAAGGTATCTAAAAGGAATGTTGGAAGGAATCATAAAGGAATGTGATCATTTATACAAGAGACTCCAAAAATGGTCTACCTGAGAAAGACACGAAAATTTATTTTATACTATTAATTCTTTCTCCACCATTGGCGGAAATGTACAGTTTTCCGTGTTTTCTCTGTTATACGCTACGGTCTGAAAGAGTACTAAGTCTCCTGATCAAAACACAGTCGAAGAAGAAGCAGAAACAATCAATCTCATTTGTAATTATATGCATATGTAAAATAGCGCAATCATCAACATTAAACAGCATATAAATCAAAACGGTCTAATGTTACTGAATGAAATGTCGAAGCAGGACGAGCTATAGGACTGTGGAAGCATCAGGGTAGTTGATGGACTCAATCCCTCTGAATCCCATCCAGATGTAGTCTTTGACTAAATGTGATTTTCTCAGATTTTTACTCAAAACGTTGCTTTTATTAAACTTGCTCAAATTCAAGTGTTGATAAAAAAATACATGAAGCTAGAATAAAACATTTTTTATTTTTACATTTATTATTTATAAATGTCAAGACTGTAAATCTGTGATTACGATTTACTGTAAACAGTACTACCCCATATTTGATTATGTTACTCTGATTATTACACATTAAACAGGTGTGAATTATTATTTATATAATTTAATGTGTTCCCCTTGCCATTAAATAAAAATAATAAAGGTGTAAAAATGACCTGAGGTACACTGGTAGAGCATCCATGCATTTAATGGTTTAAGCTAAATTCAAACTTAATTCTGTTGGTACAAAAAGGAGAAATAATCCTTTAACTGGACAAGGTTTTGGACCTAATCACATTTGTTAAATGTTCTGATGTATAGGATGTGTGTATGATGCTGCTATATGACTCATGTTGTCAATGAGAAGAAAGTGAAAGACCTTTACCTGGCACATTGTGGTAACAGCCTGGAGAGCACACTTCTCTACACTGCCCACCAAAAAAGGCTGGGAGCCATTAAGTTCCTTAATCTTTGAGTAATAAACCAGGATTTGATCCAGACGATCTTCCTAATAAGAGTAAAAACATAGTTTTGCATATTTACAAATACAGAAAAGCAGACATTGAAACACATCAGTGAGGGTTGTCAGTTGTCCAGGTCATTGTTAAATGTTAGTCATTTATTTCAGTTCAACCAGAGTCAAATCTCAGTTGGTTTAAGATGTTTTCTCTCAAGTATTTTAGCAGATTTGAAATGTAACTGGAAGGCTGTGTTTAGTCCAAATCCTGTGGTTTGATGGCACTTACAGATGGTACTCAACCAGAATGCATTTTTACGACAATTTCTGCTCTTGATCGCTAAGTGACACTATAAAGATTTCCACATGTTATGGAGTGATGTTATTCTCACAGCTCATTTTTGTAAACAGCAGACAACTGCACAATGTGGAGATTACACACACACAACACACACACAAAACTATCAATACGATTTAAAAAAAAAAAACATTCACAAACAAATGTAGGCCTATTATTCAAAAGCCAATGTAAATGCTATTTTTTTCCTCTGAGTAGGCCTATGTGCTTTATAATGCAGTTAATACCCCATATTTTTAAAAAAATAATAATCTTATGTTATTTTCTTATTATGAAATGTGAATATAGAAATGTGAATTATAGACGACACATTTGGACGAATGGAAGACTGTCTTTAAATACCTCCATAGGTCACTTAGAATATTTGGTCATGCCCTTTGGACTCTCAAACTCCACAGCGGTTTTCCAGGCAATCTTCAATGATGTGCTCAGAGACATGGTCGACCGGTTTGTATTTGTTTACCTCTACGACATCCTGATCTTCTCCCGGAACGAGTGCGATCATGTCCAGCACGTCCAGCGAGTTTGACAGTGGCTTCGCCAAGTGCGAGTTTCATGCATGGTCGGTTCCGTTCCAGCCAAAATAAAAGTGATTGCTGACTGGCCCACCCCAGATAACCATAAGGCAGTCCAGCAATTTCTGGGGTTCGCCAATTTTTACAGGCGATTCATTCGAAATTTTAGCGAGGTCGTCCTGCCACTGACGAATCTCACCTCCAAAGGAATGCGTTTTTGTTGGTCATCGAAGGCTCAGGAGGGATTTGAAAGTTTCAGGTGGATGTGCCGGACGTAGGAGTGGGGGCAATATTGTCCCAGAGATCACCTTCGGACGACAGAGTACATCCATGTGTTTTTTCATTGTCTCACCCCTTCAGAACGTAATTATGACATCGGGAATAAGGAGTTACTGGCTGTTTTGTTGGCGCTGGAGGAGTGGCATCACTGAGTATATTCATTCCGCTAAAAGACTAAATTCTCGGCAGACTCGCTGGGCATCTTTAACATCACCCGAGTAGTAAGAGCGGTAAACCTGACACGTTCAAACGGATTTTTGAGGCCGAAGCTAGACCCACTTCTCCAGTGACAATCGTGTCTCCCAACCGGTTGGAATTCATTTAATTTAATTTATCTTTAGTTACAAGTAAAAACTTCACAACAAAAACTTAAGCCTTTACTGAACAATTTTGCAAACCATCCCTTTGCGCCACCAGGTGGAGATTTTGCAAACTAGTGTCACATGTGACTGGGTTTGTTTTAAATGCCTATTACCGCCGCATGTACTGCCACCACGGATCGCGGCGGTAAAAGGCATTTTGGTTGAGTACCTACTGTATATGACCTTTTAAGAAGCAACAAAGAAATAGAATAAACTAGACAGTAGTGATGGGAATTTAACAATTTGTGTTCAGCTTTTGAACCAAATAACATTTCCAGGGTCTGGATTCATGAAAATCTTCTTAAGAAAAAAGTCTTTAAGATAAATTCTAAGAAGTTCGTAGGAATGTTCCTACCTGCAATTCTTGAAAAAGTCTTTAGTAGTTCTCAAATGTTTTCTTAAAGTATCCCTATTATGCTATTTTAAAGTTTCCTAATGTTGTTTTGGAGTCTCCTACAACATGTTTATATGCATCAAAGGTCAAAAAACTGTTTAATTTCCTCATAATATACATTTGCACATCACCACATATTCAGTGATTCTCAAATGACTCGTCAGATGAATCAATCTCTCTAAATCCCTCATTTCCGCGAGCGACTCTGCTCTGATTGGCCAGACAGCTCAATCTGTTGTGATTGGTTTACTGCGTACAGCGAAAACAAAAACGGCCATTTCCATAACAACGTCAGCTGTCCTGAGGCTTCCTACACCGTAAACTAAACAAAGTAACGAATCAATGACGTTGATTTTGCCATATCAATGCGAGCGCGAGTTTGATGATAAAACATTGAAAGAAGTAGTTATTCAACCCGAACCTCCATCGCAAGGATGACTTGAGCAGGACGTTTCTCAGTGATACACTACTTAGTTTGAGGTACATTATGAGATGTTGCAACTGTAATTCCTCACCATCAGCGGTAACACTTTATAATAACGTTCAGTTGTAACACACTACAGAAGACAGCTGTCTATACCCTCACCAGTCAGCACTTACACTGCAGTACACACTACACTACACACTACACTACACACTACAGTGTTCAACACCTGTTATAGATGATGTGTAAACGCATGAATAAATCATTTACAACACTTTCTGCATCCCGTAATCTAAAGTTCCCGTAATCTAAAGTAAACTATTCATCACTTGTAAATGTGTTACACATCATTCGTAGATAACCACTTCAAGAATCAAAAAGGCATAAGATCTACGAATGTTATCTACGAATATATATGTAACACATTTACAAGTAATGAATAGTTTACACTTTAGATGAGGGGATGCAGAAAGTGTTCTAAATGATTTATTCATGCGTTTACACATCAATGTGTTGAACACTGTTACTGACCTGTTACAAATTATCTGTACGTGTATACAAGGCATTTACAACACTTTCTGCACCCTCTAATTGCTACATACATACAAAAAAACCATAATTTATTAAACATTTATGAAACGCATATTCCTGTTTTGTAAATGATTAGTTAATCATTTACTAATCACTTGTAAATTACTTGTAAAGGAATTTACAAAACATACATAAAATGTTAGTTTATCACTTGCTAATCATTTATGAATGTTTTGTAAATGATTAGTTCATCATTAACTAACCACTTATACATGACTTACAACTGAACGTTATTATAAAGTGTGCTCAACACAGGTGCTCAATAGGGTTCAGGTCTGGAGACATACTTGGCCACTCCATCTCCTTCACCTTCAGCTTCCTCAGCAAGGCAGTTGTCATTTTGGCGGTGTGTATGGGGTCGTTATGCCGTTCGGCCGAGTTTCTATAGGGAGGGCATCATGTTCTGCTTCAGAATATGTCACAGTACATGTTGGAATCCATGTTTCCCTCAATGAAGCACATCTCCCCAGTACCAGCAGCACTCATGCACCCCCAGACCATGATGCTACCACCACCATGCTCGACTGAAAACAAGACACAATTTTCTTTGTACTCCACACCAGGGCATCGCCACACATGCTGGAAACCATCTGAGCTAAACAAGTTTATCTTATGGCGCTTTTCCACTACACAGTACCAGCTCGCCTCGGCTCGCCTCGACTCGCCTCGACTCGCCTCGGCTCGCCTCGGCTCTGTTTGGTTTTCCACTGTGTAAAAGTTGTACCTGTACCTGTACTGCTTCCAGGTACTTTTTTACGTACCACCTCCAGCGAGGTTCTAAGCGAGCTGAGGCGATAATAAAATGTGATGTGAAAACACGGCAGACTGCTGATTGGTCAGAGAGAATCGTCACTATTCACTGCGTCATCATTGCATGCGCCAGACGGAGTATCCTGAATAAAAAACAGCGAAAATAAAAACAAAAACATCCAAAAACAGCATACACTCAATTTCCTTCATTGTCCTGTGTGTGTGGGTAGCGGGTGTGTGTCGCGTAGAAGATTAAGTCACGGCAGTTTCCTGCGGCGTCGCTATGACGACCAGGTACTATTGTGGAGGTACTATCTGCAATGGAAAACGGAGCGAAAGGCGAGGCGAGCCGAGCCGAGTCGAGTCGAGTCGAGTTGAGCTGGTAATGGAAAAGCGCCATTAGTCTCATCAAACAAGTTTATCTTAGTCTCATCAGACCACAGGACATGGTTCCAGTAATTCATGCTCTTGGACAGGTTGCTTTCATCAAACTGTTTGCATGCTTTCTTGTAAGCCAGCTTCAGAAGAGGCTTTCTTCTGGGACGATGGCCATGCAAACCGACTTGTTGCAGTGTGCGGCGTATGGTCTGAGCACTGACAAGCTGACCTCCCGCTTCTGCAACCTCTAAAGCAATGCTGGAACGATCATTCGTCTGTTTTTGAAGCCAGCTTCTGCACCTGACGCACAGCACGAGAACTCAGCTTCTTAGATTGACCCTTGCGAGGCCTGTTCCAAGATGAACCCGTCTTGGAAAACCTCTGTATGACCCTGGCCTGCACTGTAACTCAGTTTCAGGGTGTTACCAATCTTCTTATAGCATAGGCCATCTTGGTGGAGAGCAACTATTCTAATTCTCAAATCATTAGAGAGTTCTTTGCCATGAGGTGCCATGTTGAACATCCAGTGGTCAGTATGAGAGAATTGTACTCAAAGCACAAATTTTAACTGCTCTAATAAAATATACACACATGTGTATGGTCCTGTCAAGCAGACAAAAACATGAACATGATGAATAGGACATGTGGCTTTGCATGGTTAAATGATGTACAGTTATTATCACTTGTACTCACTTTTGTTTTCAGCTATTTTGACAATAATCACTGTATGTTGAGTTATTTTCAGAGGACAGTAAATATATACTGCTATACAAGCAGAACATTGACTACTCTAAAATATCAAAATCAAATCAAAATCAAATCAAGTATATTTGTATAGCGCTTTTTACAATACAGATTGTATCAAAGCAGCTTCACAGTATTAAAATAAAATAATACAACAAAGTTTGTTTCTAGTGGAATTTATTGATTGATAGAATAAAATTAAATATCCCCAAAATATCCCCAACTGAGCAAGCCAAAGGCAACATATATCCAAGTTTCATTTCTATAGTATTGTTCCTTGAGAATATATACAATTTATTTTGCAGAAATGTTAGGGGTGTACTTACTTTTGTGAGATAGGCTACTGTATATTGCGGTGAACTTGTGGAAACTGTATCAATAACAGTGCATGTATGCAATGTATACATTAGCCGAGCTCTAGCGTGAATGACTGATGTAACATAAACGTAGGTAAAATAAATCTTGCTCCATGCTTAATCTTTCCTCAAAGTAGTGAGAATGACAGACAATCTGCATTAATAGACACAGTTATAGGTAATCGTGGCCCACAACTGATCAGCAGAAGTATTTCAGTAAGACAGTAGCCGCGTTCAGATTGCGCAAATTGAAATTGCGAATGGAAAATACGCTCAATGGAAACGCGTCAATTTCACAAAAACTCCCATTTATCGCAAAAAAGTTTTTACGCTCGCATGAGGTGGTTTTTCAGGCAATTCGAAAAATAAATATTTTGCAAAACTGCAGTGGAAACATTTTTTGCACATTTACAGTCACCTGAGGTAGATGATGCAGTGTGCTTGGACAGAAATACCTCGAAACAGATCTGAGGGAGAAACACCCAGAAACACCTCATATGTGCCGCTCACAGTATAATAAGGGTCGTTCTTTACCATTAATGCTTGGAAAACACACATACATCTCCTTCCATTAATAATAATGGCCAGTGCAGTGGCTGGGATATAGTATATAAACCTATCAACGTCTGAGTAAAAACGGTTTGTGAATCCTGCATTTAACTCCGAGATTTGAGAAGCTTGGAAAACACGCTTACATCTCCTTCGATTAATAATAATGGCTAGTGCAGTGGCTGGGATATATAGTATACAGTATAAACCTACCAACATCTGTTGCCATGGTTTTTGGAATGATTTAACTTATCGCGAGAGGAGAAAATGAAGTTTTAGTCGCATAACATTATGCATAATGTTAATGGAAACGCCGTCATTTCGCAATAGTTTTTTGGCAACATTTAGAAAAAATCGCTAAAGTTTTGTGCAAATCTGTAATGGAAACGTGCCTAGTGATAACGTGAGTTAGCCAGTTAGCAGGAGACCTACACAATATAAAACTCAAAATTAAGTATTTTGAACACCATCTTTCAAGAGTAAAAACGGTTTGTGAATCCTGCATTGAACTCCGAGATTTGAGAAGCAGTCGTCAGTGAAATAAAGGGAACACAGCAAAAATTTAGGATTATCGTGGCATTGTGGAAAAGATTCAATTTAACCTCTGATTCTCCACATGCTCGTCCTTGGGCAGTGAAAAAAAACTGGCTTTACCTTCACATTATAGAGCAACGCATCTCCTGGACATGATGCTGTCCAGTATCCACAGGAATCAGCTGCAGTGTTTGAGGTTCGAGTTTTCCCTGGCAATATGCTAATGTTTCGTCTTGACATCACAACGAAACGGCTCATGACTCATTTGAAAAATTCATTTCATTGACTCAGAGTCGACTCTTACTTTTGAAAGACAATAACTTTATATATGGTGCACTTTCAGATTGAAAACTTTGCAGGATGTTTTCATTCACTTAAGAGCTATATTACACACTACATGAAAGGTCATTTTCAAAAATCCATAATAGGGGCCCTTTAAGAACGTCTTAATTTTTTTATTTTTGTTCAGAAGATTTTTTTGTGAATCCAGAGGCTTTTGTGTTGTTTGATTAAAATGCGGGTATTGCTGAAGACTTGCTGAATGAAAAACACATCATAATATATCATACATATCATAATAAGCAGACAGACTATTTTCGTTATGACTGGCTTGATGGCAGTTAATAACTCAGCGTCTTGTTTTAATTGCGCTGTCTCAGGAAGATGCAGTGGTTATTCCCATTCATTTGTGTTTCGCCTTTTTTGTGCTCTCTAGAGTGAATGCATCCAGTATCTGTGTGCTCACTAGTTCTAGCTAGAGTAAATGCATTTATGCGTTGTGATGTTTTCCTGATCGATCAGTGTCACTTCAAAATATTCATTCCTGGTACTAGTAATATGTATTATATGTAGCTAGTGTTATGTTATATTTAGAGGTGCATTGTGTAATATTTAGGAGGATCTGTTAACAGAAATGCAATATCATGTACATAACTATGTTTTCAGTGGTGTATAAAGACCTTACATAATGAATCATTATGTTTTTATTGCCTTAGAAGAAGCCATTTCTATCAACACACACCGCGGGTCCCCTTACATTGAAATGGCCATTTTGCGCCGACATGTTTCTACAGTGGCCCTAAACGGACAAACGCGGTTCGGCACTATGTTGTTCTTCATGCAAAGAAGCTAGCTAAAGTCAGTGAATAAAACACTGACACAATGATGAACAAGTAACAATGATATTCACAATAACATATCGTTTTACTGAATAATCAAGTAAACCTAGTTTCTTAATTTATCTTTGTAAAGAAACCTCACTGCTTAACTGGCTACTCTCTGCTGTCTCAGACGACGACATCACTTCCTGTCGGCCACCGTAACTTCTGTTGGTTGCAATCACAACCTCACCACTAGATGCTACTAAAATGTACACACTGAACCTTAACACATTTATATGTTATATTAGTGTTATATTTTAAACAACCCAAAAAATGTATTAAACATCTTATCTTTGGTCAATTAAGACAAGTTGGAGGTTACCTTAACTTTAAGAGGTTATTTATGAGGATTTTTAAGAACGCTCTTTTCAGGAATATGAATACTTCCTAAACTCTGTCTTAGAACAATCTTAAGAGAAAAGATCATTTAAGTTTTTGGGAACATAAAGTATTCGTATCTTTTTTCTTAAGTGTGAAAATAAGAAGAAAATAGCAGTTAAGAAAAGACTGTTTCATGAATCCAGCCTCGTTTCTTAACAATTTTAAGATCTCTTTGTAATTTTGAGGTAGCACCCCATCCCTAAAAATAAATCCTATACTAAATAGACCGATTGATAAACTTCAATACTTAGTTGTGTGCCTTTTTTTTTAAAGCATTTAAAAATGACTGCCATTTCAAATTTGCAAAAGATGCTGGAAAACCAAATAATGTGCAGGACCTGGATAAATGTTTTAATTAAATTAGCAACAGTGGGTAGCTTTATTTAAGTAAATAAATAAATAAATAAATATTAGTGACTATCTAATTCTAAATTGGGGAAAATATTTTAATATCAGTAATTATACTGATTTACATCTGACAAGCCTTGGGTACACAAAATGATAAGTATTATTTTTTGCCTGATTCACTAAAAAGAACAGCTTGGTCAGTATTTTAGTGAGATCTTTTCTAAATTATTTCAGGCACAGAATAGAGGAACGCAGATACTAAACAAAGTAAACTGAATCGAAAGTCATGGAAATTAATTATTCATATTTTGAGAAATATTCTGGAATTTTGTGATGAATACCTGTTGATATTTCCCCTCAAAGTCCTGTGTAAAGGTCTCTCTCCATTCTTTAGTGAAGTCCTCACACAGGAAATCTATGGCTACAATGTTATTCCACACCTGTAAAGCAGAACAAATAAATGATTATAATAAAGTATATAGATATAGATGAAATCTACCAATGGTCAGTTTAAATAATCATACTCGTTCTGCTTACCTTAATTTCTCTAGTGAAGCTGGAAACTGTTTGTTGATGTCTGTTTAAAAGTCTGTCTGGGAAAGTTCGTCCAATCCATGTTCTGACAGTTTGCTTGGCATCACTGAGTAACTCACGAGTTTTCTCAGAAAAAGTGTCCGTTTCTTGTATTGTCTAAGGGTTGAACAAATGTCAGGCATATTGAGTCATTTTCTTCTGAACTTCTAATGTTTTTAAGCAGTTATTTAAAACAAAGATAATATGATCTTAGGATGGAATACCTTGGCAAGTCCTGATACAAAGGCCAGAAGTTTCATGCAAGCAACAGGAATATCAGCAAGCGCATATCCGACTTTTGTGCAGATCTCTAGAAGTTTGCAAGTTGCTTGAATACACTGAATGCCGTAATCCTCATTCGGACAGCTACAATAACAATGAAAGCCAGTTAACCAGTGCACATGGATAGATCTTTCATTTTTTTTATTTGATTTTCTTTATTTTGTATTAAGGGTTCTGATATGTTAATATATTTTAATATCACACAAAAGTTATCTGTCACAGTTATGTTCCATTCTGTGAACTTTTTATTTGATATTCGGTTCAGTGTGCTTTGATTCCCGTCTCCCTGCACTTTCTGATTGGTCCTTGTTTGTTCCTATGGTTACAGATTATGTTCTCCTGCACTCATCATTATCCCCAGTGTAATTAAGTTTTGAGTTTGGTTCTGTTCTTTGTCTGATATTGTCTTGTTTTTATGATACAAGCTGCTCTGCTGCACTGTGTTACTCATGTTATTCCTGGATAATTAGTGTGTTCATTTGGGATTAAAAGACTGCTGCAAATCCCTTCTTCTCTCCCAAGATGGTGCAGAGTATGGCCACCTTGGTGCAGCTTCACAGTTGTTTTACTGTTTTGGTTTGTTTGTCCTGTCTTTAGCTACATTCCTACAATCAGTTTCACCAGGGACGAATTGTTGAACATACTGCAGTACACGCTACCCAATATTTCACCAGTTTTCCACTTGGAGGGGCAGCAGCGCTGCTCAAGTGTGCGCTCCAAGACGTGCAAGCGTGGGAAGCGAGCCGGCGCGCTAGTCAAGCTCTGAGTGCGCGGCTTGAGAACTGCGCTGCTTAGTATCCATCTGGCAAATCTCCTCTCCTCTCCCTACCCAACAAAACCAACAAGGTTAAATTAAGTATGTTTTGTTTAGGCACAGATGAACTTGTAGTAGGTGTTTTTAAGCTCCTGTTGATAATTCATGGTTTTTATTCCTGTCCAAAATTGGTTATTCTTTGACACTCTTTTGAGCATTTTTAATATTTCTCCTAAACCTTGCTTCCTCAGTGCTTTCTTTGGTGTCCCAGAAGTGCTGAATGAGCATTGACATTGGCTGTGCTTCACGTATACCTCACAGAAAAATATTATTGCACTGAAAATCTTCTAAGCCTCATTATTTATTAAGTTTGCACTGAGAGATTATATTGCTAGATTTGATAAAACCTGGGTTCAGGTACTTAATTTTGTTATTTGTTTATACATAAACATTATTTATAAGGTTATTGTAACATCTGCTGCTGTTATATATTTTTGAATTCATGTAAATTTGTTGAAAATCTCATCAAATGTATCTCCCTTAAAATATTGTTTTGGTTAAAATTAGGGGGGAACTTTATATATGTTTATATATGTTTATTGGATGTACTGCATTGGGAATCTATATCTGTGAACAGCTGACTGAGAGACGATTTTTTTGAAGATTGTATACATTGTATTTTCTTGTAGTTTTCACAGTGCCTGCGGAGTTTGCTGAAGCGAGACAAAATAAACAGCTGACAGACATCTGCGTGAAGCATGTCCTTTATTTCATAGGACATTTATTTCATAGCAGCAACAGAAGTTACAATATTGACTGAGACCTTCCCTATGTGTCACTCATTCAACGTTGTGTAAATGTAGTGACACTAGTGGTCCAAAACACCACAACCAACTGAACTGTGTTATTAGTTTTGCCAGCATTTGTATGCCTGGTAGCAATTGCACTCAGCCATATTTTATCCATACACTTTTATCCATACGCTTCAGTCATAACTTGACCTTTCTTTTTATGCTCTACCTGAGAGGACAGCTCTACCCAATAGCACTCAGGACGACACTGGCTGAATCCGGATATTGTAAAATCTTGCAAAAGTATTGAGTGTAGCCCAGTCCGCTACTCTATAGAGGTCTGCTAAAGAGGCGCTGTTTGCTAGAGCCCAGGACACAGCGATGCCTCTAGTATAGTGTGCTCATACTCCTAGGATTTATTTAAAACAGGGTTGCATCGATAGAGTTTATTCCCTTTGCGATGCGAAACACAGAATCTTATTCTTGCAACATTTTAAACTTATATTGTCAAAGAAATTGCAGCTACGTAAAAACGGTACAAAACGAAAATAGTTCAAAGCAACATAAATTAAGAACAGGCGTTTTTCTTTGCATCTCTCTCGCGCTGGATCTTTTTTAGTAAGTTTCTTTTGTCTCCCACTGCGCGCGCCGGGTCTTTCTCGAAAAAACACTTCTGGGTAAAAACACACCATACAGCTGATAATACTGTATATGCCACTGCGTGTCATTCACACAAATCACGAAAGAAAAAACTGTAACAAACAGCCTTTGTTGCTTCAAAGATACAGCATGCCTTGCTGAATTTACCTTAGGCTACAATAAAATGAGGTTGATCGCGAATTAAAGAGCTCTGTATCTGCTAAATTGAAATTGTGTGTGGAAAACCTTTAAATACAATCAATAAAACTACAATATTTATAACTGAATAAGATATAGGGCCTACATATGGACTTTTGGAGATTTTGAGATTTATCCTTAAAAGAATTTAGCCTTTGCCTGCTCATCAGGCTGGCTATCCGACACTCTAGAGTTTGCCACTCGTCATGGTGTGCCAAAACACTTAATTATAAACTTCAACATTTCATTCAAAACAATCTCAAAACGCTCTGTGACATTTTGAAAAGCCGTGCATGCATTACGGCCACTGGAACCATGAACGCAACAGAATACTGGCTCTGATTTTATTGTTTGTCGTTTAAACGTTCCTATTGCATATCTTATATATATCAATGCTAATTCAATAGACCATATAAAATATATAAAATAAAGATATGCAACAGTGTGCAATATATATATATATATATATATATATATTAAATTCGATACGTTTATTTTCAGTAGGGCCTAATAAATTTGTAGGGCTGTAATTTCAGTATGCTTTACCAACGCTATGCAATTAAAGTTCCAAGAGGTCTGGTCTCTATATTTCCTTCCCAGCTGACACTAATATGCAAGTGCACAGCACAAATCACAACTTTTTTAAGGTGTCTCAAGTTGTACACAGTCTACCCTACAGTGTAAATTCGTTTAAAGGACAACTCCAGTGAAAAATGAACCTAGGGGTAATTAACACATGGTTACCGAGTCGATCGTTCCCTGCGATGCGTTTTCATGAAAATCGAATGTATAGAGTTTTATCTTTAAAAACAGATTAGCTCATAACAGTAGTATATGGGGCACAGAGTAAGTAAAAGTAAATCGCTAGTTAATACCACTAACAAGGCTCAAAATAGCCTCACACTAACACGGTATCATAATGAGGGTATCAGATACCGTGTTAGTGTGAGGCTATTTTGAGCCTTGTTAGTGGTATTAACTAGCGATTTACTTTTACTTTACGAACGATCGACTCGGTAACCATGTGTTAATTACCCCTAGGTTCATTTTTCACTGGAGTTGTCCTTTAACTACAAGGTTTCATGAAATTAAATTAAATTAATGTTCATCAATTTGTACAAATAGAGTGTCTATAGGCCTACAATACTGTTGTAGCCATTAAATAAGCTCATTTAGTTTAATATTTGTTAAAATATTAAAATGTTATTTTTTTCCATCTATATTGATTATGAAAAGTGAACAGCACTAGTAAGAAAGGATGTGCATTATATCGAGAGACATGGAGTGGGTCAGACATGATTTTGACAACTTCATTAAGTTTTGTTTTGTAGAAAGACTTTCTTTAAAGTGAATTTCGTTTTCTAAAAATTGTATCTTAATTTTAATAAATTTTTCATCAACCAATTGCCTGTATTTAATAAACAAGCAAATATAACAGCCAATATATAATCATGGAGGCACCCGCATGGTCACTTGCATTGCACGTGAACTGGGGCCTCATTTATAAAACTGTGCGTAGGATCCTTACTAAAAGTGTACGTGCACCCGAAAACCAAAAATGGCATACGCAAAAAAATATTCAGACTTATAAAACCGTTCGTACGCCAGAAACTGCGCAGAATTCACTTTATAAATCCAAGTCAGTGGAAGATTGTGCGCACATGCGTCTCCTCCCCGAAATAACCATATATGGAGCTTACAACGCCTAGTTTTACTATGCAGATCCTCATCTGCATATCATTTGCATATAATTATTCATCCACGTGATAACGTTTAACGGTACAAGACACATTACATTAATAAAAATCAAGTAGTTGCCTATCCTTGCCTTGTTTTTTAATACATAATTCAAATAGTGTAAAATACATTTCAGAGAAAGTTTTTTTTTTTCAATCTTTTCCACTGGCCGAATTGTATTTTTAATTCATTTCTATTATTAATGGAAACGGATAGACCTTGGGCATTATTTGCACAAAACTATTTTCTCAGACAATCTGGTATTATCATGATAAGCAATTATCTCTGTGGATTACATTAAACATTATTAACATTAAAACAAAGCACGCCACAGGAAAAGTGTTCAAAAAGTGTTTAACTCCATTAATTTGAATGGCATATTTAATCTAAATGTTTATATCAGAATTAAAACATAGTTTAAATCATTATTTTATTTATTTAAACTGCGTCAGTTTCACTAAACCACCCAACGCGCTTGCTGGCGCGGACATTTAAGAAGGGATGTTTTTTTTAAAGCAGTAACCTATATACATTAAGAGCATTGAAACCAGGATCTTAACTAAAACGCGCTCCGCGTAATCTCTCAAAAAGTATTCCTGTAGGCTATATGTAGGTTTTTTTTTTTTTTTTTTTTACAGGACTGCTTTTGAAATCACTATAAATTACTATGCAATTATATCGCTCACGAGAGAGAAGCTCTCTTCATTCATCTAATTCCTCAATAGAACAGTACAAATATTCAGCGTCATTGCTCCTAATATCGTCGCTATTTTTAACTTTTGATTCTATTTTTTCAGCTCTAAAAGTGATTCTATCTTTGGTTCTATTCTGTTGAAGCATAATAGGCCTATATATATATAAATACATGCCTATTAGGCTTAGGGTTTTATATTTAACCCACTTACATTTTAAAATACGGCAATTGCTGCTGTTTTGCACAATGCCCCTTTGCGACACCTGGCGGTCATTTCGCGAACGACTTTGGAATGCGGCTGGTTTATTTCTGCCGCGGCGCAGCGGTAATAGGCATTCTGGTTGCGTACCATCTGTAGGTCCCTAGCACTTCTTGATAGTATGCGTATCATGGCTCCCCAGAGTGCGTAGATTAATATTACGTTGCAGGCTCCACAGGCACCTTCCTGGTTCTAACCCCAGAGCTTGGTTGATACTCTCCTCGTTCGAACTTAGTTAGTACTCCCTGAGCCTGATCGGAAGGCCAAAGGGCTCTTGTGAGACCTCCCTAGAAGATCAGTGTAACGCATAACATAAAACGTCTTGATTACTAATGTAACCCTCGTTCCCTGAAGGAGGGAACGGGAGACGTAACGTCGACGTGACGACGTAATTGGGATTACTTCAGGGAGCCCTATCAACTTTGAGTGTCTACAGAACGAGCCAATGAACGTTGGCGTGCATGAATCGTGGCACGCGCCCCCGCAGCGCGTGTATAAACAGGAAGCGGGCGCACACACACATTGTTTTTCGCTGAGGAGCCGAGATTTGTGACGGCCATGCAGCGATGGTCAGCAACGGTGGCGACGGGACGTTACGTCTCCCGTTCCCTCCTTCAGGGAACGAGGGTTACATCAGTAACCGAGACGTTCCCTTTCAGTCGCTCACGTTCGACGTAACGTCGACTTGGCGACGTAATTGGGATCCCATGGAAAACGCCACGGTTGCTGCCACATCCAGCGCCCTACGCAAGACTCTTAGACCCCCAACTGCTGGGGCGGAAGACCTGCGTAGAGGGAGTTCAAGGTTCCATTATACCCCACACAGTGGAACTCTTGGATAACACTGGGAAAGCGTACCTTTCCAGGGGAAAGAACGCTGCGGAGCCACATCCTGCCCGAAGGGAGGTAACATGTGGAGAATACACATATGGACTGGCCGAAGGGGCAGTGCGACATATGGAATGTCACTGGGGTGGCTCCACCCGAAGGGTCGAGTGTCGCTTGATCAAGATCGGCTCGAGATGCACTGACATTGATGGTCCAAACTGATAAACGGTCCATGAAGCACAAAATAATAGCTAATAATAAATTATGTTATTTCCATCAAGATGTGAATGAATTTTTGGTCAAGATCTTACAAGATCTTTGGCACATCCCAAAGACTTTTTTCAATGAATTTAACTTCTTAACCTGCACCACATCACTGGCGGTCCCATAAAGTTAAAACATCACACTTACTTGATAGAGAAAAACTGTGTATCACTGAAAAGATACCCCAGCTTCTGTATTTGACCACTATTTACACTTTGCAACAGAAGTGAATCAATCAAAACTAACTTTGGCTGGACAATAACTTTATTCTAGATCTGCTGTAAAGCCTAAACAATCTCTGTTACTTTAATTTCCTATTATCACTGTAAAGCTGCTTTGAAACAATCTATATTACATCTTTACCATACCAATTACTGCCACTTGTGGCAATATATTACAAAGCTTTTATTCACATAAAAGACAATATTATATGAATTTATTTAAATATAAAAACAATTTCAGAGGCAAATTAATGAATGTTTCATTTTTAATTTCAGTGAAAGAACTTTACCTGTATTTTTGTTCGATCAAGTGTTCCAGCATCCTCAAAATGCCCTGAGACAACATAATAACAATCAAATATACATGGTTCAGACTGCTGTATTTTTGTCAAAAACATTTTTTAAAAAGTTATATAACATGGTAATTCAATTTGTTGTGATTAATACATATATGGTTATTTATTGTGATAAGATGACACTCACCGTTGAAATGCTGCTGGATATTTCTTGGGGGCATTTCATGGTGAAAAGCAGCAGGATGTCCAGGAGCTCTGCATGGATTAAGGAGTTGCACTCAACCAACTCATTTAGAGTCATCAAGTACATCCAAGACCGAGCCAGTAGTCTGTCCACCTCCACCAAATGTCCATGTCTCTTCATGAGTTTCAACATCTCCCTAAAAAATAGGGATTTAACAACAAGTCAAAAATTACTTTTTTTTTATTTTATTTATTTCAACTGAAGCCCAAGTGGGTTCAAAGATTTCAAAATATCTACCAGGAAATTTAAAACCCAAGAACGACTCCAGTTATGACTTTAACCATGATTCTCTGAGAAGAGAACAAGATGTTGCGTGGTAAGTTACAATTATATGGGGGAACGCCTCAGCATAATTGTGTCTGAAGCACTGAAGTGTGTAAGTATTCCAATCCAGATTGATGCTGCGTCATCACTATACGGACACTATAAAAGTCACCCGGAACAAAGCAGCATTAGCTTCTGATTGGCTTAAGCAAGCCACTTGCGGGCATACAGGAAGTATGGCAAGGCAACACAGTGTCTTGTTACTGTCTCAGGGAACCATGGTTATAGTCGTAACCTGAGACATTCCCTTTCAAGAGAACTCACGCTACATTGGAAGTTAAGATGCTGTGGGGAACAAAATACCTACTGCTCCATACTGACTAATGCCTGTCCTAGTGTAAATAAGTTTGAGCACAAATCTAAGACAACAGAACCTGTGACACTGATGTAGGGCCAAGATCAAGGCTGTAAAAAAAAAACCTTCCACCTGAGGTATCGCACACTTCCTGGAGGAACACCCCTGACAGTAAGACTTTTGATGCCGCCACACTCCTGGTGGAATTGGCCCTTATGACTAGATGTGAAGGCAAGTCAGCACCTTGTAGGGATGGCCTCATTGATCCATTTACTTATTATCTGCTTGGAAGCTGGGGATCCCTGCTTGGGTGAACCAAAGCATACCAGCAGCTGATCTGACTTATGCCACCGGGCAGTACGTTGAATGAATGTTTCAAAAGCCCTCACAGGTAAAGTAAATTAAGCAGTTGAAAGACTGTTGAATTTGAGTTGACAGATTTGAAGGGTGCCAGGGACAACCCCTCAACCCCTCTAAACCCATGGCCAAATCACAGGCCAGAACTCTCATATGAATAGCAGGCTTCAACCTCCGAGTATCACAATGAAAACGAGTTACCAAATGGTGTCTTCCCAAAGACCCATCGCCCAAAAATGTGTGATAGGCAGCTATGGCCAACATGTAGACCATAAGTGTGGAGGGGTATAGACCCGCAGAGAAAAGATCCTGAAGGAACTACAGCACTGAAGCCACTGGCCAGTTAACTGGGTCCAACCAGTGTCTTCTGCACCATAAAGGGAATACTCTCCACTTTAGGATGTATAGTTTCTTCATAGAGGGAGTTTTAGAGTTTAGGATGTTCTCATCAACCTCAGTTGAGAGACAATCATTTATGAGTTGAACCCCCACCAAACCCACAGCTTCCACTTCTCCGGCTGGGGGTGGTAGATTGTTCCCGGCCTGTGAAAGATCCCTCCTGACGAGAATCTCACATTTTTATGAATTACATTTCATTTTTATGCATTACGTTTTTGTTTTAATTCATCAAAAACTGGTAATCAAATGAAGGCATACAAGGCAAAGTGCTGTGCAACAGAGGTTTACTTTATTAATTAAAACATGGAGGAAAAACAGTGTGATTATTCCTTTAAAAATAAAGTTTTAATATTTGTATTATTACTTTTAAGTATTCTACTGTACACTAGTCAATTTTTATATATTTGTCTCACAATTTCAAGTTAAACTGAACTCCTATTTTGACAGATTTTTTTTGTTTTTTGACGGTTTTACGACAAAAATGACAGTGGATTTGTCCCTAGCAATAATTTCGATATTTATATATATATATATATATATATATATATATATATATAAAACCACTGTTGTCCATTTGGGTCTTGTGATTTTTATGTATTACTTATTTTATTTAACCAGATTTTATCTTAAAATCTCTAACAAGAGCGTTCTGATAAAAATGCGCAATTACACAAACGGTTAATAGATCTCAGTCCCGCCTGCTAAACACACATCGCTAAAATGAATGGCTTTGTTTTTTCTTTCTAACTTGTGAGAGGCTGTAGCTACATTAGGTTGTCTAAAGCGGCAAAGCTCCTCTGAAGGAAACATAGATGCTGTAAGTGAGGGAGAAATCAACAGTTCTGTGTACAAAAATACAGGAGAAATTGTGTCATATTGATTCGGATCAAAATGACTAAGGTTTTTGTCAAATGAAACCATGAAAATCACATGAAGTGACTCTCAGAGCCGCTCTGGAGGTGAAGTTCATGTATTGATGTCCTAATATAGTGGACAGCAGATGCTGAAAACACAGCTAGCGTAACTTGTGTTTGAATATGTGTAGTAGATGAAGCAGCAAATCTGTGTCCTTTAAATCACTCACAGACATGAATCATTAATATTTAAATAGTCTTTTTGCGGTTTAACATTCACATGCTATATTCCAAAATTTGACAAACTTCATGACAACCTGCGTTATACAATAAAATCCATTTTGACTATTCCGCGATTCAGTCGTTTTCCACATAGCGGAAATCATATCGCTGTGAATTTATTTCGCTGACCCCTTGTCTATAGACCACGAACCCGGGACCAGGAGCCTGTGGACCCAGTTTGAGAAAGATCTTATGATCTATATAATTGAGTAAACAGATGCCCTGGAGTTGTAATTGAGCCAGAGCTGCATCCATGCACTTAGTGACAGTGTGAGGAGACAATGCTAGGCCAGAAAGGAAGAAATCGTTACTGGTAAGCTTCACAGTGCACACAGAGAGCGAGGGCAGGGAGGCACACACTAACTCTAAACAGCTTAGTTGGCAATCTAACACTTTCTAACAACTTGTTTGTGGCCCTAAGGGACAGACAACACCAAATAAGACAGACAATTATTGTGAGTGCTTGCTGAAGACAGAGTGCTTGCTGAAGACACAAAGTGCACAGAGTGCTTGCTGAAGACACAAAGTGCACAGAGCGCTTGCTGAAGACACAAAAGTTACGCTGCTTTGTTCCAGGTGTCTTTTATGGCCAGCACGCATCATGGTCACATCCTGACACAGCACCAATCAGGATTGAAAGAGTTGTATACATGGTTCTACGCAATCATGCGGAGGCGTTCCTCCATAGCATTGTAACTTCCGAAGCAGCACAAGTTCCCTGAAGAGGTAACAATGTAATACCTAGATTATTTAATACCTTCGATCTTCGGATCTGGGAGAGAGTGCATGTGCTGATTTCAGTCCCTGCAGGCCAGCCCAGCAGAACTCAAATTGTGGGCTGACTTCATTAAACACCGGCTGAAATGGTTTTGAAGTGCCTTTGAGAAGGTGCAGTAGTGGAATGACGATGATCCAATCGGGCTTGTGCTCTGCTCTCACCCTGTTGATTAGTTCCTCCACCATGTCAGGCAAGCTGAAAAGGGAATCAAAATAATCAAGATCTTTTCTCAGAAAAAAACTACTCAAGTCATACTTCTCTGCATATTAAAACTTAATTAGCTGAGATGAGAACGACTGACATCTCTCTCTTTGCATACATATTACATAAACTGTGAATATTTGTTTTTTATAAAAATTACTTCGTTTAAAAGAAGAGAATTCAAGCTTCATGCCTGTATGTCTGAATGCCTGTTTGACTGAGTATTCGCTGAGTTATTGTTCATTTTCGGACGCGTTTCAGAATGGACTACACTGACAGAGAGGAGGCAGAACTCGCTTCGTGTTTATTTTTCTTTATTTGGCGAAAAGCACAACACTTTGTTTTTATTGTGAGTATACACAAAAATAATACACATTTAACAGAATCGATTGATGTATGAAACTCCAATGGAAAATCAAAGTCAACCGAGTATTTTTGAGTTTCTTTTACACTGCTAAAAAAAAAGCGAGCTGGTATCGCCGGCGATACCGCCGACCTCAGGGGGTTAATGTGCTCCGCCCACGGAGAGCACGCGCTATTCAAACGCAAATGTGAGCCGATCCAAACAAACCTGTGAAACGCCCACATCAGCTGGATAACACACACCGCGAGTTCACTTTCAGACTTATGTACTTTACGATGCTGTGAGGAGTACTATCTTGATAATAATCCTGCAAAAATTTACCTCAGAAGTTCTGGAAGTATCATTTCGAGGAGCAAACGGATCCTGCTGAGGAATAGGTCAGTTCTATTTGCTTTGTTCTAATCTGAATGAAGGCACAGATGCGTGCTGTTGTGGAGCTACTACAGCTGGCAAAAATACTGTTTAAATATGAATCGCGAATACAAAGAAAGATTACACTGGAAATATTGTTACAATTTTAAATGTTGTTGTAATTGTATAACCTTAAAAAAAAAAAAAAAAAAAAAAAAAAAATATATATATATATATATATATATATATATATATATATATATATAAGGATAGATGTAAACA
Organism: Rutilus rutilus; assembly: GCA_021464565.1. NCBI lineage: Eukaryota > Metazoa > Chordata > Actinopteri > Cypriniformes > Leuciscidae > Rutilus > Rutilus rutilus. The sequence goes on from JAJAQA010000001.1 coordinate 73,723,706, forward strand.
AAATCTTAAAAGGTTATTATAAGCCTTATCTTTAAATAATTTTATTATGTTTTATTAGTGACACATTTGGGAAGAGAATATATTCCAAATCTGAAAATACAGTATGAGAACAATTAACTGCACAATTACTAGAAATGTTTACCTTGGATATTGTACAATTTGCAAGCAAAATTAGTGGAAAAAACAACAAACCAGTTATATATTGTCCTTGCATTCTTGTGGCTCAGTCACACATCTGAATGAAAGGCTCATTACGTATGCAGCCTCATTATGCGGGCCCCATTGACTCCTCAGGTGTGAATCACGCCCACCCGCATATGGCCTTTCCAAACAAAAAGTGTTTTACAAGATTTAAATCAATGTATTGTGTTATGTGAATGATTAGGCAGGATGATTTTCACATAATTTTGAAGAAAAAATTCTAGGCAACGACATCTATTAGTCAAAAGTCTTATTTACATATATTTAGAATGTGTTTTATGGCCTTATTTCAGAAACTTTAGTTTTTTGTTTTTTAAAAAACCATGCATAAACATTATTCTATCAAAAATACAAACATGTACATGCAAGTTGTTCACATATTATGGTAGCCCTGTTTGTGCTAAATAGAGTGAATTTACACCTTTGCCATTAATATGTTTATAAGCAACTGAAAAAAGCACAAATGTCAGGGCATGTCAGAACATCTCAAGGACCCCAAAAACCCCTCAGACTCCAGAGGGTTAAACCAATACCAATGTTCTGGGTTAATGTAAGCTCTACTGACTGCACCTGTGGCATACTGTCAATTACCAGATAAAATTAGTTTGGCAAATTGTAAAAACAAACAAAAACATTTACAGTTATGCACTTGCAATGGAAGTGGGATATTGTCCTGGAGGGTTTAAAGCTACGATGGAAGTGAAGAATTTCAGTAAATAATACACTTGTGTTCCAAATTGTTATGCAAGTGGATTTCAGTAATATAAAAATGTGACGATCTCAGTGATTAACTCATTGTCTCGGAGTTACAGGTGACTGGCCGGAGTGAGTGGTTGTACACCTGAAAGCAATTATTACCTCCTATAAGAGTCTGACAGAGATGAGAGGAAGGAGGGGAGAGGATTGAGCTTGTGTAATCCTTGGGCTGGTTCTGTTCCGTTCGTTTGGTTTGGACTCTTGTCGGCTTGGAGAACTCTGGAGATTGTGAGGAACATGGGAGACCTCTGCCGCCCTTTGATCCATCTCATATGAGATGGTTGGATGATTGACTTTCATTTACGAACTTTACACACAACTACTAACACACTGATTTTCACTTAAACTGATCCCTAATCTTTTGACTTACAAATAAATTCATTGATTAATTATTGCTGGCGTGTGGAGACTCCCTTATTGTTTGTTATGATTCCCTAGAGATCGTAACAAATGGGGGCTCGTCCAAAAACGAAATTATTTAATATGAAATTTGATATTTGGTATGATTTCGATTAGAGTAAAATAAATACAATATTGAATTTTCGGTAGTGCGCGTTGTTTTGAGACACGTACAGATATTGCGTTTAAACAGTCTCCTGGGTTTGTGTAGTTGTAAAAGGTAAGTGCATTTTTTCTTTCTTACAGGTGTATATTGTTCATTTTCTCCCGGGTAGGAATTAGCAACGCTTAGCGTTGATTTTGTTATTTTGCCTTTTTTATTTTTGTGCAGGCTTCTGGGCGAAGTACACCGCCGTGGTTTTTGATTAAGCTGTTTGTTCAATTTTTAAATCATCGGTATTTGTGTTTAAAGTCGCTTTGTTCTTGGAAGCTGCACGAAGACTAGGCTTATGTTAGTTTAGTGGGTTGTTAGGCAGTTTAGGGGAGAGAGTGAATGAGTGTTTCACCTGTTTGTTTTGTTCCGAAAGGGAAATAAATGCACTTGCTTTTTATTTTTGGGAGTAGGCCTAATATTTTTTTGAGAGCAGAATGACGTCTATAGGAGAATTTATTAAAAATCCTTCAGAAGAGAAATGAAATTTCTTTGTAAAACAACAATTATGGGAACTTGTAGATCATTTCAAAATCAGTGAGGTCGATAAGAAAGCAAAGAAAAAGGAACTAAGATCTGTTGTGAAAAATTGGTTATGTGAAAATAACCTTATGGTGGCTTCTCCAGAGAGAAAAACCAGTTCGGATCCGAAAGGTGCTGTAGATATTTTTTCGGGGTTATCTTTTGAGGAAAAAAAAGAGATTTTACAAATGCAGCAGCTTCACGATAGAGAGTTGATTAAAGAGACTAAACAGTGTGCGTTAGAGATTGAAAGATTGAAAAATGAGAATCTGCGTAGACAAAACGAACTTGAGTTTGAACAAATGAGAATAGCCGCTGAGGAGTCCACACGTAATCATGAGCTGCAGGTGGCGCGTTTGAGATTAGTAAAGGAAGGGAGAATGTCAGATGTCGGGGAGAGAGGTTCAGGTTTATCTGATGGGTTTGACTTGTCAAGTAATCTAAGACTGCTTCCTAGATTTAATGACCATGACCCTGATATTTTCTTTTCTCTATTCGAGACTATGTCCGAAGAAAGAGATTGGCCGAGGTCTATCCGAATTGTCATGCTTCAAACGGTAATCACGGGAAAAGCACAGGAGACGTTTGCCGCACTTCCAATGGAGGACAGAAAGGATTATGACAAGGTAAAAGTTGCTATTTTGAAGGCCTACGAACTAGTTCCTGAAGCCTATCGCCAGCGATTTCGAAGCTGGAGAAAAGGTGATCGTCAGACTCACTGTGAGGTGGTAAGAGATCTGGTTTCTTATTTTGATCGTTGGTGTGTTGCGTCCGCTGTTGATAACTTTGAAAAATTGCGTGATTTAATCATTTTAGAACAACTCAAGAATATTGTGCCCGATTACATTGCTACATACTTAAATGAGAAAAAAACAAAAGATGCAATGGAAGCTGCAGTTTTGGCAGATGATTATGTATTAACGCATAGAAGGGTATATAGAGAAGAGAGATCAAGTCCGCAGAGTTGTAACTTTAATGAAAATAGAGCTGGAGCAAAGAAATGTGAACAAACGTATCCTTCAAATTCAGAGAACAGAGGTCGGATGAAATCCGATAAAGACTTGGTGTGTAACTATTGTTTTAGTCTGGGCCATTGGAAAAACAAATGCCCAGTTTTGGCTGCTAAGTGGAATGTGGGGAAAAAGAAATCGCATGTTAGTCCCGTGTTAGTGACTGATGTTACTGAAACTAGCAGCGATCATTGTACTTCATTAGAAATAGGAAAGGAAGTATGTGACTCCAAATTAGTAGCCTTAAAGAATTTTGTACCGTTTATTACGGAGGGTTATGTGTCTTTGACAGGCTCTGAGGATAAAATACCAGTTAAAATCTTGAGAGATACAGGATCATCAGAGTCTTTTATTCTTGAATCTGTTCTGCCCTTTTCTCAGATTTCAAGTGAAGATAGGAGTGTTCTGATTAGGGGAATTGGATTAAACACCCTTTCTGTTCCTCTACATAGAGTACACTTGACTTCTGACCTGATTTGTGGAGAAGTATCTTTAGGAATTCGTCCATCTTTACCAGTGGATGGGGTTGCTGTCATCCTGGGCAACAATTTGGCTGGAGGTAGAGTATGGCGCGAGGTGATTCCACCTCCTGAGGTAGTGCCTATTCCAGTCATTGAGAACTCTGACAATTTGCATCAAACTTTTCCTGAAGTGTTTACTTCTTGTGTTGTGACTCGTGCTAGGAGTCGTGAGATGGCGTTTGAGAAACAAGTGTCAAAATATGTTGTGCCTGGTTTGTCTAGCCTTTCACCTATTTCTCACAAGGAGTTGGTAGAAGCACAGCAGGAGGACCCTGAGTTGCAGAAGTTGTTTGATGCTGTAATTTCGCCTCAGGAGGTAAGGAGTGCTGTTAGTGGATGTTTTATCCAGAATGAGGTGCTTCTAAGGAAGTATGTTCCCAGTAGAAAGATTGATGTAAGCCAAGAGTGTTTAATTCAAGTGGTAGTGCCAAAACAATTTCGAGACATAGTATTACAACAAGCACATGGTGAAGTGGCTGGACATTTTGGAGTAAAAAAGACTTATGACAAAATTTTAAGACAGTTTTACTGGCCCCGGTTAAAGAAGGATATATCATCCTTCATCCGAACGTGTCACACGTGCCAGGTAACTGGGAAGCCAAACCAGTTATTGAAACCAGTGCCTTTAAGTCCCATCGTTGTTACAAGCAAACCGTTTGAGCATTTATTAATTGATTGTGTGGGACCACTGCCTCCATCAAAATCGGGGAGTATATATCTGTTGACAGTTATGTGTCAAGCAACCCGTTATCCAGCTGCTTATGCTCTCCGAAGCATTACCACTAAATCGGTTGTCAAGGCGTTATCTCAGTTCATATCTATTTTCGGGATACCTAAAATTATTCAAAGTGATAACGGTACTAATTTTACGTCTCGTATGTTTGCTGAGGTTCTGAAGGTACTTAAAGTGAAACACAATCGATCAAGCATATTTCGTCCTCAAAGTCAGGGTGTGATTGAACGATTTCACCAGACTTTGAAATCACTTTTGCGTGCTTATTGTGTAGAGCTAAATCGTGATTGGGAGGAGGGTTTACCCTGGCTTTTACTTGCTGCTAGGGAAGTACAGCAGGAGAGTTTGGGATTTAGCCCAAACGATTTAGTCTTCGGTCATAGTGTACGTGGACCTCTTTCTGTTTTGCGTGAGGGACTAGTTGAGGAGGATCCTCCGCAAAATTTGGTAGAGTATATGAATGGTTTTCGTAGACGTTTGTTTTTGGCCGGATTGAGTGCACAGAAGAACCTGACTATTGCGCAAGAGAAGATGAAGAATCACTTTGATAAGCAGGCTGAAGTGCGTGTCTTTACACCAGGTGACCAGGTGTTACTTTTGTTACCATCTCCTGGGTCTCCTTTATGTGCTAAGTTTACTGGGCCCTATACTGTTCTTCGGAAGCTGTCTGGTGAAAACTATCAAGTCGCAACTCCAGATAGGCGTAAATCTAAACAGTGTTTTCATGTAAATTTGCTTAAATCTTATCGTTCTCGAAATTCTGAGGTTCAGCCAACTAAATTAGTTGCTCCTGTTGTTACTGCTTCTTTTGAGTCATATCAATCTTTTGTTGAGGGGGGAGAAGATATGGTTGAGGAGGATACAGTTGTTCCTGAAGATTGTGTTTTGTTACCTCGATTAAAGAATTCTGAGACTCTTCAGAATTTAGATGCTCTTTTTGTACATTTAACGGATGTTCAAAATAAAGATCTAACCCAGATGTTAATGGAGTTTTCTGGTCTGTTTTCAGATATACCCACTCGTACTCATCTGATTGAGCATGATGTGGATGTGGGAGAGGCACAGCCTATTCATCAGCGGTTTTATAGGGTTCCAGTTAGTAAGAGAGAAGCATTGGAGTCTGAGATCCAATATATGCTCGAGAACGGAATAGCAGTACCGTCGTGCTCAAGTTGGGCTTCACCTTGCTTGCTAGTGAGGAAAGCAGATTCAACTTTTAGATTTTGTACAGACTACCGCAAGTTAAACGCCATCACAAAGCCTGATGTTTTTCCACTTCCTCGAATGGAGGATTGTGTAGATCAGGTGGGTACAGCTAACTTTGTGAGTAAGTTGGATCTTCTTAAAGGGTACTGGCAAGTTCCATTAACTCCTAGAGCTAGAGAGGTAACTTCGTTTATAACATCGTCGGGATTATACTCGTACTCTGTTATGAGTTTTGGCTTGCGAAATGCACCTGCCACTTTCCAGCGACTGATGAACCGAGTGGTATTCGGGCTGGAGGGGTGTGCAGTGTATTTAGATGACGTTATTGTTTTCAGCGAGACTTGGGAACAACACTTGATTCGTTTGCGAGCTCTTTTGGCTCGGCTGACTGAGGCACATCTGACAGTTAACTTGGCAAAGTGTGAGTTTGCCAAGGCTACTGTAAGATACTTGGGGAAAGAAGTTGGCCAAGGTAAAGTACGTCCAGTTCAGGCTAAAGTTCTGGCCATTCAGCAGTTTCCTTCTCCATCTACCAAGAAAGAACTTATGCGTTTCTTGGGGATGGTCGGTTATTACCGGGGGTTCTGCTCTAACTTTTCAACCGTGGTTTCTCCGCTTACTGACTTGCTCAGGAATTCAGTGAAATTTGAATGGAGAGAAAATTGTCAGAGAGCCTTTGAGAATGTCAAACTGTTATTGACTACTGCTCCTGTTCTGGCTGCCCCGAGGCTGGAGAAACCCTTTAAGTTACAGGTGGATGCCAGCCAGGTTGGTGCTGGAGCTGTCTTATTACAGACAGGGGAGAATGGGTTGGACTATCCCGTTAGTTTTTTTTCTCGTAAGTTTAACACTTATCAGAAAAATTACTCTGTGATCGAACAAGAGGCTCTATCTTTAATCTGGGCTCTTCAGTTCTTTGATGTGTATGTGGGAGGAGGAATGCATGTTGAAGTGTTTTCTGATCACAATCCTTTAACGTTCTTGCATTCTTTACAGTCACCAAGTCAGCGCTTAATGCGGTGGATTCTCTTTCTACAGCCCTATAATTTAACTGTGAAACACATCAAAGGAGCGGATAACGTAGTGGCAGATGCGTTGTCCCGTGTTCCTGATCTGATCGATTAAAACAATGATTTTATAGTTACTTCTGTTTCTCCGTGCTCCCTTGTCACCTTAATTTGCTTTCAGGATCCAGATTGCTGGCGGCAAGGTGGGGCAGTGTGGGAGAATTGAAGGAAATGTGTAAATCATGGTTGTACTGCGATCAGAGGTGGTATGCCATTGAGTGTTGAATATTTCTGAGTTTATGGTGCTGGGTTTTTTTTTATGTATTTTGTTTTCTGATTTTCGATCCAATTTGTAATGGATCTTTTTTAAAGGGGGGTGTGTGACGATCTCAGTGATTAACTCATTGTCTCGGAGTTACAGGTGACTGGCCGGAGTGAGTGGTTGTACACCTGAAAGCAATTATTACCTCCTATAAGAGTCTGACAGAGATGAGAGGAAGGAGGGGAGAGGATTGAGCTTGTGTAATCCTTGGGCTGGTTCTGTTCCGTTCGTTTGGTTTGGACTCTTGTCGGCTTGGAGAACTCTGGAGATTGTGAGGAACATGGGAGACCTCTGCCGCCCTTTGATCCATCTCATATGAGATGGTTGGATGATTGACTTTCATTTACGAACTTTACACACAACTACTAACACACTGATTTTCACTTAAACTGATCCCTAATCTTTTGACTTACAAATAAATTCATTGATTAATTATTGCTGGCGTGTGGAGACTCCCTTATTGTTTGTTATGATTCCCTAGAGATCGTAACAAAAAAGAACCAGGATTTAAGTTTGAAAGTTTGAAAAGAAAAAAGAAAGTTTGTTCCCTATCGTCCGGTCACTACGACGTACGTCGTGGTGAACGACGAATCGGAATCTTGCTAGAGAGGCCAATCTACTTCGAGTGAAACTAAACGAGCCAATGCATATTGGCGTGCAATCATTTGCATCAGCTGTGCAGCCTTGCAGTGCGGGTATTTAACGAGCAGATGGTGCGATTGCACTTCAGCTTTTTTTTTTGCGCATTACAAGTTGTGCAGCTTCTGGATGGGATTGCTGGTCCTTCAAAATTGGAGGAACCAGCGTTTCATTCAGGGCTCCAGCTGAGGGCAGATGTTGATTGCTGCATCGGAGAGAGGGCCTGTTTTGTTCTGGAAATGAGGGTATGCTGAGTTCCCACTGTAATAGTGTGTGTGCTTATGCTGAATCAGATTCAGAACTGACAGCCATGCTTTCCCGGGTCTTTCTCGGATGTGCATTGAAAACTTAGAGTATGGAGCTATATTTGTGTCAAAATTGTAACGGCAAAAGTCCCAAAATAAGTTTTCACCTCTCTCGCTACCCTCGATGGTGGGGTGGCTGTGCCTCTGGCGAGCCACCTCTGCCCTGCATGCGAGGCCAAGGCACTCTTATTGCACGAGGGTAGTTCTGAGCCGGATTTGAGCTGCACTTGTCGACTGACCGTGTTCAAGTCACAGCGCAGGCCTTCGGCCAGACGATGTCCACCTTGGTGGTCCAGAAGCGCCCCTGGCTGTCCTTGCAGAGGTGCGAGTCGTCGTCAAAGTACGCTTTCTCGATGCTCCCATCTCACAAAGTGGCCTTTTCGGCGACACTGTTGAGAATTGGCCCAGCAGTTCTCCGCAGTCAGCAGCAGACTGAAGCGCTTCCCCGACGTACCACCAGAGTGCCTCGTGGGGTGCCCCTCAGTCTACTCGTCGCCAAGGGTGTCATCCCCTGAAAAAAATAACAAAAAAAAAACACTGACACAGCCTGCTCTACTGTGTCCGCTGCAGGAGGATGACACCGCCCGTCTCAGCCACTGTTTAAGTGGTCGGTGAAACAATCCCCCCTGAGATGGGTGACCCGGAGATGGGTGGAGCTGCTCTCTTCCGGTGGAGGGCCGGGGAACGAATCTTTGAGTGTTCCACCACTGGAGTCACAGTGGTACCTAAATTCTCTCTCTCTCAAAAAAAAAAGCAGTTCTTCTATCCCTGGGTCTGAGGAGGGCCTGGAGAGCAGTGGGAGGAGAAAATCCTCACCACTCTCTTCCTCCTCTTCTATCGCCAACAGGCAACAGTGTGCGGTTCGAGAACGCAACCAAGCCGCCTCCTGCACCTCCTGCCTCGTGGAACCAGGTAAGTGTTGCACAGCACACTCAGACTCCGCTACGGGCCGCCTCCCAGAGAGAGCCTTCCGAGCCGAGCCCCTGTGTTCCACCTCGCTGCCCCACTCTGGGTACGCCTACGGTCCCTTTGGTCCCGCTTGTACGGTCTCTGCGAGCCTGGCTAGCGCTCCCCAGTCCGTCTCACTGGCTCATTCGGACCATCAGGCTCGGCTATGCGATTCAGTTCGCCCGGCATCCCCCCAAGTTTCGGGCCATCCACTCCACTACAGTGAGAGCAGCTGATGCCCATGTCTTGCGCGCGGAGATCACAGTCCTACTGGCGAAGGACGCGATAGAGCCGGTCCCTCCAGCCGATATGAGGTCAGGGCACTACAGTCCCTACTTCATTGTACCCAAGAAAGGTGGTGGGTTACGACCGATCTTGGACCTGCGAGTTTTGAATCGGAGCCTTCACAGGCTACCGTTCAAAATGCTCACGCAGAAATGCATTTTCGAATGCATCTGTCCCCAAGATTGGTTTGCAGCGATCGACCTGAAGGACGCGTACTTTCATGTCTCGATTCTTCCTCGACACAGGCCGTTTCTGCGCTTTGCGTTCGAGGGTCGAGCATATCAGTACAAGGTCCTACCCTTCGGGCTGGCCCTGTCTCCCCGTGTCTTCACGAAAGTCACGGAGGGGGCCCTTGTTCCCATGAGAGAACAGGGCGTTCGCATTCTCAACTATCTCAACAACTGGCTCATACTAGCACACTCTCGAGATCAGTTATGCGAACACAGGGACCTCGTGCTCAGGCACCTCAGCCAGCTGGGCCTTCGGGTCAACTGGGAGAAGAGCAAACTCGCCCCCGTGCAGAGGATCTCTTATCTCGGTATGGAGTTGGATTCGGTCGCACAGACAGCGTGCCTCACAGAGCAACGCACTCAGTCGGTGCTGAACTGCTTGAACACGTTCAAGGGCAGGACGGCGGTCCCACTGAAATTCTTTCAGAGGCTCCTGGGGCATATGGCAGCGGCAGCAGCGGTAACTCCGCTCGGCCTGCTCCATATGAGACCGCTTCAGCACTGGCTTCACGGCCGAGTCCCGAGATGGCCGTGGCATCACGGCACTCACCAGGTGGCAATCACACCGGAGTGCCGCCAGACCTTCAGTCCGTGGTCAGACCCCTCGTTCCTCCGGGCAGGAGTCCCCTTGGAACAGGTGTCCAGGCATGCTGTGGTTTTCACAGATGCCTCTGCCACCGGCTGGGGTGCCACGTACAACGGGCATGCAGTGTCAGGGGTGTGGACGGGCCCTCACGAGCTGTGCTCCCGGGAGAATGGTGACTCCACCCCCAGGCGGTTCAGCTGTTCTGGAGAGAGTTCGGAGAGGCTTAGGTAGACCTGTTTGCCTCCTCAGAAAACTCCCACTGCCGGTTGTTTTACTCCCTGACCGAGGGAACACTCGGCACGGATGCACTGGCACACAGCTGGCCCTGGGGCCTCCGCAAATATGCATTCCCCCCAGTGAGCCTACTTGCACAGGAGGAGGAGCAGGTCCTTCTGGTGGCTCCCAATTGGCCCACCCGGACTTGGTTGCCAGAACTCATGCTCCTCGTGACAGTCCCTCCCTGGCCCATTCCTCTGAGGAAGGATCTTCTGACTCAGAGACGGGGCACCCTTTGGCACCCACGTCCGACCTCTGGAAACTCCATGTCTGGTCCCTGGACGGGACGCCGAGGTTCTAGGTGACTTACCCCCAGAGGTACTTAACACCATCACTTCTGCGCTAGCGACGTCTACGAGACGTGCGTATGCCTTGAAGTGGAACCTGTTCGTCGAGTGGTGTTCCTCCCGCAGAGAGGACGCCCGAAGATGTTCGATAGGGTCAGTGCTTTCCTTCTTGCAGCAAGGGTTGGAGTGAAGGCTGTCTCCCTCCACCCTTAAAGTACATGCTGCTGCTATTTCAGCATATCATGACCACATAGATGGCAAAACAGTTGGGAAGCACGACCTGGTCGTCAGGTTCCTTAGGGGGGCGAGACGATTAAATCCTCCTCGTCCCCCCTCCTTACCCTCTTGGGACCTTTCCCTGGTGCTCCGAGCACTTCAGGATGCTCCCTTTGAGCCTTTGCAGTCAGCAGACTTAAAGCTTCTCTCCTTGAAGACTTTGCCGCTGATTTCACTGGCCTCGATCAAGAGGGTAGGGGACCTGCAAGCATTTTCGGTCGACGAATCGTGCCTAGAGTTCGGGCCGGGTGACAACCATGTTGTACTGAGACCCCGGCCTGGCTATGTGCCCAAGGTTCCACTCCCTTTAGGGATCAGGTAGTGAACCTGCAAGCGCTGCCCCTGGAGGAGGCAGACCCAGCCCTGGCTTTGCTCTGTTCCGTTCGTGCTCTGCGTATGTACGTGGACAGAACCCAAAGCGTCAGGACCTCAGACCAGCTCTTTGTCTGTTACGGAGGCCAGCAGAAGGGAAAGGCTGTCTCCAAGCAGAGGATGGCCCACTGGATAGTGGATGCCATCGCCTTGGCTTACGAAGCTCAAGGCGTGCCCTGCCCGCTCAGGTTGCATGCACACTCCACGAGAGGCGTTGCATCCTCCTGGGCGCTGGCACGTGGCTCCTCGCTAACAGATATCTGTAGAGCTGCGGGCTGGGCGACACCTAACACGTTCGCTAGATACTATAACCTACGTGTAGAGCCCGTGTCCTCCCGTGTTCTCACCCTAAACGGGTAGAAGCACTGTGAGTACCGGCTCTGTCAGCTTGCTGCACCCTACTGTGCACCCTTATTGCTCCAGAGTCAAAACCTGTTGAGTCCTCCAAACACCCTCGGCCCGGACGTGGCGGAGCGTCCGGTGCCAGGCCTTTATCAGCTGAATCCTTGAGAACCGGGTCTAGGCTGGGTCCCATATGTGTGACCCTACAGGGATCCCATATGTGTATATCTTCCACGGCTGCTCCTAAACGGAAGCCCGTGTCTTTCCCTTGGGCTAAGTCACCCATTATTCATATGCAGTACAACCCTTGGGTTAGTCCATATGTGTATTCTGTGTAATAAAAACTGTGTAATAATGTAATGTAATGACTTAAATTACACAAAGCCACTGTGTGAATTCAAAACACATGAAGTATAGCATACAAGTCGAATTAAAGGGGTCATGAACTGAGAATTCAAGTTCCTTGATCTTTTGACAGTTAAGAGGCTGTTACAGGGGCATAGAATTTAGTAGGGATGCTAGGGATGTGTCCCTACCAATATCCAGTGACACTGATTTGTCCCTAGCAATAATTTTGATCAAAAATTTAAATATATTTATATACAGTGCTGGTCAGAATTGTTTGCCCCCTAGGTAAATATGATCAAAGATGGCTGTAAAATATAAATCTGCATTGTTTATCCTTTTGATTTTTTTTATTTTATTGTAATGCCAAAATGTCAGTTACTTTTCAAACGTTCTATGGACAGTTGAAACGAACAAAAAAAAAAGAACTTTTTGGCAGCAAACACTTAGGGCCCTATCTTGCACCCAGGGCAATTGACTTTGTACACCGACGCATGTATCATTTCTATTTTGCACCCGCGCAAAGCACGCTTTTCCCTCCACAGAAGCACGTCGCTAAACTACGGAATGAACTTGCACTCCCTGGGCGGTTCAGTGCAAAAAAGGAGGCGTGTTCCGGCGCAAACGTTCCTTCATGCTATTTTGCAGGTTTAGAAAACAATTGCGCCACTAACCAGGAAAAAATTGTTTAAAGTCAGTGGCGCGTTGCGCATGTTATTCATATGCTATTTTAAGGGCGCATGCTTGGCCATAATCAATGTAGCGTGTGCACAACGCGCATACACTTTGATTCTCTCATCTACACAGAAGCAGCAGTTTTCATTTTTGCAAATCATACATTATTACGATAGATAGATAGATAGATAGATAGATAGATAGATAGATAGATAGATAGATAGATAGATAGATAGACAATTTATTATAAAAGCATACATCTAGCTTACACATTTACCCAAATTATCATACGCCTTTTTAACCGAAGTTAATTTGGGTGGGTTTCTCTATCCTCAACGTCCCTGACGAGAGCGTTGCTCTCCTTGGCTGTGAACCGCTCCTGGCGCGCGCCTGGCAAATCCGCCGTTATAATAGGAATCCGCTTTAGAACAAAGCGCGCCTGCTCTTAAAGGGAATGTGAGATGACGCTCTGATTGGTTTATTTCACGTTACGCCCAAACCACACCTATGAATAATGAAGCTACTTCAGACCAACCCATTTTAGATTTGCGCCTGGCGCAAGAGTCATTTATCCCGCCGGGAAACTAGCAACAGTGCCAAGACCTGCCCACAAAGTTACTTGCGCTTTGCGCTTTGACACTTGCGTTTCAGATCGTTAAAATAGGGCCCTTAATATGGGTTTGGTTCAGGGATAAAAAAGTACCCCATGTGTAAAATGAGATACTCTGCTGTATCTTTAATGCTGTGGGCCTAATGTTCTGCCAGAGGTCCTGGACATCTTGTTCAGATACATGGCATCATGGATTCGATCAAAAACCAGCAGATAAAAAAATCAAAACCTGACAACCTCTGCTAGAAATCTTATAACGGTCCATGTTTGGATCTTCCAACAGGACAGTGATCCAAAAACAAACATCAAAACAAAAATGGGTCACTGAGCACAAAACCAAGCATCTGCAATGGCCATCCCAGTCCCTGACCTGAACCCTATAGAATATGAGTGGGCTGAACTGAAGAGGAGAAGCACCAACATGGACCTGGGAATCTGCAGGATCTGGAGAGATTCTGGATGGAGGAATGGTCTCTGATCTCATGTCAGGTGTGCTCACAATAAGGTGTCAGGTGTCAGGTGTGCTCTGATCTCATGTCAGGTGTGCTCACAATAACACTTATTGTGATGCAATATTTTTTTTTACATTTTACATTTTTTACATTTTTAATTAAAGTATATTACAAACTTTTAGACCCTAAACAATCATATTAGCTTGTACAAAAATGGAATTATATGACCCCTTTAAAATGGTCCCTTTTTGAGGGTGAGCAAAAACACGTTGTTTCGTGTGTGTCCCTTTAAATGCAAATGAGCTGCTGCTCCCAGGACAGAGCTTCAACAGCTCCTGTGTGTGTGTGTGTGTGTGTGTGTGTGTGTGTGTGTGTGTGTGTGTGTGTGTGTGTGTGTGTGTGTGTGTGTGTGTGTGTGTGTGTGTGTGTTAGCAGCTCCGATCACCTCACACACACTAAAATGTCAGAAACTGTTCTGCCATTTATGTTCAAACCAGAGTCGGACAAAAATGGAGAGACTCAAGAAGAAGTGACAACATGTAGAATGCAACAGGACTTTTCTGAATGGTTAGTTGATAAATTTATGTTGCTGATGTGGACTTAACTATCTTCAAGTCTTTGATTAGCATATTTTGTCATGATAATCTATAAAATCGCTCATGTGGGAACTGTTGTAAGATTTCTACAGAGTGACAACAATTAAAAAACAATTTATTTAAAAGCAAATATCTCCCTTTGCTTTGAGCGTCGTAACTCTGCAGATGTTGTTTATGCTCATACAGCAACATTACACACTAACTAAAGTTAGAAAAGTCAAATCATAATCAACCACCCTGTGATTGCCAATGATGTGGCCACACAAAAGGAAGTTAATTGAAAACACACATGCATACATTAGTCCTTCTTTCTGGGTTGTTTACTCATTATTTTTAGTATTTCATGATTAAATATTTGTTGCAGCAGACTGATCTCATGAAATGGCGTATGTATGACACGCCAATTCGATTTTCATTTTTGGCGTGCTATCAACACGCATAATTGCTTTTCAGCGTGTTTATCAACGCCGTTGACTTAACGTTACATTACTGTATATAAATATGACCTACCCCAACTCCATCCCTAAACCTACCCGTCACTGGGGTTAATACCATGAGTCTTCTCCTACCATCCTAGGAAAAAAAATATCGATTCCCTGGTATCACGACAAGACGTGAAATAATCACGTTGGTCCCCTTTGGAAAACATGTAGATGTCACAGTTTAACACCCTCAAACGTGAATCATACACGTTTGCCATTTCTTGAAGATATCTGTACAATTTCCTATACCATTGTATAGATTTTAAATGTAAGATCCCTTAACTCTACTCCCACACCTAAACATACCCATTTTATGGACAATATTAAAATGATAAAACGTAATGGACAGATATGTAGGAAAATGGCATTTTTATTAACAATATGGCATTAAAAGATAGTTTGAGCCACGAATCCTACCCCTAAACCTAACCATAACCATTTCTTAAAACTACCTAGGCAACAATTATAAAGAAAAACAACAGAGTATAATCACAATAATTTATTTATTTTATTAGCTTGATGTAATCCAAACCTTCAGAATCCATATATTATTTGCAAGAAAAAGATCCAAACTCAGCCCTTTATCCAGTAATCGTCATCTTGACCGTAAACGTCAAACCCCGCGCTTGTTATGAATTCAAATTCAAAAATTGCGCCCTCAAGAAGCGTTACGACAGGTTACTATGGTTATGGCAATATCAAACGCTCATTGGCTCTCGCCTCGACTGCTTCGTCACAGATTGCGTCATGCACATTCACATTTGAAATGAAGTGCGCACTGCCGCGCAGCCCTCAGAGCGAACCGAACCGAAGACGGATTAACATTTTCATGGATTTGAATTAATAACTTAAATTCTGCTCTGTTACCTCATACAAAACCACTGCCAGAGAGGACTGCGACACATCGTCACGTGAACAACTTTTGGTACTGATTTTGACATTTTCTCATTAAATAAATTATTGTGATTATACTTGTCTGTCTGTTGTTTTTCTTTATAATTGTAGCCTACGTAGTTTTAAGAAATGGTTGTGATTAGATTTAGGGGTAGGATTAGCAAACGTCCAGGGGTATGTGTAAGATTCACGTCTGAGGCTGTTAAACTGTGACATCTACACGTTTTCCAAAGGGGACCAACGTGATTATTTCACGTATATTTTGCTCCGTTTCGCTCGGACATTTAACAGCGTAGACATACACGCGGAAGATGACGGTTCGTTTCCGCGTGAACATACACGCGGATAGCTCAAAATGCGTATAGATAACACGCCACTTTTGACTTGAAAGTGGCGTGTATGTTTATGCAAAGTCATGATGTCATGTTGAGACCTTGGTTACAGATCACACTAAATGCATATTTCATAATAATGGCAGACACAGATTTGGTTCACTTTGGTTTTATTTTAAATTTGTTTCATGCCATAAATTACTAGTTTGGGTGCACACTTTCTAGTTATTATTTGTATATTGTTAACGTTTATTTCTTTTGAGTTTAAGTTGCTTACGTGGGCAAAGCGGAGGTTTGGCGCTGTCTGGGACGCTGCGCTCCGGTGGAGGTCCATTCCAATAAAGGACCGGCTGGCGTCAGTTGCCACCATTTTGTTCTGTTGGGCTAATCCTTGCTGCCAATTAGCTTGGGGGTGCATGATTAATTGTATGTTTGTTTGTTTATTACAGATCACACTAAATGCATATTTCATAATAATGGCAGACACAGATTTGGTTCACTTTGGTTTTATTTTAAATTTGTTTCATGACATAAATTACTAGTTTGGGTGCACACTTTCTAGTTATTATTTGTATATTGTTAACGTTTATTTCTTTTGAGTTTAAGTTGCTTACGTGGGCAAAGCGGAGGTTTGGTGCTGTCTGGGACGCTGCGCTCCGGTGGAGGTCCATTCCAATAAAGGACCGGCTGGCGTCAGTTGCCACCATTTTGTTCTGTTGGGCTAATCCTTGCTGCCAATTAGCTTGGGGGTGCATGATTAATTGTATGTTTGTTTGTTTATTATAATTCTATTTATATTTTGTTGACTATAATTATTTGGGTTAACTTTGTTTATGACTCATTTATTGATATTTCTGATGTTAATTATTCATTTTAATTGTGTTAAATGATGTTTGTGGTGTTCTCTGTGTGTGTAATGGACTAGTCCTTTGTGTATATAAGTTCCCCATGTGTGTCATTTGGGAGGTCATGTTGTTTAGTTTTGTTTAGTTTGGTTTGCTTAGTTGGTTTGATTACTGTTAAGTTTGGTTCTGTTCAGTTGACCCTTTTTATGGGCCCAGACCTGACTTTGTTTTGTTCAATTTTCATATAATTTAATTTGTATCTTTGTTCGGCATTTAGTAAATAGTTTTCTTTGTTTGGAAATCCTGCATTCTTTGCCCTTGACTGCTTGGTCCCTCATATATGGTGTCAGAAGTGGGATAAGCAGAGGATGCAGGTTTCATATATTTTTCATTTTTCGTTTTTTTTTATCATCCCTGCCTCTTTTAGAGCTATGACTCAGCCTGGAAGGAAAGGGGCACCAAATACAGTGCTAATGGAAGCACAGGAAGAAGATATGGAGATCAGGGATGAGGAGGAAATTGTCGCAGAGGAGTCAGGAGGTCAGGAGCCAATGCTTGCAGATCTGACAAGTTTGTTCCGAGCACACATGGCGCAAATGGATTCTCTGGAGACTATGAGGGCCCAGGAGCAAAAGGAGCAAGAGCAACGATTTAAGGCACTGCAGCAGTTTCGTCTGCTTCAGATGGAGGTGCAAGCTCGTATTTCACACACTCCTGATCCAAACTCTGTGAATTTATGTCCTAAAGATATGCAGGATGGTGACCCTCACATTAGCCGACCACTTTCTAAAGGGAGTGAAAGGGAACTTCAAGTGGACTATGATAGTGGTCAGTCCTCAATTAAAAACCCTAAATTAGAGAAATTAAATGACTCTGATGACAAAGAACACTTTTTGATAACATTTGAAAGTATTGCTGCAGCATACTATCTGAGGTAACATTCAGTTGCTGCTGTGTTCAAAATGCACGATGGATCGGCAACAGGGCGTTTCACACTGCATGACTTTACAAAAGAAAGAATCGCAAACTACGTTTCACAACCAAACACACGTGAGAAGTGATAAGGAAATTTTGCAAGATCACGCATGCGTGCGTGAAACCGGAGTTCTCGCGCAAGACTGAAATTAATATTAAAAATGATAGCCTGCAAAAAGCTTGCGATCCAAATTGTCTGTGCGCTGATTTGCAGCGAAAAGGAGAAAAATAAAGTTTATGCTGGAGGTAATGATTGGGAAGACGAGGGGAGCAAGGATTGTGTGTTCTGCACAGAGAGTTGGGGGTAAATAAATAATTTTGCAATGTGCTACTGTTGCTGCTGGTCAAGCAAATGTTTGTGCTTTGATTCTGTTTGATATATTGTAAATATATCTATTAAAATACTGATATTCTGGTCAATAACTCCTCCCCGAACATCCTGCTGTCCTGTATCTTACTCTCTAATTGGCTGTTGGTCACCACCGATGTAGTTTTCTGTCAGAACACTTTCACGCAGTGGGATTTTGGGCCAGGCTGAATGAGCTGTATGGGAAGTGGATTCGACCAAAAGGTAAAACAATTGAAGAAATTGGAGAAATAATTATACTTGAGCAGAATCTCCGAATGCTCTCTCCTAAGCTCCAGGTATGGATCCGTGAGCGGAGACCTGAAACTGCTGCCGAAGCTGCATCATTAACCAGCCATGTAGTTGGCGGGGTGGCAGAGACTCTAGTAAATCCCATGTCTATCATCCGTCCCATTACCACTCCTCTGGTAAGCCTCCCGTAGGAGGAACATCTAAATCGGTAATATCATTTAAATCAACTAAGAAAGTGCCTGTTTGTTACTTGTGTGGCCAAGAGGGTCATACTAAACCTGTTTGCCCAAAGAATGTTGGCAAACTCTCACAAGTGTGTTATGTGCCTAGACCTAATGCAGATCCTGTAAAGCCTGGACTGTCCTTAAACATGACCACTGTAGAAGTAAATGGTAAAGAACTCCATGCTCAAGACTTTGGTGCATAGACAGTTTGTTTAACCTGCCTTGATTAATCCTTGTGACAAGAAATCCATTCGTTGTGTTCACGGGGATGAAAAGCTGCTTCCTACGGAAGATCTGTACATCAAGGTGAAAGGACAAACTGATCTTCTGGATGTGGGCATGGTGGAGAACCTACCATTTCCTGTGATTTTGGGTCATAATCTGCCAGTGCTCCGGGACTTTGTTGCAGCCAGTACGCTCATGCAATATGGTCATCACACGAGCTAAAGCAATCAAAGGGGAAGAAGGGGAACAGATGCTTAGAGCCCTACCTTTCTTTGACAATGAGGTAGAAACTGCGGGCTCTGCAAAGCCTAGGAAAACCTGTCAACAGAAAAGGTTGAACAAAATTAATGCTTCTAACATGCCAGGTGACTCTTTTTCAGATTTTTCCCCAGATTTTAAGCTGCCTACTAACATTGCTCAGTTACAGCAGGAGATGCTAGTCTTGTCCCTTACCTGAAAGGGGCAAAGTCAGAGGATGTAAAGAATGAGACTGACTGTGACGTCACAAAATAAAGGTATCTTCTTCAACAGGGGATACTCTATCGTCGGCTTGGGTCAGTGACACAGCTGGTGGTGCCACAGTGAGTCTGTAAAGTTATTCTTGTCCTGGGCCATTCAATTCCCTGGGCTGGCCACCTGGGGAAATGTAAAACCCTCGCTAGGATTAGAAGACACTTTCACTGGCCCGGCTTGAAGGCAGAGGTACCACAGTATTGTAGAAGTTGTCGAGAATGTCAAAAAGTTTCTGCATATGGCCCGTGTCGGGTTCCTCTCCAACCGCTTCCAATCAAAGGCACTCCCTTTGAAAGACTGGGAATCGATGTTGTCGGACCTGTTGAAGAAGTCGGCGCACAGGTAACAGATTTATGCTTGTTGTAAAGGACTACACTACAAGGTATCCAGAAGTGTTTCCTCTGAAGTCCATCAAAGCAAAGTATGTGGCAACTTGTCTTGTGCAATTGTTCTCCTGAGTTGGGTTTCCGTGTGAGATCTTGACAGATCAAGGAACTAACTTGATGTCTACCCTTGTGAAACAGGTTTACAAACTGCTGGGCGTCAAGAGTCTAAGAACAACTCCTTACCATCCCCAGACAGATGGTCTTACCGAAAGATTCAACCAGACCCTGAAACAGATGCTTCACAAGTTTGCCTGTGACTCAGGTAAAGACTGGGACCTATGGCTTCCCTACCTTCTGTTCGCCTATAGAGAGGTGCCACAATCATCTACTGTTTTTTCCCCTTTTGAACTCCTATATGGACATGAGGTAAGAGGTCATCTGGCTCTGCTTCGAGAAATATGGGAAGGGGACCAGAGAAGGGATGAGCCGATTAATGTTGTGTCCTATGTGGTACAGATGCGAGAGCGCTTGGAGAAGATGTCGGCATTGGCCCAATCTCATTTGGCTGAGGCACAAACACACCAAAAAACCTGGTCTGATCAGTCTGCTCGTGAGCGCAGTTTTGAACCGGGTCAGAAGGTACTGGTGATGCTGCCCAGTAATGAAAGTAAACTGTTGGCTAAATGGCAAGGCCCGTTTGAAGTCAGAAGGAAACTTGGACCCACCACTTACGAAATTGTCACACCAGGTATGGACCGGCCTAGTAAAGTATTGCATATTAATTTGCTGCAAGCAGAGAATCAGAACCAAATACATGTTGTGCACAAGTTTTATTAACTAAATCACAAACATAAATAAACTAAACAAACATACATACATTCATACATACATACATACATACATACATACATGCATAGGTAAAATGGTGAGTGATATGGAACCGGAAGCAGGAAATGGAACTATGGAAAAAATCTATTTAACCATGAAAATAACCATCAGCTTATCATTTTCAGAGCACCTCATTAACCCTCTGGGGTCTAAGGTGTTTTTGGGGTCCTTGAGATGTTCTGACATGCCCTGACATTTATGCTTTTTTCAGTTGCTTATAAACATATTAATGGCAAAGGTGTAATTACACTATATTTAGCACAAACTGGGCTACCATAATATGTGAGCAACATGTATGTACATGTTTTCATTTTTGAGAGAATAATGTTTATGCATGGTTATTGAAAAAACTAAAAAAGAAAGTTTCTGAAATAAGGTCAAAAAACACATACTAAATATGTTTCAACAAGACTTTTGACTAATGGATGTGGTCGCCTAGAGTTTTTTCTTCATAATGATGTGAAAATCATCCTGCCTAATCATTCACATAAAACAATACATTGATTTAAATTTTGTGAAACACTTTTAGTTTGGAAAGGCAATATGCGGATGGGTGTAAACGATCCAACACCATGAATATTTAGTGGTTCACACCTGAGAAGTTCACACCCATAATTAGCCTTTCATTCAGGTGTGTCACTGAGCCACAGGAAAGAATGCAAGGACTATATATATATATATGAAGGATCATAAGACACCAAAGACTGGAGTACTTGCTGATGAAAATTCAGCTTTGCATCACAAAAATAAATTACATTTTAAAGTATATTAAAAAAGAGAACCATTATTTTAAATTGTAATAATATTTCATAATATTACAGTTTTTTTTTTTTTTTTTTTAACTGCAGGCTTGATGAGCATAAGAGACTTCTTGCAAAAGCATTAAAAATAGTAGTGTTTCCAAACTTTTGACTGGTACTGTATATATATATATATATATATATATATATATATATATATATATATTAGTACCAGTCAAAAGTTTGGAAACAGTACTTGTAATGTTTTTGAAAGAAGTCTCTTATGCTCATCAAGCCTGCAGTTAAAAAAAAAAAAAAAAACAAAAAAAAAAAAAACAGTAATATTATGAAATATTATTACAATTTAAAATAATGGTTCTCTTTTTTAATATACTTTAAAATGTAATTTATTTTTGTGATGCAAAGCTGAATTTTCATCAGCAAGTACTCCAGTCTTTGGTGTCTTATGATCTTTCTTTGTAAAAACTAAAGTATACATTTTATCATACATATTTCAAAGTTAAGGATTCATTACTTTGAATATAGCCTACATTGACAAAACATACTATGTTTAACATATTAGCAAAAATTGGCAAACAAAAGCTTATTTGAGGTGGCAGATATTTTACAGTAAAAATGTGTAATCTATCCAAAACTAGTCATGAAATGTTGTCTTTCATATGTCAGTAACATAGGTCTTTCGTTTTTATTATAAGGAATATAAATGTTAATTTGCAGTTTAATATGTTGCTTATACAAATACATTTTATTTCAACATATTTCAGTCGATTTTTATAGCAAAATAGTTTGCTAAAAGCGAAACATTCATTCACACACAGAAACGCAATTCAAATTTAAACCGTCTTTTTGCAAGCTGTGGTAAACAGTGCATCTCTGCCGTTCATTCATTCACACAGAAACACGATTTACTTGAGAATGAAAAAAAATTACTAGGCCTACAGTATTCCATCCGTTGCTCCTCGATATACCCGCACTTCTGAGTTACATTTTCCATTATTATTATTCCTCACAGCGCTGCGAGACAGTGTAAACAAGTACAATGATCTGAATAAACTTTATGTGTTTTCTCGAGCTGATATGGGGGCGTTCACAGGTTTGCATGGATTGCCTCATTCATTTGCGTTTGAATAGCGTGCGCTCACCGTGGGCGGGGCAGATTACAACGTAATGAGCTGAGATGAGAACGACTGAAATCTCTCTCTTTTCATAAAGATTACATAAACAGAGAAAATGTATTTTTATATTTTTATAATAAAAATTAATTTAAAAGAAGAGAATTCAAGCTTCATGCCTGTGTGTCTGTATGCCTGTTTGACTGAGTATTCGCTGAGTTATGGTTCATTTTCGGACGCGTTTCAGAATGGACTACACTGACAGAGAGAAGGCAGAACTCGCATCACGTTTATTTTTCTTTATTTGGCGAAAAGCACAACATTTTGTTTTTATTGTGAGTATACACAAACATAATACACACTTAACAGGATCGATTGATGTATAACACAAGCATATAAGATAAAAAGTAAAATTTTTTTTTTTTTCACTGATAAGGAAAAAAACAAGCCTATCGCGTCGGCGCGATAGCCGACCTCAGGGGGTTAAAGACATTTGTTCCAATGAACTGCCGTAGACAAGGCGACTTCTAGTGTATATATCTATGCACCAGTCTGCATACACGTCACACACCAGGATGCGCGCGTGCCCTCAGAGAGGTAAAAACAATATAAATAGGCTACTGTTCGTTTTCTCACACAAACCGCTCGTTTCGTGTCTTAGGCCATCAATGTGTACTAACGATGGGGAATTGTTTAATTTGGACGATGGGGAATTGTTTTCATTTGGACTCTGTGCATGCTCTTTGAGACAGTGACCATAGACCTGCATTAAATGACTGAGTGTCAAATATACATTTAGAATTTACAATTGTTCCTTGAACTCTTAAATTCGATGAACAAAACCTGCAGCTCTCGTTGACAGACATCTTATTCTAAACATAATCCTCTGATCATTCAGACTTGTTGTTTCCGGCCGGTTTCGGCGCATGACATACGTTACGACCACACGTTAGCGATTGGCTATGGCAGATCCTGAGTGACTCTGGGCAGATCCAATAGTTAAGCTTTAACAGCGAACCCGCCTACAAGGAAGTAAACGGAGAGAGGCCAGACTCTCTGTACAAATGAAATGTACAAGAGGCTGGTAGAACCAGGCTACGTGGGAACAGCCATAGGCGCCGATGTATGTTTTTCTCCGTGGGTGCTCACGCCCTTTAAAAAAAAAAAAGTAGTCAAAAAATGTTTGCATTTCAAAACCTTAGGAAATGGACAGCGGCCGACACGAACACACACACCTATTTACTTGATAATAAAGCCGTAAAGTAGACTATCTTTCAACTCAGGACAGCACCACTTCTCACAAATACAGACAGGATGGGAGATGAAAATTTTAAAGGATAATTCCAGTATTTAGCACTTTGAGTCTCTTTTCTGGTTTGTTTTGGATGAACTAGAGTGGTGGACACAGACATGTTGACGATGGGTCCTGTCCATAGACTGTAAAAAATAGGTCCTGTCTTGACTTTTTGACTCGTTTAGAATCGCCTTTGACCGCTTAGAACAACCCTTAACGTTCGTTTTCAAAACTGTGCAACTCACCGAGTGGTTAGTGATGTTCGTTGATGTTTCAAAACAAGTAGCGTAGTGAAATACAGTTTCTGTCGTGTTTATATTAGAAAATAGATAGCCACGATACGAAGGCGCCGGCGTGAACCTGCAGTTTGTCTCATGAATGAACCGAAACTCAGCGTATAGCCTACTTGCCTCACAGACCCGACACATAGGCTATATATAAAGCTTGAAATGTCTACTTTTAAACAGAACAATTCAAAACGAAAGAAAACAGACTGCTCTCTCTCCCGTATGAAATGTGCATTTCTCTCAGGCGCGTTACTGCGAAGATCACGAGTCAGCATCTTTCCAGCCGACAGACATAAAAAAAAAATGTCTTCTGCTATATTTTACATATTCATAATCATTAATTTTGCCAGTTCGTTGTGACAGCTTTTAGGTGCCCTTACATGTTACATGAACACATCAGCACTGAAAACATAGAGATTTTTTTTCTTTTGGGGGCATTTTGTTTGTGTTCAGACTTTCTCATTTGCCTGCACGATGTTAGAGGACGCTGTTAATAAAGTTACGAGTAGGCCTACACATTGGATTCACGTTTATTATTATAGGCTATTTAAAAAAATACCCCAGTTTTTATGCCAGTCGTATCCTTTTATTTTTGTTGTATTTATCCGCCACACACCTTGAAGGCCGGTCCGTGAAAATATTGTCTGATATTAAACCGCTCCGTGGCGCAAAAAAGGTTGGGGACCGCTACAAGTGATATACATGTAGATTTTTTTCCTTTTTTGGAGCGAGCAGGGGGTGATTTGAGTGGAGCGCGAAGCAAACTGCGTTGAGCGCTGAGCGAAAATGAGCGGAGCGGCCTGATGTAGCTTTGAGCGGGGGAGCGGAGGGGTGAACAGTTCCGTGAGCGATGAGCGGAGATTCTCACCGCTCCACTCCGCTCATATGCTCTGTTTCTAACTAATCCATCTTTCTTTCTAACTAATCCATCTTTTTTCTTTTTTTTTCTTACTAATCTATCTATCTATCTATCTATCTATCTATCTATCTATCTATCTATCTATCTTTATTTCTTTCTAACTAATCCATCTTTCTTTTATTTCTAACTAATCTATCTTTCTTTCTAACTAATCCATCTTTCGATCTATCTTCAAACTATTTTTATCTATCTTGAAACTTTTTCTATCTATCTATCTACCTATCTATCTATCTATCTATTTCTTTTTAACAAATCTATCTTTTTTTGTGTAATATTGACCATTATTCACGTGTCTGAAAGAAAAATAAATAATAATAATATCTTTCTTTCTAACTCTAACTAATCTACATTTCTTTCTAATATTTCTTTCTAACTAATCCATCTTTCTTTCTTTCTTTCTTTCTTTCTTTCTTTCTTTCTTTCTTTCTTTCTAACTAATCCATCTTTCTTTCTAACTAATCTATCTTTCTTTCTAACTAATCCATCTTTCTTTCTTTCTTTCTTTCTTTCTTTCTTTCTGTTTTTACTAATGTATCTATCTTTATAACTAATTATTTCTTACTAATCTATATTTCTTTCTTTCTAACTAATCCTTCTTTCTTTCATTCTTTCTTTCTTTCTTTCTTTCTTTCTTTCTTTCTTTCTTTCTTTCTTTCTAACTAATCCATCTTTCTTTCTAACTAATCCATCTTTCTTTTATTTCTAACTAATATCTTTCTTTCTTTCTAACTGATCTTTCTTTCTTTCTAACTAATATCTTTCTTTCTAACTAAGCCATCTTTCTTTCTTTCTTTCTTTCTTTCTTTCTTTCTTTCTTTCTTTCTTTCTAACTGATCTCTTTCTTTCTTTCTAATCTTTCTTTCTTACTAATCCATCTTTCTTTTTCTTTTTTACTAATTTATCTCTTTCTTCATAACTAATCAACTTTTCTTTCTTTCTTTCTTACTAATCTATCTTTCTTTCTAATCCTATCTTTTTCTTTCTTTCTTTCTAACTAATTCATCTTTCTTTTGTCTAACTAATCTATCTATCTTTTATCTTTCTAACTAATCCGTCTTTCTTTCTAACTAATCAATCTTTCTTTCTTTCTTTCTTACTAATATATCTTTCTTACTAATCTATCTTTCTTTCTTTCTTTCTTTCTAACTAATCCATCTTTCTTTCTAACCAATCAATCTTTCTTTCTTTTTTACTAATCTATCTTTCTTTCTTTCTTTCTTTCTTTCTTTCTTTCTTTCTTTCTTTCTTTCTTTCTTTCTAACTAATCCATCTTTCTTTTATTTCTAACTGATCTTTCTTTCTAACTAATCGTTCTTTCTCTTTCTTTATTTCTTTCTTTCTAACTAATCTATCTTTCTTTTATTTCTAACTAATCTATCTTTCTTTCTTACTTTCTAACTAATGTCTTTCTTTCTAACTAATCCATCTTTCTTTCTTTCTTTCTTTCTTTCTAACTGATCTCTTTCTTTCTTTCTAACTAATCTTTCTTTCTTCCTTACTAATCCATCTTTCTTTCTTTTTCTTTTTTACTAATTTATCTCTTTCTTCATAACTATTCAACCTTTTTTTCTTTCTTTCTAACTAATTCATCTTTCTTTTGTCTAACTAATCTATCTATCTTTTATCTTTCTAACTAATCCGTCTTTCTTTCTAACTAATCAATATTTCTTTCTTTCTTACTTACTAATATATCTTTCTTACTAATCTATCTTTCTTTCTTTCTAACTAATCCATCTTTCTTTCTAACCAATCAATCTTTCTTTCTTTTTTTACTAATCTATCTTTCTTTCTTTCTAACTAATCCATCTTTCTTTTATTTCTAACTGATCTTTCTTTCCAACTAATCTTTCTTTCTTTCTTTCTTTCTTTCTAACTAATCTATCTTTCTTTTATTTCTAACTAATCTATCTATCTTTCTTTCTTTCTTTCTTTCTTTCTTTCTTTCTTTCTTTCTTTCTTTCTTTCTTTCTAACTAATCCATCTTTCTTTCTTTCTAACTGATCTCTTTCTTTCTTTCTAACCAATCTTTCTTTCTTTCTTTCTTACTAATCCATCTTTCTTTCTTTTTCTTTTTTACTAATTTATCTCTTTCTTCATAACTAATCAACCTTTCTTTCTTTCTTACTAATTAGAGATGCACCGATTACAATTTTCTAGGCCGATTCCGATTTCCGATTTTTCATTAAGTTTGACCTGCCGATACCGATTTTAGCCGATTCCGATTTCATTTTTTCTAACCACTTTACAGCACACACAAATATTAATTTTATATCTTTTCTGTAATAGAACATTTTACAATTTGCATAGTACATATTTTTTTTGAACAGATAAACACTATAAAATAGAACTATATAAATTAGTCCAGGTGTGGGTAATTCACACACATCTAAAGTGCAGTGTTATGGAAGAACCATTTCCTTTTCACATTCAATATCCAATCATGTTTTATGTATTTAGCAAACTAAACGTCTGTATGAAAACAGGGAATGGCAATAAAATAATATATAAATAAAACATAAAATAAATATAGCCTTGCAGTATAAAGATATTTCTCAAAGCACACAAACACAGGCCTATTGCAATCACTTGTACAAACTGAATAATAAAACAAGTTTAAATGGGTACATTTTCTATAAATATTAGACATAGCCTACTCCAGTTCTTGTTAAAACACGCAAATTCTGTGCTTTTTGGGCACTATTTTTGTGAAACCCTATTTAGGCTATTTTGTCCATCAAAAGTGTGCTTTCCCTTTAATTGAGCGTGAGCAGTGCAGTAAATAGACTCGGCGCCGAAACACGCGCTTCACTGCTCGCGACTCCTGCTTGACGCTCACGCACTGTTTCTGCTCCCGTTGTGAATGCACTCATTGATTAACATGCACGGCGAAAAAAAATACGCGCTTGCGGTCTGAACGGACGTAACTCACGAGGTTTCGTACATGACGTGTTCCGTGTGCACGTGTGATGCTGATGTTGCGCGATGTTAATCATGCGGCGCCCGAGTGCATTTGACCGGCATAAAATCGGCATTTGTCAGACTGACCGGCCGGTCGCCGGTCACGGCCGATCACGTGAAAATCGGCCAATTCCGGTCACCAGCTGATCAATCGGTGCATCTCTATTACTAATCTATCTTTCTTTCTAATCATATTTTTTTCTTTCTTTCTAACTAATTCATCTTTCTTTTGTCTAACTAATCTATCTATCTTTTATCTTTCTAACTAATCCGTCTTTCTAACTAATCAATCTTTCTTTCTTTCTAATATATCCTTTCTTACTAATCTATCTTTCTTTCTAACTAATCCATCTTTCTTTCTTTCTAACCTATCAATCTTTCTTTCTTTTTTTACTAATCTATCTTTCTTTCTTTCTAACTAATCCATCTTTCTTTTATTTCTAACTAATCTATCTATCTTTCTTTCTTACTTTCTAACTAATGTATCTTTATTTCTAACTAATCCATCTTTCTTTCTTTCTAATGAATGTATCTTTCTTTCTTTCTTTCTAACTAATCCATCTTTCTTTCTTTCTAATTAATCTTTCTTTCAAACTAATCTTTCTTTCTTACTAATCCATCTTTCTTTCTTTCTAACTAATCTATCTTTCTAACTAGTCCATCTTTCTTTCTAACTAATCCATCTTTCTTTCTAACTAATCCATCTTTCTTTCTTACTAATCTTTTTCTTTCTTTCTAACTAATCTATCTTTCTTTCTTTCTAACTAATCTATCTTTCTTTCTTTCTAACTAATCTAGCTTTCTTTCTTTCTTTCTTTCTTTCTTACTAATTTAGCTTTCTTTCTTTCTAAATAAACCATCTTTCTTTTTTCTTACTAATCATCTTTCTTTTATTTCTAACTAATGTAGCTTTCTAACTAATCCATCTTTCTTTCTTTCTCTCTTACTAATCTATCTATCTTTATTTCTTTCTCTTTCTTTCTAACTAATCTCTTTCTTATAACTGATCTTTCTTTCTAACTAATCTCTTTTTCAACTAATCCATCTTTCTTTCTTTCTAACTAATCTATCTTTCTTTCTAACTAGTCCATCTTTCTTTCTAACTAATATATCTTTCTATCTTTCTTTCTATCTAATATCTTTCTTTCTTTCTAACTGATCCATCTTTCTTTTTTTCTAACTAATTCATCTTTCTTTCTAACTAATCTATCTTTCTTTCTAACTAATCAATCTTTCTTTCTAACTGATCCATCTTTATTTATCACTAACTAATATATCTTTCTATCTTTCTTTCTATCTAATATCTTTCTTTTTTTCTAACTGATCCATCTTTCTTTTTTTCTAACTAATCCATCTTTTTCTAACTAATCCATCTTTCTTTAATTCTAACGAATCTATCTTTCTTTCTAACTAATCCATCTTTCTTTCTTACTAATCAATCTTTCTTTCTAACTAATCTATCTTTCTAACTAATTTTTCATTCTTTATTTATAACTAATCCATCTATCTATCTATCTATCTATCTATCTATCTATCTATCTATCTATCTATCTATCTATCTATCTATCTATCTATCTATCTATCTATCTTTCTTTCTTTCTTACTTTCTTTCTAACTAATATTTCTTTCTAACTAATATTTCTTTCTAACTAATCTTTATTTCCAACTATTCTTTCATTCTACCTAATCTATCAATCAAACTTTAAACTACTTTAAACTTCTTCAAACTCTCTGGTCCGGCTTTATCAGGCCAACTTAAAGTTTGTCTCAACAATTTTTTTCTATTTTACATTGAAACTGTAAATTATATAACAGTACTCACCTGTTTATTAGTGGAAATGATTCTGTTATGTCAGTCCAGAAGGACAGGAATTCATGCTCAGGTAATTTGGGCAGGCAGAGGGTAGTGCAGAGACGAGACAGAGTCCTGATGTCTAACTCTAGACGATACTGTCTCCACACGTAGACCATGATGAGAGCAGCATTCAGTGGCTCCATGATGAAAGCACTCTTTCCCCTACTGTCCTGTAGCTGTGGGGTCACTCGCTCCAGCATGAACTGCTTCAGAAGCCTGCTCACCTGACAAGATGAAAATGAGATGATATGTTAAATTTCATGTTGACATCTACAGTTAATGTCTTTCAGTTTGTGATATTAAAGCCATTGTTCACTAAAAAGTGAAAATGTATATTTTTTATCATAAATGTATGCTCAAGTTTTATTTTTTACAGATATTCACACAACCTTTCGTAAGACCTACTTTCTTTAGTAAAAAACAAACTGCATCAAATGTATTTGATAAAATTATTATTGCAGAATAAATTTGTTCATTATAAGAACCGAGACTGTCAAGCTCAAACAAAAGACAAAATGAGTGCTGTAAAAATATTACAAGTAGTAGTCAATTGGGCTTGTGTGCTATATTCAAAGTCTCCTTAAGTCATATAATAGCTCTGCGTAAAAAACAACAAAAAAAAAACAATATTTGAAGAAAATCTTCCCTTTCGCCATAGCTCTCATATCTACATATACATGCATAATTATATAATTACGTAAGTTCATACAAACACCATAGTATTTTATCTTGTATGTTCCATGAAGTAATTTAAAGGGGTGATAGAATGATTTTATAGGGTATTTCACACTGTTCCTTAAGGTTTCCAAACAGGGTATGTAACATTGGTTGGACTGAAAATGACCCGGTGGCTCTTTTATACGCTCTAATGCAACCCTGAGAAATAGCCCAGAATGAAACAAGCTCCCTTTTATGATATGCTCATGAATATTTAGATGAGCTGCACGCTGATTGGTTGGTTTACAACGAGGAATCTCCAAAGCAAAGACGCAACATGCCCAATGAAGATTGGCAGCTCTCACTGGAGGTGAACCCTGGAGACGTTAGGTGTGCAACCATACATGTTTGAGCCTGAATCAGCACCTTAAAACACAATGTGTGCTATTGTTGTGTGGTATTATAACATGAAACTTCAAGTGAGGGGAGGAATAGGCCTTTATATTATTTATGACCATCCGGTCTCACGAGTCGTGCGGTTAGACATGCACACACCGCATTTAAGCAACTTCAGACAAGTGACAGTGTGCACGCTCCCGCGGGGCGCGAACAGAGTTTTGGGCTGCTTCCCCTGTGGAGTTGGGAGTTTTTCTCCCGGTAGCACAGAGCTGGATGTGCTGGCCTGTATATTTGCCGCCTCGCTGACCGCTTCAACGGAATATTAAAGGGGTCATGACATGGTTTTTGTTTTATTATGTTCCCTTAGTTGCAATTATAGTATTACTATAGTTTTTTGGACAAAAAATTTAGTGATATATGACCTTTTCCCACCCTGTTTCTCATCCTCTGATTCAAACAGTCTGTTTTGGGGGTGTTTCCCCTCTAAGAGTTCAGTGTTAACGCCCACTGATATGATTGGCTAACGTCACTGGCTAAAAGTAGTTTTAAGATGAAATACATTACTGACAGTTCGCGGCGTCGTTGGGACACAAAGTAGTCATCACGGCCTGATCTTAAGCAAAAGTTTTCTGGCAAAGCCAGCATCATACTGCGATTTGTTCTCAAAACGGTCATCCTTGAAATGTAGAGAATACACGCTTTAATTAACACTGCCGTGACTGGGACATCCGCAAAAAATAAACTTCATCCATTTTTCCCTGATGGCAGGATCGTTCGGCAGCGTCTTTAAACATTTTGTTTGTCCACAGCCAGGAACAGCACATCTGCGGCATCGCAGTCTTTTTGTAGACAGACCCACTCGCTGCACGTCGACTGAACACCTGTGGGTGTGACAACGGTACTATGATGCAAAATGAGGCATAGTTGTCTCATGCTGGAGGCGGTCATATGCAAATGACTGGTACGTCACTTCGTACCATGACGTCACTTCTTACCATGGATCCCCAACGAGCTGTAATTAGAACTTGATTAAATAAATGCTTAGTTGATAATGGGGAGGACGTCTTAAGCTCTGAAACTTGCAGGAAGTTTTAATGGTACAAAGACCTCTTATATACCAAAAGATCAAGGCAAATTTGGTTTCTCATGTCATGACCCCTTTAAATTGTGGCGCGGGCCTTGAGTGAGCGACACTGTGACAGTGAATGACACCGGACCTGCACAAGCACCTGTCCAGCAAAGCCTCTCCGTTTAACATGCAATACAACAGGGAACGCATTGTTAACCTGTTGCTCTCTTGCTGGGCTTAGTGGTTTGTGTGCAAGCCATTTATTTGACAGCTATGTTTCCCCACCAGCATTTATTTTTATTTTTAAATTGCCAGCCACTGCCAGCATTTTAGATAATTCCAGAAGCAGTAAACTTAGTGTGCCGGCTAAACTGTGTCTGAATGCACGACCACCATTGATATTCCTGGGCCCAGAAAGTGGGCTGTGTGTATGCAAATTTAGGGGCGTAACAAAGGTACAGACCAGATCCAAATAAGGAAATCCCCCAAGTGTTACGTCACATCCAGAGGTGTATAGTCCAGGTGTCAGAAAGTAGAAGTCCTGCCATATGTTTATTCCACCCATGAACTCAGCAAGCTGATTTCACTAATTAGATTTCACTAATCTCCTGTCTGAATTAGCATATTCCAGGTGATTGGAACAAAATACTGAGGAGGACTTTTACTTTCTGAACCTGGACTTTACACCTCTGGTCACATCTCAGCCAAGAGCAAAATAAATAAACCAGAACTGGACCTTATCTGAGGCACAAAACCTGTGCATATTAAATATCAAGTCATCTCAGCCTTAATAAGCCTGTTAACAAGCAGAATCACTGACGTTTTTATTGAGAATTAACAGAGGTTTAACTCTAATGGGGTTCATTTAAGTCACCATAACAGTGATTAGTATTTCCATTAGTTGGGCTCTTAAAGGTTGTATCAGTGATTTCAGGCCCCCCAAAAAAATGATCACATTCATCTAATCTTTCCTAACGATCCGCTAGCTGTCCGCCCCATAAGTATGCCGTCAAAAAAACGGCTGCACGAGAAGTCTGAGCTGAAGACGCGTTTTTTTGATGGCATGCTTATGGGGCGGTCAGCTAGCGGATCGTTAGGAAAGATTAGACGAATGTGATCATTTTTTTTGGGCCTGAAATCATTGATACAACCTTTAACTCTTATTATATCTGTTATTGGCTGCTGTGCTGTTTTGCTAATATGCATAGATTAGGTCAGCCTGAACCGGGAACACTTCCCATAAATCCTGATGTACTCGTTACATCATAAGAAGAATGGCATCTACACTAATTTTAGTGTCTTTGTTTATCCCGAGGTTTTCCCGCAGCCTGCCGGATCCAGGCCGTATCCAGATCTGATGAAGGACCTTCGCCTGGACCGATGACAATGCAGTGCTGAAGTGCCAACAAGTCTCTCCCTATGGAGGATCCCTTTACCACTCCAGATAAAGCGTTGTCGGGAAAATTCATTTTGCATACCTACCCCTAAGTAACATAATAAAATAAAATACAATTCTGTATCAAAATTTTATTAGGCATCATTACTTTGTTTAGGCTTGGCTTGTATGGAATTACAAACCTGCGCACATATATTCAAACGCACATAACTATAGAACCCATTCTAAATGCGCATGTGAACGCCATCAGCGTTTCTCACAGGTTCGCGTTTAAAGTCTGTGTAGAGAGAATGGTGTCGTCTTAGCGGCCCCTAATTTAATAACAAATGATTGTCACGACGGAAGCGAATCAATCAAAACTAACTTTAGATGGAAAATAACTTTATTAAAGAACCGCTATAAAGCCAAAACAATCTCTGTTACCATAAATTATACATTTATCTCTGTAAAGCTGCTTTGATCTACATTGTTAAAAGCGCTATATAAATGGAGATGACTTGACTGTGAAAGTGTGTTTGTCAAACTCATTTGCAGCAGCAAAGAAAGCTAAAGTGAAATGAGATCAGGTGATGATGGTTATCTCTTGATGGTTTTGTAATCATCATGAAATAGACTGAATCCCTGACATTATTTGTATATAACAATTGTTTTGTTCCATCAATACATTCACATAACAAACCCTGTGTTACTGCAGCATGAGATCCAGCAGTATTATACCTATCAGTTTAAATATTTTAACAAAACATGAGCACGAAAATTGTACCTAGAGTGACACACAAAGTTATCAACAATCAGCATATAATTCTCAACAATTGTGACAATAAACAATATTCAGATAAACAGATCAATTCAGAACATCACTAAATACTAAATGTCACTACAAAAACAACAGCAAAAAATAAATGAAAATATTTAGAGTTAAACAAAATAATAGGATAATTCAACTGCATAATTTATTCATGTTGCAATGCATGCTGGCAGTTTTGTACTATGCTGGTACCCAGCATGCATTGCAGCAAGATACTTTTGATTGTCACCATTGTTGAGATTCATACGTTGATTGTTGATGTCTGTGTGTGTCATATTAAACTGACTTTTTCATGCTCATGTTTTGTTAAAATCGTCTGATTCTTATAATATTGCTCAATCTCATGTTGCAGTAACACAGGGTTTGTGATGTGAAAATATTAATGCAGAGGTCTTCAATCCTGCTCCTGGAGGGCCACTGTCCTGCATTAATATTTTAATGGAACACAATTATTAAACTTTAAAACATCAGTGATTCAGACTTCATGACAATTATAAAACCATCAATAGGAAACCATCATCACCTGATCTCATTTGACTTTTAACTTCTTTTGCTGATGCAAATGTGTTTAACAAACACACTGTCTATAATAAGAGTTAATAGCCCAACTAATGGAAACACTGATCACTGTTATGGTGACTTCAAATGAAACATTAGAGTTAAACCTCTGTTAATTCTCAATAAGAACTTCTGTAGACGTCTGACAGAAATAAAGTCAGTCTGGTTAGTGATAAGTGAAGCTGGTAATGCTGTTTGTGGAGTTGTTTAATCCTCCTCTGCTGAGATCTTCACAGATTTAATGTCTTATTTTCTCTTCAGTTGATTTCATCTAAGACTGTGGCTGAAGACAGTTGAAGTTCTTGTGTTTATGCTCATCTCTTTTTCTGTTATCTTCTTTCCTTCAGTGATTCTGCTTGTTAGGCTTGACAGGCTTATTAAGGCTGAGATGACTCAATATTTAATATGCACAGGTTTTGTGGCTCAGATAAGGTCCAGTTCTGGTTTATTTATTTTGCTCTTGGCTGACATGTGACCAGAGGTGTAAAGTCCAGGTTCAGAAAGTAAAAGTCCTCATCAGTATTTTGTTCCAATTACCTGGATTTGCTAATTCAGCCAGGAGATAGAACTAATTAGTGAAATCAGCTGGATGAGTTCATGGGTGGAATAAACATATGGCAGGACTTCTACTTTCAGGCTACGTTTACACGTGGATGGCTATTTTCATAAACGGACATTTCTCCCCTCTTCGTTTACAAAAATAACATTGTGCACACGAACCTGTGTATATGCTGTCAAGAGCATGCCAAACCTGTAGGTGGCAGTGTAACGAGAAGCTCAAGCCCACCTTAGCCAATCAGAGTCCCGAAAATAGTCACATTCTGTGACGCCTAAAACTCAGTTTTTCTCAGTTTACATGCAAACGGACAAAGGAAGATTTTCAAAATCTCCACTCTGGCCGGAGTTTTTAGAAAGAATCGGTTTCATTGGCGAATCCTCCGTTTGTGTGTAAACGAAGGGCGCAAACGAAGAGAAATGTCTCCTTTTTTCAAAATAACCATGTACGTGTAAACGGGGCCTCAGACCCCTGGACTATACACCTCTGGTCACATCTGAGCTGATTTGACATCTGACCGTTTTACAGCTGCAGTTTAAAGTTTCGAGATGTTCATATTAAGGAGGTGACATGGGATTTTGAGATTCTGTGTATGGCCATTTTACCCACCGAGCTGCTGTTATTTCAACTATGCCAAGGCGAACTTGGTTTTGCATTCTATCACCCATTTAAGTTTGGAATGACATGATCCCAGCAGGCACAGTACAACAATGTGACGTCAGTCAGATATCATATTTTGGTTGAAAATGAAAGTCAGGTTGACGTCTAAACCCAATGTTTGTTTGGCATCAAGCTCCAATGTCAGACAGATGGTGAATTTTGGTTGGAATAAGCACCACAAAAAAAAGTGACATGCATGGCAGCACATTTAATCTGTGAAGATCTCAGCAGAGGAGGATTAAACAACTCCACAAACAGCATTACCAGCTCCACTTATTACTAACCAGACTGACTTTATTTCATTTCCATTTGAATTAAATCAATAGTTGTATTTTAAAGTCACCATGATGGTGGTTAGCGTTTGCTTTAGTTGGGCTCTTGAACATTGACTTTTTAAGTATACAATTTCTCTGGCTGCTATAATAGTGTGTTTATAAAGCACAATTATTGTGGCAAAAGAGCCTATAGAAAATTAGATCAGGAGCTGTTTATTGATGGTGAAGTCATCATCATGTAATTGCATGAATCTCTGATCTTATTCAGTGTCTGATGCTTTGATTATATATGACTTGTGTTTTTAATATTGTTTTATAATAGAAGTCATTTAGTTTTACAGCATGAGAGCAGTGTTGTTTATTCAATAATATAAAGGATTTTAAAAACATTTAGTGCATTCAATTTTTTCCTCTACATTATTACTTAGACATCAAGAATCAGTGTGTGACTCTCAACAATGGTGACAATCAATGAAATGCTTCATGCTGCAGTGCATGCTGGGTACCACCGATCAAAACTCACCCATATCTCCCAGCATGCATTGCGGC
The DNA here is from genome assembly GCA_021464565.1 of Rutilus rutilus. Lineage (NCBI taxonomy): Eukaryota > Metazoa > Chordata > Actinopteri > Cypriniformes > Leuciscidae > Rutilus > Rutilus rutilus. The sequence continues at coordinate 73,760,173 of JAJAQA010000001.1, forward strand.
ATTAATAAATAATGCAGCTGGATTTTTTGTAGCTTATTTTATGCTCAGAGTTGATCTGATTGTCCCCATTGTTGAGATTCATATGCTGTTTCTTGATGTCTGTGTGCGTCTAAGTACTGCCATAGATTAAAGGTTTTTGTGCACTAAATAGTTTTTAAAAACCAAGTATATTATTTAATAAACAACACTGCAAGATATGCTGTAGAATCAAATGACTTCTATTATGAATAAAACAATATTAAAAACACAAGTCCTGTATAATCAAAACATTAGATACTGAATAAGATCAGGGATTCAGGCATTTACATGATGATATCTTCGACATCATCTTCAACAAACAGCCAACATCACCTGATCTCATTTCCTCATGGCTTTTTTAGTTACAACAATTGTGCTTTATAAACACACAATTATAGCAGTCAGAGAAAATATTATATTAAAGAGTCAAGGGTCAAGAGCACAACTAAAGCAAACGCTAACCACCATCATGGTGACTTTAAAATGCAAAACTTAAATGATTTCATTAAAATGAAAATTAAATAAAGTAGATCTGGTTAGTTTTAAGTGAAGCTGGTAATAAGTGTACGGCCATGCATTTCACCTTTTTGTTTGGTTTATTCCAACCAAAATCCAACGTCTACCCAACGTTGTAGTCCCTATCCTGTGCCTGCTGGGATGAGTCAAATGATGTCAGTCAGAATACATTTTTTTGGTGATTTGTAGATGAAAATTGTAATAGAATGTTTTTCATTATAAGCTGAGATACATATGGTTTACTTACATCTTTTTCACCATATTTCAGTGAGTCCCATTTCACATATGTCTTTTCAAATACAGAAGGGTTGCCATAGACTTCAAAAAACTGTTGCAGCTGACAAAAGAATCTGCTGACGTTATTTTTGCTCCAGCTTTTCAGGAGGTCAAAGATAGTTGTCAGCATGACTGAACCAGCGATTTCTCTTCCCTTGATTATTTTTTTCCTCTGCTCAGCCCACACAAATTCTCTCAACGTCTCAAACCTACGTTTAGGTGGTTTTTTACAGATGATATCATCATATTGATGCCATTCTCCTGCAGTATATGAAAACAACACATTAGGTCCATTAAACAATGAAAATTAAACTGAAGTATAAATGTCTGAGTTTCACATACCTTCATCATTCAGGAGACGTGGTTTGACAAACAGACATCTGTTGGGTGTTTCTTTTGAATCCAGTTTGTATATGTATTCAGGACGTGTTTTATACCTCTCATCCTTTTTAGCTTTATACACAACATACTTGTATGGGATGGACACAGATACAAAATCTGTCTTTTTTCGTACACATTTCCCTTCAACAAGAAGTCCATGCTCTCCAAGATCCCTGTAATCAAACTATTCTTCAACAGCTGATCCCAGTAATGAATAATGAATAAATGGTCCTTCAAAACTTCACTAACCGTGTTTCCAAGAGTTCAGACAAATTATTTTCCTCATCACCAAAGGGACCACCAGCTCTTACGAAGATAAAATCCTCTTTTGGGTTAAACTTGAAGTCTTTTGACAGGACTGCATGAAAGTGAATGGTAAGTCTCTCACTGGGACTTATTTGTTGAGGTGATGTTTGATTTCTGCCATTCAAAAATATTGATAATATAATAATCCATGAAAAAAAAACACACAAAAAAACACATATTTGTACTTCAACGAGGAAGTGCATTCATCACACAATTCTGCATTCACCTTTTTGGAGGCGCGACATACTGACTTTCTGTATCATCACTTTCAATGGATTTCTCTTCATCAGTGAAATCTTTTCTTCCCATATGCTGCTGTTCCTGACTGTGCTCAGCCTTCCCCGGTTTATCTACACTAGAACCGTAATTCTTCTGAAGGCAAAAGAAGCCAAATTAGTCAATGTTTAACATGTTTATAATTTCTGTGATTTCAATGTTAGCAAGCAGCCGTTGGCCAAAGCTTTAGCTCCCTCCGGGGCTAGTTCTCAAATTAACAGACACTTGTAAAAGCACAGAGCACATTTTCTATTTGAAATTATTTAGATTATTTAAATTTAGACTGTGTAAAATGTTTTTTTTTTTTTTTTTTTTTCAGTTTGAATTTCATGCAAGCACAAATGATGAAATAAAATTGTGCATCATAAATAAATCAACAAAAGAATTTCAGAATAAGAAACACGTTTAACACTTAATCCAGAGCCATTTAATTGTTAAACTTGATGTCCATATCCAGCACCTCTGTCTTTGGTTTAGAGTTGATATCTTCATTTGGTTGAGTTGGAGATACATTGGCATTCTGGTAACCCAGCACTTCAGGCCTGATATCAGTCATTCCTTCTTCGGGGCCATGTGGAATGGTTGCGGATGTTTGAGATTCATCTTGTGGCTTGTCTGATAAACACAAAAACAAAAGTCACACAGCAGTGGTGGACATTTTTACTTTGTTACTGTCCTTTGGTAAATTTAGCATTTTTTAAAAACATTTTTTACTTGTCCATATTTCAAAGCATTTCATAAAAACACATCATTCCTTGTTATTCAAATGGATGAAATTGACACCCGCTCCAAGAGGCAATAATGATGTCTGATTCGATAGTGATGTTCATGTCTGACTCAAAATGAGCCCGGAAACAGGAGATGCTCAGAGCAGAGATATTTTAATACTGATAATTGTACATTAAAATTATATCAAGTAATGACTGAAATGAAATGAAATGAAATGCTTGAATGTGTACAGAGTAGGCCACTTTTGGTAAAAACTACAATATAACACAAATTAAGACCTCATGCATCTACATCGTTGTCGTTTCAGTTTCAAATGATATAAAACTAGAATGTTTGCGGAGTTCTTCTTTAACACATTTTGCACAATATGACATCTGTTTTATATTGTTTGATTATGTGTGTGTACTATTATTCATACTACACACCACATATTTACACATTTTGTTTTTCCCAATATTTTAAATATCATATTTGTCATTTTCACTTGCTAGCACAATGAATTACCAGTATCTGAAATTTATATTTTAGTATCCAAGTTTAATGTTCTAAGAATGTATAACAAGATAATAAAAATAAGTAAGGTGATAAAATAAAAATAGCTTATTTTTATTGATACATACATAGCAAAATCCCCAGAGTTAAATTAACTCTGCTCAGAGAACATTTGGTCCCTCTCTACAGAGAGTTAAAATAACTCTGAAACAGAGTTAAAGTTAATGAGATACTTAAGTGATTAATTGACCCTTCGCTAAGCCACGCCCGAAAACCGCCACTGGCCAATCGTGGCTTAGCAACCGTAACTAGGCGCGGGAGGTCTGGCAAGCTTTCGAGCGAGGGAAACATGCCCAAGCGTTATGCGTATGGATTGTGCAAATCTGATACCCGGTATCCTAAAAGTTTGGACGGGGTGGTGGATTTTGTTCCCTTCCCGAAACCTAAAACCAAAGGGGAGAAATGCCGGGCGTCATCTTCATTTATATAGCGTTTTTAACAATGTAGATTGTTCCAAAGCAGCTTTACATTGATAATAGGAAATTAAAAGTAAAGTGTTTTGGCTTTATAGCAGCTCTAGAATAAAGTTATTGTCCAGCTCGTGGATCAAGCAGTGTGATTAAAGGCAAGACGGAGGCTCACTGACATAACTTAACGTTACAAAATATATTTCAGCATTTTGTTAATCGACGGCTAAACTAGTACCCCAATCCGATCGCGACTCTCCCGGTGTTAGTTCTAGTATAAGTAAAAGGTAGTTAGTAAAAGGAGGGAACATCAGGGGGCTTGCCGGAGATCTCCAAGGAAAAGGTTGGTATGCAAACTTAATCAGTTCATAACAGTAACGTTAGTCACTCATGTGACCCACGACGTGTGAGCTGTAGCCTGGCGCACTAAAAATATAAGCGGGAGAATGTTATCATTGCAAAGTGGTCAGGCTAATGTCTTGTGTTTATTCCACAATACTTATGGATAAGCTGTTTGATTTATAAATATTAGATTTTCAAATTTCACTCACCCTGCTGTGCATGCACATAGCTGTTCCTCAATTTGTGTGTTTCCCATTTGAATGGTCAGCGTATGAAATTATTCTCTAATCGTTTGCATATTATGTCGTGGATATATCCCTCGAATGCATACTGCAGTCCCTTTTGTCTTGCTCTCTCAGATTTTCACCTGTTCGCCAAAAATGACTAATTATCTCCTTGGGAATGTCTGAAACCGGTGCATACATACTGTAATAGACGTGCCAGGCGCAAAAGCTTGACAGGCGTAGCAACAGTAACTAAGGAGGGCGGGGCTTAGCGAAGGGTCAATTAAGTGATGATTTGGCATTAATGATGAACACCTGCTGTCAACATGCAGAATCGCTGAAGGAAAGAGAAACAAGAACAGAAAAAAAGAGAAACACAAGAACTACATCTGACTTCAGACACAGTCTTTGATGAAATCAACTGAAGACAAAATAAGACATTAAATCTCTCAAGATCTCAGCAGAGGAGGATTAAACAACTCCACAAACAGCATTACCAGCTTCACTTATTACTAACCAGATTGACTTTATTTCTGTCATATGTTTACAGAAGTTCTTATTGAGAATTAACAGAGGTTTAGATGTTGACGATTTATTGAAAATGTTTGGTCACCATTATGGTGATGAGTGTTTCCTTTAGTGGGGCAGTTTGACTCTTAGCTTATTTTTTTGTGTGTTTGTGGCTTTTGTAACAGCTTTTACCAAAACACGTAATTTGTTGCAAAGAATACCAGAAGCAAAGATGTTCAGGTGATCTAGTTTTCAAGAACAAAAAGTAGAATGATGCGCTTATATCATCACTGTCCAAAAGTGGTCATTTGATGTTAATAGATTATATTCACTAACAATACTGTCTTGCCACAGATTGGACATTTTGAATTTTTTAAAAACATAATGGGGGAATTTTTTTTTTTCCTAAGACACAGACATCAAGAATCAGCATATGAATCTCAACAATGGTGACATGTTTCATGCCGCAATGCATCCTGGGAGCCATGAGTTTTATACTATTGTGGCTCCCAGCATGCATTGCAGCATGAAGCATGTCACCATTGTTGAGATTCATATGCTGATTCTTGATGTCTTTGTTTTAAAAAAATAAATAAAATGAAAAATCCTATAATGTATTTTAAAAATCTAAATTCAGAATGTCCGATCTGTGGCTAGAGAGTATTGTTAGTGAATATAATCTATTAACATCAAATAATCACTTTTAGACAGTCATGAGATAAGTGCATTTTTTTACTATCTGCTGTTAAATCTATATCACCTGATCATCTTTGTTTTAGGCTTTCTTTGTAACAAATTACGTGTTTTGGTAAACACTGTTACAAAAACCACAAACTCACAAGAAGAGTCAAACTGCCCAACTGAAGGAAACACTCATCACCATAATGGTGATCATACATTTTCAATAAATCGTCAACATCTAAACCTCTGTTAATTCTCAATAAGACCTTCTGTAGACGTCTGACAGAAATAAAGTCAGTCTGGTTAGTAATAAGTGAAGCTGGTAATGCTGTTTATGGAGTTGTTTAATCCTCCTCTGCTGAGAACTTGTTGACAGCAGGTGTTCATCATCAATGCCCAATCATCACTTAATTAATCACTTAAGTATCTCATTAACTTTAACTCTGATTCAGAGTTATTTTAACTCTCTGTAGAGAGGGACCAAATGTTCTCTGAGCAGAGTTAATTTAACTCTGGGGATTTTGCTGTGTAGGCCTACTGATCCCTAATCTTCCTTATTGACAATATATATATATATATATATATATATATATATATATATATATATATATATATATATATATATACACACACACACACACACACACACACACACATACACATATATACACTTCTACTTTAACTGTACTAATATTTCATTAGGGTATATGTATTTTAGTCTGACTACAGATAACCTCTTATTGAAATGTCGTTCATGTTGTATTTAATTCTAGTTTCAAGTCTTTAGACTGTCTGCACTATTAATCCATTAATAATATTATGATCTGTTCAAATGATGTAGTAAATATCTGGTATATCAACATCAGTAATCAGTAATGACATGGATCTCTAATGTTAAGTATTTGCAAGCACAACGTTCCGGGTTACTTGACTGTGACGCCCGTTTCACACATACAGTACATCCGTGTGCAGTGCGTGTGCGGTGCGTGTTGCAGTGCGTATGCGGTGCAGGAGCAGCACACGCTAAAGTGCTTTCACATAAGCTGCGTTTGCAGTGCGTAACTGATCCGGCTGTACCACAAACAAATTGTATTTCAAATCCAGAAGTTATCAGAAAATATGATTAAATGCAATTTTTTTTTGTCAGCATTGCAATTCTCTTTGTACACATACTCTTTAATAGACGTATTCACGTTTAAACACAATTTAAACAACATATTATTCAATGCATTACTTCTATATAATTATATATTAAAGTTGCTCAAGCAAGTGGTAAAATATTTAACCATGCACTTATATTAAAAGTGCATACATTTTAAATTAAAACTTAAAATTTACAAAAACAGCAGACTCATACACTTTCTTTTGCATAATTTAAATCTCTATAGCCTACAATAAATCTTGCATGTCACAAAGAACTTGTTTTTCCACCTCCACGAATGAGACAAGTGTTGTTCATTATGTCCCTTGTTGAAGTAAATTGTATTTTTCCTTGATTTACCCTGGTCTTGAAGTAAAAAGATGACTGTGAAAAATAGTAGGCTAGTATTTAATTAAATACATTTATGGTGAGATTACTACATTTTATTTAAATAATCGCATTTATGATGAAATTACTACATTTTCATGTCAATCTGGTCAATCTGTATTCATTTTGATCACGAACCATGTGCTGTCACTTTAATTCAGCACATGCAGCACAGCAAAAGTAGACTCTGTGCGGAAACGATCATCGGCGCGCACCCACGACATGAGGCTATAAATAGATGAGCCACAGGTGCATCGTCAGGATATTTTGTCTGAAGAGCAGTCCTGGGATATCAAAAGCACTGCAATGCAGTGCAGCATCTCGTTCTGCTTTTTCAGGGAACAAGTTTACAGTCAAGTAACCCGAGACGTTCCCTTTCAAAAGCTACAATCGATGCTGCGCTGCTTAGCGTATTGGGAACGAGAATGCCCACGCCGCCGTGCTTGAAGGTGTCTGGACTCCTTACGGTTGTGTAGGTGTGCTCACAAGAACGCAAGAAAGCCCTAGACATTAGTTTGTGACATTGACCGGGACATGAGAGCCCGGAGTGGCATGAACATCCAAGCTATAAAATCTTATGAATGTGTGCGGAGAGGACCAGTCTGCCGCATCACAAACAAATTGCAAGGGGGCACCTCTTGCCAAGGCAGCAGAGGCGGCGACCCCTCTGGTGGAGTGAGCCCTTAGACCCGTTGGCGAAGCTTGGCCGTGCGCCTCATAGGCAAGAGCAATAGCATCCCTGACCCAATGTGACATGGGGCCCTATTTTAACGATCTGAAACGCAAGTATCAAACGTGAAACGCAAGTTACTATGTGGGCGGGTCTCGGGCGCTGTTGCTATTATACCGGCGGGATAAATGACTCTTGTGCCCGACGCAAATCTAAAATGGGTTGGTCTGAAGTAGCTTCATTACTCACAGGTGTGGTTTGGGCGTAACGTGAAATAAACCAATCAGAGCGACATTTCACATTCCCTTTAACCTGTTAAGCTGCAACCCCACTTTTGAAAAATCCCCAGAAATGACATACCCAAACTGAAACAGATACAGTTCATGAACCCTTTGCATTAAAAGCACAAGTATGATCTCGTTTGAAAGCTGACACCTGGCAGTTTATTGTAAATGTAGAATTAATTATTGTCGTAATGACAAAAATTGTTATAAATAGCTTCAAAGTTTTGTGAAGTTATTAGAAATTATTTTTTATGAAACATCCTCATGAAAATAAAATTGAAGTTGGCACTGGAGCAATCTAGAAATGCACTACAGCTAAAGCCACATGTCTAAACATTTTATGTTTAAAATCTGAAGATAATAAGTCCAAAACTCTGTATTTAGTTAAATGTTTTTCAAGACCATGTCATGTGACTTTATTTTGATTTGAGGCTAAAATGCTACTGATGTTTATTGTCATCTTCTAACCATCTATCCAGTATATTGTCTCTATTGTTTTGTGGTGCAAACGATCCCCATTCAGTCTCAATCTCCCCCTGCACATATTCACACCTCTCCAGACTGGTTATGGCTCTAAATATGCATTTCTTTTGTCTGCATTATAGCTACTAACGACTGGCTATTCACAGGCTATTCATAGGGTTTCAGTCCCTAATTTCTTTTCTCAAAGTTCACCTCACATTTTAAACTGTATCAAATGCATTTCTTGAATAAAGAAACAATTCAGTAAGCATTCAAAAAATCATAAAAGTATAACTGCTAGACGTGGCAGGTGCACCTAGGGCTAGCTAGCATGTTAGCCTAGCACACCATCAATACACGACAATTTATGAGATTAAAACCATGTTTGTGCTCCAAACTTATTTTTAGGGCTGTAGTCAACCAAAGAAATGCTTAGTCAACCAAAGTCCTGTCCTGCACAACGATTAGTCAAAAAAAAAAAAAAAAAAAAGACGCGATGTTTTGCATTTTGATTAAACATTTATTAAACAATTGTCAGAGCATTTATAAAACAACAACGAAAAAAGTTTTTTTGTTTTGTTTTTTTATTGACACCTGGGATCCCCCGCGAAACGGTTCTCATTCGCGCTTGAATAAGGCCGGCGACACTGGCTGCTGGCGTGAGAGTCTCAGCTGCGTTGGGTGTCTGTTTTTATTTCGTTTTTTTTTATTTCATGTTAATAGGTTGGAGTTTGCACACTGCCTGCGCGAGACACGCGTCTCAGGCGCGGCTCGAGCGACGCCGAAAACGCGTGCATGCTATAGAACCGACGCCTGAGTGTTCCAGCAACGGGAGTTCTCTGGCTAGAGCGCAGAATAGCGAAGTTTGTATGGACCGAAGTGCATGCCCGAGCTTGTATTGCTGCTGTTGCTTTGACATTGTGGAAAATAGAATAATAGAAACAAAATGTATTCGACTTTTTACCCGTTATTATCAATCTAAATGAATCTCGTTTTTAATTTAGGCTAACTCAATTTCGTTCTTCTTTATTTAAATTTTGTTTTTTCTTTATTTAAATTTCGTTTTTTTTAGGCCTTTTTAAATTTCGGTTTTCTTTATTTAAATTTCATTTTTTCTATATTTAAATTTCGTTTTTTTCTTTATTTAAATTTCGTTTTTCTTTATTTAAATTTAGTTTTTCTTTATTTAAATCTACCCTTTACTGTGTCAGTAATTTGTTAGTCAGAAAAATATTAGACTACCTTAAAAGTATTGCTTAAGTTAACAGACGTGTGCGTTTTATATCACTAGTGCAGTGTCCGTTCTCGGAGAATATAGCCGCCCTGCTCACGTGAGGTACGCCGCATCCCGCTCGCGCTGTTCTGTAGTTTACTATTAATTCTGAACGTGTCGCGTCTCGCGCGTCTGTCTATATTGCACCAAATGCGACACTGCACTCCCTTGTGAAGTCGATTGGATGAACGGTTCTCGAAATAATAAAAATGCAAACGGACGGACAGAAACATAGAGATTACTACCTATATTCCTTACTGAGCACGAAGCAGCAGTGCAGCCAGCCACAGGTGCGGTTCCCGAGTGTTCCGCGTGGTGCGCTAAACTGTGGCGCTGTTACAAAATAGCCTAAATTAAAGCATTTAAAGTTGAGCATAAAACATAGGCTAATTATATTTAGAATACAGTAATATATAACTGCTTATAAATGAATAAATATCAAGGAGTAAATCAATGAAAATTTCTTTATTGGTGAAAAAAAAGAAAAAAAAAAAAGATGCGACTGGTCGACCAATGAGAATGTCAGTCGACCAAGACGGCATCGACCGATTAGTCGACTAAACGACTAAAGTTGACAGCCCTACTTATTTTATAACGCAAGACGAGTGTTTTAAATAATCTTCTGTGATCTAATTTGGCTTCAGATAAAAAAATCTGACAGAAAATATACTATTGGATAGTGTTCTGCACAATGATAGTCTATATAGATTAGCATTACATTATAAATATAATCTATTATTATGAAAATACCTGGCATGGCTTGAAAAACACAGGTAACTCAAATATCAGTGCAAACATGTTTATTGTCTTCAAAACGTCTGTATCTGCATGTTACAGCGCGATCTCTGTAGCTTTGTGTGTATCAGTGACGTCCTGGAATGTCACATGATCATGGCTCTTCTTCATGTTCCATATATGGACTATTATTCAGGGGTGCAAACACATGTATGGTCAAAAAAGAGAGAGGTAATCGAAGCCCTCGTCCTGCGGCAAATATCCAGATACTACATTGCCACCATCCCCAACCCACCCCTATAGGCACATAGAGTCAAATGAAATTTAGAAAAACTATCTTGCACTTCTTCTTCTTGCTTTACTGCTACTTCCTGAAAACAATTTCACCTGATGATTTGAATAGCTCTTTTTGTAAAGAATTAATAATTCTAGGATGATTGGGGTAATTGTGTAGGGTAGGCCTAGTGCATCTGCATAGAAACTAATAAACAGAAGACAAATATAAATACAATAAAACACAAATACACGAGAAATAAAGCAGTACTTTATGTTTTTCAGGTAAATTAACTGTATTAAGTATTAATACAGTTTATCTTTTGACAAAACGTGATTAAGCTCTTTCTCTTTTGTTGTTTGATTAACTTTGGTGATACAAACAGCTGCAGGTATATTGGGTGCTGTCCCTTTAATACGAATGCACGTATCTAATACCGGTAATGACACGCATCCGTTTTATTTTGACTGCGTTTACGGGGAAACTCGTTGAGACGGACACTGGCTTATTTTTTCGTGCACATGTCTGTTCAAACACAAATAGATAAGAAAGAAAAGGGAATTCGGTGTTCACGAACTTCACGTGCTGTCTGCGACTGAGTGGCTCTGTGCGCCGACAGACCATCTACATTTGGATGTTAAACATAATATATATAGCCTGATACAGCAAAGACAACGTCGGCAGTATTGACGGCAAAATAGGCTACAGAATATTTCGTTCTGTAGCTAGGCCTATTGACAGGGGCAATATTTGAAAATCGATAATTAGGCCTATTTTTTAAATTACAATTATATATGCATTTGTCAAAACCGAGAGACTTTCAAGCATCAAAATGTAATTTATTAATATGTATTTGCGCCTTCTATTTTGTCTGAAAACTTCCAACACTCTTGCGTGTCGCGTGAAAAATAGGCATCGGTTGCGGTTCTATTTCTAGCACGCGGTTTCGACGCGCCTCGAGAAGTGTGTGTGTCACGCAGGCATTGTGCTCTAACACAAGCTCTAACCAGTTAACATGAGAGCCGACATAAAAACGGACACTCCACGCCACGCAGAGAGAAATGTGATGCAGTCGCAGATCCAGAGTGAGACAGAAACACTAGTGGTTCACGCTTGCGCACATACTGCTGGTTTGGCGCGCAGTGTTCTGATTCGCTTATTTCCTATTTACTTGTTGGTGGACGCAATCCAGAATTACTGTTGGTTAAATTATAATCAGACACCCCCCCCCCCCCCCCCCCCCCCCCCCCCTTAAAAAAAAACTCTTCGGATCTGCACGATTCACACAAGTCACCCAAACTGACGTGAAAAAAGCGGGAGGCGCCGAAAAGCGCGCTGTTTGCAGTCCCTGATGCTGGTATGAATTGAAAACACAGTATCAGAGTACCAAACGCTCATAAAGATTACATCGATGCATTTGGGTTTATAAATTCAATAAATATTATTCCTGTCTATAGAAATATGATGTAAATCTATGAGAATCTATCAATATTTCTCCAAATCTGCACAGTTTTGAGCTAAAGCCCTGAGGGACGTTGTTTTGTGTATCGCTGTCATGACGACAGCACAGTTTTTTATGAATGAAAGCGGCTGACGCGCATAATTCATATTAAAGGTATCGACTCATTTTTTCATTTCATAACTCCTGACACAAATTAAGACATAACTGTCACTATGAGTTTCTCAGAATACAATAGTGGTCAAATACTGAAACTTGAGTATTATCTTTTTAATTATGTATAGTTTGTCAAGGTATAACATTAAATCTGATAGTAACTTTGAATTAAATAAATAAAAAACGCTTCAGTGCGCGGGCGCACTGGCAACGGTTAACAGGTTAAGAGCAGGCACACTTGTGAATGGCGGATTGCTATTATAATGGTGGATTTGCCAGGCGCACGCCAGGAGCGGTTCACAGCCGCGAAGACCAACGTTCTCATCAGGCCATAAAAGACAGAGAATTGACATTGTATGGGGATGGTAGAAACCCACCCAAATTAGCTTCGGTTAAACAGGCGTATAAACATTTTGGTAAATGTGTAAGCTAGATTTATGCCTATTTTTTCACATCTTCATGGACACAACCATGATTTCCCTCATGTGTTATTATTTTTTCTTGTAATAATGTATGGTTTTCTAAAAATGAGAACTGCTGTGTCTGTGTGTAGATGAGATTATCAAAGTGCATGCACGTTGTGCACACGCTACATTGATTATGGCCAAGCATGCACCCTTAAAATAGCACATGAATAACATGCGTAACACGCCAGACTTAAGACTAGGTTTTTCCTGGTCAGTGGTGGAATTGTTTTCTAAACCTGCAAAATAGCACCAGGGAACGTTTGCGCCGGAACACGCAAACCACTCTTTGCGCTGAACCGCCCCGGGTGCCCAAATGCATTTCCTAGTTTACCGACGTGCGTCTGTGGAGGGAAAAGTCCGCTGTGCGCGGGTGCAAAATAGGAATGATATATGCGTTGGTGTACAAAGTCAATTGCGCTGGGTGCAAGATAGGGCCCTTTGTCTGTTTGGTGGCAGCAGCACCTCTATTGCTGCCCCCATAACAAACAAATAGTTGCTCTGACTTACACCACTGGCTAGTGCGGTGGACGTAAGCCTGAAGAGCACGTACTGGACACAGTCTGTGAGATCTCTCCTGCTCCGGCGTTGTGAACAGTGGAGGGCAGAAGGCCTCTAGAGTGACCGGATGTACAGCCGAGAATGGTACCTTAGGCAAGTAATCAGGATGAGGATGCAAAATCACTTTCACCATTCCTGGGGCAAAGTCTAAGCAGGATGGCGAGATTGACAGAGCCTGCATATCCCCGATTCTTTTCAGAGAAGTTATTGCAATAAGGAAAAACATCTTTAGAGTCAGAAGTTTGTCAGACGCTGATTCTAGAGGTTCAAAAGGAGTCTCAACCAGACCCTCTAGGACTATTGCTAAGTCCCATGATGGAATCTTGGTTTTTACGGGAGGCCTCAGTCGTCTGGCCCCACGAATGAAACGAGCGAGCAGAGGAAGTGGCACCCCGCCAACCAAGGCGTGGCAAGCCGAAAGAACGGCCACATAAACCTTGAGAGTGGGGGGGCATGTGCCTGTTGATCATTTTTCCTGCAGGAATTCCAGAACTGAAGCAATCTGGCAGTTGACCGGATCTGCATTATTTATGACACACCACCTTTCAAAGACACCCTATTTGCTGGCATAACTCTTTCTAGTGGAGGAGGCCCTACCACTTAGAATGGTCTCAATAACGGCAGGCGAAAGCCCAGTGTCCCTCAGTTGGTACCCATCAGGGGCCAAACATGAAGGTTCCACAGGTCGGGCCTGGGATGGAATATCGTGCCCTCCGCCTGGGACAGAAGGTCGCTCCTCTCCGGAATTGCCCATGGCGAGCCGTCAAGGAGAGATATTATCTCCGAGAACCATACTCTGTTCGGCCAACGCGGCGCTATCAATTAAGACGCAATACCCTTGTTGGCGAACTCTGGATAGAACTCCCAGGAGCAGAGAACTGGAGGAAATGCATACAGGTGCATCTTGGGGCATGTGTGTGCCATTGCATCCAGACCCAGGGGGGCTGGGTGACTCAGAGAGAAATAGAGGGGACATTGCGCTGTCTGATGGGAGGCGAAGAGGTCCACCTCCGCTTCCTAAAATCTGGTCCAGACCTGTTTTACTACTTCTGGGTGGAGTTTCCATTCCCCCATCTGTAGTTTCTGTCTGGACAGTAAATCCGCTCCCACATTCAGATACACCGGAATGTAAATTGCCCTGAGTGACAGGAACTCTTCCTTGGCCCAGAGAAAAATCTGCCTCGCTTGAGGAACATGTTCTATGGCATCTTTGCTCAGAAGAGTTTGTAGCTCTTGTGACAGTACATGCATCAGCTCCGGTCTCACGGAAGTGGATACCATGCCGTTAAAATGCGGAGGACGATGAATAAATTGGATTCTGTATCCTATCTGTACTGTACTTAATACCCACGCAGAAATGCCTGGCAGAAGTTTTGCACGCTGTCAGACTCTGTGAGAGTAGTATCAATTTTAACACTTCCTTTTGAGGGGATGTTAGATGTTCCATGTCCTTGATGACAGCAGGAAGCAACGGAACATCTAACATTTCGCTGGAAACCGCTGCCCCCCGAAGCACCAGAGGTGGCGGGGATGGAGAGGTTTTGTGGGGGTTACGAGGAGGGGCGGTCAAGATATAAATACGCGCCCCGTCCCGTAGGGGGCTACCCCCACCAGACTGGGCGCCAGACCATCAGGACTTCTTCTTTCTGTTGATGATAGTCCTGTGGTCTGGCTTTGAAGGACCAGAGAGAGGTTGGGTGGCCGATGGCCCCTTCCCTTGAGTGCAGCGAGGAAGGAACTGAACAAACGCCTCCTCATGTTTTTTAATCTCCCTGAACCTGGTGACGACTGTTGTTGACCGAGTCGCCAAACAGGCAAGAGGGAGAAACCGGGGAGTCCAAAAGAAAGACACGGTCCTTATCCTTTATCCCCGTGAGGTTGAGCCACAGATGCCTCTCCGTGCTAACCAAAGCGGACATAGAACGGCCGATGGCACGGGCCAGGTGCTGAGAGACAGGTCCGTGGCTCAGCGCAGTTCAGAGAACGCTTCCTTGTCTATCGTAGTATCCGCACTCAGGTCCTTCAAAAGGTAACACAGCCATTGTGTGCAGCGCAGCACCAGCCTGACCTGCAGCTTGGTAAGCTTTACCCACGAGCGGAGATGTTGTTCTACACGGCTTCGAGGGGAGGGGAGGTTTTTTAAGCAAAGATGCAGACCCAGGCGAGAGATAGCTCGTGAGCTTCTCTTCAACCTGGGGCATCTCCGCATACCCTCGCGCCTTCGCACCCACGATAATCGAAAAAGTCGACGTCAAGGGCACAAAGACACGAGAGGTATATGGTTTTCTCCATGCCTTAGATAGCTCATCATGGAGGTCCTCGAAGAAGGGGAGAGACTGATGTTGAGGTCCCTCCCCTCTGCCACCGGACAAAAACCTATCCTCAAGCTTACTGCTTTTGGGGGTCTCTTGTTCGCAAGGCCAGTCAAGCTGCAATCTGGCCATCGCGCGAGTAACCACCTCGAGTAGTTCCTCGACAGATTTATCTTTGCGCGAGGAACGCTCAGAGGTTGGCTGCTCGAAGTCCGTAGACCAAAGAGATTCATTATTGTCCCCTGCGTGAGCCGAAGCAGCGCTTCGGGAATCATGCGAAGGAATGTGTGTGGATCTAGTGAACAAGCAAGCGAAAGGGACGGACCCGTCTCTTGCTCGTCAGCCAAATCCATTCGGGAGCCCCAAGATGATAATGCGGGTGCGGACTGAAAGTAGCCAAGACGAGCGCGAAGCATTTTAACTGTGAACAGTTCACAATGCTTGTACTCTCCTGACTCCAATGCAGCAGCCGCATGCTCCTCACACAAACACACAAAGCAGTAAGCATATATCCAGTTCTGATATAGGACGAGAACATGGAGGGACACAACGCTTAGCTTGCTCACTCATTTATCTTTTTGACTTTTTGAAACACTTTTAAGATCATTAAGAGATGAGAAAGAAAGAAAATCTGCACACTGCAGGTATAAAGATAATTAACTCCTAACCAAGATCTGTAGCAGAGAGAGAAAATAGATGCTTGCACACCAAACACAGAGAGGTCTCTGAAGACAAAAGACCTGACGATGCACCTGTGGCTCATCTATTTATAGCCTCGTGTCGAGGGTGCGCGCCGATGACGTCACCGACCGAGGCTATATTATTTCTGGTCAATTCCATCGACGTGTTTAATCGTGACCTGCTGTGAATATAGTGTGTAAAACGTTCCCAATGCACTAAGCAGCGCAGCATCAATTGTAGCTTTTGAAAGGGAACTGGATATTCAAATGAGAAAAAAAATAGGCCGGGACTTGATTTCATCCATCTGGAATGGTGAAGTTTCTCTTGCTAGGTTTTTGAAAACTTAGTTCAATAAAAGGCATAACATTTCACAATTATGTGCATTATATTTAGTCTGACTTTATTTTGTGTCATGGAGCAACTCCAGCAGTTTAATCCGCAGATGGGAGTTTTACTCAAAAATGTTCTGAGGGCAGAAAGGAAAATTATTGGTTTACAGCTTCAACCAATGAAAATGAAGCAAAGGCAAGACTTTTTAATGTGAGGGAATTAGTTGGGACTCAGGAATACAAGACAGATGCTCGTGGAAGAACTCATTTATTGCAAGGTAAGTGATTTTACTATGTATTTTTGTTAAAATGTAACATTCTCTAACGTTTACTAAGATAATTAACAAACATTAAAAATGCACATAACCTTATTCTAAATATCCTATTGTATGCATTTTGATTCGACTGTTTCATCAGTCGACTGCAACAAAGCTACTTGTGGGGTAACTGGTGTAAAACATGCTTTTCCAATGCTACCTCGCTGTCTGTGAAGTTGATATATGCGACAACAGAACTCGTTCAAATCTCTGCGATATTTCAACAGTCAAAATGATACATCTCCCGCACCAGCGCTGCTCTCTCACTCTCAAACTTATGTTGTATCTATAAGTGTTCACCTACCTTGTCCTGTCTCTTTTGATAGAGACGACAGCTTAAAGCCACACTCACTGCAGAATTTGGGTGCCTTTTCTGGAGACGCATGATTGCACTGAGGACACTTCATTCTGAGATGATGCCTGCAAAGAGCATGAGAATGATGAAAAGGGAATTTACACACTATTTTAGGGGTTTTCAAAGAGGGACAAACTGAACAGCGGCACAAAACACCCAAACCCCTACATGAGAATATGAGGCTTAAATTAAATATCTCGGTTGGATAAAGCAAACCAGTGTCGCATGTGCCGGTATCAATACAATATATCACTATAATGAACATGCACAATATTGTTCTCGTGGGCACTTCAAAATATCACAAATAATTATTACGAATTATTCCGATTTTTAGAATGCATTTTTAAGAATACTTTTCCCATCAACTGGTTAAAATGCACAACACCACTATTTGCTGTGTCAAAGTGCAGTGCACACACTGATATAAACAAGCCCAACACGCACGAGAAGTGTATGGAACGAGTGAAGGAGCACGCTGAATGAAAACGCACATCCACTCTCTGACAGCAGATGGCGCTGATGGAACAGCAGACCTGCAGCTGTTACCCCGGTAACTTCATAAACAAAGCTTTGTCTTTTTTATCCAGTCAGACATAAGGTTTGAGAGCAAAAATAATAATATTGTAGTTAAAAAGTTTTTTTGCAAATTAAGTCTTTACAAAAATGTTTTTGTGGAGTTTTCATTACGCACACACAAATTTGCTCTCTGTTCTGCTGTCATTGTTAGAGAGTTGATTTTTTTTATTTAAAAAAAAATATATATATAAGTTTTTAGAATTTAAGTGAAGCTGCACTTCAGTGGGCGGTATCTAAGCACCACCATGAAAGGCCTGTTTCTATTGGTCACTTTCACTTGGCGTAATAATTTGGCCACGCCCACTACCCACTGTGAGTTGGCTCTGATAGAAAGACCAGGGTTGTATCATGGAGGCGAACACATCAATGAGTCCGTACACAAGTTTGTCTAACCTATAAGACCTATTATCAGGCGCTGCGTCATATCATTACGCCTGCTGGACTCATGGTACGGCAGCAAAGTTTCTTGATTATTACGCAGGAATGAGAGTATAGTTCCTAGCCATATCAGCCTAGAAAATCGCAACTTTTCATTTTCCGTTGGTCTTAGTTCATGATGTAACTACAGAAGAGTCAAGTTTTAAATAGGAAAAATATCGAAACTCTTTGGTCATTTTTTTGAGAGAGATGCTAATGGTCTTGTCCGATTCAATGATCTATGCTAAGCTATGCTAAAAGTGGTACCGCCAGACCCGGAGTTCGGCTGAATGGATTCAAAAACGGTAAAACTCAACTGTTTAACTCTGCGGGAGTTGTAAAATGAGCCTATTTCCAAAAAAAGTGGAGTATCCCTTTAACCAACTAGTGGTAAAAGCATGTATTTGTTGAGAATAGAAAATAAATTATGGCTAGAAAAGCAAAAATGTTGGTCACACCATTTCATTTTAAAGGTAATTTTCAAGATTCAATGAAAACAATGTTTTCTAATTCTAAACTTTTGAAATCACATGCTGTCATCACCGGGGGTACAAGATGGAAATGTTATTTTCTTTATGTCCATGGTTCAAAGATTGTGTGAAGATTTCTAAATCTTCTTTTAAATAGCTTATGAGCAACAACAAAAAGTTGAAAATTGTAAATTGTGCAAAGAATGACAAATTGCATTTGAGAAATTAAAACGGATTCTCTCAACTGCAATTGTAGGTCTATACGATTATTATTTAAAGTATTTAATCTATTTGATTTTGAAAAGTTAGGTTTATGTTCACTGTGTTAAACTCAATCACATGGCGACTGCATCGGACATTTGAAAATTGATATCCTAACGTTTAGACACTGTCGCAAGGGGAATGCCATGTTCAATAGTTTCTGTGGTCGCCGAAAGTTGTTACCGTTCAGATTTGGTGGTATTTCACTCCTAATATATATATATATATATATATATATATATATATATATATGTTCCCCATTCAGTTCATAAACTGCTATGGCAGAAAAAAAGGGTAACACTTTATAATAACGTTCAGTTGTAAGTCATTTATAAGTGGTTAGTTAATGATGAACTAATTGTTTACAAAACATTCATAAATGATTTGCAAGTGATATACTAACATTTTATGTATGTTTTGTAAATTCTGTTACAAGTCATCTACAAGTGATTAGTAAATGATTAACTAATTATTTACGAAACATGACTATGCGTTCATAAATGACTAATAAGTGATGTGTTAATAATTGTGTGTATGTTTTGTAGATTCAGTTATAAGTCATTTGCAATTGATTAGTTAATGAATAACTAATAATTTACAAAACATGAATATGCATTTATGCGAATATGTTTTTTTTTTATGTATGTAGCAATTAGAGGGTGCAGAAAGTGTTGTAAATGCCTTGTATACACGTACAGATAATTTGTAACAGGTCAGTAACAGTGTTCAACACGATGTGTAAACGCATGAATAAATCATTTACAACACTTTCTGCGTCCCCTAATCTAAAGTGTAAACTATTCATTTGTAAATGTGTTACATATACATTCGTAGATAACATTCGTAGATATTATGCCTTATTGGTTTTAGAAGTGGTAATCTACGAATGATGTGTAAGACATTTACAAGTGATGAATAGTTTACACTTTAGATTACGGGATGCAGAAAGGGTTGTAAATGATTTATTCATGCGTTTACACATCATCTATAACAGGTGTTGAACACTGTAGTGTGTAGTGTAGTGTAAGTGCTGACTGGTGAGGGTATGGACAGCTGTCTTCTGTAGTGTGTAGTGTAGTGTGTAGTGTAAGTGCTGACTGGTGAGGGTATAGACAGCTGTCTTCTATAGTGTAGTGTGTAGTGTAGTGTGCACTGCAGTTGACTGGTGAGGGTATAGACAGCTGTCTTCTGTAGTGTAGTGTAGTGTAGTGTGTAGTGTAGTGTGTAGTGTAAGTGCTGACTGGTGAGGGTATAGACAGTTGTCTTCTATAGTGTTGTGTAGTGTAGTGTGCACTGCAGTTGACTGGTGAGGGTATAGACAGCTGTCTTCTGTAGTGTGTAGTGTAGTGTGTACTGCAGTATAAGTGCTGACTGGTGAGGGTATAGACAGCTGTCTTCTGTAGTGTGTAGTGTAGTGTGTAGTTTAGTGTGCACTGCAGTGTAAGTTGACTGGTGAGGGTATAGACAGCTGTCTTCTGTAGTGTGTAGTGTAGTGTAGTGTGTACTGCAGTGTCAGTGCTGACTGGTGAGGGTATAGACAGCTGTCTTCTATAGTGTGTAGTGTAGTGTGTAGTGTAGTGTGTACTAGAGTGTAAGGGCAGACTGGTGAGGGTATAGACAGCTGTCTTCTATAGTGTTGTGTAGTGTAGTGTGTAGTGTGTACTGCAGTGTAGGTGCTGACTGGTGAGGGTATAGACAGCTGTCTTCTATAGTGTGTAGTGTAGTGTGTAGTGTAGTGTGTACTAGAGTGTAAGTGCAGACTGGTGAGGGTATAGACAGCTGTCTTCTATAGTGTTGTGTAGTGTAGTGTGTAGTGTAGTGTGTACTGCAGTGTAGGTGCTGACTGGTGAGGGTATAGACGTCTGTCTTCTATAGTGTGTAGTGTAGTGTGTAGTGTAGTGTGTACTGCAGTGTAAGTGCTGACTGGTGAGGGTATAGACAGCTGTCTTCTATAGTGTAGTGTAGTGTGTAGTGTAGTGTGTACTGCAGTGTAAGTGCTGACTGGTGAGGGTATAGACAGCTGTCTTCTGTAGTGTGTAGTGTAGTGTGTTCTGCAGTGTAAGTGCTGACTGGTGAGGGTATAGACAGCTGTCTTCTGTAGTGTGTAGTGCAGTGTAGTGTAGTGTGTACTGCAGTGTAGTGTAGTGTGTACTGCAGTGTAAGTGTTGACTGGTAAGGGTATAGACAGCTGTCTTCTGTAGTGTGTAGTGTACTGTGTACTGCAGTCTAAGTGCTGACTGGTGAGGGTATAGACAGCTGTCTTCTGTAGTGTGTAGTGTAGTGTGTACTGCAGTGTAAGTGTTGACTGGTGAGGGTAGACAGCTGTCTTCTGTAGTGTGTACTGCAGTCTAAGTGCTGACTGATGAGGGTATAGACAGCTGTCTTCTGTAGTGTGTAGTGTAGTGTGCACTGCAGTGTAAGTGCTGACTTGTGAGGGTATAGACAGCTGTTTTCTGTAGTGTGTAGTGTAGTGTAAGTTGACTGGTGAGGGTATAGACAGCTGTCTTCTGTAGTGTGTAGTGTGTACTGCAGTGTAAGTGCTGACTGGTGAGGGTATAGACAGCTGTCTTCTGTAGTGTGTAGTGTAGTGTAGTGTGTAGTGTAGTGTGTAGTGTAGTGTGTAGTAGGGCTGAACGATTAATTGCATTTGCGGTAATATCGCGATATGATGAAATGCGATTTTTTAACCGCAAAGCTACGATTACAGTCTGGTCACGTGACACGCGAGAGTAAACCAGTCTGTATTGCAGATGAAGCATCAACTTGGCACGCTACGTGACACATATAGGCCTGGCTACAGGAAATAACAGTTTATGTTTAATTTGTGATATTGTGTTATAGATTCTCTCCAACGAAGCTGTATCGATTAAGACAATTTCAGATTTATGTCTGAGCTTAGTTTTAAACACAGATACGTGATGATGCGTGTGCTTTATAAACAACCGTATTCTGCTTGCTTCTAATTCCTCTGTCTCACACACACATACACACACACACACACACGACACCACTCGAACCTTACGAGAAATAATCTTTAATAAAGTTCGGAAAAGTTGAAGCGAATTACAAGGACATTCGCGGGCTTCATTGCACAAGATGTGAGAGACGCGCGGTCTGATGTTACTTTTGTACTGCGCGGTCTCGCCCGCCAGTATTTTACTTACAAATGTTCTACGAAGGCATGATATGCCTTGGAATGCAGTTGGCTTATATATTAAAAATATGAAAATCACCGACAGAAGCTGCTTACAATTTCAAATACTCACATGCGCTTTGAAAAAAGAGCGTTTGGGCATGCGGCTGTGAGCGACTCTGTCTACATGGTTAAATGTACTTGCATCCCAAAATGCTTTTATGACGCGAAATTAATGTGACACAGTTTTTAAACAGACAGGACAAACCACATCTTATGATTTCAAAAGAGATGAAAACGTTCAGATAGCCTACTCTTAAATACTGAAAGCACTCTTTGTTTATTGCTTGTAATTTTTTTTCCCCTCTTTGTTATTTGTTTTGAAGCTATATTTGTTAAAATTATTAACATGTAATTGTATTAATTTAGTTTAATGTGTAATTATTATAAGTAGGCCTACTTATAATTATGTAATTAAATATTTTAAGTTTTATTAATTAGATCAATTAAAGAAAAAAAAAAGTATCGGCTTATGGGGTGCCTAAAGATTCCCTTCCCTATTTTACAATGATTTATTGCTTGTTTTTGTTGAATTAGTAGTGTAGTGTGTAGTGTAGTGTAGTGTGTAGTGTGTACTGCAGTGTGTACTGCAGTGTAAGTGCTGACTGGTGAGGGTATAGACAGCTGTCTTCTGTAGTGTGTAGTGTAGTGTGTACTGCAGTGTAAGTGCTGACTGGTGAGGGTATAGACAGCTGTCTTCTATAGTGTGTAGTGTATAGTGTAGTGTAGTGTAGTGTGCGCTGCAGTGTAAGTGCTGACTGGTGAGGGTATAGACAGCTGTCTTCTGTGGTGTGTAGTGTGTAGTGTAGTGTGCACTGCAGTGTAAGTGCTGACTGTTGAGGGTATAGACAGCTGTCTTCTATAGTGTGTAGTGTAGTGTGTAGTGTAGTGTGCACTGCAGTGTAAGTGCTGACTGGTGAGGGTATAGACAGCTGTCTTCTGTAGTGTGTAGTGTAGTGTGTAGTGTAGTGTAGTGTAGTGTGTAGTGTGTACTGCAGTGTAAGTGCTGACTGGTGAGGGTATAGACAGCTGTCTAGTGTAGTGTAGTGTGCAGTGTGTAGTGTAGTGTAGTGTAGTGTGCACTGCAGTGTAAGTGCTGACTGGTGAGGGTATAGACAGCTGTCTTTTGTAGTGTGTAGTGTAGTGTAGTGTGTACTGCAGTGTAAGTGCTGACTGGTGAGGGTATAGACAGCTGTCTTCTGTAGTGTGTAGTGTAAGTGCTGACTGGTGAGGGTATAGACAGCTGTCTTCTGTAGTGTGTAGTGTAGTGTAGTGTGTAGTGTAAGTGCTGACTGGTGAGGGTATAGACAGCTGTCTTCTGTAGTGTGTAGTGTAAGTGCTGACTGGTGAGGGTATAGACAGCTGTCTTCTGTAGTGTGTAGTGTAAGTGCTGACTGGTGAGGGTATAGACAGCTGTCTTCTGTAGTGTGTAGTGTAGTGTAGTGTAGTGTAGTGTGTAGTGTAAGTGCTGACTGGTGAGGGTATAGACAGCTGTCTTCTGTAGTGTGTAGTGTTGTGTAGTGTAGTGTGTACTGCAGTGTAAGTGCTGACTGGTGAGGGTATAGACAGCTGTCTTCTGTAGTGTAGTGTAGTGTGTAGTTTAGTGTGTACTGCAGTGTAAGTGCTGACTGGTGAGGGTATAGACAGCTGTCTTCTGTAGTGTGTAGTGTGTAGTGTAAGTGCTGACTGGTGAGGGTATAGACAGCTGTCTTCTGTAGTGTGTAGTGTAGTGTGTACTGCAGTGTAAGTGCTGACTGGTGAGGGTATAGACAGCTGTCTTCTGTAGTGTGTAGTGTAGTGTGTACTGCAGTGTAAGTGCTGACTGGTGAGGGTATAGACAGCTGTCTTCTGTAGTGTAGTGTAGTGTGTAGTGTAGTGTGTAGTGTAGTGTAGTGTGTACTGCAGTGTAAGTGCTGACTGGTGAGGGTATAGACAGCTGTCTTCTGTAGTGTAGTGTAGTGTGTAGTGTAGTGTGTAGTGTAGTGTAGTGTGTACTGCAGTGTAAGTGCTGACTGGTGAGGGTATAGACAGCTGTCTTCTGTAGTGTAGTGTAGTGTGTAGTGTAGTGTGTAGTGTAGTGTAGTGTGTACTGCAGTGTAAGTGCTGACTGGTGAGGGTATAGACAGCTGTGTAGCAGAGAGCAGATCACCAGTTTGCATGGTGATTAAATCAAATTAATTAATGCAGTCTAAATCTACAAAACCCCTGTCTCGCTCTGACTCAAGCTATTCTGACATTCCAAAGCACTCTCATTTACGACACCTCTGTTGTCTTGAGATTGCTCTGCGCCGTGCAGACCAGGTGGCGCCGAAAAATGGTGCAAATCATTGACTATCTCTCTCTCTACATGATCTCTTACGTCTAAATCAACAAAGACCGTCTGTTTAGGGCTTGGAGAGCCTAACGCTGACCAATGAGAGCGATCCCGAAAGCACCCCCCCCTAGGGAGTCTCTCGAACACTGATTTACACATAGACACTAATTAACTCTTCACAACAATAAAACAGTGTTGTAAGAACAGATGCCCAAAACATGTGGTCTCTGCTGAGTACATCAATGCAAGGAGTCAAACGAACGCACACACATAAACCTCACCCCGCAGCGCCAGGGACAAGAGTTCAGCGTGCGGTTGTGAACTTTCCAGACACATTCACACACACACACACACACAGAAACACACGCAGGCCCCACCACGTGTGACCCAAAATCCTTGTATAAAATATTTTAAATGTATTTTCTTGATGTGTATGATCCCCTGTCCCAAATATTATGCCTATGTAGTTTATTGGCCTGTAATCACTCTGTGGTGCCCACAATTACAAGAAATTATGTACCTCCTTGATTTTAGATCTTAGAACTGTCATTCGCGGTATTGCCGTGTTCCACAAACCCCAACGATGCTGGATCTTTAACACAAAATATCAGAGAATGCATTGTTTATTAAATACCAGTTATTAAGTTATGGACGAATTCATCGTTTCAAAACCCCGCGGAAAGGGGGGCGTATAGACCTCGAAACGTCAGGAGGTGGACCCGATACGTTGTTAAAGACGATTGGCCCACGTACGTGAGGGAGGCGTGAGTTTAGCCCTTTAAAATTTCGCGCCCCTCTCCTCTCAGGGCAGTCCGCCAGAGAGAGAAAGACGACACGCCTCCTTCCCTCAAGGAAGCTTCGCTCGCTTTTATTTTCTTTTTATTTCCAAGTCTTTTCTTAGAGCTACTATTCCTTCAGTATAGTCTTCTGAAACCAACCCACGAAATCAACTTAAGGCTAAGATAATCTTTGCTGAGTCTTCGCTCGCTTCAAGTCGCCATAGCAACCAGAACGCTGTGACCACATGATCCAGGTGCCTTTATATCCAACACAGACGAACACACGCACAGAAGGCCGATCTTCCAAACAGAGTAACGTAGATCTTTTAAATTTGCAATCTGAAGGAAATGCTGTTTAAAGTGTCTAAATATTACTGAGAAACGTTGGGGTTTTGTGGTGAATGACTAAACTGTTTCTATCTCTATCTCTAAATTCTCTTTCACACACACACACACACACATACACACACACACACATACACACACACATACTCTCACCCACGTGTGCAAAGACAAACACACCACCACGTGCTCACGGAGCCGCCGACACACCCACCTTACAAACGCCACCATCTCAACATCTCACACGCACACCTAAAATCATTCGTATCTCAACTATTAGTTTCCTCTCGCTGATTCTCTCTCTCTCTCTCTCTCTCTCTCTCCCTTCCCCTCTCTCAAACCTTTTTATTTTGTTGTATTTCTGTATTACGATCGTTATATTGCCTGTTTTGTTTATGCATTTTTATTCCTGCGTGATTTAAAGTAATTGTGTAATCGCTAGCTTGTTTAAATAAACTTTGTTAAATCATTTGAATTAAGTTTGCCTGTTTGTGTCAAGCTCTGAGTCCCTGAGGAGTGCAGATTTTACCTTATAATCTCTACAATTGGTCTTACTATTAAAAGAAATCTAAAAATTGTCTAAAACACGAAGATAATTATCTTCTTTGTGGCCACAAGAAAGTGTTATCTATCAGTGTTAAAGACGCCCGATTTCTGTTCATAACTTATACATTCGGTCCGCCGGACGGCCCGTCTGCATGATAAATGAACATTCTTCAACTTCTACCTCAAATTCCCCCTAATTGAGTAAATTCTACCCGTCTCTATCAGTGATTATTACAAGTAATTGGGTAATCGCTGATACAAGCCGAGGTTTTGACCTATTCCCTATTTTTGAATAAATTAATTTATGGAAGCAACAGATGCATATTCACATTGATGAATATTACCGCTAATTCGAGCTAATTAATTCCCCAACACAAAGTCATTGTTGTTACAGCTGTCTTCTGTAGTGTGTAGTGTAGTGTGTACTGCAGTGTAAGTGCTGACTGGTGAGGGTATAGACAGCTGTCTTCTCTGAAACACATGGAGTATTTAAACACTGTGCACCTGATGTGAGCAAAACATACAAAAAAAGTAACAATTTATTAAACATTTATGAAACACACATGTTTTGTAAATGATTATTTAATTATTAACTAATCAATTGTAAATTACTTATAACTGAATCTACAAAACATACACTTATTAAAAATGTATGAACGCATAGTCATGTTTTGTAAATAATTAGTTAATCATTTACTAATCACTAGTAAATGACTTGTAACAGAATTTACAAAACATACATAAAATGTTAGTATATCACTTGCTAATCATTTATGAATGTTTTGTAAACAATTAGTTCATCATCAACTAACCACTTATAAATGACTTACAACTGAATGTTATTATAAAGTGTTACCAAAAAAAGGTATAATTCTCTGGCCAGAGAGGGGAGTGTGAAAGTGTGTGAAAGTGAGTGTGTGAAAGATGGTGTTCTAAGACAAATAAATGATGTCAATCAAAACAGCTGTATCTAAATGTATAAAGTGGACCCACATATTAAAATATACCCAATAAAATACCAACCATGGATGATTTTGACTAACTATCCTGAGCTGGGTTATTGTTGTGGTAGAAAGAAACAGAGCCACACCTGCGCAGCGTATAACTTTGGGAAGGCAGAGAGCAAGCAAGCTTGCCCTGTCCACCCCACATTTAACTTTTTTCTTTTACAGGACGTCATGATGGATCTCATATAGGGCTGGGCGATAAAACGATAATGATAATTATCGCGATATAATTTTTCTCGATAAAACGATATCAACAGGTCGATAAATGTTCGATAATGTTTATGCTGCAAAAGCGGAACGAAACTCATTTGGACCGCGCGCCACACGGACCATTTATCCGCTCGGCTCAAAGTCCAAACGGCAGCGCGAGCTCACTAGAGCAGATGCGTTTACTCTGAGCGGTCTCGGTCACGAAATCCAGTGAGAAGCGCTTGAATTCAGCGAGGAACACAAATGTCTCAGTGATTTAAACCAGTTTAAAGGCAGATGAAACAGCGCTGACAAACAGGAGAAACAATGTGCGCAACGATACAGTCAGAAGGCTTTTCCGTCTGCAAATTCCCATCATTTACTGTAACCTTAGCCTAGTAATATTAACTGCACCATGAAATGTGGGATATACATATAGAATTGTATTATATTATGAATGTAGACAATGTATTAAAGGACTAATGGAATATAATTACTGTATTTAATAATGTATTTAGGCTACTATTTTTCATGCAAATACCATAGAAACCATCAAGTTACATTTTGCCATGATAGTGAGGTGCTAAAGGCTATGCCTGGTTTCATCTGTGGTTATCATGATCTAAATGCATGATACTGGATGACCAATGGTTTAATAAAACTCAAACAGTCAGAATATTACATTTTACCCAAAAAAAATTAGCACATGCAGAAACTAAGAAATTGTCCAATATATTTATTTTGTTAAGGAAAAAGTACAAATGTTTGAATGTTCTACCTCAGATTTGTGAAATGTTCACCTGTTAGGCAAATGTTTGTCTTGATATGTTCTGACAATAAAGAGTAGTTTAAAACCACAGTTAACGCTCTGGTTTCTACAACTTTCACTTAGGAGCAAAAATCTGCCTTTAAGCTTGAAAGAAATAAAGATTTGACTTTTATCGTGATAATTATCTATATCAACTGATATAAAAAAAAATATCTTGATATTTTTTTTGCCCATATCGCCCAGCCCTAATCTCATAGAACAGAACTGATTCTGTTCCAAATGTTACTGTTTAACATGAAATTTTACAGGTCTCATCAAAAAAGGACGACTGGCACGACAAGCAGATGAGTCTGGCGACATAATACGTGTCACTAACCAAAAATAGTTAAGGTCTCCATTCACAGGTTGTTCTTGTGGTTCACTCCACAAACAAGGTCCAGTGGGGTGCGGTTGTGTTCTGAGGAAAAATCTTGCAACTATCAGCAAGAGTGTGACACCTCCGTCCAAGCATCTCACCTTAAACTACACCAACCAGCCTGAGCAATGCCAACGCCAACATGAAGCCTAAAGTGGGGGATCAAGGACGTGCTAGTAACGTACCTCCCTTGCCAGCGAGGGAAAGCCCATGGCAACGGTTCGCATAGAGTCACCCTGGTGAAGATGGAACGTCACGAGGCAACGAGATGATCAACACACCTGGAGAAAGTTGTGGACCAACAAGCTTAGCATAATTATTAATTTTGTGTGATGTTTATTGATGTTTTATTTGGTTCAATCAAACTATACTGTATGACTGAGTATTTAGATCTCATGATTTGAACAATTACTGATTCATTTGAATATTTCAGGTGCACACTGAGAAGAGGAAAATCTCTTAATTCTGTAGAGTATAGGGACTCTAAATAGGTACATTACTGTAAAAATAATAAATAATCTAGGGACTATTTTTGAAGAAACTTGAGGGTTTTAGAATCATAGATGCTAAAAGAAATTAATAGTGGCAATAGTTGTTCCCTAATAAAGGGCGATAAGTTACTTTGTCGGACTAGGTCCGAATAGATAATTGGGTAAACTTCTATAGCGATGAATGAATTAAATTAAATATTTTTTAGGTGTTTCCATTTGCTAAAATAGCAAAAGAAAACCTTTCAAAAGGATATTGATTTTGGGAAACATATTTCATTTCTGAATTAATATTAGTCGAAGAGGCTTTATAGCATAACCAAATTTCCAACCTATTACTAAGATTTTAATGTTTTAATGAAGCCCAGAGCACGAATTAAAGCAAATTATAGTGAGGAAAATAAGTATTTGAACACCCTGCTATTTTGCAAGTTCTCCCACTTGGAAATCATGGAGGGGTCTGAAATTGTCATCGTAGGTGCATGTCCACTGTGAGAGACATAATCTAAAAAAAAAAATCCAGAAATCACAATATATGATTTTTTAACTATTTATTTGTATGATACAGCTGCAAATAAGTATTTGAACACCTGTCTATCAGCTAGAAATCTGACCCTCAAAGACCTGTTAGTCTGCCTTTAAAATGTCCACCTCCACTCCATTTATTATCCTAAATTAGATGCACCTGTTTGAGGTCGTTAGCTGCATAAAGACACCTGTCCACCCCATACAATCAGTAAGAATCCAACTACTAACATGGCCAAGACCAAAGAGCTGTCCAAAGACACTAGAGACAAAATTGTACACCTCCACAAGGCTGGAAAGGGCCACGGGGAAATTACCAAGCAGCTTGGTGAAAAAAGGTCCACTGTTGGAGCAATCATTAGAAAATGGAAGAAGCTAAACATGACTGTCAATCTCCCTCGGACTGGGGCTCCATGCAAGATCTCATCTCGTGGGGTCTCAATGATCCTAAGAAAGGTGAGAAATCAGCCCAGAACTACACGGGAGGAGCTGGTCAATGACCTGAAAAGAGCTGGGACCACCGTTTCCAAGGTTACTGTTGGTAATACACTAAGACGTCATGGTTTGAAATCATGCATGGCACGGAAGGTTCCCCTGCTTAAACCAGCACATGTCAAGGCCCGTCTTAAGTTTGCCAATGACCATTTGGATGATCCAGAGGAGTCATGGGAGAAAGTCATGTGGTCAGATGAGACCAAAATAGAACTTTTTGGTCATAATTCCAGTAAACGTGTTTGGAGGAAGAAGAATGATGAGTACCATCCCAAGAACACCATCCCTACTGTGAAGCATGGGGGTGGTAGCATCATGCTTTGGGGGTGTTTTTCTGCACATGGGACAGGGCGACTGCACTGTATTAAGGAGAGGATGACCGGGGCCATGTATTGCGAGATTTTGGGGAACAACCTCCTTCCCTCAGTTAGAGCATTGAAGATGGGTCGAGGCTGGGTCTTCCAACATGACAATGACCCGAAGCACACAGCCAGGATAACCAAGGAGTGGCTCTGTAAGAAGCATATCAAGGTTCTGGCGTGGCCTAGCCAGTCTCCAGACCTAAACCCAATAGAGAATCTTTGGAGGGAGCTCAAACTCCGTGTTTCTCAGCGACAGCCCAGAAACCTGACTGATCTAGAGAAGATCTGTGTGGAGGAGTGGGACAAAATCCCTCCTGCAGTGTGTGCAAACCTGGTGAAAAACTACAGGAAACGTTTGACCTCTGTAAAACAAAAGCTACTGTACCAAATATTAACATTGATTTTCTCAGGTGTTCAAATACTTATTTGCAGCTGTATCATACAAATAAATAGTTCAAAAATCATACATTGTGATTTCTGGATTTTTTTTTATTATGTCTCTCACAGTGGACATGCACCTACGATGACAATTTCAGTGCCCGGTTGCATAAAGCACCTTAAGTTTTTCCCTTAAGTATGATAGTTAAGGGGCAATTTCCCCTTACCTAAGAGAATAACTTAAGGGTGTTGCATATAATCTCTTAAACGGTTCTCTTAGGTAAGGGAAACATTTAAGTGTTTCACGACAGCGATCCTGGATTCACGTTATAAAAGTCTGTTGTTGCCATAGATACGCAAAACACTAACACTAACACTTTCGCAGTTTCATCAAATAAAGTAGGCTAGGATATCGGAATGGAAAAAGAAAACAAAATAAGAAAGCCTAATTGGACAGAGGAGGAGAAATGCATTCTTCTTGACGAATATGGTAAAAGAAAAAAACATTTTGACCGTTGCGTTTAAATGGCGGGAAAGAGCCCCCGCAACCCGCTGAACCACTCTGCTGACAGACGATTTATGTACGTGGAAAACATCTCCCACTACCGTCTGAAAACTCCCAGTTGCAAAAAACGCAGTGCTATAAGCAGTTGTAACACCGCAGGTAAAGAGTGGTTGCGATGTGTGACATGGTCAAGGTCGCCGTCTAGTTTGTTAGTGATGTCAAATATTGCGCGTCGATCTAATCGGTATTCCTGCAACAATTTTTCATCGCTAAGATGGTCCAAAGGGTTCTCCCTATCCCTAAAAATTCTTCTTGGCACATAATGATCTTCAGCTGGTTCCATAAATTCAGCCATGTCGTCTTATTTTTGTCCGCGTTACTCTTAAGGTTACGATTTCCAAACCTTAGGTTATACTTAGGGAAATGACCGTTAAGGGGTTTTATGCAACACTTAACGCTTTTTAAGGGATTACTTAAGTGAAAAAACAGCGTTTAAGGGAAATTCTAAGTGTTTATGACGTTTCACTTAAAGAAACCCTTAAGTAACACTTAAGGGATTTTTTCTGCAACACCCTTAGGTTTAAGGGAAACATAAGGACGAACTTAAGGGAAAATTACACTTAAGGTGCTTTATGCAACCGGGCACAGACCCCTCCATGATTTCTAAGTGAGAGAACTTGCAAAATAGCAGGGTGTTCAAATACTTATTTTCCTCACTGTATGTAGGGGGCACAAAGATAAAACCTAGACTAGGGCTGAACGATTTTGGAAAATAATCTAATTGCAATTTAGTTTTTACCAATATTGCGATTGTGATTTAATATGCGATTTATTTTTTAAGCTCATTATCTTTTCTATTATTCAACAAAAACAAGCAATAAATCATTGTAAAATAGGGAAGGGAATCTTTAGGCACCTCATAAGCCGATACTTTTTTTTTTTCTTTAATTGATCTAATTAATAAAACTTAAAATATTTAATTACATAATTATAAGTAGGCCTACTTATAATTACACATTAAAAAACTAAATTAATACAATTACATGTTAATAACTTTAACAAATATAGCTTCAAAACAAATAAAAAAAAGAGGGGAAAAATGTTTACAAGCAATAAACAAAGAGTGCTTTCAGTATTTAAGAGTAGGCTATCTGAACGTTTTCATCTCTTTTGAAATTATAAGATGTGGTTTGTCCTGTCTGTTTAATAACTTAAGCTATGACTGTCACATTAATTGCGCGTCATAAAAGCATTTTGAGATGCAAGTACATTTAACCACGTAGACTGAGTCGCTCACAGCCGCATGCTCAAACTCTCTTCGCAAAGAGCACGTGAGTATTTGAAATTGAAAGCAGCTTCTGTCTGTGATTTTCATATTTTTTATATATATGCCAACTGCATTCCAAGACATATGATGCCTTCCTAGAGCATTTGTAGGTAAAATACCGGCGGGCGAGACAGCAAAAAAGTAACATCAGACCGCGCGTCTCTCACATCTTGTGCAGTGAAGCCCGCGAATGTCCTTGTAATTCGCTTTAACTTTTCCGAACTTTATTAAAGATTATTTCTCGTAAGGTTCGAATGGTGTCGTGTGTGTGTGTGTGTATGTGTGTGTGTGAGAGAGACAGAGGAATTAGAAGCAAGCAGAATACGTTTGTTTATAAAGCACACGCGTCATCACGTATCTGTGTTTAAAACTAATGGCGCTTTTCCACTGCATGGTACGGCACGGTTCGGCTCGGTACGGTTCGACTCGGCGCGGAACGGTTTGGCTCGCTTCGCTTTTCCACTGCGTGGTACGACTCGACTCGGTACGGCACGGTTCGGTTCGCTTTAGCTCGGTTGCTTTTCCATTGCAGTTAGTACCGCTTCAAACTGGGTGGGACTGATCGTTATAGTTGCCGCCTCTACTGCCATGACATCATCGTAAACGCGCCACATTTCAAACGCACAACACAGGGGATGGTGCTCTTGATTCTCGGCATGTGGATGTTTTTAAATTAAATTAAACGTTCTTATAATGGTTTACTATATGGAAGGAAAATTCTTAACGTGTAATTAAATGTTGCGTTCATATTCTGGGCTCATCTGATTTTTTGTACATAGCATAGCCTACTTTGTTATGATTTTAGTATCATAATGGTAAATAAATGCACGCACAATTATCCGTGAACTTGATTTGAACAAATGCCTTTCAACTTGTGTATGCAAAATTCAGAATTAAATGAATGTGCAGCAATCTTTACATAGAGAGTCTAGGCCTAATGTACTGTTTTAAACTATAGCCTACTGCCATTAAAAACGCGCATTTAGTTAATGTTATGTTATTTTTTTCCATCTGCCTATGTTGATTATGAAAAGTGAACAGCACGAGTAGAGAGACATGGAGCGAGTCAGACATCATTTTGACCACTTCATTAAGTTTTGTTTTGTTTTGTAGAAAACCTTTCTTTAAAGTGAATTTTGTTTTGTATAAATTGTATCTTAATTTTAATAATTTTTTCATCAAACAATTGCCTAGATTGAATAAATAAGATGCAAAATAGACAATTTAACCATTGAGGTGCCCGAGCGGTCACTTGCATTGTACGTTAACTGGAGCGCATCTCATCCTCAAATACACAAAGCTTGAAATGTCTTTAAACGAAATAATTCAAAACAAAAAGAAATAGGCTACTCTCTTATGTAATCCATTATGTGCATTTCTCTCTATAGGCGCGTTTACTACGAATATGGCGATCGTCAACTTCATCTTTGCCATGCACAGACACTGACAGAAAACACTATTTTATAAATAAAAATCAGTGCACGCGTTTTAATAAAATTAAAACTTTAATTGTGATCATTAAAATAATTGAATATTAAATATTTTGTGGCCAAGTTTTGCTCATTTATTGATAGTATATATATAGGCTATATATAGACCTAATTTTATTAAATTGAACAAGCGCAAAATTCAGCATTCAATCAAATATTCAAAAAGACTTAATAATAATGTTATTTCAACATACCGTAATATCTCGTTATTTCGACATAATGTGCGTGCAACAAGCATGATGTGCATTTGTAAATCCGGGGACGCGTGCACTGATTTTTATTTATAAAATAGTGTTTTCTGTCAGTGTCTGGCAAAGATGAAGTTGACGATCGCCATATTCGTAGTAAACGCGCCTATAGACAGAAATAACATTATTATTAAGTCTTTTTGAATATTTGATTGAATGCTGAATTTTGCGCTTGTTCAATTTAATAAAATTAAAACTTTAATTGTGATCATTAAAGCAACAACATGGAACTTTTCCTCTGCGGTCGACCTACAGGTTGGAAGCGGAATTGTCCATTACCGCTGTCGTAAAATGATGTACGGTTACTGTCAACGCATTCTCATCCCCAAATCGTCACTTTCAAACATTCTTCAATATCCGACGCACAAAGCACCCTTAGCGTCAATATGAGACGCTTCGGTTATGGGTAGGTTTAGGTCTGTGGTAGGGTTATGCGTCTCATATGGACGCTAAAGGATGCTTTGTGCGTCAGATATTGAAGAAATTTTGAAAGCGTCAGTATATGACGACTTGGGATGAGAACGGGCTGTTACTGTATATGAAGCATGCAGGTTTTTTTTCATATGGGCAATGATAATATTATTAATCTTCCTCCTTTCATAATTTATACATGTTTAGTAGACTAAACATTTTAACTCAAACATTTGCGATTTGCATGTCGATTGCAATGCTCAAATCTGAACGAGAATGATAGCGACAGCATCCTAACCATCTAAAACTAGCATGTTAGTGTTTACTAGCTACCAGATTGATAATTCGCTCATCTACTAACGTTAGCTGATTCATGAAGATAAATGGAGGACCAGATAGTTTCCGTAACGTAGCCAGGCAGACAACAGATTAGAAAAACTAAAGATAGTATGCAAGCAATTTACTTACTAGTTCAACAGCATGACGGCCGATACAAGTCAGCATCGGTCTGACGATAAGCTCACGCCAGCGAGCAAACGCTCGACCAATATTGATCCTCGTCCTGCCTTTCAGTTTATCACTCTCCCTTTTCCTCTTCCGACTCTACTCCGACAAAACCTTGGACTTCTTACGTTTCGCTGCTGCTTCAGCCATGACGAAAACACACGCACGAAAACAAACGCGCTGGTTGGCCTGTCACGGCCGAATTTGAGGAAGTGACGTATGCCGTAAAGCAGTCGAATTTTGTAGTTCTTTTTGAGCTCTGGTTACTACCCGCACCCCGAAGTTACATAGTGCCAGTAAAAGCGATACAGACCCCGTCAGGCTCTGGCAGACGTGTCATTCAACCTATCGTAAGTCGATGTACCATCACAAGGGTCTTGGAAATATATTATGAAGGTTGAAAAACTACATGTTGTTACTTTAAAATAATTGAATATTAAATATTTTGTGGCCAATTTTTGCTCATTTATTAATAATATATATATATATATACACTGAAAAAAGTGAAACATCAGTGCAATCCATTCAAAATATATATTTACATTGGTCCAATGGAAAATTGTGATTTTCAGTATATACCTTCTGTTTTCACTTTGCCTCAAAGTAAGTGTTACGCCCTCTAGACAAACTTTAAAACATTACTTTAACTTGAATGGTAGTTTAAGGTTAAACCAAAGTTTTGGAGTGTCATGTGATCATGTGACGTCATTACGTCTCGTACATCTCAGTCGTTGAAAATTTCTGCTGTCCGCCATTACCTCGCTTCGCAAGCAAAGGACCATCTCCATGTGCGAGTCTGAGAGAAAAACTCAATTAAACAAGGTAAGAGCTCGAATGTGTTTTGCTTGGTGATAACATATCTGTTTTTGAGTAAATTAACATTAAGTCAAAGAACCGGGAACTACTTTACAGACGTCGGGGTGTTCTGTGATGGAGTTTAAGAAATAGGAACTGGTTAAAATTGTCATCTCGAATTTTTGCTAATCGCATTATGTGGTCGCGTAGTTCAAAAATGACTAAACTTATAATAATCGTGTCTAGATCGCGCTTAATTCAACTGAAGAGCCCCGCCAGTGTCTGAACATGTTTAATCGGTAACTTAGCGGGGTCACTGCTAGCCCGTCAGACATAGAGCTGCAGCCGAGCCAAAAGTTTAGGCGGGATAAGTAACGTTATGGTGCTCCAGGGACAGACTTTACTCGTGCTTTTCACCATTAGCCTAACATTAATAACAGTCGAATCCGTACTCGTGAACTTGTTGAGACGGGTGAAGGAGCACGCGCTTTTGAACCCGATCGGTGAACGCCACGGGTCCGGACATGCAGCCCGTTTTAAAGCTCTAAAACAGCTAAAAATGGTGTCAACTGCTTGATTACATCTGTGCTGTTAAGATTGCCGTTTGTGCTGGTTCGGTTTTTAAATTATTACAAACTTTAGAGCCTTGAGGCGTTGTTGTTTTTTTATGCGCCCTGTCCACTGATCTAACGTTAAATAATTAGTTTACGACGACTGTTCCCTCGTTTTAATAAATCGTGGACACGTTGAACTATTTCGAGGGAACAAATTAGTATAACCTGCTGAGGTTTTATTAATTCGTGCCACGAAACAATATTCGCCTGAATATTCACCAATGCACAAAAATATAGGTCTTTTTTTTATGTATTTAAAATTTAAATACATAAAAAAATACCTATATTTTTGTGCATTGGCGAATATTGTTTCGTGGCACGAATTAATAAAACCTCAGCAGGTTATACTAATTTGTTCCCGTTAGAAGAATAATTTAAACCAAAACGCGCGGGTAAAACTGCTGTAGTGAAAATGCGCATGCGCGGGGTGTGGCTCTGCAGTCAGACCCATAGGCCTTTATATGATATCTATGGGTCAGACCCTTCTTCTTCTTCTTCTTCTTTTTGTTTATTGGCGGGTGGCATCTAACGTCCAGGTGCATTTCCGCCACCTACTATGCTGGAGTGTGAGTCGGAGTAAGATCATACCGTATTTTCCGCACTATAAGGCGCACTTAAAAGCCTTTCATTTTTTTTCAAAAACGACAGTGCGCCTTATAATCCGGAGCGCCTTATATATGGATCTGGCGCATTTTATTAATGTCTGTAAAACAACCGCTGACTTAAACTTTGTTTATACTTTCGCCTGGCACCGGAGCGCGAGCATCCGCTGACTGCGCGTGCACCTCCCCAAACAGACAAGGCATTTATACTTGACGCAACTGTTTTGTTTTAGACTGAACACCAGACCATACACCTGATTTAGACGCGCAAACTGGGTGCCGGTGTGATGAGATGTACTAATATCCGTCTGCTTGGGCAGATTCGGCGCAAAGTCGTGCATCTTCGAATGCGGAGGCGCGCGCGCGGTTACAATGACGTCATTGTAACCGCGCGCGCACCTCCGCAACCGAAGATGCACGACTTTGCGCCGAATCTGCCCGAGCAGACGGATATTAGTTTTTTTATTACCTTCGCGCTCATCCAGACGCGTCGAGTATAAACAAGGTTTTACAGCTCAGCCACTTGTTTTTTCATATTTTTTTTGCAAGTGGTAGATCTTGGTTTACATTTGGACTTTGGATGTGATCTTAGGCTTGAAAAGGTTGGTGACCACGGCATAACGAAAACCCAGTCATACGTTTGACTGCAGTATTTTCTATTCTATGCGCTTTATAATCCGGTGCGCCCTATATATGAAAACATTTCTAAAATAGGCCATTCATTGAAGGTGCGCCTTATAGTGCGGAAAATACGGGTAATAAAAAAAAAAAAAAAATTCGATTCAATAAACCACTTTGTTTTAAATACTCAATCACCAACTTATATTTCCTTTCTTCACCATCTAACACATTCTTTACATTTATCCCTCCCCCTCCTATGTTTTTTAATTTCTCCCTGAGTTTTCTTCTATTTTCCTCATATTTTATACAATTACATAAAACATG
This sequence comes from Rutilus rutilus, assembly GCA_021464565.1. Classification (NCBI taxonomy): domain Eukaryota; kingdom Metazoa; phylum Chordata; class Actinopteri; order Cypriniformes; family Leuciscidae; genus Rutilus; species Rutilus rutilus. The sequence goes on from JAJAQA010000001.1 coordinate 73,798,215, forward strand.
TTCCACTGTTTCTCTCTCTACCCCACATACACACAAGCCTGTGGGATGTTTCCCTATCAGATGCATAGTACTATTTAGCCTAGTATGACCCATTCTTAATCGTGATATTCTTTGCTCTTTACTATTCATTCTTACATTTTTCCATTTTCCTACTTTCCCTTGTATTTGAAATAAATGTCTTCCTTTCTCTTCTTTTTCCCACATGCTTTGCCACTCTTCCATTATATGTGTTTTAATAATAAATTTCATTTCAGAAACACTATATGCAATATTTATTATTGTTTCCTCTCTTATTGCCTTTTTTGCATAATAATCTGCAATTTCATTTCCAGTCAGACCCTTCTCCTCTGCGTGCAGTTTATGGTCTGGGTCGGGATCGGACAGAACGTTGAACGAGCTCGGGTAAGGTCGTGTTGGATTTTTTTGGGCCCATTGTAAACTTGTGCACCCTGTGAACCTGCTCAGATTAGGGATAGAAGAGGATGACAGTGTTGCCATACACATTTATAAATTCAGTGTCCGTTTTGCCACAATGGCTATATTTTCTCTTAAAAACCTTCCTGTTTACTTACTATTTACTACTTGTATGTATTTGTTTATTACATATTGTATTTGTAGCAATGGTGAGAGCAATGACTGCTTAAAGAGAAACACTACATAAGTTATAGTTTAAAGTGACTAACGTTAATGGAAATAATAATCACTGTCCCCTATAAATTCATGCCATTTCCTTTGTATTTACAGGTGCCCTCTTTCTGGAATCATTAACCGCTGCAGAATTTGGTAGGTTATCCACACATGCACACCAGGCAGTGAACATTATTTGTATAAATATGATAATAATTGTGCCTTACACTTGTATTTCGCTTTACAAAACAGTGTCACAAGCTTCTCAAAGCGCTACAGTGTAGTCATTATTCTTTCAGTTCATACTCGGTGATAGTAAGCTACTATTGTAGCCACAATTGCTCAGGGGCAGACCGACCGGTCCCTTCGGCCATCACCAACCACTTACACACTATATTCATACAGGCAGTGGGTGAGGTGTCTTGCCCAAGGACACCACAAATATGAATGACTATACTGATAGAGAAGTCCATCACACAAGTAACATGTTTACACACACTATAACCATAAAATTAAATTAATATCTAGACAGTTTAATAAATGCCGTCTTCCCGCTGAATAAGTAACCACCAATAGGCATAAATATTTAAACTAATATGCAAAAGCATGATCTTGCATTATGAAAATAGCATTAAAGGAACAGGCCACCGTTTTTCCATACTGAGATATGTTCTTACCTGAGCTTAGACAATTGAGTACCAGTCTGGTCTTTGTTGGTGCGCTCAGTCACGCACAAAGACCAAAGATGTTTTTAGCATTTAGCCTTTCCCAGCATATTCCTATGGACCCAAACGGGGGTGAAGTTAGTCCACGCAGTACTATGGGTCCATAGGAATATGCTGGGAAAGGCTAAATGCTAAAAACATCTTTGGTCTTTGTGCGTGACTGAGCGCACCAACAAAGACCAGACTGGTACTCATCAATTTGTCTAAGCTCAGGTAAGAACATATCTCAGTATGGAAAAACGGTGGCCTGTTCCTTTAAGCAGCAAATGCCTAACATGGTTCTTTTTGTATGTTTGTTTCTTAGTTTTCTGGTGAATGTGGAAATGCAAAGACTGTGGTGTTTCTGTTTTACGAAGGTCTGAACTTCTTAAACATTATAAGCTTGAGCACAGACACTATGGACGTCGCCATTCCTATCCTTGCATCTATTTTAGTTGTCCATGCACCTGCAAGACCTGGAAGGCACTTTTGACTCATTTGTCCAGATTTCATCAGCCTTCACAACCTGAAGCGACCACATTTAAATGCCTCACTTGCCACTGCAATCAATTCTCAACGTTAAAAGACTACTTGAAACATATTTCGCAGCATCTTCTGAACAGTGAAACAGTAGTTTGTGTCTTTCAGGACTGTTTGTACAAAACAAATATTTATGCTTCATTTCGAACACACAAAAGCAGAAATCATAAGGGCTGTTCAGTGAATGACTTAAAACCTGGAATTCTTGAAAAAACTACATGTTCTGCTGAAACAAATGATTCTGATCATATCCACATTGATAGCATTCTTCCTGAGCCCGCAGATGATTTCACTACCGAAGATTTCAATGATACGTCTTTGGATGGGGAACATTTAATTGACTTGAAACATAACGTTGAGCTCAAACTAGCCTCTCTCTTGTTGAAGCTCGAACATATTTATCTTGTTTCTAGTGTTGCTGTTGATGAACTTTTGCAAGAGTTTGTCCATTTGATAAGCACTGCTTCTGTCCCTCTTATCCATCAAAGTATAGTTCAGCACTTGCGGAATGGTAACAGTCATGTAGATGAAACAGTTGTAAAAGATCTAGTATTTGCTCTTTGTAAATCACATCCAGTTACAGCCTCTCTCGGAAGTCCAGGCCCTCTTTCCACTGCTTGGAAGAGAAAGGCATACTATAAAAAACATTTTGATATTGTTGAACCTGTGGAAATTGTGCTTGACCCCCAAAACAAAAAATCATTTCAATACATCCCTATACTAAAATCCTTACAGCAGATTTTAAGTTGTGAAACATTTTTGGATATTGCCATTAATTTGAAATCTCCCCATCAAATTCAGTCTGGTCAAAGACAGTACAAGTCATTTTATGATGGGAGTAATTACAACGAAAATTTTCAGCTGTCAAAAGAGTGTGCTATTTCCCTTTTTTTGTACATAGATGACTTTGAAATCTGTAATCCCCTTGGTACCTCCAGAAAAAAGTATAAGGTCTGTGGGGTATATTGGACATTGGGTAACTTACCTGCTAGCTGTCACTCCTCACTGTCTAATATATATTTAGCTGCACTTATTCATAGCGACGATGTTAAATGTTATGGTTATGAAAATGTATTGAAGCCCTTAGTACAGGATCTTATTATATTAGAACAAGAAGGACTGTTTATTGCCAAATTGGGGAAAAATGTGAAAGGCTTTGTTCATTGCGTTTTAGCAGACAATCTTGGAGCACACAGTATTGCAGGATTTGTGGAAAACTTTTCTGGCAGATACTCTTGCAGATTTTGTACTGCAGAAAGATTGGATATTCAAGCAAAAGAAGTGAACTCGGGAGCATTTTGCATGAGAAGCAAGGAAATTCATGCTTCTCATCTTAAAGAAATTGAAGAAAAAAATTTGGCTAATTATTTTGGTGTAAAAAGGAAGTGTGTGCTGTCAGAAAATCTGTCATATTTCAATTTGACACAAAGCTTTCCCCCTGATATTGTTCATGATTTGTTTGAAGGGATTATACCGGTTGAGATTGCTCTTTGTCTAAATGTATTAATTTCCAAAAAATATTTTGCATTATCCAATTTGAATGAAGCAATAACATTGTTTCAATTTAAATGGACTGACAAGACAAACTGTCCCCATCTTGTGCCCCAAACCTACACAACAAAGAGAACAATAGGAGGAAACGCGCACGAGAATTGGAACCTTTTAAGATTTCTCCCTCTCTTAATCGGACACAAAGTTCCTGCCAGTGAACCAGCGTGGCAAGTGCTCTGTGAATTGAAGGACATTGTAGAACTTGCTGTTGCACCTTTTCACACTGAGGACTCAATTTGTTATCTAGACTTTAAGATATCAGAACACAGGACAGTATTTCAAGAAGTATTCCCTCATGAAAGAATTCTACCTAAACATCATTTCTTGGAGCATTATCCACGACTGATCCGTCAGTTTGGCCCGCTTGTTGCACTATGGACTATGAGATTTGAAGCTAAACATAGTTTCTTCAAAAGAGTAATACGTCATACAAATTGTTACAAAAATGTTTTGTATTCATTAGCACAAAGACACCAATTTCAGTCTGCACATAATCTGCACATCTGTAGGTTTCCTAAACCAGCCTTAGAGGTCAGTGAGGTATCAACACTACCCATTGATGTTATTAATGAAGATATAACATGGGCAGTGAAACAGAAGTACCCACAAATGGAGACAGTGAACCTTGCAAAAAGCGTTTTCTACAATGGTTTAAACTACAGGATTGGAATGGTGTTATCCCATGGATCGCTGGCTGGACTTCCAGAGTTTTGTGAAATTGTTCATATGATTGTTGAACAAGAGACCCTGCTTTTCATTGTAAAAAACTTGGATGCCTGGTACCTGGAACATTATCGAGCTTATGACTTGGTCACGTCTACTACTAGAGTGCTAAAGCTTGTTGGCCTGCATGAACTGACAGATCACTACCCTCTAAATTACTACATGGTTGGTGGACGGCGCCTCATCTCACTGAAGAGATACATCCATGCATAAGGGTTGTATAGGTGTGTGAATGGAATATATATTTTTACTGATTATCTTTTAAAAATACATAAATATATTAATTTAATGCCGAGCAGTATAAGATGTCCTTGAGCAAGACACTTACAGCCTGTGTGAATATAGTGTGTGTGTGGGTGAAATGATGGTCGGAGGGGTTTATGGTGCAGATTGGCAGCCTTGCATCTGTTAGTCTACCCCAGGGCAGATGTGGCCAGAATAGTAGCTTACCATGTGAAAGAATAATTATGTCAGTAGCATGTAAACCTGACACACAGGCTTGTAAAGCTTAAAGGGTTAGTTCACCCAAAAATGAAAATTCTGTCAGTAATTACTCACCCTCATGTTGTTCCAACCCCGTAAGACCTTCGTTCATCTTCGGAACACAAATTAAGATATTTTTGATGAAATCTGAGCCATGTCTCACTCCTCCTCAATAGTTTTTGCGCACAAAAAGTATTCTCGTCGCTTGATAAACCTAAGATTGAGCCACTGGAGTCACTTGGACTATATTAACGATCTCTTTAATAACTTTTCTGGGCCAGCAAGTTTCGGTCACCTAGCAGCCTATGGAGGAGTGAGACATGGCTCAGATTTCATCAAAAATATCTTAATTTGTGTTCTGAAGATGAACGAAGGTCTTACGTGGTTGGAACAACATGAGGGTGAGTAATTACTGACAGAATTTTCATTTTTGGGTGAACTAACCCTTTAACATGAGTGTAATCCATTATTTGTAATAATATTCGCCTTTTGTTCTTGTTGTTTTTAGATTCTGTATTGGGTGACACAGCAGTGAAGATGCCAGTCAAGTTGAGAATTATTCTGAAGCCCGATGACACCAGGAAGCTACTTCTGCCAGATGGAATACCAAAAACAATGGAGCAACTCACGGATGAAGTCAGGAAAGTGTGTGGCTTGAATGGGGATTTCAGATTACAGTACCAAGACAAAGACTTTGGAGATGCACTTGTAAATTTGACATCTACAGCTGAACTAGAGGATTTGACAACTATCAAGGTCATCCCAATAACTGATGACTGCAGCCAAAGATTCAATGTCACTGTCTTGGAGGATGCTCAATCTTCAAGCTTCCATTCAGATGACACGGAGATCCTTTCCTCACCATCAAGCTCAGTGTCTACAAGACGTGAAATGTGGCCTAGAGAGTTTCCAATCCCCAAGTTTTCGTATGACACTGAACTGCAGTTAGAAAAAGGAAATGCAGAGTATAGGTCAAACAAGACGAGGTTTAAGCACAGTACAAAAACAAAGTCCGATATTCTGGAAAAGGTAGCTGAAGAAATATTCAAGTTCAAAGCTTACCCATCAGATGTTGACTTCAGTGAAGTTGCAGAAGCTCTAATCAAGAAGCATCCATGCCTTTCCGAACCTGGTTCGTACAATGGCTGCTATGGTTGGAAGCAGCGGTTTAAGACAAAAATGGGTAACTACCGAACTCAGCTAAAGGGCACTGGGTGTTCTGAGTTACTTGTAAATTCATTGAAGTCCAAAGCCCCAGAGGATGCCTTGCCAGCAAAAAAAGTAAAGAGACCAAAGAGAGGAGAAGCTAACCATATACCCGACATTCCAACTGGAGAGACTCGAGAAAAACTGGAAAATGAGAGACACTCACTTTTAACAGAAGTAAAGAAACGAGACAATCGTGCCGTGGTAAAGGACAAAATGGCCAAAACCTTTTCACTGCGAAGACAAGAAATTGTGGAAAAGGAATTGGGAGTTGAAGAGTTGATAGAAAGATGGCCTGCATTGTTCACAGAGGATGAGGCATGTAATATTTTGAACTATAAGTAATGCCCTGTAAAGTAGAGGATACTAATGGCCTATTATAAGAAATCTGCGATGAAATATTACAATATTGTTCAAAATGACATGCATTTTAATTTTTTTTTTTTTTTGCAATTTTGTATTTCAGAATGTATCTCACATGTAGCTGTCATGTAATCATTCTTCTGTGTTTTGTTTTATTTCATATTTTTAAGATCAATGCTGAATTTCTCAGGATTACAACTGTTCCACTTCAGACAAGATTCCTGGCTTCTTTGGACAAGCACCACAGCAAGCTGATCGAGCTCTTCAGAAGGAAGGGAGGAGTTATCAGAGAGAAGACCCAGAAGATACTTAAAGTTCTTGATCTGGTATGTACTCGGGTATTGTGTATATGTAGATAGATCTAGATTCATTTGTAGGGGTGGGCGGTATGACCAAAATTCTGTTTCACGGTATGACTAATTGTATTTCACATTAACGATATATTTCACGATATAGTTATTTATATATGTTGTTATTCTCAAAAAATCGACAAAAAGTGTGTGTGTGTGTGTGTGTGTGTGTGTGTGGAGATCAGACATCAGAGAAGACGTGACCGTGTGTGTGTGTTTCTGTGTGTGTGTGTGTGTGTGGAGATCAGATATCAGAGGAGACGTGACCGTGTGTGTGTGTGTGTGTGTGGAGATCAGACATCAGAGGAGACGTGTGTGTGTGTGTGTGTGTGTGTGTGTGTGTTTCTCTGTGTGTGTGTGTGTGTGTGTGTGTGTGTGTGGAGATCAGACATCAGAGAAGACGTGCAGGGGTGCAAACAGCGCGCTTTTCGGCGCCTCCCGCTTTTTTCACGTCAGTTTGGGTGACTTGTGTGAATCGTGCAGATCCGAAGAGTTTTTGTGTGTGTGTGTGTGTGTGTGTGTGGGGGGGGGGGGGGGTGGGGGGGGTTGAGAGGGTCTGAGAGGGTCTGATTATAATTTAACCAACAGTAATTCTGGATTGCGTCCACCAACAAGTAAATAGGAAATAAGCGAATCAGAACACTGCGCGCCAAACCAGCAGTATGTGCGCAAGCGTGAACCACTAGTGTTTCTGTCTCACTCTGGATCTGCCACCGCCACTGCATCACATTTCTCTCTGCGTGGCGTGGAGTGTCCGTTTTTATGTCGGCTCTCATGTTAACTGGTTAGAGCTTGTGTTAGAGCACAATGCCTGCGTGACACACACACTTCTCGAGCCGCGCCGAAACCGCGTGCTAGAAATAGAACCGCAACCGACGCTTATTTTTCACGCGACACGCAAGAGTGTTGGAAGTTTTCAAACAAAATAGAGGGCGCAAATACATATTAATAAATTACATTTTGATGCTTGAAAGTCTCTTGGTTTTGACAAATGCATATATAATTGTAATTTAAAAATAAGTCCTAATTATCGATTTTCAAATATTGCCCCTGTCAATAGGCCTACAGAACGAAATATTCTGTAGCCTATTTTGCCGTCAATACTGCCGACGTTGTCTTTGCTGTATCAGGCTATATATATTATGTTTAACATCCAAATGTAGATGGTCTGTCGGCGCACAGAGCCAGGCAGTTGCAGACAGCACGTGAAGTTCGTGAACACCGAATTCCCTTTTCTTTCTTATCTATTTGTGTTTGAACAGACATGTGCACGAAAAAATAAGCCAGTGTCCGTCTCAACGAGTTTCCCCGTAAACGCAGTCAAAATAAAACGGATGCGTGTCATTACCGGTATTAGATACGTGCATTCGTCTTAAAGGGACAGCACCCAATATACCTACAGCTGTTTGTGTCACCAAAGTTAATCAAACAACAAAAGAGAAAGAGAAAAATCACGTTTTGTCAAAAGATAAACTGTATTAATACTTAATACAGTTAATTTACATGAAAAACATAAAGCACTGCTTTATTTCTCGTGTATTTGTGTTTTATTGTATTTATATTTGTATTTTGTTTATTAGTTTCTATGCAGATGCACTAGGCCTACCCTACACAATTACCCCAATCATCCTAGAATTATTAATTCTTTACAAAAAGAGCTATTCAAATCATCAGGTGAAATTGTTTTCAGGAAGTAGCAGTAAAGCAAGAAGAAGTGCAAGATAGTTTTTCTAAATTTCATTTGACTCTATGTGCCTATAGGGGTGGGTTGGGGATGGTGGCAATGTAGTATCTGGATATTTGCCGCGGGACGAGGGCTTCGATTACCTCTCTCTTTTTTGACCATACATGTGTTTGCACCCCTGGACGTGACCGTGTGTGTGTGTTTCTGTGTATGTGTGTGTGTGTGTGTGTGTGTGTGTGGAGATCAGATATCAGAGGAGACGTGTCTGTCTGTGTCTGTGTGTGTGTGTGTGTGTGTTTGTGTAGATCAGACATCAGAAGAGACGTGTGTGTGTGTGTGTGTGTGTGTGTGTGTGTGTGTGTGTGTGTGTGTGTAAAATTAGGTAGATAGTAAGGTAGAACAGTTAGCCTATATGTATTAGTATGTAGATACAATGGGTTATCCCACCGGTCGCTATTGTTAATTTGGTAGGATATTAGTAGATACTAGTTATGTTTAAATGCTTTTCCGGTACCTTTTTTGCCATGTCTGCTTATTATACTGCGTTTTAAAGGGCTTGCATGTTTTGCTCTTTTTTGTGATCTGGCAACCCGTCACCTAAAGCTTTAATTAAGAGATGTTCAGAAGCGTCAAGTTCATAAGTGACTAGGAGAACAGCAATATGAAAAACGAACAGGAGCTACTGTTAGTGTTGACTAAGTAGTGTAAATTATACACACCTTGTAACTGCGCCATTCTTTTACATAGCTCAGTGAACACCGACACACCGCGCTCCCTCTCAGTGCGTGTGCACGCGCTCGTCTTTTACATCAGTAAAATTTGATCGGTTAATTTGAGTGACAAGTTGTAATCACGCATTGAATCAAAGGAAATTTTTATCAGCTGGTTCAGTGGCCAATTGTTTGGATTTAAAAATATAACTCTTAGTAATTTTCCTCAGATACAGGATTATACATTCACTTTAACAAGCAAGTTCTTCATTACCTCGGCAACCGCTCGCGTGTCATGCTGAATGCGAGTTTTGTGTTTAAAATAACTATACATAAGAGACGGAAAGATGCATTTAGCTATACATTATTTAAGGTTATTTCTATTCGTTACGATATTGATATACAAACTGTTGTCAAGTAAGCTTCATGCTTTCCCCGTTGCGATCGTGCACTCCTCTAAACTCTAGCCTACGGGTGCCGCACTGCTCTTGACTGCTGCGCCTTTCCCCCGCAAAAATATCACGTTAACAACAACGCTTGAGAAAACTTAATTCCTTTGTGGATCTTGATCTGCTTTCTCCATGTTTCTTTGACAAATTCGCAGTGTCTTAGTCTCACGCACGCTGCATGTGAGTTAACCACGCCCACTTATTTACATGTCGCGGTATACACAGAATGAAAAAATCTGTTACGGTTGACATTTTCTACCGCAGTAACGATATATACCGTCATACCGCCCAGCCCTATTCATTTGTATGCCTATCCTTTGATCCTTTGTTTGCCTTGTAACTTGTATCCTGAATTAGAAAGTTACAATCGTGGGTTGAAATTAGTTTTAAAAATTAAAAATTAAGTGCCATTTTACTGGTTATGGTAAATGCACTCCAATCGAGTGACGCTCTCAGGGTTTTATTTCCCTCGTAAAAGTTATCATATGTTGGTTGTGTGTCCAATTTTGTCACTTAAAGGCGCTATATCACGCAAACTTTTTTTTAACTTGATTCATGCGTGTTTGAGTAATCTTCGTGGATCCTGCTTGCTGAGCAGCAGCCCCTCCAAATATCTTTAAGAAAACTCTAGATAGGACATGGTAACCGTTAACGAGGCAAATGTGGCGGACATTTTGTTAGTGGCTGATTAGCTGGATTCTTATTTTAAGTAATTTAAGAAGAGGGACAGAAATGTCAATGAATGAAGGTCAAAGAAGAGATCCAGTGGTAATGCTGGAGTCCTAACAACACAGGGAAGGGCATCTGTCTTTATCAGGACATAATTCTACTGAACATAATTCTACATAATTACACTAAACAGGAATATTAATCTCCAAAAACACTGCACTGGGCTCTGCATTAAGTATCTTTCTATGTCTAACTTCAAAATATTTTTTATATTTTTCCTATTAGTATTGTTAGATCGTTACCTTGTCAGCAAGTTGAATTCTCGCTGTATTTGCGAGTTTACAAACACACAGAATCCATCTTGAACCGCTCCCGCCTTCGTCGTTCGGACAGAACCAAAATTGGTTCTGGCGAAAAAGACACTATTGAAAAACACGTAACACAAACGTAGAACTTTTTTCAAAACTAAACAATGAATGGATTTGCAGTGTTCTTGATCCAATCAGCAGCAAATGCTGCTCCAAACATGCGAGTGTTTTTTGTCACTTTTTTTTGCCATTTTTATCGTGTTTTTCATCCCTATTTTGTTGCGTTTTCATCCTCGTTTTTGTCGCCATTTTGATGCTTTTTTTTAAAAGCTTTTAGATATGGGTGATGCCAAACTGGAAAAAATGTGCTCGGTTTAGGTGGGGCTTAAGAGGTTAAATTTATGATTTGATGCTGGGTCAAAATGCAAGGCTATTAATAAAATGTTTAATGTCAAGTTTGCTTGATACAAACTTCCTGAAATGGGCAGCACTTCCATGAAGCCATAGCACCAGAAATGAAGTAATATTTCAGTGCAAATGCGAACTATGTTGTGCCAAAGGTAACATTTTATCATTTGTATATGTACCTATAGTTGACTGTGAAAGACTTAAAAAAGCAGGATAAAGCTCCTTTTATATTGTTCCTGCAAAACATCACAGTTATGTCTTTTCATGCTACCTTTATACTTTAAGACCTCAGGTAAAGACCTAAATATGATCACAATTACTGTAACTTTGTCCCCAGCTTAGTCTTGTCCAAGTTTCCGTTTTAAAATGTAAAAATATATATTTGTATGTGTGTGTACTCATCTAGAGCCTTGAAGTCAATATGAAAAGAGAGTGTCTGCTGAAGTGTCTAATTCTCTACTTCGGAGAGGACCTGGACCAACTCATTAAGGAGTATCTGGTGAGTAGTTTTGCATGAATCCATAAGCTTTTATAATGATAAAGCACATACGCACAGATAAACTTTAGCCTAAATTTGCTAGCCACGTGCTGCTGCTCTTTTTCTGCCATATGGCAGCGGGATAGATGCTTAGCAGTGTTTTATTCAAATTGTTAAATCACTTACTCGGCTAGCCCACAGAAACTCATGGACAATTGGGGAGGGGAGGGGGCGCGGTAGGATCAAGCGGCAGGATCAAACGGCAACCTCCCCTTCTCTCTCTTGAAACTAGGGGTGCACGTTATATCGAATCAATATCGTTATCGCGATATCACGCTGCTCGATATCATATCAAGTCTCGCGATATTTATGCGATATTTTGTTTATGATGCGTCCCGTCCGACATGCACCGTTGCATTTCCCCTGACTGATTTCCTGGTTCTACTTCTCCATAAACATGAAATCAAGGAGAGGGTTAATTTTTCATGCTACAGATTTCCAACAGTGGTCAGAAAGAACAGGGGAGACACTTTGTTTCACTTCTCCCTTGCTCTACCACACAGTCAGTCCCCACAACACACACACTTGCCGGCTCGACGCACACAAGCGCGCAAGTATAAACATCAGGCCACCTGGCCACTTCATGCGTTATCACAGATCGGATAGCTATCTTATTTATCAAAACGATTCCTTTTACACCTGTTCACATAAATGTGTTTTTTGCAAAACGGATATAAATCCGATCTTCAGTTGCCGCGCTATATGCAGATTTAATGGAGTTCACGTCACCGAACACAGTTATGAGCTGCATTTTATAGATCATCAGCTAAAATGTAAAAATCAAATACCGCAATAATAGAGAACGGCAACAACAGCCCTGGTAAGATAATTTCACTTCTTTACTTTAAATGAAGATACTTGTGTTTAAAGCGTCTGCAACTTACTTTCACTTTGATTTGCGATAGTTTGCGCGTTGGCTTGACCGGTAGATGATCAGCTGCTCATGCGGTGATGCGTGTTGCAGACAGCGTCGTCATATCTGGCCATAACATGACATGTAGCCTATAACACATTCTCACACGTTTATTTTTTAGTGTTTTTGGGAGGAGTACATTTTACATATGTGGTTTCAACAACCAGATGCATTTACACTTCGTCCAGTTTCGTCTGGAATGCGGCCAGATCTCCTCCTGATGTGGTTTCAGCGATCAGATTCAAATCCGTCTCGAATGCGCTCAATAAACCTTATGTTGTAAGAAAACTTGTTTTATTTGTTATGAATCTATTTTGATGCCTTTTCCCATAACATTTGCAGTTTTACATATGTTTAAAAATATCGAAATTAATATCGATATCGCAATATTCATTATCGATATCGCAATATCACTTTTTGTCAATATCGTGCACCCCTACTTGAAACCAACACGGAAGTGAGTTAAACTGCAATTCATTAACTGGCCGCTTGGCCTGGCTGCAGAAGTGAGTCAAATCTGTATCTCCCTCATGTTAAAATTACCAACTTTACAGCAGAAAAAAACGTGTTTAAAGCCTGGTGTCTGTATGTGGCTTTGGTCTATACAGCTAATTTTGCCCTTCATAACAACTGTGAGGGGGGTGAATTTTTTTATAACTCATCCGTTTAGTTGATTAATATTTAAATTTAAGGGCGTGGCCACTTGAGTGACAGGTGGATTCCCGCTGATGATGTCAATTATTTCATACAATTTAATACTTGGGTACAAAGCCCACGTCTTTGGATTCAGTCATTGTCGTCGAGTATCGTTCGAGAGAACAACCAGCGCTGTATTTCAGTTGTTTTCCTCTGTGAACATGCACTAATGGATGTCTGAATATTTCGTTGCTTTTTGGGGTTTTCAAATTTAAAACGTCAATAAAGGCTCGTTCGTTCTGCTCTCCGGAACAGATGGATTATAATATGCTTATGTACCGTCATGCAGGCGTCGGCGCTTTCTCCGTCCGTGCAATAAATGCACATCCATGAATGAGCGCGGATTTTCTAGCGCATTTACTTGCACTTCAAAGGCAATATATCTATGGTTTAACAGTTTAACCCATTTGAGAGGAGGCCAAAATCAGAATTTAAAATAGACTGAATAAGCTCTCTACAAACTTGCCGCGCTGACGGACCATGAAAGAGTGACTGACATGTATGCACATAAATCACTGTCACACACAAACACTCTCGAAGTAATACACAGTCTCACCACATTTCGTCTGCATCAAACGCACATGGCACCCTTTATCGTCAATATGAGACGCAGAGAGATATGGGCCAGAAGGCGCCTCCTAGCAGTCTAACCCTAAACCTACCCCAGACCTAAACCTACCCATATCCGAACAAGGCTCTGTGCGTGTCATATTGACGCTAAAGGGTGCCATGTGCGTTCAATGTAGACGAAATGTCACAAGGGTCAGTATATGACGCCCAAGGATGAGAATGCGTTGGTCTCACTTATAGCCATGTATTTTAACTATTATAATATTTCGAAGGGCAAAAACAGGAACTTTTAATTGGCTTTACATCATCAGCTAACTCGATCACGACGAGCTAGGTGATTTCAGATAGCCAAGCTCATATGGCCAGGCTCCTCGGCTCCATTCACGCCCCGCCTGTTTGCCTATTTTCTGTTATCCGGGAGTGACGCAAGGCCAAGATGGCGACGGACGGCTCCGCCCACTTTAGGCTTCAAAAATGCTCTTCAGAAACCTACGGGTGACGTCACGGACACTACGTCCATATTTTTTTACAGTCTATGGGTAGGATGCATCAGACACATTGCCACCCTTGCCCATGTGGAAGCAAAAGAAAATGTTGCTGGGAAAGTGCTAATTTGGTCATATTTTGATGAGAAAATTATTATTTTTATTTTTTTTTGCATCAGTTCATTACATTTTGAATTCGCTAGAGAACCAAAACCAAGTCGTCAGCAGGGCGTTTTACTTACAATTTATAATCATCCTACTCGAAAACTTGCTTGTCTCTGGCAATCAGACGACTGTGAATCCTGAGTCTTGTGTATATAATATAAACCAGCTTAATCTCATCATCAACATTTTTTATTTGATTTTGGGAACTGTCTGTCCTTTCTGTCGGTACATTGGAAACTGGTTTCATCAGAATAACTTGTAGCTTGTCTTTTATCAGGTTGTCCAGAGGGATGAAGCTGAAACCGAGCTCGCAAGTTCCACAATGGCTGTGTTCGTCATCAGGGAAGACGGTGATTCTCTCCAACCTCCACATGACATTGGTATAGTCATTGAAGGTGTGAAAGTCCTGAACAGGTTGCCATCAGTCGCACATGCATGTGCCATGTTATTTGGCCTAATTTATGTGCTGAACTTGAGCTATCCAGGTGAGCTGGAACACACCTTTGATGCACTACAAAAGTTATTTATGGAGATTGAACCAAAGAAAATGACGCGCAAAGTTCTCAGCCTCAGTGTTAAGCTGTGAAAGTAAAGTTGCAAAGAGAAATACATTTGATATGTTGGTATGTTGGTTCTGTTTTAGAGCTTGTACTCAAATACATTGCAAGTTAATGAATCACTGTTCAATGAAAAACACTTTAAACTGATGTTAAACTCAATTTATTGTGAAGTTGTTTTGTGGTATATATTTGGGCACATCGTTAACATATTCAAACTTTTAAACAGTTTTACAGTTATTAAAGGCTATTGCAATACATTTCTCAGGTTTTACATATTTTACTGTTTCATTGATTGGTAATGTGCTCAATATTGATGTGGGACTCTTAAGCACTTGTTTTTTTATAAACAATTTTTGTTAATCTAGCCAAGTTTGTACAGTGTAGAAACTGTATTGCACTTAATTGCTGTTACAAAAAAAGGTCAAACCATATTTACTGTCACAGCTGTTGATGTTACATGGTCTGCGAACATGTTTTAAAAGATATGTAATTCTTGCAGAATTAAATTTCAGTCCTTTTGAAGTTAATTTTTGTGTCTTTATTTAAGGAAAGTGGGCTACAGACCGAAACAAGGTATTTTGTACAACAAAACTTGAATATGGGAGCAACTTTGGCTTTTTTATTGACGCATTATAATATTTACCTAAATTTATTGAGGTATTTTGTACAACAAAACTTGAATATGGGAGCAACTTTGGCTTTTTTATTGACGCATTATAATATTTACCTAAATTTATTGACCTTGTTATAATTAAAATTGATAGTTTGTTCTGAGTAAAAAATTCAACTTGAAAAAACCTAATCTAATAACTTGTAACAAAATTACATCAATTTTATTAGTTTTTTCCAAAGTAAAAATTCTATTTATTTTATTGAAACTGAAAATATTAGTTTTTCCAAAATGAAAAAAAATATTTGAACCAAAGCAAAATTGTGATTAACATCAAGTAAAAATTTATAGTTTCAACAAAATCAAAAAAAATAATTTGAGAGAAACTAATTAGATCTATTTAATTAGTTTATTTCAAAGTAAAAACTTCACTTGGATGTAATTGTAAATGTTAAGTTTGTCTAAAATAAAAACGCTAAGTTGTATCAAAGCAAAAAAATTACACATGTTCTTTGTAACAAACAATATTATTACTTTGGGTTAAAGTAAAACGTTGTGTTGGAAAAAATTAAAATGTTGGTTTGACATCAAATCAAAATTTACGGTTTTAACTAAGTCATAAATACAATTTGAGAAAATCTAAAAAAATTAGTTGTAACAAATTACATCAATTTTTTTAAGTTAATCCAAAGTATCATTTTTTTCAGTGTATATATATATACACATATGTGTGTGTGTGCCCTCAGCGTTAAAAATTATCCGGCGCCGCCCCTGACTGCAAGAAACAGTTTGCAAGAAACTTTTTAACTGCAAGAAACTACAGCGTTGGCTGTTGTCTAACTGGCTATTTAAATCAAGCGGGTTTGTCTCGTGCATGGTCTCGTGTCGCAAATACAATGACACTGGTAGTGACGATTCTGTCTGACCAATCAGTGATCTTCAGTGTTTTCACGTCACATTTTAGTATCGGTACGGTACGCTTGGAACCTCAACAGAGGTGGTACCATTTAAAGCGAGCCGAAGCGAGCCGTACCGTACCGTACCATGCAGTGGAAATGCGCCATAAGTGAGCCGTACCGAACCGAGCCGTACCGTACCATGCAGTGGAAAAGCGCCAAAGCGTGCCGTACCGAACCGAGCCGTACCGTACCATGCAGTGGAAAAGCGCCATAAGCTCAGACATAAATCTGAAATTGTCTTAATCGATACAGAATCGTTGGAGAGAATCTATAACACAATATCACAAATTAAACATAAACTGTTATTTCCTGTAGCCAGGCCTATATGTGTCACGTAGCGTGCCAAGTTGATGCTTCATCTGCAATACAGACTGGTTTACTCTCGCGTGTCACGTGACCAGACTGTAATCGTAGCTTTGCTGTTAAAAAATAAAAATAAAAATAAATAAATAAATATATATATATTCGCACTTCAAATCGTATTCTGCTTTTAAATGCAATTAATCGTTCAGCCCTAACCTAGACCAAGAACAATGTAACCCAAACATGTTAAATTTAAACTAAAATGAGGCTAATCAGTTTAGACATTTCAGCGAAATCAGTTAATTCTGAAAAATAGGATGGTAGGAAGATTAGGTAATTAAAGATTAAATGGCATGTTGGCAGCTAAGGCTATTCTCATGGCAAGAGCTGGGTGAAACAGAGTTAATTTTAAAGTAATGACATCGTTTGAAACAAAATAATACAATTATTGATATTTGTGTTAAGGATAAAAATGAAAAAGTATAGAACTTTTTTGGTTAGATTTTATTACACAGATCCTTAAATAGATCTTACAAAGTAAAAAAATCGCCTGCTTTAAAAATATGGTTAAGAAAAATGGTTAATCAGCAGTATCAGCCTGTTAAAGGCCTAATAGCTCAATGAGATTCAAAATCCAGAGAAAGATGATACTTAAACTTGGCTCAAGGTCTACTAAAGTTATAAAGGCAATGGATGTTTAGTTTTGTTAGTTTTGTATGTTTAGTTTTTTTTACTAAATATAGAATGTTGGGAAGAAGATGAGAAGATGGTATGTGTATGTGTATGTGGTAACATTGTAAATTGGTTGTATTTTCATTACAGCTTAGGACGCTGATTGAAGGAATATCTTACAGGTATAATAAAGTAAAAGATGAAACATGGAAATGATTAGAGATATCAGGTGGTATTAAAGTCACTGATTTATAACAGGATGATTTGGTAAAGGTAAATTAGATTGCAGGTAAATCATGCGGGTATGGAATATAAAAATCCAGCGATATTGGTCTTATAATTACGATCAGAGAGGGGAATGTGATGGGTTTTAATTAATACAATTTTATTAATCAACTAACATTTGATTTTCTTGCAGGAAAAACATTCATATGCTTTTAAATGTTTCCAAAGTATTTGGGGAAAACTTGTGACTTTGAGTGAGTGAGTGAGTGAGTGAGTGAGTGAGTGAGTGAGTGAGTGAGTGAGTGAGTGAGTGAGTGAGTGAGTGAGTGAGTGAGTGAGTGAGTGAGTGAGTGAGTGAGTGTGTGTGTGTGTGTACAAATAACAGAAAGGGGAAGTGAAACTAGACAGATGACTAGTTCTCAAACCTTGTGATAAGTAATCACAAAAACAGAGTTTGCTTGTGCCAGTGACAGAGGGAAAGGGTTGAGGCTTTTGAACCAATCATATTGAAGGTGACATGTTAGTCTTATTTGTTTTCTTGATTCTATAAAAACTGTTGTATCCGTGTTTTCTGGTGGAATTCTCAGTGGAATTTGTCTGAGATCCTCCAGCCTTGCTTCTTGGGAGAGATTCCCTGAGAACTGCTCGGGAAGATCTCCTGGCCGTGATTAAAGCATTTAAAGGACATTTGCTTGAGTCTGTTTGTCGATTTATTCCTGCGCAGGAAGCTAGTTTAGGAAGGAAGCTAGTTTAGGGAAGCAAGTTAGTTAGGTGCTATTATTGATTTGGGACGTCGATTTGTAGACGAGACCCAGATAGACTACCAGGAAAAATCTACCACACCAGTCTTGGACTACAGGGTGATATGGCTGATGGCCAACTTTTGATTGAATAAAAAAGACAAAAAAGTAATTCCATATTTGTGTTATTTGTATTAAAAAAGCTCCAACCTAATGGTTTTTTTTCCCCTTTCATGGTTTTTGTTGTTATAATACATACATTGTGAATTATGAAAATAATAATAATAATAATGTACTATTAAAAATGTGTTAAATATCAGGGTGGTGGAGGACCGTCTTTGACTTGGAAATCCCTACACTATTGCATAACACACGTTGTCACATGATTTCTATGAACTCCATATTGCTTTCAGTTTCCATTTCCAAGAAACCATTCTAAAAAAAAAGAAAAAAAAAAGAAAAATGCTGTTTATACAAAGGACTTCACATAATTTAGATTATTTTATTAGATTAGAAATAGTAAAATTCAGATTTGCAGTCTGGTCTTTTTCAGACCACAATCTCACTGTACAGTTACATTACAAATGCTGTGTTGTACAAAAACAACATCATCTTTTATCTCAGTATGACCAATGTATGCGACTCACTCTAGCCCCTGTATATAATCACAAATATGTTCCCCTGCTGTCTCCATATATGACACTATTCACAAGAGTGGAAATCTACAAAGCACCATTTCCAAAAACAAGTTTTGGATAGCAAGATCCATGAAAATGAAAATAGAGGAGTTCAGTATAAATAGTAGAGTACAACAGGGATGAAGCCACACCTGAAGAAAAATGTGCTTTTCACTACTCCTTTAGTAAATAATTGCAGAAAAAAAAAATATTTTTTGAAACATATATATTTCAATAAAATAAAAGCATTTTTTGTCTTCTACTTATAATAGTTTATGTAAGGGATAATGTAGAGCGAGGCGGTTGTTATAGCGAATATAGACCCGACAGGCTGATCGGCTTGAATCAGGTTGTATGCGCTATAACAACCCCCTCGTTGTTAACGGTGTGGTATACTTAGCAGCGTCTGTTATCAAGAAATAACACACCGCATTCTACATTAGAATTCAACCAAGCCATGTAATAAATTGCAACAACAGATTTTGTGTGAAAATAATATATGAAAGTAGTTTATTTTGTTTTAAAATTTTATAAATGTATAAGAGGGCTTTTTACTACACACAATTTGTTCTGTTTATTTTGATAAATACAAATATATTTTTGGTCAATAAATATGCTATCATTAAAATATGTTCATTTTAAAAATACAGAAACAAAATTATTTAAAAAAAGTAAAGATTCTGAAAGCAAAATAATAATAATAATAAATTAATATAAATTTACAATAGTAATAAATAAATAAATATTTTATATTATATAATATGATAAATATCATGAAGTTAAATATGATGGTTTCAATATAAATATGGTTATTATCTCTAAGGTGGACACCCAACTTAAAGGGATAGTTCACTTTGAAATTAATTTTTGATATGTTTTAGCTTACCTCAAGGGCATCCAAGATGTAGGTGTCTTTGTTTCCGCAGTAGTTTCAATTTTGATATTTTTAGGTCAAACCGTTCTTGTCTGTCAGTCATATAATGCATGTCGATGGTCACTGTCTCAAAACACAAGCACAGAGTCCAAATTAAAACAATTCCCCATCATCCAAATGAAACAATTCCCCATCATAAGTACACATTGATGGCCTAAGACACGAAACGAGCGGTTTGTGTGAGAAAACGAACAGTATTTATATCGTTGTTATCTCTTGAAAACAGCACACGTCCAAATGATCTGACGGCGCGGGCGGGTATAGATGTATACACTAGATGTCGCTTGGCTACGGTTTCGTTCCAATGAACTGCAGTAGCGAAGGCGACATCTAGTGAATACATCTATACCCGCCCGCGCCCTCAGATCATTTGGACGTGCGGTTTTCAAGAGATAACAACGATATAAATACTGTTCGTTTTCTCACACAAACCGCTCGTTTCGTGTCTTAGGCCATCAATGTGTACTTATGATGGGGAATTGTTTCATTTGGACGATGGGGAATTGTTTTAATTTGGACTCTGTGCTTGTGTTTTGAGACAGTGACCATAGACCTGCATTATATGACTGACAGACAAGAACGGTTTGACCTAAAAATATCAAAATTGAAACTACTGCGGAAACAAAGACACCTACATCTTGAGGTAAGCTAAAACATATCAAAAATTAATTTCAAAGTGAACTATCCCTTTAATATTTGATATTTCCCATCTGAATCTAACCATGTCATGCCAACAAATGGAAACGTCAGCCAGATATTTATCATCATGTTAATTATTGTGTCTTTCACCCCAACAGCAGCCGCACCTTTTTCCCCCAAATACCATACTTTTATGTATTCTTCTGTTATTGACAAACTGTGACCTTACCAAAACTGAAAATCATTGCGAGGCATTTGTCTCAAATGTTGTCTCTGTTTTTTAGTTTGCTAATATTAAATTATTACATTTAAATTTCCGTTGCTGTCTGTGATCGCGTCAATAATCGAATTTCCATGTTCGTCTTCAAAAGCGGTTGTTAAGAAAAGTGCTGAGCTGAATTATTGTGCCATCTAGAGGTTTAAATTATAATCAAAAAGTCAAATGCACCTTTTACCCAGTGCGCCTTTATCTCCGTTTTACCCTACTGTAATATTGTTGTAACGTTTGTCTTGCTGTCAGAACGACTGTACACTGCAATGGATAATAATTCTAGGACTGAGCACTTAGGCCTAATCATAATCGATTTTTCCATTTCAACAATTATGAAGACAAATAATCGAGGTAAAACAATTATTTGTGTTCCGCAGCCGCATTTCGTCCTGCACACCTTCCTTTCCTTCAAAGCAGTGCACTTTCATTCCTCCCTAAAAGTCTGAACTTCTCAAACACCCAAATCAGCCAAATAAGTTAGTGTTGTAAATTGCAGGCTACTGTTGCTAAACCTGAGGATGTGCTTGATATTAAACCATGTTATCAAAAGCACATTAAAGGATTAGTTCACCTCGAAAAGAAACGTGATGACGTAATACGTGGCGCGTCGCAGACCAGCACAAGATGAACAATTGTGGTTAAAAAGTATATAAATTTTTATTTTATTTTAGAAAATGACTGATCGCTTCGCTAGATAAGACCCCATTCCTCGGCTGGGATCGTGCAGAGCTCTTCGAAGCTCTTCAGAGCCCTTTGAAACTGCATTGATTTGAACTTCAACATTCTGGTTGCCACTGAATGTATGGAGAAAAATCCTGAAATGTTTTCCTCAAAACACTTAATTTCTTTTCTACTGAAGAAAGAAAAACATGAACATCTTGGATGGCATTGGGGTAAATTATCAGGAAATTTTCATTTTGAGGTGAACTAATCCTGACACAAAAGAGACACCATTCACTAGGCAGCTTTCTGTGTGCGCACCGAGACGGAGCCTAACGCACATATTCAAAGTTTACGTGAGCACGCCTAAGTGGTCAAATAGTACACACAAAAATTCAAAGTGCCGTTTTTTGCAAGAATTCTCGTAAACACAATCGGTTTTGTCTTTGATGAACATACACAGTTAAGAAAGAAAATACATAGGCTATATGCATTCGGTCTTAAACTGACAGCAGCCTAATAAACCTGCTGATAATCAAACAACAAAAGACAAAGGATAATTCATTGATCTTGACTAAATAAGTTAAGTAACTTTAATAAGGCTTGATCAATATTTAATTATACAGTAAGAAAATGCAGTATTTTAAATTTGATTATTCAATTTTCTTATAGGCTAATACTTATCTGAACGAGTGGCAACTATTACATCTTCCTGAAATAATTAAAACACTTCATATATTTTGTTCTGTTAAATTTATTTGTCTGTTTTCTTTCTAATTAGTTTCTTTGTTCTTATTATATTGCTGACTGTTTATTTGTGTTGTTTTCTTGATGCCTGTGGCATTCACTGACCTGAAGCTGAGCAAATTTACAACAGATGTTTGCCATATGCAGTTGACACACCCTGTCACTTTGACACACCCTGTCACTTAGTGGAAGAATTGATTGTGATTATTATCATTAATACATTTAAGTGTTTACTAAATATCTTTGGATTTTATCATACTGTTTTTGATGCAGTTTTATATTAAGCAAAACCATGTGTTTAAAGCTGTTACAGTAAATATACAGTAATCCTCCAAACCATGGTGAAAGGCGAACCTTTGGTGACTTCCGTAGAAATTACTACCTCATTGCAGACATCAAGTTTGAGAGTAAGGATAAACAATATGAAAATAAAGCATGAATGCTTGAAACGAGAAATAAACAAACACACACACACACACACACACACACACACACAAACACAAACAAAGCCATGTCTAAACTAAGAGATAATTTATATGAACTGGTGCTTTTTTAGCAGATCAGATCCTCTTCATGCTGCCAAAAGTACCGATATCTCTTTATTCACTTTAAATAATTAAAAACGATTGCAAGAATAACCCAAATTATAAAAAATAAAACCATAGATACGACGTGTCTGAATCGTCCAAACTATTTAACATGCGAAACGTAAACTACACGTCTCACATTTATCGACATTCTATAGCGTCATGATCTGTTACAAAATAATCCAATATTTTATCATTAAAGTTGCACATCAAACAGCGCTGTTACCCGAAGTAAACCCGATAAACCCTGTCAACACACCCATGTGGGGCCCATAAGGGATGGATATGGGCTGGTGAGTGGGCCCCATGTGGGCTGCCCACATGGGGCCCAGTTAGTTTTGTCCGGGGGTTCCATGGTGGCCCCAT
Source organism: Rutilus rutilus (assembly GCA_021464565.1). Lineage (NCBI taxonomy): Eukaryota > Metazoa > Chordata > Actinopteri > Cypriniformes > Leuciscidae > Rutilus > Rutilus rutilus. The sequence goes on from JAJAQA010000001.1 coordinate 73,821,307, forward strand.
GTGGGCAAGCCCAGATGGGCTGAAGGTGGGCTTTACATGGGCCCTAGCTAAAACCCACATGGGCAACCCAGGTTTCTCCCATCTGGGGCCCACACTAGCTGGGCCCCATGTGGGCTGATTATGGGTCCCTGCTATTCTACCCATATGGGTAATAACCATTATTATTATGGGCTAAAAAAATCATTTTTGGGGCTTATTTTACAGTCAGCCCATACAGTTCAACAACTGTTAACATTTTTGTTACACAGCCAATATTCCCGAGTCTGGTGGACCCACCACATTATTAGGCTTTTAAATCAATACAGCCATAACAATTGTGTAAAAATACTTAACAGATGTTTACTTTAGCTCAATATTACCAATGGTATATACATAATTTATGGTTCTTATTCTCCATTTACCCCTGTGAGATCACAATTATGATCATATGATAGTTGTTTTTTGTGAGAAAACAAGGAAATTCAATTATAAAAAATGTTTAAAAAAAAAATAGAAACAAGATTTGATTATTATTGGTGCTCATTTCTTAGAACTTAATCAGAACAGGTGAAAGTGCTTGAAATGTAACAATTTTGTAACTTTGTGTGGGAATAGCAGTTGCAGAAAAAAAAACATTCAGGCACACAGACAAGACACACACACAGCAGGCCTAGTTAGGAGGAGGACACAGTTAAGTTTCATAGCACCTACAATTATTATTCTCGGGTTCAGTAGAGCCGAACACCTTATATGTAATAGTTGTGTAGGAGGGTGTACCATGTGCAGTCATTGAAAATAAGTTATTTTTTATGTTCTTCACAGAAAACTTTCTTTTAGCAAACATTGAAAACGGGTCCCACAGACCCGAACACAACAAGCTACAATAACAAAGAGACCAGTAATACAATTAATAAAGTTTTTATTTAAGTAAAATTTATGACATGCTTTTTTGCAATGTTCCCTCACTGTCACAGACAGAATTAGTTTCTTTCCACCTCAAATGAGCCTGAAGCATGAAGTCCTTGTTGAGGGGTTGCCTGTCGGGCCTGTCTATTACCCCCCCGGTCCCTAGCACCAATGAGCCACTTGGAGACCGCCTTCTCGGCATCTTTACGGGTGATTTGGCTGGTCATGGCGTTTTTCTTTAAGCCTCCTTCAAGAAACAAATATAACGGTCACTTACTTCATATGTGCCAACAACTCTCAGCCAGGACTGTAAAGACAACTATGTTAAAGGAATGGTTCACTTTAAAATGAAAATTCTGTCATCATTTACTCCCCCTCAAGTTGTTTCAAACCTGTATGAATTTCTTCTGCTGAACAGAAAGGAACAGTTTCTGGTGTCATTGACTTCCATAGTATATATATTTTTCCTACTATGGAAGTCAGTGGGACCCAGAAACTGTCTGGTTACTGACATTCTTCTAAATATCTTCCTTTCTGTTCAGCAGAAGAAAGAAATTCATACAGGTTTGAAACAACTTGAGGGTGAGTAAATGACAGAATTTTCATTTTAAAGTGAACTATTCCTTTAAGAAAAGCGCTATATAAATTAAGATTATTATTAGAAATACAGACATTCTCTTAAACACACAAGCTAAGCAACTGAGAGACATGTGCGAACACACTGCTTAGCCAGGACAACAAACGCTCCATTAACAATATTTAAAATCGACATGTTTATAATGTTAGGGTATTGTGACACCTTTTTATTATCGGTAAAGATGCACCGATTACAATTTTCTGGGCCGATTCCGATTTCCCATTAAGTTTGACCTGCCGATTTTTTCTAACCACTTTACAGCACACACAAATATTTATTTTATATCTTTTCTGTAATAGAACATTTTACAATTTGGATAGTACATATTTTTTGAACAGATAAAACACTATAAAATAGAACTATATAAATTACTCCAGGTGTGGGTAATTCACACACATCTAAAGTGCAGTGTTATCATGGAGGAACAATTTCCTTTTCACATTCAATATCCAATCATTTTTTTATATATGTATTTAGCAAACTAAACGTCTGTATGAAAACAGGGAATGACAATAAAATAATATTTAAATAAAAAATAAAATAAGTATAGCCTTGCAGTATAAAGATATTTCTCAAAGCACACACACACAGGCCTATTGCAATCACTTGTATAAACTGAATAATAAAACAAGTATAAATGGGTACGTTTTCTATAAATATCAGTCTTCGTTTTCTTTTCTGACATAGCCTACTCCAGTTCTTGTTAAAACACACAAATTCTGTGCATTTTGGGCACTTTTTTTTTGTGAAACCCTGTTTAGGCTATATTTTGTAAATCAAAAGTGTGCTTTCCCTTGAATTGAGCGTGAGCAGTGCAGCAAATAGACTCGGCGCCGAAACACACGCTTCACTGCTCGCGACGCTCCTACTTGACACTCACGCGCTTCTCCTGCTCGCCTCCCGTTGTCAATACACTCATTGATAAACATGCACGCCGAAACAAAATACGCGCTTGCGGTCTGAACAGACGTAATTCATGAGGTCTCCTGTGCGTGTTCCGTGTGCACGTGTGATGCTGATGTTGCGCGATATTAATCATGCGGCGCCCGAGTGCATTTGACCGGCATACAATCGGCTTTTGTCAGACTGACCGGCCGGTCGCCGATCACGTGAAAATCGGCCAATTCCGGTCACCAGCCGATCAATCAGTGCATCTCTAATTATCGGTACAACTTAAAACATTATACACATGCACACCTACCATATATTACTTCATACAGTTTTAAGGCCTTGAACTCTCTCTTCCCATTTCGGCCCAGAAAGTTATACTGCCTGGATAGGCCATGGTCTAGGAGGAAGGTCATCATCCTTTTTGTGGCCTCGTCAACAGTCCCCCCCCCTATGTCAGTCACAGCTGCAACCTGAGGGTGAACAAAGGCAATACAAAGCAAATTTATCCACAGTATATTGCTCATTGGCGTAAACCACTCAACATGAAAAAACTGCCAGAAGCATGAGTGTGAGCTAGGGGTGGAACGGTACATGTATTCGTATTGAACCGAAATGGTACGGGTGTCACAGTTCGGTGCACGAATATACACGGAGAATATACATATAAAAATAAATAAAACTTGCGTGCAAATTAATGTAATGCGGAACATTGTGCTTTTGTCAAACTGTAACCCACAACTGTCACCCAACCAAAATCTCTCACACACATGCACACTGTTTAAAAGCAAAAAATATTTATCCAACCCCATTTAAAAACAGTCTGTCGGTGCCGTCTTTTGGACATTCATTATATTGCATTGGTTTTCATTTCTTGAACAGAGCACTAATCTGTTTATTTTAAAAGTTACACATTCTACATTGATTAAAAAAGAAATCAAATGTTTTTAATGGTAGTATTATTTTATACAGAAATAAAGTATTTATAATTCAGATGAGAATAAAGTTAGTGTTAATTAAAATGATGGAAAACAAATAAATTGATCTGAAATATAGCAAATTAATTTTAAATTCATTCAGGTACAATTACCAAACATACCTAAACAAAGAAAAAATATATTTTTGTCTTTTTATTAATTTAATTAATAAACTAATTATATAAAACTAGTGTCAGTGCACTACAAATAAACTGGTTCTATGCCTTTACTTTATTAATAAAACTTATTTAAAAAATTCAAGGCTTAAGACATTTATTTTACTTTGGTGGTACAGCCTGATATGCAAAATAAAATAAAAATGTCTGAGCCAAGGTATGAACCGAACCGTGACTTCTGTGTCCATTCCACCCCTAGTGTGAGCACACCTGGGGAGTTTCAGATCAAATTCACTGCAAGCCCCCCAATAACAATTTAATTGAGTTGCACTACCCTAGACTTAACATACATACCAGTTCGGACATGAAGTTTGGGTTTGCCAGTTTTTCTTCCATGATTTCCACATCCCTAACTGTCTTTAGGGGGAAACCCTCTGGGGTAGAAGAGACGGTGGTGCTCATGTTGCTACGCTGTTGTATAAGCGTTTGTAGCATCCTCCCCTGGATTCTTTGTGTCTCTTTCATCTCCTCAAGCAGTGTTAAGATGCGTACAAACATGTTGTCCCTGATTTGTCTTCGAGGGGTTTCTGGTGACGGGGTGACGAGGTGATGGGTTGAAACATCGGGCCATCTAAGGTTACCCGGTGGTGGTGGAAGTGTCGGCCTAGCAGATTGAGGTTGTTACGCACTTTTAGAGTCTAGGGAATGTACCGTAACATTTATATATCAACATACTGCTGGATGTGAAGTGAGGTGAATCTCGCTACAGAAAACTCATTCCACTACAAGGAGCTCAGTCCACTACAGAAAACTCATTCCACTACAAGGAGCTCAGTCCACTACAGAAAACTCATTCCACTACAAAGAGCTCAGTCCACTACAGAAAACTCATTCCACTACAAAGAGCTCAGTCCACTACAGAAAACTCATTCCACTACAAGGAGCTCAGTCCACTACAGAAAACTCATTCCACTACAAAGAGCTCAGTCCACTACAGAAAACTCATTCCACTACAAGGAGCTCAGTCCACTACAGAAAACTCATTCCACTACAAGGAGCTCAGTCCACTACAGAAAACTCATTCCACTACAAAGAGCTCAGTCCACTACAGAAAACTCATTCCACTACAAAGAGCTCAGTCCACTACAGAAAACTCATTCCACTACAAGGAGCTCAGTTCGCTACAGAAAACTCATTCCACTACAAAGAGCTCAGTCCACTACAGAAAACTCATTCCACTACAAGGAGCTCAGTCCACTACAGAAAACTCATTCCACTACAAAGAGCTCAGTCCACTACAGAAAACTCATTCCACTACAAAGAGCTCAGTCCACTACAGAAAACTCATTCCACTACAAGGAGCTCAGTCCACTACAGAAAACTCATTCCACTACAAGGAGCTCAGTCCACTACAGAAAACTCATTCCACTACAAGGAGCTCAGTCCACTACAGAAAACTCATTCCACTACAAAGAGCTCAGTCCACTACAGAAAACTCATTCCACTACAAGGAGCTCAGTCCACTACAGAAAACTCATTCCACTACAAAGAGCTCAGTCCACTACAGAAAACTCATTCCACTACAAAGAGCTCAGTCCACTACAGAAAACTCATTCCACTACAAGGAGCTCAGTCCACTACAGAAAACTCATTCCACTACAAAGAGCTCAGTCCACTACAGAAAACTCATTCCACTACAAGGAGCTCAGTCCACTACAGAAAACTCATTCCACTACAAGGAGCTCAGTCCACTATAGAAAACTCATTCCACTCAGGAGCTCAGTTCGCTGCAAAGAGCTCAGTCCACTACAGAGAGTTCAGTTCACGATCGAGAGAAAGCATGAATGAACACGCCATCCTTTTAACCCAGCTGGGCGGCCTCCGATTGGCTCTCAAGCGCCGCCTTAATGATAACTGACGTCCGACTCGGCCACTCACAGCAACCTGTAAGCAGAGAGAGTGGGCTAGAGACAGAGAGAAGATAATGAAATGGAAGTGTAAGCACAGACCTGAGGGTGGATGGAGGCGGTGCAGGTGTCTGCACTGACCTGAGGGTGGATGGAGGCGGTGCAGGTGGCTGCACTGACCTGAGGGTGGATGGAGGCGGTGGAAGTGTAAGCACAGATCTGAGGGTGGATGGAGCCGGTGCACTGTTTAAAAATCCACACTGTAAAAATCTCGTACAACAACAACAACAAAAAAAACACACAAAAAAGCCAAGAATCAAACCACCCAACCCAAGGAAGCGATCATCACCAAAATGGTAAAAAAAATTACAGTGTGGAGTTGATTACCTGAGGGTGGGTGGAGGTGTAGCCCTGATTTGGCTGCCGGACCAATTGTCATCATCCTCATCATCACTGGACAAAATCACTCGCCTAGAAATGTATAATATACAAGCACAGTCAACGAGTTTTTCAAATTCAAATTTCATCATCCATTTAGTAGTAGTAATTCAAATAGCCTCACCTCTTTTTGCGCTTCCCCCTTCCCGTCTTCTCTGTAGAATCGGACTCGGTTGGTACATCTGTGTTCTGTTCATACTCGACTAATTTTGTGCGGGCAATTTCATACGTTGCTTTGGGAAAGAGACAAATGAGTGGCAATTAGTTTCATTCAGAGCTAATTTAAACCGAATCAACAGTGAACTCATCATGTCAGATAATCTCATACAAATGGACACCTTACCGACTTTTCTCTTGACAGTCAACTTGTATGTCGCCCAGTCAGTGTGAGGGTCCTGTTGCTCTATGACCGCCTTTGCCATGTTCATTCTTGCTGGTGGCCAGTAGCATTCATCCTCCTCAGGCCCGATAAACCATTTGGTCGGTATAACTGCCAATCCTCCACTATTTATAAATTCTACTATTGCAAAAGGTAACATGCTTAAAGAAAAACAAATACATACAAAAAATTAAAACAATAAAAAATAAAAAAAAATAAAAAAAAAAATAGCACACTAGTGCAGGAGTGGCAATGCCACATATCCAGTCTTGAGTGGCAATAACACCATTTTTGTTTTTAACTCCTCCACAGGTAACAGCTGCAAGTCTTCAGATAAATTAAAAACAAAAAGGATTCCAAGACATGATGAGTCCATTGGATAGGTGAAAAAGGATTTGGCAGTTTCAAAGAAATTACACAGGACTTTAACAGTTCCAGAATGTGACAAAATGTTCCGCACAATAAGAATCCTTCCCCCTACAGAAAAACAGTCATCGCCACGAGAGGAGGAGATCAGTGTCTGTCCATCATTGTAACGCCTGTATTGTTCCCATGTTGCAATTGAATTAATCAATGGTCCAGAAAAGTGGAGCTGTTTAAGTGGGCTGAAAACTGATGTGGTCTTTTGGCTTGCCACTTTCTGCTTCTCATGGATCCGCCTGACGAGTTGTTGGACAGGGTTTTGAGGGCGACGGACAAGTTTTTTCAGTTTACCTAAAAATGTCTCAAAAGGAAAAGCTGAAACACTATCTAACGGGCCGAATTTTCGTGCATCTTGAGCTAGGTGGATCAATGAATGCATGTTATAGCTGACAAACTCAGTGCCATAAATCGCAGCAAAATCTGTTACAAAGAGTTTCAAAATCTCCTCAGCATAGTCACAATTGTCAGGAGAACACAAGGCAGGACTCAGAAGAATTCTCATAGATACCGATAGAAGTAAAAAGTTTCTGTACATTATACTGGGTATATTATTGAGAAGAACAACAGGGCCAGTGTAAAGTAAAAATTGCCGAAGCTCTGTAGCTTTCCATGTGCTGAATTCAAACAAGGATCGTGGTTTCCTTGCAAAATTGCTAGGTAAATATTGCCTGATAGAAACCATATATGCTGACATTACAACAAAGAACTTCATAGATTGCCTGCATTTCAGCGGCCCCTTCAACCAAAGAAATATTAACTTACGCATTGCCCCCAAGCACACAAGGTGCATATAATCTAACACAAAACTGGTAACTAAACCTATACCCAGATCATTTAGGGGGGAGACTGACAGTTGGTGCTGTTGATAGCCTTGCCTATCAAATTGCTCATCTGTCCTGAGCTCTGCTGATATTTCAGGATAAGCCACCTTCCCATTAATGTACTGGCCTTTTTGAGTGCACCTCTCACACCCATAATAGCCTGTATGGCCTTTGGAGCATTTAAGAAAGGCACGAGCAGGTGCATCACAAATAAAAGCATCGGGTAATGGTACCCTGAAATGTACACCATTGTACACAATACCACTCTGAGAAACGGCTTTCATATCTACAATGAATTCTTGTAAATACTCTTGCACATTTGCGGGTTTGGACGCACCCGAGTACACTCCAATTACAAAGACACTACACTCTGGAATTTCCTTAATCATACCCAGAATAGGCCACAGACTCATACTGGAGCTACGGAATAAGGGCAATCCATCGATGTTAATTCGAAGTGTGAGAGTATCAGTCACATTTGCTAAATGTCCTAAAGATGTTAGTTCAGCTATGAGAGCATTTTCGATTCCAAAGTGGTAGTAGGACCCCCCAGCCATATTCGCCACATTGCAAGATCTGTCAGTTGACATAAGAGTTCTGCCATCCATTGGGATATCAAGGCCCTTTCTCCTTAGGATTTTAAGAAGTGCAGACAGCGCTGTTTGTGGTATGTTGAATTCTGCAGCCCACTCTGCAAGCCCATGCGAATCATCATCATTATCATCTTCCAAGTCAGAACATTCATCTCCATGCAAATCACAGTCACTATCACAACCAGGCACCCAGTTTTCAGAATCCAAATCATCAAATGAGGAAATGTTAAAATCATAAAAAGAATCTGAGGAATTTTCATCTTCTAAATCATTTGATGAATTCTCAAAACAAATCTCATCACAAGCATCGTAGAAAGTGTCCGTGGAATCTTCGTTTTCAGTATGCTCTAACAAATCATCCAGTGGGTTTTCCTTTTCAGAATCATGTGCCAACAAATCATCAATCATAGACTCCTTTTCAAGTAGACGCAAATGTTCCTCCACTTTCGCTGATATTTTCCTCCTTTTAGTTCTTTCTGAACACTCCATTATTTCTATTAAAAAATAGGAAATAAAAAAAGCATTTTAGTTTTTAGCTATGATTACAGGGGATCGGGAATGACAAATCAATTGCAATGTAAATCGATCTACTTGTTGAAGTACAATTGCAATTCATATAGTTTGGTGAAGCTGGTATTAATGTGGCTGATTTTACCAACTGTTCTTCTAGTAGCCTTCAATTTGATCAGTACACTATTTTAAAGATAGCATTAATCTCTGTTAAGGCCTAACCTTTTACTATCGTGTGTCAATTGATTTCGATTAAGGCGAGACAAGCCAGGCAAAAACATCGTTTTTTTTTTTTACTGGTCAATTTTGAGATTTTTGGATATTTGTCTTCAATAACATGTCTTCTTTCAGACTTGTGTTGAAAAAAAGTCCGAAATACACATTTATGTCTTTATTTTATTACACTTTGTCTGTTTGCATCTGTAGATTTCTCATAAATTCAACAAAAGTTGGCGTTCTTAAAGGAGAACTCCGGTCAATTTTAACATTGAGCTCATTTTTTTGTAAATTTGGAGTGCTGTCAATACAGAGAACAACGACAAAAATCGGTGTTGCCTACACCATGTTATCCTCTTTTTAAAATAGGGGTGCAGACTAACTTTTTTTTTTGCTACATGGGATTAATCAATGCATGCTGATGAAAAGTGGTCTTAATCTGCATACCCTAGTTTTGCACTGATGTAAAAAGACTGACAGTGACAAGACCTCATGTTAGCAAAATTTTTTAATCTTTTAACTCTAAAAAAAAACTATTAAAAAAACATGTATGTTCTTTAAAATGTTTGATTATAATTTTACTGTCTTCACATAGGGATGGGAATTGATAAGATTTCATCAATAATACTGCCACTGACGATTCTGATTATCGATCCGATTCTTTAACGATTCTCTTATCAATTCTTGATAGCACTGTGAGGAAAAAAGTAGTCATATGCTTTTAAAAAAATAACAAGTGGTTTTATTTATTTTAAAGTTTAAGCTTGAGTTAGCAAACTGTAGGCTACTTTTTATATAATTTACGTAATAAATAGAATTTTATTGTAAAGTGTTACTGATTAGTTATACATCGATTCAGACGATTCAGTTCACTGCTGGAAAGATCAGTTGTTCATTAAAATGAATCGGTTCAAATGAGTCATTAGTTCGCGAATTGGACATGTCGTGCGCGTTGTGTGATTACCCCAGTTAGGACATGGACATCCAAGATAGAAAACATTTCATCACTGTATAGTTTTTTTTTTTTCGTTTAATTAAAGTGTTGTTTTATGTCAGCTGAATGTCCGGAACGGACAACTCTGAATCTTCTTTTCAGAGAAGATAAGGAAACTTATTTAGCACAATTGACCCTTCGCAGGGAGCTTGATTGACAGGCGATCTAACCAATCATAATCCGCCATCCGCCATTTTGTCCGACAAAGCAGTCAGGAGAGATAGCAGATTAACATGGGAGGATTTGAACATGAAAAACATAGTGTACTGACGCCTTTCCGCGGTTAAAACAACAATATTTAAATTAATTTATTAATTAAATTGTATATTTAAATTTCTTATCATTTTTTAAAAGAAATTTAAACGATACATACCGTTTTGTGGCTCTTTAATGTGTCTGACAGATCGCTGATGTAGAGCATCAGTTAAAGCTGCTCGTGAACCAATCATCCCTTCCTTCTAGTTCATTTAAAGCATCAAATAAACATGAATGAACATGGGAAGGATTGTTGTTTTAACCGCGGAAAGACGTCAGTACACTCCGTTTTTCATGTTCAAATCCTCCCATGTTAATCTGCTATCTCTCCTGACTGCTTTGTCGGACAAAATGGCGGATGGCGGATTATGATTGGTTAGATCGCCTGTCAATCAAGCTCCCTGCGAAGGGTCAATTCCAGCAGTAACTCAGGAAAAAAAAAAATTCTCCAAATGCTCTAACGTTAACATGAAACTTTGGTCTTCCGACCTTTCACCACCGTGTCGATTTATTTTGATTAACGTTAATATGTGCGAGGGAGAGAGAGAGCAACACAGCGCCTAGTTTGGAGACAGTTAAGTCGTTTACACAGAGAGTGCGCGCGCGCGACCGGCTCTCTCTCTCTCTCTCTCTGGTTGTTCTTTCAGTTAAACATGAGCCCTGTCACAAACGCAGCCGCTCATCTACATTACTCACCGATCAAATAAGACTTTGGCGGGCGCTAAAACAAGTTCAATGCAGGAAAATTCATGCGTGAGCTTCCATTAGACTCGCACGGTAGCCAGGCGTCTCATCAAATGGCGAGCTCACTTGACGCTGTGTGCTTCAAGATTCTGACGCAAGTGCTAAGATTCCGATTGGCCCACAGAAAAAGTGCTAAGATTCCGATTGGCCCAGAGAAATGTCAATTATAAAAATTATCCAATAATGTTTCGCAATTCTAGCCTGCATGGCAGTTACTGTGAGTAACAATACCCCCCCCCCCCCAAAATGTTGGCCGTGAAAAAATGCAGGATAACCCCTGTATCAGTCGGCCTATGTAGCTTAAGGTGCATGGCAATATGGAAAACACTGTCGATCAATCCACAATATTAAACGACGCATTAAACAATTCACACGTCGCCTTAATGTAAGTTAACAGACAAATAAACATATTTATGTAGATAAATGAGTCCCTTATTACTATGGAAAACCCTTCCACGTCGCTATTTGTTCCATTTAAGAGGTGAATTCGTAGTGCAGCAGCAAACTCCGCTTCTCTGCGTGCTCCCGCGGCCAGAGGATGCAAATCCTGGCGGGAATAACGTTAAGTGCCTTGACACGACACCCTAGCCGATAAAACATTGCTGACATTCAAATGGACTTTCACCTGTGTTTTTGCTTTAACTAAATACAAGTGCAAACATTAAAATGCCACCAGCTGGTAAAAGCGGAGAAATGGGCATTTTACACCTTTTTTTTTAACAGCTTGCTACGTTATGCCTGTTCAACTGCCTTGCTAACGAAGTTCACAACCAAATCCTTCTAAACAATATATTCAAGTCAACCACTCAAAATAAGCTCAACATATGATATTGAATTAATTTATTAAATTAAACTTGTCTGTTCAACGCCATGATTTAACCAGGTTTAATTAACGTTACCGAAGCTAACGTTACCTCACTGGTTTATATTCGCTAAAAGCTAGTTCCCTGGCCTCTTAACTAATACTTTACAAAAAAGCTTTTGGTTAACATTCATCATAAGGTAAAATCATCCCCTGTTTATTATAGCCTACATTGAGGCAGATTCTTACCTGTCTTTTGTCCACACGACACCGTAATGGATCCTTAACGGACAGCAGACTCAAAGGCGGCAAAGTTGTTGCTGGGCAAACTTCTTTCGCTCGGTGATGGGGGTGGAGCTTTCCGGATGTGCGCTGCACAGAGTGCGCACATCTTACTTTAGGGTTTTAACATTTTGTGGGGAATCCTGCTGTGGCAAACTTGTCTGTTGAAAGTCGTATAGTGCTTAAGACCACTATTAAATTGCTATGGCTTCTAAATAGCTTAATAGTCTAATAAAATTCGTATAAAAAGTTGACCTAGCCCAGTGGCTATTGTTAAAAATAGCATCCATGTCTGACATAATCAATTTGGAATAATTATATATGAAAACATAATATCTAAAAATATTTTATATAAATATTAATATCTAATAATAAATAACAAAAACTAAAAATGCAAAAACTACAGAAATTAGAAATATAAGATATTATATTAGGCTATATTATATAATAGTATAAATATATCTATATTTATATCTAATATCTATTTCTATTATATAGAAAACATAATATCTTAGGAGTGGAGCCCAGCTGGAGCCCACTTGGTTTAGCCCATCTACTGCCCATGTGGGGCCCAACAACAAAGCCCACTCTGAGCCCATGCCCAGCCGAAGCCCAACTAGCCCAAGTGAGGCCCATGTGGGCCCCAAGTGGACGTGTTTGCAGGGAAGCAACAAGTGGATTCTCCTCAGACAGGTTTACTGAAATCAAAAGTATATGCGACTGTGACTTATTTTGGCTGTAGTAGATAATCTGACGCACGCAGACCTTGAAATCAAATCACTTCCCTAAAGCTAAACACACGCAGATAATAAAAGTGTGTGAACACTCAGGTTTGTGTCTTACCCAGTGAAGGAGAGTTTTCAAAGATCAGCACACATCATGTAGGCTTTCTGACACTCAGACACAGAGCTCTCAGACGCTCGGGCCAGATCAGAACACGTCCATAATACCCCATATATGCTCGACACTGACGACACAAACACACACACACACACACGCAGAAGACGATGAAGCAGGGCAGGGCAGGGCGTTTCCTGAAAAGCCAACATCACCTGATCTCATTTTCTCATGACTTTTTTAGCTACAGCAAATGTGCGTTATTAACACACAATTATAGCAGCCAGAGAAAATGTTATATTAAAGAGTCAAGGGTCAAGAGCACAACTAAAGCAAACGCAAACCACCATCATGGTGACTTTAAAATGCAAAATATGATTTCATTAAAATGGAAATTAAATAAAGTAGATCTGGTTAGTTTTAAGTGAAGCTGGTAATAAGTGTACGGCCATGCATTTCACCTTTTTGTTTGGCAAAATGACATCAGCAGAGGTCAAAATCTTGACATCAAATTGACATTGACACTTGACGTCAATATGACTTTCATTTTTGACCTATTTCGTGACGTCATTTTGACATCAAGGTGCCCGCTGGGCAGTGATTATAAAAGATCAAATTCAGTATAGCCTACCTGATTGAAGATGCATACTATAGGGACACAAACTGCTGAAAACTTTCTTCAAATATCTTCAGCTGTGTTCTTAAGATGAACAAGCCATACATGATTGAACCAACATGGGTTGGTAGGAAATGATAACAGTATTTTAAATTTGGTGTGGACTCTTGTTATCAGTGTTAACAGTTCATGTCACATGAAGATAATTGATAAGAAGCATGTCTTAGATTCCCTTAGATCAGATGTGCTCCTACTGTAGTCACATTCAAATCCAGACTCAAAACACATCTGTTTAACTATGCATTTACTGAATGAGCACTGTGCCAATGTTCGTCCGACTGTTTGTACTGTATTTTATTTTTTATTTTTCTAAACTGTTTTAATTATTCTTATTTCTTTTTATTATTTTAATTTCTTCTATGTAAAGCACTTTGAATTGCCATTGTGTACGAAATGTGCTATATAAATAAACTTGCCTTGCCTTGCCTTGCCTTGCCTTGCCTTGCCTTGCCTAGATTAATAAGCTAGGGCTGGTTGGAGGGTTCGACGTAAAGGACATTGTTTGGCGAATAATGCGGCGAACATTTTCCAATGATTTAGCCATAAACATAAACTGGAAAGGGGTAAATGGTAAAATATCCCTTGCGGCCCTGGATCTAAAGGATGTTGTTATTGGTAAGGACATCATACAAATGTCAGAAAATGGCTTAAAGGTGCAGTTTGTAAATTGTAGCGGCAAAGAATATGTTGAATGCACAGGGAATATCAGAAAGCCTTAACACTGTTTCTATCATGCCATAATTAAATTATTTTAAGCCTTAATTTAAACAGTGCTATCATAATGTTTGGTTACAGTAGGTTTTTGTTGTTGTTGTTTTTGTTACGGTAAATGGATGCAAACCAAGTAAATTAAAAAAAATGTTGCTATAGCTGTGAGGGAAAGGAAACAAAAGCTTATTTAATTTAAAAATAAAATCAAAAGTGCATGTTTTAAAATTGCAAGCAGCTAAATGTTTATAATCTCACTTACAACATTAGTTAATTGTAAAACAATTGAAAGTAATTGGAAAAAAAATATTGTTTTATATTTAATTTACAGTAATATGTAAGAAGAAAGAAATCAGAATTTTTATATTTTGAAAAGTACCATTTGACTGCTCATCACATTTAATACAAGAATACTTGCAAAATATATATAAAGAAATAAATGTGCTTTGTACACAGTAAAATCAGCAGTGTAAAATTTGGAGTGCAAAATTACATATGCACTTAAAGAGTTTCTTTTAATCATGCAAGTGTAAAATAACCCAAAGATTAAGAGTCAATCATCAGAGTACCAGCCACTTTGCTCTGAAGAAAGTATGTTGGTAACCACGCCTCCAAAAACGGCCAACGGCTCAGCGAGCGACTTGACTGATTTCAAATTTTCCTGTTGGATTTTCTGTCTGCCACGGAGTTACAGATGCACGGGATTTACGGTGAGTTTGATGAAAATATTTTGTGTAAGCCAATTGTTGTTTGGAAAATTGACCACAAGGCATTATTTATTTTTTAAAAATGACATAGGTTGGATTACGTTGTTAATAGGTTTTGTTGCTTTTGTTCGTGCTTAAAATAGTTAGCTAGCACTAGCTTGGCTAGTCCATGATAACGTTAACTAGCACCTATTTTAGGCGCGAATGTTAGCAAACGTTACTAACTTTCTATACTCTTTAGTGTGACGGAACTTATTTCGAAAGCAAACGGGCTGCCGAAATTATAAGAGATGTCCGTTGATAACGTTAAAGTAAACTATTTTTTAAACCAATCATGGTTGCAAGATGTCACGTAAGGTCAACGTGAGGCATATAGGCTTACAAACACATCGCCTAATTGTGTATCATTTGATTTGCTCTACAGGACTAACCCAAGAGGATGCTGATAAAAGTCAGATTCAAGACTGAACAAAAGTTTGTTCGTGTTACAGAGCCGAAGCTTAGAATTTTTCTGAATGATGGTATGTGTTTAACTATAAATCCTTGATGCGCGTATTTAATGTTGTCTGTACTGTAGGCACGGTTGCCTTCTTATGTAACGTTAGTCTGTTGCTTTGCTTCGCCCTTGATAATAACATGCAATGCAAACTTGGCATGTGAACCTTGACGGTGTGTTCCGACTAAAACGTTAATTGATTCATTTCTTAAACGTAGACTTTGTAACGTTATCGTTCTTCAATGTATGCGGACGTTATACTCAACTTTAGAATGGCTAATTTAGTCCACACACACGTATCATGTGATGGTCTGAATTGACCCTTCGCAGGGAGCTTGATTGACAGGCGATCTAACCAATCATAATCCGCCATCCGCCATTTTGTCCGACAAAGCAGGCAGGAGAGATAGCAGTTAAAGAGCCACAAAACGGTATGTATCGTTTCAATTTCTTTTAAAAAATGACCAAATTTGAAAGGTGAGACTTTGTTTAATATGTTTAATATCAAACGTAACCGAAAAGTAACCTGGTCTGTCCTGTCTGTCAGCGTGCTGTCAGTCTCCTCTCTGCTCCGCAATGTATTTTTCACTGCGTGAGAACACGGTGTGGCGTGAGAGCAGCGTAGCTTGTCGGACATAGCGACAGTAACTAAGGTTGACGGGTCTTTGTGAAGGGTCAATTAGACGACAATGGACGAAATTCGCAAGGAGCATCAACATATAACGCTCCTTGTAGGCTAGATGGAAAGCTAAATGGACAAGTTTAACATTTTACCCAGTTAGTAATTAGCACTTAAGGTTGCAGACTGACATGTAGAATTAAATGATTGAGCTGATTTATATTACTCGTGAGTGATTTGTGTATGTGTGTCTTGTTGCAATAATGATTCTTGTATTTCCTTTTGGTCTCAGCTTTCCTGAAGTTTGGAATTAATGATGCTCCTTGCCATATGGCAAAATTGCTCGACCAAACAGGCACAGAATTGGATGAAGATGTGTTTGAGGAGGTACTGAAGCAGCCAGATGTTGGTGTCCTCTTACTGAAGTTGGATGATGATAGACAAGGTAAATGTGGCTCTGTTTAGTGTAATATTATTTAACTACTGATTAGATTAAGTGCACACTAAAGACCAAATTACTGTACTATTGTCCTAGATTTTGAAAGCGAAGAACCATCCAACAGCAGTTTCAACAGATCATCTGACTCTATTGTCATAGAAAGTCCACCACGCCCTAGACAACATCCTGGAGAGGATGCCAAAGCTGTAAGTCTCTGTCACATGCTTACTGTTGATACAGCTAATCTGAAAAGTTAAATGTATTATGTAAAAGAAGATTTATCATTTGAATTGTAGTCAACTGTTAGTTCCTCCACTAATAGTGGTGTAGCGTTAACTTCATACATGAGCTTTACATTAAAACATTTTCCACAGTTGGTCCAAAGCATATTGGAGAAAAAGCCAGGGGGAGACATTATCTCCAAAGAATACCGGAAAACAAAATATTTGACAGACAGCACAAGGAGGAAAATGATAACAATTCTTGTTGCAGACATGACGGAGAGGCATGGGTAAATTTCACAAGCAAACAGAACAACCTATTAGAAGAAAGAGGATTCAGATTAATGTAAACATGTACGCACTGCAGGGAAATTCTGAAGATGACTGTAATCTTCTTGATATCTCTTTAAGGACGTCCCCACCAAGGCATATCAGGGAGAGATATGCAGAAGGAATCATTGCCCTGTTTCCCTGCTTAAGAGACCCGTTCTCCAAAAAAGGATATGTAAGTACTGTCATGAAGTCATGAAGATGGTACATGTTTTCCAAAGTATTGTTAAACAACTTACATAGTTAAGTGATAAACTATCATTTTGAGTACTTTATATTGTTACTATTGTAATTGAACAACGCATATCTTTCCCTGGTGTATTATCATTCTCTAGTGCAGGCAGTTGAAATGTGGCCTACAACTTACTCGTTTCTCTTTCTGAAGGAGCATTACTTTGATCCGCAAAGTGGAGAAGGGTATCTGTCTTGGAAAATAAAGAATATCCAGAGAAACTGCTCACAGGAACGGGGTCAATCAAGCCAGTCATTTTGTGGAGGGCCAACAGCTGAAAGAAGAGCATCCAACATTTCTGATGACCTTTCTGAAGAAGAGTGTAAAGACGCCATCTCTTTCATGAAGCATTGCTCTGATGAGACTACAATCAAGCAGAAGATGCAAGCTACTTTTCAGTACCGGCGTCGTTTGATCGAAGACCCAAACAAATATGGAGATGTTCTGTTGGAGTTCCCACGTTTCAAAGACATGAAAGGACTTGTAAGTTGTTGAAGCTGAACAATGTTTATCTATACCTTACTATTTCATACAAGTAAACAAAACTGTAATGCAGTCAATAGCACAAAATGTAAAGTGTTCATTATGTCAAACATCCCAGCAAACACAGAACGTTGGCACAACGTAGCCAACCTTCTAACAACGTTTTAACAACATGGCCAAAAGGTTGCTATAACTACGTTGTGTGGTGAAGTTGTTACAGCGTTGTCACAATGTTGACATTAAACCATCGGTCAGGGCCATTGCTTCAGGTTGTGCCAAGGGTGTCTTGACAACCACTGGACTACATAATGTACTCGTCACTGCCCTGAAGCGGGAAAATCAGCCTTTTAAATTCCAACCACCTGTTGTTGGGCACTTGGGCTCATTGTGTTCTCATTCATCATCGAGCAAGGATACGTGAGTATTGCGTTTAGCCTACCTCAGCTATCAAACACAATACAGCTTTAATTTCTAATGTGATTAATGAAGCATATCGCTCGCACTGTTTAGTTGTTCGTTTGATTTTTCCGCTATTTAGTCTCATTCGTTTCTTTGCTCCTCTGGATTTGTGGATATGTTTCCCCGGTGACACCTGCTCGGCTACTGTCTGCCATACAGACCCGGTTTTGTTCATTAAATGTTCTGATCTGCCTTTGTTTCTCATGTTTTATTTATTATACTTAAAATAAATGTGTATTCGTTTATTTCTTTTTTTTTTTCTTTTTTCACAAATGTATGACTTTTGGAAGTGCAATTTGATTATATGCAATTTTAATAAAGTTGAATTAACGAAACCTTCTGTCATTTTTACTCTTTAAAGTGTAGGCTACACTTGCAGGTGTTGATAGCCCCATTAAATAATATAGATAAACAATAAACGATAAAAAGTATATAATTATCTAACAAAATACACCATATAAAAATATTGCCAGAACGTCGTCTCTCAGTTGCTGAATGTCGCGCAACAACGTTGCTACAGCCCTGTCACGTCTTACAATTCTACATTGTTACAATGTTGCGAGCACGTATACAGCGACGTTGCCATAGCAGAAATGCAACGTGCCAGAGACGTTGCCACAACGTAAATGTGTTTGCTGGGATTGTGCTCAAGGAAAAAATTTGTGTTTGTTGTGTTGCAAGATTGAACAAGACTTTACTCGGCTGTTTGGCGGCGTGGTATCTGCCAAGTTTTTGGAGAAGTGGCCAACTGCGTTCAAGCACAAGATCATAGCCCAGAGAAAGGGCTTGCATCCGTCACGAGATCTTCAGGAGCTGATTGCTGCAGCAGAGAGTGTGGGGAATGATGATGAAGAAAATGACGCAGGTCAGATACTTTAAAACAATTGAAAGATTTTCTCTCAGTTGGAATGTTGAAGTTTGACTAAGCTGCTAATCATATCTATGTGCCTCTTTTTCATATAGCATGGGATCATGAACTTGCAGGGATACTTCTCTTACTCCACCTCATTCCACCGGTTGCACAAGGCCGCAAAAGACCCGGGAAGATGTCTGCATCCATGGCAGAGAATCATGTTGTCATGTTCTTAAAGGTTGGTGGATGATTCTTGTCGCCATCAGTTATGCATATGTGCCGCCTTTTAGATTAGGCCCACGTCAAAGTGTTGCCTTCTGTTGCGTTGTTTCTTTCTAGCATTCAAACAATGAAATTTAACCAAAATCGGTGTTGGTCAAAATATTTTCTCCACTTGCCTACCAGTACATGGTGCTTGTATTGAGATGTTCTCAAAGTACTGACTGCTCATAATTTTTCCTCGTTTAAGCTAGTTAAATTTATACACCTCCTAATAGAGTTTATGCAACTTTTAACATTCTGAAATCACACTACATTGTCCAGATTTACACTTGTATCCAGATTTACAGATTTATGTAGGCTACACTCTTGAACCATACTATTGATATTGTCATAGAAACATTGGATAATAACCTCCACTGTCAATGGAACATGTTCTGAATGTCTTTTTCATCATCTGATATGGCACTTTAAGCCCTGCATTAATGTGAAACAATTCATTTACAGACTGGAAACAGTGTACAAGAACATCTGGATGCCATACAGGAGAGCAAGCAGCCATACCTCCTTGCAGCTGGACCCAAGAAGAACACCATCCATGCATACTACATTGTTCTCGACAAGTACGCCATCCCATGCATGTCAGCAAGTGCAGTTGGCGCCTTTGATGAACTGTTCAAGTTTCATTTTGTGTTCGGTACGTCCTACAACAAATTACTTCACAATATGTACACCTTTATCCAAACAACAATCTACGAAATAGACGTTGGCCAGGTAAAGGAAACACCTAGGGTAGCAGAATTAAGAGCAAGGTTACTCAATTGAAGAACAATACAAAAAAGATGTTGTGCTATGTTTGTGGCTCTACTTTTGACAACTCAAATCTCCTGATTAGGCACCTTAAATTGGCCCATGGTTTGTGCTCTGGCAGAAATTTACGTCTTCGTTGTGGTCAATCAGACTGTATCCTTGAATTTGGGTCTTTTTCAGGGTACAGAAAACATTTAAACAGAGTACACGGTGAAATTCCAAATAATGTGCAGACAGTTGTTTGTGCTGTTAGTAGTCAGCAATATTCTGATGATGATGATCAGCCAACTGATTTGGCTACATGCCCTAGTACAAGTTCCTGTGACTTACCAATTACAAACCAGTCAGCTTTGGATTTATGCGGGTCTGCTGTAGCTCAGTTACAGACGGCAGGTGTGGGTCAATGTGTTGTAAATTCATTTGTCAATACAATGGAAGAAGCTGTCCATGAAATTCAAGCGCAAGTAATGGAGGTTGCTTTTAAATGTCTTTCTTCTGATAATACAGAAACCGTTTCAAAACTTAAACAATCCTTTAATGAAATCGAAAACCCTTTCTCTTCGCTTAATTCAGTTTCCAAAAGAGATTTGTACTTTAAAAAGAAATGGAGTATTGTTGACCCTGTGGATAAAGTGCTAGGTACCAGGTTTGAAAATAGGAAAAATAGGAGTACAGGGACATATGATCAGGTTGTGGTCACTGATACATTTTCCTACGTCCCCATTTTAGAAACACTAAGGTCTATTTTCAGTAATCCACATGTGTTCTCTCTACTGAAATCAGGCCATGTCTCCAAAGATGGTGTTTATTCAGATTTAGACGATGGATTGTACATTAAGAACCACCCTCTTTTTTCCACTGACAAACATGCACTTCAAATTCAGTTATTTTATGATGACTTTGAAACGGCTAATCCATTAGGTTCGAAGAAGGGTATTTACAAATTAGGGGCAATATATTTTACGTTACGAAACTTTCCACTAAAATTTAACTCTTCCTTAACAAGCATTCACTTATGTGCACTCTTCCACTCACAAGACATTAAGACATATGGATTTAATGCCATCCTTGAACCACTCGTTCAAGATTTGAAGATGCTTGAGACTGAGGGTATTGAGATTCCCACTCTATCTAGCCGTGTGCGTGGTAGCATTGTTCAGGTTGTGGGTGATAACCTTGGCTTAAACTGTATATTTGGATTGGTTGAATCGTTTAGTTGCGCCTATTGCTGCCGTTTCTGCCTCAAAGAATTTCAAAGAGTGTTTTATGATGATGTCTCGTCTGTTAAGTTCAGGACAAAAGACGAACATTTACAACATTGTAATTCAGCACAATCAAATCCTATGTTATCTCATGTCTGTGGTGTAAAGCGGCATTGTTTACTGAATACTTTACAGTACTTTAATACCTCTGAAAATTTCTCTGTCGATGTTATGCACGACATTTTGGAGGGAATAGGTCAGCTTGAGATTAAGCTTGTTTTGCAGTATTTGAAGGCAAACTTTGTCACTTCCAGAGAAATCGGGTTGAGAGTACAGCATTTCAACTATGGTTACACAGAAAGGAAAGACCGCCCACCTGTTATTAAATTGGATGATGATCGTAATGATTTGGGTATAAATGCTATTCAATGTTGGTGTTTACTTCGCAATCTGCCACTCATGTTTGGTGACATTGTCCCAGAAGGAAATGAACATTGGTCCCTTCTTTTATTGTTGATACAGATAGTGAATATTGTATTTTCCCCTGTGTTAACTGAAGGCCTAACAGTCTACCTGAAATATTTGATAGGTGAGCATCATAGACTATTCAAGCTTTTGTTCCCAGAAAGGTCTCTGTTGCCAAAACACCATTTGTTAACACATTACCCTCGATCTATTAGACATATTGGGCCTGTCATTCATATGTGGTGCATGCGTTACGAAGGGAAACATAACTATTTTAAAAGACAACTTAAAAGTTTCAAAAATATCACAAAGACTCTAGCTAAAAAACACCAAAGGTTTATGGCATATAGTTGGGAATCGATAAGCTCTTCCAAATTAACCATGGGTCCAGGAAGGATGATAACATTAGATGACTTTGCAGAAGGCTCCGACATTGCTGCCAAACTGAATCTAACAAATTTTGAGAATACAAATGTCCTCTCTGTGAAATGGGTCAAGCACCAGGGGTCTCATTTATAAAGCGTGCGTACGCACAAAACGGGGCTGGAAACGTACGTACGCCAGTTCCCACGCAAAGGTTGTGATCTATAAAAAACAAACTTGACGGGAGAATGTGCGTACCTTTAAGCAAACTTTGAGCCGTGCGTACGCACATTCTGGAGACAAAGGGAATTGGCGACACCGATGGTGAGCTGGAGTTAAGTGTCTTTTTGGTCACTTTTAGACAGAAAATCTAAAGAAAATTTAACATATACAGAAAGATAATACAAATATAATTTCACTCACCAAGCCTGTCACTTGAAGCAAATATCCATCCCTTCTTAAATGTCCGCGCCAGCGAGCGCGTTGGGCCGTTTAGTGAAACTGACGCAAATAACAGTTTAAATAAATAAAATAATGATTTAAACTATGTTTTACTTCTGATATAAACATTTAGATTAAATATGCCATTCAAATTAATGAAGTTAAGCACTTAAACATGAAATCATTACTGAGAAGTTACAACATTTTTATATTCAAATTCAGTCAATAGAAATATTTGTTGTGGATGCGATGTTTTTGAACACTTTTCCTCTGGCATGCTGTGTTTTAATGTTTTAACCACAGAGATAATTGCTTATCATGATAATACCAGATTGTCTGAGAAAATAGTTTTGTGCAAATAATGCCCAAGGCCTATCTGTTTCCATTAAAAATATAAATCAATTAAAAATATAATTCGGCCAGTGGAAAAGATTGAGAAAAACTTTCTCTGAAATTTATTTTACACTATTTGATTTATGTATTCAAAAACAAGGCAAGGATAGGCAACTACTTGATTTTTATTAATGTAATGTGTCTTGTAGGCTACCGTTAAACGTTATCACGTGGATGAATAATCATATGCAAATGATATGCAGATGAGGATCTGCATAGTAAAACTAGGCGTTGTAAGCTCCATATATGGTTATTTCGGGGAGGAGACGCATGTGCGCACAATCTTCCGCTGACTGGGATTTATAAAGTGAATTCTGCTCAGGTTCTGGCGTACGAACGGTTTTATAAATCTGATTTTTTTTTTTGCGTACGCCATTTTTGGCTTTCGGGCGCACGTACACTTTTAGTAAGGTTCTTACGCACAGTTTTATAAATGAGACCCCAGGGCATTGAGTACCGTTTAGACTTTCTTGTTTGTGTCAAAGTTGATATTGATTTACCTTTGTTTTACCAGATCAAAGATATTATTGTTCAAAATGAAAGAGTGTTTTTTCTTGGGCAAAACATGGAGACAGTTTGTTTTGACAGCCATTTTAATGCATTTAAGGTTGCTACCATGACGAAACCCTGTAAGTTACAGGTTGTTGAAGTTTGTGATTTGATCTATTATAGAGTTTTTGATATTCAGATAAATTATGATAAAGCTGATCATCAGCTATTTGTTGTTCCATATTGCAGGGCTGATAGCGCTCCGGCGCCACGCCGGATTTCCGGCGTACAGACGTGTCTGCGAAAAAAAAAAAATCAGGTTCGCGTTCGCGTGAGAGGCGCTTTGCTTTCACTAAACCACACCAGTAAACTTCAGCCAATCGGTAATAGGGTAGGCAGGGGCTGGTCTTGGGTTTTGGCCAATCAGATAGATTCAGCAGTCACTCCACGTGCGAATTTGTGAATGTGGAATGTGTTTCCCACACTGGCAGCGCGAAACATAGCCAAAGTCATGGAGTGCAACTTTATGAAGCCAGGGGAAGACAGTAGACACCAAACTTGTCGATAAAGGTGGATCAAACTTGACGAAAAAATTATCGCTAGCGAGCCTGATTTGAGGTAGCTCGCCAACAGGCCGTTCATATATCGCGTCTTTTGCGCGCTCAAGTTCATTCAAATGTAGGCGCGCGGTAAGCGGTAATAAGCGCGCTCATAATTGAAGCGACGTGTTCGTTTTTTTCCATGGAAATCCATTAGCCAATAAAACTTTTTTGTTGTTGTGGAGAGCGCAGAGCATGGTTGCATAGCAATGAGAGACGCCACGGGAAAATCGGACCTAATTTTACTATTAATAATAAAAGATAAGCTAAACTTAAGTGCATTGTAAATGTCAGTAATGTATCTTTTTTTGACTCTTTCTTTTTATAAATAATCATTTAAAGTCTGAAATATGTGAGGTTTATCTTTTTATAAAAAACTTTTTTGTCAAAACTTTTTGAACTTGTAACTTACATGTTAGTAGGCTATAACATGTTGCAAGACACTTTTAAAATCTGGCTATCATTTTTAATGGTATTGTTTTAATGTTTATGTAAACAAAAAGTGCATATTGATGGTTATTTTATTTGTTATTTGCTGGTTTTCGACATAAAACTTGGTGAATTGATTTCATTGTGTAGTATTAGTACTTTTTGAACAGGATTCTGTGATAACCGTGATAATTTTTGTCACTATAATCATTAAATGAAATGTTCATGCCATTTCATCTCTAGTTATGATCAACTGAAATCAACTAATTATGTGTTTTTTACAGTATAATATGCAAAGTACAATTTAAAAAAAAAAAAAGATATCTGATTCTGTTCTTTTCTCTGACACGCGTTGTTGGGTGTGGAAGGTTACTAATGCGATTGCTTTATCTGTAAATTAAATAAATTCTTTTTCAATGACTGAATTCATTGAAATAAAATGAATTCTTCGATTTGAATATTCTTTTGGCAATGCGTCGTAGGTCTTAAATTTCAATCTTTATGGTCTTAAAATGTCTTAAAAAGGTCTTAAATTTGACTTACTGAAACCTGCTACTGTAATATAGGCTTGTATTGGGTTTGTTCATCTCATGTCTGAATGATGTCCATTTATATCCACAAAAGTCACAAGACTCTATCATTTAAGGGACTATTTATCAAAATGTTCTCATAGGGGAGCACACCCCTGGATCCCACTTGACAATTATGTTAATCAGGGCATATATCTTGGCTTAGATATATAGGGCCCGCTTACCTCCCAGGGAAAAAAGTTCAGGCTCAGGATTTTTTTCTACTATCACCCCTGATATTGTGTAATGATTTGATAAATAAATGATGAAAGACATCTACTTATGTGTATGTGTGTGTATTAATTTCTTATTTAATCAAAGAATTCCATTGTATTAGAATAAAGAAGAATATAGTGGGCATTAAATTGCTGTAAGCATGTGCACAAAGCAAACCAACGCTGGTAAGAGCATTTAATGTGTTACACTTGAGAGTTAAAAATGGCAAAAATAGTGTTAAATAGCAGTAGTGTTAAATAAAATCAACAATATAGAGTGCAATTGTTTACACTAGTAGTTTAATTTTCTTACACTTTTCAGTGTAAAAATAACACTACACATTCAACACTATTAATAGAGTAATTTTAACACTAAATTGAATGGGACCATATATGCTCAGAAATAGTGTTAAAATTGACTCTTAAAGAGTTAATGCAACACTGCGGAATTTACTGTGTACATTTGTAGCGACTGAGACAAATCAGACACAATTATTTACCATATGCACAAACAAATCTTTAAAAACTTTTATCCGAGAGCTGTGGTCCCAACCCCCCAGGCGGGGCGAAAGGGGCCTGGTTGCCATGGCCGCGATCAGATAGGATGCTTTTATGACTCTCAGGAATGCTAACAAGTAACTAACTCTGACACAGATATCAGAACAAACTCTCCTGCATTCATTTATTGATGAACTGACTAACATGAAATGAACATGCATTCCAGAACATTTTGAGAATGATTTACTGTTGTGTGTTTTGTCTTTTAATAATTCTGTTGATACTATGATCTCTTTGATACTATGTAGTTATTACAGGACCAACTGTCAATGTAACCCCACTTATACCATGTTTGGACTCGATAAATTGGTACTTTGAAGATCGAAATGATTGTGTACATGATATGCCAATAGCTGTGCAACACATTAGTATTACTAAGAATCTTCCTTAGTAGTGTCATTAAACACCAATCCAGCATGCCAGTCCGAAAGAGCACGTTTAAGACAAAGGCTTGTAAATCCTGGTGACAGAGGAAACTCCCGCCAGAAATTCTACCCTTCTCATTGGGTGAACTAGCCTGCATAGGGCTGTCCTTTGTCAAGCTTTAAAAGTCACTGACCACAAGATCCGGCCCTCTTAGCTCTTGTCCTCGGACCTAAACTGCAGCTTCAAGTGAATCCTGTGGGGGGGCCCTTCCCCCCACTGGGCCCTGCAGGCCTCTGCAGGCCGAGTCAGCCTGCCTTCCTAAAATACAACCAAGAAGAAAACGGACAACTCTTGCCTTAAGGATGCCGTGTGTTCCAGCATGGCCTCAACAGGCCTAGGGCATGAGGCTTCGAAGCTTCCAGGACATGTGCTCACTCCAGCATCAAGGACAACTTCAGGAGTTCAGAGACGTCATTCAACACGGACGAAGTCCCTCGCAACTTTCACCATGTGCTCTTCGTGTCCTGCCGGCAGAGCGTGGAGGCCACAATCTGCACTCCAGCCATGAGAACAGCGACAATACAAGTTCATCCTATCTTCTTCATCCAGCGGAGAAGAAACGATTGCAACTCGCACCATGACTTTTGACATTCAAGGACGCAGCAACGAATTCAATCTTCAACCACTTCAAGAATTGATCATGCAAGTATCTATTTTTATGAGGTGCGCTGAAAATGATAAACTTATGATTCTTTTCATACTGAAATAGATCTTGCTCCATAGTTCTATTTCCTGTTTCCGGTTCCACATCACTCACCCCTTTACCTATGCATGTATGTATGGATGTATGAATGTATTTATGTGTGTTAGTTATGTTTATGATTTAGTTAATAAAATTTGTGCAGAATTATGAATTTGATTTCTGATCCTCTGTTTGCATACAAAGTCCCTTTTATGATTTTGATCTTATTACAGTATGCTCTAATTTCTGTACATGCTAAGGAATAACTATCTTCCAGTGACGAGGAAAGATACATTGTTCTTAGAATAATTAATAATCAATCAGTTTGTTGGAACTGATTAATTGATAGTAATATTAATTTGGCTTACCTCAAAGTTAATCTAATTAACTGACCCAAATATTAATAATTAATCATAATTGGTAATTATGGATTATTATTAATATTTCCCCTTTGAGCTAATATCGTTACAATTTATTATTGTTTAAATCAAATTTAATTTATTTTGATCAATTTAATGCACCCTTGCTAAATAAAAAGTTGCTACGATTAATTTCTTTATACACTACCGTTCAAAAGTTTGGGTCAGTAAGATTTTAATGTTACAAAAGCCTATCTTTCAGATAAATTATGTTCTTTTGAACTTTCTATGCATCAAATGATCCTGAAAAAAGTTTTCAACATTGATAATAATCAGAAATGTTTACATTAATGTGACACTCTAGTGTCACACCGAGATTCCTGACTTGATGTTTAGTTGTTTGACCCCTAGAGTGAAGGTATGCGTTCACCTTGAGAACTTCATCTTTGTTTCCAAACGCAATGACTTCAGTTTTGTCTTTGTTAAACTGAAGAAAGTTTTGACACATCCAACTGTTGACTTCATCAATGCATTGGCACAAGGAGTCAATGGGGCTGTAATCGTTAGGCGATAGGGCTAAGTAGATTTGTGTGTCGTCTGCATAGCTGTGTTAAGCAATTTGGTTCTTTCTCATTATTTGGCTCATTGGGAGCATATACAGGTTGAACAGGAGTGGCGCAAGAATTGAGCCTTGAGGGACTCTGCATGTCATGGATGTCACCTCAGACTTATGGTCTCCTATACTCACATAATAACCTCTCCCATCTAAGTATGACCTGAACCATTTTAGAACTATCCCAGAAAGCCCCACCCAGTTCCCTTTCGTTCAGGAACTCCTACGTCTCGTCGGAGGAGTTTTCAACGAATTGGGATCATGCTAGGGAGACCAACTGCCTTTGAGTGAAATAAAAAACTGTTTTTTTTTCTTTTCCTGTTCGCTCTCTCCAGCATCGGTCGGCGTCCTCTCTCCCCATGGAAATGGATGAACTGTTGCAGCGCCTTACTGAAGTCAGCGTCCGCCAGCAACAGATTATGGAACATCTGGCCACTCGGCAGGGCGGGACCGAAGCGGAACTCGCCGCCCTCCGCGCCCAAGCGGCCCCACGCGTTCTACTACCTGACCCCCGGATGCAAGCGGCCCGGCTCTTGCCGAAGATGACAGTGCATGATGATGCGGAAGCCTACCTTCAAATGTTCGAATCCACAGCTCACCGCGAGGGATGGGAACCAGACGAATGGGCTTCAGCGCTGGCGCCCCTTCTCACGGGTGAGTGTCAACGGGCGTTCTTCTCGCTACCCCCAGCAAGGGCTGATGATTATGGAGAGGTGAAGCGGGAAATCCTTGCCCGACTAGGGCTTTCCCCCATTTGCGCTGCGCAACAGTTCTTCGAGTGGGAATATAAAGCCGGGTGCCAGCGCGAGCCCAGGCGGCCGAACTCGTCCGCTTAGCCCAACACTGGCTGCTGGAAGGAGAGCCCACCGCAGCCCAGATAGTGGAACATGTGGTGGTCGATCGCCTCCAACGAGCCCTGCCCCGAGCCCACCGCCAAGCCGTCGGGATGAGGAATCCCGCCACTGTCCTGGACCTAGTGGAGGCGATCGAGCTGGCGGACGCTGTCCAACACCGGGAGGTTGGGGAGAGGGCGCCGCCGTTTCCCCGGAGGGTGGTCCAGGAGCGACGCACGCCGGAGGGCACCCCGCGCGCAGTTGGCAGGCTGACGGTTCCCTCACCAATGGACAAGCCCATGCCCACCACCGATCCCACCACGACTCTGCGGACCTGGCTGGCGGGGTGCATCGTACATCAGCGCGTTCCACCTGCGGCCCCAGAAGCAGACGTCACCGTGAATGGCAAACCCATACGGGCGCTTCTGGATTCGGGCAGTGCGGTCACCCTCATTCACGCAAGACTGTGCCCTCCACGTCACAACCAAAAGAGTCTACTACCCATTACTTGTGTTCGTTCGTTTAGCTTTATTGTCCCCCATGGGGCAATTTGGTTTACAGCAGCAGTTACATAAAACATACAGAACACATAATAATACAATATGTTTACTCAATCATTTAAAAAACTAATTGCTCTTGGGATCATAGACTTTTTAAATCTGTTAGTCTTGTGTGCATGGAGATACCCAACAGGTTCCAGCTCGTCGTATCAACGTCGCTGCAGCTCATGGCAGTTGGCCTGTGGAGGCTGGAATAATGGAGAACCTTCCGGTCTCTTTACTCCTCGGCCGGGATTGGCCCGGGTTCGACCGCCTGCTCGCTGCCGCCGCCCAGCCCACCAGCCAGGAAGGGAACCGTCGTCGCCGCAGGCGGCCACGAAGACCCCGCCGCCGGCCGGCCCTGCTAGCTTCGGACAGCGGGAGAGATAGTGAGTTCCCCTCTCAAACTACTAATCTTTTCTATGATGTTTTCCGACAGGCCAGTGAGGGGGGCTCTTTTGCCAAAGAACAACGAGAGGACGATCGGCTGAAGCATTGCTGGGGGCAAGTCCGCGCTGTGGATGAGAAAGACATCCTCCCACGGCCCCATCCTCTCCCGCACTTCATTGTCCGAAGGGGCCTGCTATACTGCGTCGCCCAGCGCAGGGGGGAGGAGAAGGAGTTGTTAGTTGTCCCACGGACCAAGACGGAGGCCATTCTGGAACTTGCACACTCCCATCCTATGGCGGGTCACCTGGGAGCCGCGAATACCACTTAGCGTATCCGGGACCGGTTTCACTGGCCAGGCATGGAAGCGGAAGTGAAGAGATTCTGCCAGGCATGTCCTACCTGTCAGCGCACCGCGCCCAGATCTCCTCCCCCCAGTCCGCTCATTCCTTTACCCATCATTGAGGTGCCCTTCGAGCGGATCGGATTGGATCTTGTGGGGCCGTTGCCTAAGTCTGCCCGAGGTCATGAACACATCCTTGTCATCGTCGACTATGCCACCCGGTATCCGGAAGCAATCCCCCTGCGTAAAGCAACAGCGAAGGCCATCGCCCAGGAGCTGTTTCTGTTGGCCAGCCGGGTCGGCATCCCGTCCGAGATACTGACTGACCAGGGTACACCGTTCATGTCCCGGCTAATGGCAGACCTCTGCAGGCTGCTGCGGGTGAAACAGTTGAGGACGACTGTCTACCACCCGCAGACCGACGGACTTGTAGAACGCTTTAATCAGACCCTCAAGCGGATACTCCGTAGAGTAGCTGCCGAAGACAGACGTGACTGGGACCTCATGGTCCCCTACGTCCTGTTTGGAATCCGGGAAGTACCCCAGGCCTCAACTGGTTTCACCCCCTTCGAGCTCCTGTTCGGCCGCCAGCCACGGGGGCTGCTGGATGTCGCTCGGGAGGCTTGGGAGCAGCAGCCGGCACCCCACCGCACAGTCATCGAGCATGTGAAGCAGATGAGGGAGAGGATTGACCGGGTCATGCCATTAGTCCAGGAACACCTCAGCAAGGCACAGCAGGCCCAACAACGCCACTACAATCGGGCAGCCCAACCACGGGAATTCCAGCCGGGAGACAGGGTGATGGTCTTGGTCCCCACCTCCGCGTGCAAGTTCCTGGCGTCCTGGCAGGGTCCCTATACGGTAGTGGAGAAGGACCGGTAACTTAACCGACTACGCCAGCCTGTACGAAGACAAGCGGAGCAACTGTATCACATTAACCTACTGAAGAAATGGCAAGGGACCAACGAGCAGGTAGCCGCCCTCAGTCTCACCGATCCCGTGGTTGTCGACATGAATCCCCATCTGTCGGCTGCCCAGAAGACCGAGCTGCAACACCTCGTCAGTCAGTTTAAGGATGTGTTCTCCTCCCAACCAGGGCAGACCAACGTCATCCAGCATGACATCAGGACGCCCCCTGGAGTGATCGTCAGGCAACGGCCCTACCGAGTCCCAGAAGCCCGTCGGCAGGCTATTGAGGAGGAAATTCAACAAATGCTGAAGTTGGGGGTAATCGAACCATCACGCAGCCCATGGTCCAGCCCCATCGTGATGGTACCCAAGCCGGATGGCACCCTTCGCTTCTGCAACGACTTCCGCCGCCTCAATGAGGTCTCCGAGTTCGACGGCTATCCCATGCCTCGGGTAGATGAGCTGTTGGATCGGCTGGGGAGGGCCCGGTACATTTCTACTCTCGACCTGACGAAAGGATACTGGCAAGTCCCACTCACCACGTCTGCCAAACCGAAGACAGCGTTCTCCACGTCTAGTGGACACTGGCAGTACCGGACCCTTCCCTTCGGCCTGCACGGAGCGCCCGCCACCTTCCAGCGTATGATGGATATCCTCCTGAGACCCCACCAAGCCTAAGCAGCCGCCTACCTGGATGATGTCGTCGTGCACTCCGAGGCATGGGATGAACACCTGGAACGTCTGCGGAGGGTGCTCTCGGAGCTCCGGCGGGCTGGACTAACCGCCAACCCCCGAAAATGCCACCTAGCGCTCTCCGAAGCGAAGTACCTGGGCTTCCAGGTCGGTAGTGGGCATCAAGTGGGCAGTCCTGGAGCTGCGGTATTACCTTCTCGGCCGTAAGTTCACCCTGGTAACCGACCATGCCCCCCTACAGTGGATGGCCCGGGCTAAGGACACCAACGCCAGGGTGACCCGCTGGTTCCTCGCGCTCCAGGACTTCCACTTCGAGGTTCGTCATCGTGCCGGGGCCGCCAACGCCAACGCCAACGCAGATGGGCTCTCGCGGATATGGACAGCTTACGCAGGTCTGTCAGGGGTCATTCCCCACCCACCCCTTGTTTCACCCCTACTATCTCCATTCGTTCCCAGGGCCAGAACGACGCTTAGGGGGGGGGAATGTGACGAGTGTCTCTGGGCTCATCAGCGTCGCCCTGTCAACCAACACGCTGCACCTGCACGTCCTCATCACAGGCCGATCGGTCCCAGCTGCCGCTCATCAACACAGAGCTTAAGAAGCCACCGCCGCTCTCACTCAAACAGACTCACGTCTCATGCAGATCGCTCTGGTTCTAACGTTCTCTCTCTTTGTTACGCAGAAGGCAGCGAGTGACCGACGGCCTCAGCACGCACGCCTGGACACCCCTTCACGGACACGAGGACGCCGTAGAAACACCAGACACGATCGCACCGAGCACCTTTTCCCCATCACCTTCACTTCAAGTATTAATAAAAATCCATCTAAAATTTCATCTAAGGCTGTGGTTGGAAGTCAGTTGTAGTTCTTGTGTTTTCCTCAAATGAAATGAGTTAGCTTAACTTGTTGGGTTTTACAGTGAATTAAAGCAGCATTCAGTAGTTTCGGGATTTCTTCGCTGTATTCTTGCTTTTTGCTCGCAGGTTTCTCTCTAGAGCTCCCCCCACAGCTTCGGAATAGATATTTGACAACACTTTTATAAAAACTCGTTGACGATTCTCAGACACCTGAGGCTGGTAGATCAACGACATCAAAGCAGATGGGACATTCTTTAAAACGTCTTCTTCATTCGGGTCGAACAGCGTGAGGGAGCGCAATAATGACAGCATTTTAGCAGATTTCTTTTGGGCGTAAAGCAATTGTTTACATCGCGAGACCTGATATCACGCGAGACTTCCTGACGCGGCGGCCCGCCGGCTCAATGTTGCAAGTGCGGATTTTCCGCTCACGGGCACCAGGGGGGTGCAAAACGACCACCATTCAACCCGAAATAAGTAATATAACCATTCCAATGACTCCGAAGCTGTTCAGTTAAGGTAAAAAAGTTACTTAGTTCACCTTTAAGGCAACCAGTGTCCTCAAATGTAATGAGTTAGCTTAACTTATTGAATTTGATTTTGTATTATTGTTTTAGTGGACTCGATTAAAATAATTTCGGAGTACTCATAACTATTGTTTTTTATAAACTTAATTGAATTGAGGCAATCGGTTTCCTCAAATGAAATGAGTTAGCTTGTTGGGTTTTACAGTGTAAATAAAGATGGATTAGTTAGAAAGAGAAAATTATTAGAAAGAAAGAAAGAAAGAAAGAAAGAAAGAAAGAAAGAAAGAAAGAAAGAAAGATGGAAAGATAGATTAGTTAGAAACAAAGAAAGAAAGAAAGATAGATTAGTTAGAAAGAAAGAAAGATTGATTAGTTAGAAAGAAAAATAGTTTAGTAAGAAAGAAATATTGATTAGTTATATAGAAAGAAAGATAGATTAGTTAGAAAGAAAGAAAGAAATATTAGTTAGAAAGAAAGAAAGATTAGTTAGAAAGAGAAAGATTAGTTAGAAAGAAAAATAAATTAAGGAAGATTAGTTAGAAAGAGAGAAAGAGATTATTTAGAAAGAAAGAAGATTAGAAAGAAATATTAGTTAGAAAGAAAGAAAGATTAGTTAGAAAGAAATGTAGATTAGTTAGAAAGAAGAAAGATTAGTTAGAAAGAAAAATATTAGTTTGAAAGAAAGAAAGTAAGTTAGAAAGAAAGAAATAATTAAGATGGTGGGCCATCTTAAAAGATCATGTGGACCTCACTGTCAAGAGCCGAATTAACAGCATCGAGCCTTTACGCTACCACACTGTCAAAGTCAGGGAAGCTTTGCTTAAGGTGAGGGAAAAGACAAATGACCCTATGATTAGAATTGAGGCCCAGTCCCTGGCAGAAGAAATTGGATCATTTAGGTTCCAGATCTGCACAGTTGTCTGGTACGACATTCTATCAAAAATGAACACAGTTAGCAAACTCCTTCAGTCCATCAACATGCAGCTGGACATAGCAGCAAGTCTCATAAATAAAACCAAAGCATCTCTACAGACCTACAGGGCAACTGGGTTTGTAGATGCTCAGACCACTGCAAAAGAGCTCTGTGAAAACATGAATGTAGAGGCAGTGCTGAAAGAGAAGAGGCATAGCCTTACCTATGAGGCAGCTATGAGGTAGTGATCACTGCAATGAAGAGACTGGAAACAGGATTTTTCAATGTTGTGGTGGACTGTAGCATCCAGTCTTTGGAGGACCGATTCAAGTCAATGGTGGAAGTAAAAGATAAATTCGGAGTGCTCCTGAACTTCCACAAACTGGATGAAGAGTTACTCAAAGAGCAATGTGCCCAGCTCAGAAAAACACTCACCCGCGGAGAAGAGGCAGATATTGATTGGAGAGAGCTAGCCATGGAGATGCAGAGCCTTCCAGAGCTTCCCAAAGAAGTCACGACAGCATTGGAGCTACTTATTCATATACATGAAAGGGGGCTGTGTGAGTTATACCCAAATCTTTGGGTAGCGCTGAGGATAGCCTGCACTCTTCCAGTGACAGTGGCAATTGCTGAGAAAAGCTTCTCTAAGCTTAAACTCATAAAAACCTTCCTGAGGTCCTCCATGTGTCAGGAACACCTGAGCAGAATGGCAATGATTAGCATCAATCACCAGATAGGCAGCCAGATCTCATATGATGAGGTTATAAATGACTTTGCATCCAGGAAGGCAAGAAGAGAACAATTCTGAGGAATGAGTAAATGGATGCATAGCATCACAGATTTGAAGAATCTTCAGGTCAGACAAGATGGCGCCGCTGTGTTTGTGTTTGGTACGCCGTCCTTTTCTGTTATTTTTGCTAGCGATCATTTGCCCTCTCCATAATCGGAATTGAAGAGGGATTCGGAAATATACGACCGGAGAGAGCCGTGGCTGAATTGTTGAAGGAAGCGCTAACCCTCGACTATACGCCGACGCTCGATCGGGCGCATAGGAGCCTGCAGCCGAGGCCAAAGGATGGGGATGCTCCGAGACAATAATCGTCAAGTTCCACTACTTTCAGGAGAAAGTGGATGTTCTTCGGAAGGCCATGGGAGCAGGGCCCATCACCCACAATGGGAAGCGTTTTTACATCTACCCAGATTATTCGGCCGCCGTCAGGAAAAAGAGAGCAGCCTTTACCGAGGTGAGAGGATTGCTTCGCCGGTGTACGGGCGTGAAATATGGTCTCCTGTTTCCTGCTACATTAAAGATCACGGCCCCAGCTGGTGAACAGATGTCTTTCGAAGACCCGATCAAGGCAAAGCACTACATTTAGACCAATCTGCGCGCATGGGAGACGGAGGGAGAGTGACAGTTAATTCACGGACCATAACAGGTATCACGCTGCATGTCAGCATTGCTGTAGTCTGTGCAGGCTTTGACTGGTAAACGTCGCCACGCTACAGTTGGATGCATTTTGTGTTTGGACAATGCATAGCTTACTACAATATGTTGAGGGGTTATGTGGACATCATGTGGCCTGGAGAATATTTTATTTAAGAATATCTTTAGTATCCTCATTTGTTTTCCCTTTTCTCTGCCACGTCAGTGTGGATAGCGCTGAGTCTCAACTTGACACTATAACCCCAATTGTACTTTTATTTTGTTTTCTAACGTATTTTGTTTAATTAATCCCATTATTACCACCAGTGTCATTCATTTTATCTGATTTTACTCTTTTCTTGTGGGATTATTTTCCAACTGTGAGTATTTGAAGCCGTATCAGCCTGCAAACAGATGGGTAACTTACAGGCATGCATGTAGCAATAATAGTGTTGAGACAAGGGTCCTATTACATTTTGTTCTACCTTTGCTAAATTCATGTAAGAGTTGAAGTTAGTGTAAACGTGTTATATGCCTAGGAGAGAGAGGAGAGTTGTCAGGGCGGTCTCAGGTTTAAGGAAGACCAGCCCAGGGACCCAGGATGGTAAGAGATTTTTCTATGTTTATCTGTTCGTTTTTGTTAGTTTTGTTTTGGTTTTATTTGTGGTTTATGATTTGACTCAAACAGGCATTGAAGTAATGAGGTATAGTCAACGTGTAAGACCGGTTCATTATCAGTTGTGGCACTATGATTCTGGATAATGTAAATAGTCAACAAGGAGTGGTTTCATTTATTAGCTGGAACGTCAAAGGGCTGAATAATATGGTTAAAATGAGCAAAGTATTTAGTCATTTGAAATCATTCAAACCTGATGTAATTTTCCTACAAGAGACGCACTTAAATATTAACTCCCATAAAAGACTAAGCTGTAAGTGGATTGGACAAATATACCATTCTCGTTTTAACTATAAAGCCAGGGGAACAGCAATCCTAATTAGAAAGGGGATTCCATTTGAACACTCTGAAGTAATATCAGATGCTAATGGCAGATATATTGTTGTAGTGGGCAAGCTATTTAACACACCATTAATATTGGCTAATATCTATGGACCTAACTGGGACAATGCACAATTCTTTCTTAATTTTTTTTCGACTCTCCCAGATCTTAACTCCTACAAATTAATTCTAGGTGGAGACTTTAATTGTGTCCTTCATCCTCAGTTGGACAGGTCAAGCGTAAGGTCGAACAACGCTCTCTCGTCAGCTGCAGTGGCTATCAATTCTCTCCTTCGTTCTTACGGTTTATCAGACCCTTGGCGTATAAAAAATCCAACTACTAAGCAATTTTCTTTTTTCTCCCCTGTTCATCATAGTTACTCCAGGATTGATTACTTTATTGTCGATAACCAGCTTTTACCCTTACTTTCTAACACCAAATACCACAGTATAGTGATATCAGATCACAGCCCAGTACAGATAGATTTAGCTTTCCCAGGTAATGTAGCGCCCCAGCGAACATGGCGGCTAGATCCCCAATTACTTTTATGTAAACACTTTAGAATATTTCTCAATAATCAGATCGACTTCTTTTTGGAAATTAATGACACTCAGGATGTGTCAAGGGGAGTTTTGTGGGAATCTATGAAAGCCTATATTAGGGGCCAAGTTATTTCTTATGTGGCACATAGAGATAAGGAGCGTTTTAAACAACTTAAAGGGCTGGCTGACAAAATTACAGATATTGACAAGCGCTATGCTCTTTGACCTACGCCAGATCTTTTTAAGGAGAAATTATTATTACAAATGGAATTTAACACGCTTACGACATGGAAAGCCGAAAAAAATATTTTTAAATCCAGAAAGGTATATTACGAGCATGGAGATAAGGCGGGGAGGCTCATTGCACTGCAGCTCAAACAGCAGTCGTCTGAACAAACGATTTCAGGAATTGAAATAGGTGCTGACTCGATATCCCACAACCCCCGAGTCATTAATGATCAGTTTAAACAATTTTATTCTACCCTATATCAATCAGAGGTGGGTAGTAACTCGTTTGAGATCCAATCATTTCTTGATTCGCTGGATCTCCCCAAGCTTTCTCCAGATGCTCAGTCATCTCTAGAACAGCCGTTGTCGCTTGAGGAGATAGCGAGTGCCATCAAGTTGTCTCAGACAGGAAGGGCGCCAGGTCCGGACGGTTTCCCCATGGAGTTTTATAAGGAATTCTCTGCTAAACTCACACCCATCCTGAAATCAGTCTATGATGAAGCTTTGGCTACTGGAAATTTGCCACAGATGCTTACCCAGGCCACGATTTCAGTCTTACTAAAGAAAGATAAGGATCCTGTACAGTGTAGTTCATACAGGCCAATAAGCCTTCTGTGCTGTGACTATAAGATTTTAACCAAAACTCTTGCACAAAAGTTAAACCCTATAATTTCCACTATTATTGATGAGGACCAAACAGGTTTCATTCCCGGACGGCAATAATTTTTTAATGTGAGAAGACTATTTAGTTTGATATTTTCCCCCCATTCAACGATACATCCAGAAGTTATTCTGAGCCTTGACGCTGAAAAGGCTTTTGACAGAATTGAATGGACCTATCTTTTCGCAGTGCTAGAAAAATTCGGCATGGGGCCTACTTTTTGTAGGTGGATCAAAGTTTTATATTCAACACCTATGGCGGCAGTCAGGACAAACGGTCTGATCTCTGAATATTTTCCGCTCTACAGAGGAACAAGGCAGGGTTGCTGCCTGTCGCCCTACCTGTTTGACATTGCGATCGAACCATTGGCAACTGCTATCAGATCTGATGGGAGGATTAAGAGTATATCCAGGGGTGAAATAAAACATAAAATTTTGCTTTATGCTGATGATCTCCTTTTGCAGATATCAGACCCAATTGAGAGTATGCCCCATCTTCTTTACTGGCTACAAAAGTTTAGTAACATATCGGGGTATAAAGTTAATCTGTCAAAATCTTTATTGTTTCCATTAAATAATCTGGCAAAACAGATCACTTATGAAAATTCGCCTTTTAAAAAAATAATACAAATTTACTTATTTGGGAATAGAAATAGCTGGCTCAATTAACCCTCTGGGGTCTGAGGTGTTTTTGGGGTCCTTGAGATGTTCTGACATGCCCTGACATTTGTGCTTTTTTCAGTTGCTTATAAACATAGTAATGGCAAAAAAAAATTACACACTATTTAGCACAAACAGGGCTACCATAATATGTGAGCAACAAGAATGTACATGTCTGCATTTTTGAGAGAATAATGTTTATGCGTGGTTATTGAAAAAACTAAAAACTAAAGTTTCTGAAATAAGACCACAAAACACACACTAAATATGTGCCAATAAGACTTTTGTCTAATGGATGTCATCGCCTAGTGTTTTTTCTTCAAAATTATGTGAAAATCACCCTGCCTAATCCTTCACATAACACAATACATTGATTTGAATTTTGCAAAGCACTTTCTGTTTGGAAAGGCCATATGCGGAGTGGGCGTCACAGATCATGCATATGTAGTGGTTCACACCTGAGGACCGCATACTTAATGAGCCATTCATTCAGGTGAGTCACTGAGCCACAAGAATGCAAGAGCAACAGTTGGAAGCATCTCAATTCTTTTTTATTTTTCCACATATTGTGCTTGCAAATTGGCCTATAATAGCCAAGGAAAACATGTAATTGTGCAGTTAATTCTCATACTGTATTTTCAGTTTTGGAATATTTATCCTCTCCCCAAATTTGTCACTAATAAAACACAATAAAAATTATTTAAAGAAAAGGCTTATATTTACCTTTTAATAGTTTGTTTACATCTACCTTGTAAATATTTAAATAAACAACAATTCAAGTGTAATCTTTCTTTGTACAAACTAAAGTATACATTTTATCATACATATTTCAAAGTTAAGGATTTGATTGATTATTTGATTATTTTTGACAAAAAAATTGGCAAATAAAAGCTTATTTGAGGTGGCAGATATTTTACAGTAAAAATGTATAATCTATCCAAAACTAAC
Organism: Rutilus rutilus; assembly: GCA_021464565.1. Classification (NCBI taxonomy): domain Eukaryota; kingdom Metazoa; phylum Chordata; class Actinopteri; order Cypriniformes; family Leuciscidae; genus Rutilus; species Rutilus rutilus. The sequence continues at coordinate 73,860,527 of JAJAQA010000001.1, forward strand.
CAACGAAATGTTGTCTTTCATATGTCTGTAACATAGGTCTTTCATTTTTATTATAAGGAATATAAATGCTAATTTGCAGTTTAATACGTTGCTTATACAAATATATATATGTGCATACACACACACACATATACATGTGTATATATTTATACACAAAAATAAATTTTATTTATATTTTTTATATACATTTTTTTTTCACAAATTGTGCTTGTAAATTGTATAATATCCAAGGTAAACATGTCTAGTAATTGTGCAGTAAATTCTCATACTGTATTTTCAGTTTTGGAATATTTATCCTCTCCCCAAATTTGTTACTAATAAAACACAATAAAAATTATTTAAAGAAAAAAAAATTATATTTACCTTTTAATAGTTTGTTTACATCTACCTTTTGAGGGACATTTTCCCTTATTATTATTATTCCTCACAGCGCTGCGAGACGGTGTAAACAAGTAATGATCTGAATAAACTTGTGTTTTATTGAGCTGATATGGGGCTCGAGAAAACACAGCCCCTCACAGGTTTGCGCCGTGGATTCCCGCGAGTCAGACGCGGATACTGTGTTTGTTTTAGGCTCGCGCAGTCTTCACTCGGACGCGCGCTTCAATCCGTTGTGGAGACTCTCTTTTCGTTCCAGTGAAATTACAAAACAAAATACACACACACACATGTCTCTGCCTGATATACAACCACTGATAAACATAATCTGATTTGACAAAAAAAAAAAAAAAACTATGAGTGCGGATTCGAACTCAGAACCTCTGACACGCTAGGCAAATGTTCTACCACTAGACCACTTGAGTTCACGTATTTACTCACGTGAAAACTCGGTGTTTACTCGGCGTGATCAATTCGCTCTTGAACATGCTGCCGTTCGTCTGAGTTACAATCTTCCTCTGAGGAAAAGCCAAGGTGAGTTATTCCTCGCTGTCCAGGATCATCTGAAGACCGTCTTTACCGGAGAACATAATGTTCTAAATTTGCTGTAAGCAAATCAAATGTGACCAAAATAAAAAAAATAATCAGTCTGTTATAAACAAACGGTCTGGTTCATGATGATCTCCAGTTCAAGCACCTTATGTTGTGATTGCTAGCCTATTTACTTTTTATGTATTAAATCCAGGAAATTTGTTAATGAAAATAATATTAAAATTAAGATACAATTAAAACAAAACGAAATTCGTTTTAAAGAATGGATTTGTGCTTTCTGTTTTGAAGTCTCTGTGAAAGTTTGAAAGTCTTTTAGTGCTGCTTCAGAGCGCTCGCGTCCATAATGGAGAACTGTCACGTAATATTGTTTTTTCCTCATAAATGCGAACATGTGTCAACTAATGCAAGTAAATTTAAAAAGACTTACCCGAAATATTATCCACGGCTGGATCAAGTCGCTCAACGTTCGTCGCTCAAAATACAAACGTTCGTCGTCAGAGTCCTGCTCTTCTTCTGAGCAAAATTTGAACTCGTGTCATCTTCCAACAGCACAGGAAAGTGAATAAATGAAACTTGCTGGTTTTAAGGCATTTCAGGGGGCGTTTACCTTATTTTGCATAGATCACCTCAGCTCATTATCTTATGAATAGCGCGCTCTGCGAGTGGGTGTGAACTCATTACCGATAATTAGGTGAGACGGGAGAAACTGTACTTCTCTTTAGTTTCTTACAGATTACATTGCAGGAGAATATTTGTTTTGAATGTGAATTGTTTTATTTAAAAGTAGAAATTTAAAGCTTTCTTTAGACGCATGTTTCATGGTTGTGTGATAAGTATTAGCTGAGTTTCAGTTCATTTTCCAGACTTGTTTCAAAAAGATTTTTGCGGAGACAGAGTGAGCTGAAAGCGCACCCTGTTTATTTTATTTATTTAAAAATAAAAACAAGGTTTTGATGTTAATGTGAGTGTACACAAAAAAAAGAAGACCCTCTATAGTTTATAATCATGTATTTATTTTATTAATATGACCGTAAATGACGGACTTTTTTAAGTTTATGTTGCTGCTATGTGAAAAAAATCCAGCAAAACGCGGGGGCGCGTTTGCCGACCTCAGAGGGTTAAGGCTATTTTCCAGTATAATTACAGGTCTATCTTAGATCGTACCAAAACTGATCTGGATAGGTGGTCAAAAACTTCACTATCCCTGGCAGGATGGATAAATGCGGTGAAGATGACTGTAATGCCCAGGTTTCTTTATTTATTTCAAATGATTCCCATTTTTCTCCCCAAATCTGATTTTGCTCAGCTGGACCGCTGTATCTCTTTGTTCATATGGAACAAAAAACCTGCACGTATAAAGAAAGCAAGCCTGGAGAGAGCTAAATCTGATGGGGGTTTGGATTTACCTAATTTCTTGTTTTATTATTGAGCAGCCAATATTGTTAAGTTGACATACTGGATAACCATGTTCGCAGATAAGGAGGGTCCAGTCTGGACTGATATGGAACTGAGATGTACACTCCCAGTTTCTCCGATTTCGATCTTAACTGCCCCTCTCCCACTAAATATTAAATTAACTGAGCTGAACTCAAACTTGGTGGTTCAGAATTCGATTAAGATCTGGGGTCAATTCAGGAAACATTTTAATTTGACAAATACATGTAGCTTCTCTCCAATAATGTTTAATCATCTCTTTGTACCATCTCAAATAGACCATTCATTTGCAGCTTGGCACAGAAGTGGCTTGGTCTTCTTTCGAGATCTCTTCACTGAGGATGGCTTTGTTTCATTTAAATCTCTATGTGAAAACCATAATTTACCTAAGTCTCACTACTTTAGATACCTTCAGGTTCGGAGTTTTGCCTCTAAATTTTTCTCAGGATACCCATCTCCACCCTCTAAAGACCTACTGTATTCAGTTCTTAATGTGAGTCAACCAACTAAAAGAGCAATATCAAAGATCTATGCATTAATTCTTGATGGCTGCCCTCATACATGGGACAAAATCAGGGCAGCGTGGGAAGGAGAGTTTGGAGAAATGATACCGGAAGACATATGGAAAAATACCATACAGCGTATACACACATCTTCTCTCTGTATTAGACATGGCTTGATTCAATTTAAGGTTGTCCACAGGTTGCATTACTCAAATGACAGACTGTCTAAATTATACCCTAATGTTGCACCAAACTGTCCATCTTTGTATGATTTTTGGTCATCAATTTTTCAATCACTATCAGCTATATCTGGCGAAACATTGCAGCCTGACCCTTTGATAGCTATCTTCGGTGTAGCATGTGATGAGCTAAAGCTCTCCCACCTTCATAAAAATGCAATAGCTTATGCTTCATTGCATGCCCGCCGTCTGATACTGTTGAACTGGAAGGCGAAAAACCCTCCCTCCTATGTCCATTGGATTAGAGAGGTGATGTTGGGATTAGCTCTGGAAAAGATTAGATATACAGTGCACGGCTCGGAGGGTAAATATGACAGAACCTGGTCACAGTTCATAATGCATATCAAGAGTTTGCCTTTTGCTTGACTCATTATTTTTCTTATTTGTTGGTAATTTAGTTTCTTGCTCTGTTTTCTGATCATTGTCCCTAGTCTCCTCAATGCCCGTATTCTGATTAAGAATCATTATTTTTTTTTATTTTTTTTTATTTATTTATTTATTTTTTTTTAATTTTTTTTGTATGTTTGTTTTCTTTTCTTTTTTTGTGGGGATGCCACCTGGTTGGGGGTGGGGGGTGGGGGGTGGAGTTCACACAACTTTTGTAATAAATGCGGAACTTATGTCAATGTTTTGTTGAAAATCATAAATAAAGTTGCAAAAAAAATAAAAAAAATAAATAAAATCATATAAAGATCAAGAAATCCAGAAAAAAATGTTTAACAAAATTACGAAAATAAGGATAGATTATGTTTGACAGGAAACGCATCTCAAGGTCGCATGCACAGACTCATGTTGCATTTGGAGTAGTCATCACCAAACATAGGCTTACTGTTTTTCTTTCTCAACCATTTAAGACAAAACCGACTGTTTACGGGGATATTTGAACTTGAAAAAAGGTTGAATTTCCGTGGTTGAAACAACAATTCTTCTAATGTTTATTCATGTTTATTTGATGCTATAATTTAACTAGAAGGATAATTGTGAGATAAAATTGTGTATGTGTCCGTGCATGTCCGTATATGAGAGTCGGCTCTTTTCGTGCTTTGTGAGTGCGCAGCACAGAAAACGTACTCGGTTACTAACGTAACCTCGGTTCTCTCTAGAGAGAGGAACGAGTACAGGTTGACCTTAAAACATCAACCTGCGCTCTTGACACACTTCCCACATCGTTTTTCAAAAGTGTGTTAAACAGTTTAGAAGCAGATCTTCTAGAAGTGGTAAATGCTTCACTTCTCTCTGGGAGTTTTCCAAACTCCCTAAAAACTGCAGTTGTCAAGCCCCTCCTGAAAAAGAGCAATCTGGATAAGACCATATTAAGCAACTATAGACCGATCTCAAATCTTCCTTTCATAGGCAAGATCATTGAAAAAGTTGTCTTCAATCAGCTGAACAAATTCTTATGCTCGAATGGATACTTTGACAATTTTCAATCTGGTTTCCGACCGCACCACAGCACAGAGACAGCCACTGCATGAAAAGTGGGATTTTCGACAGTTACCGGCGCTGTAGATTGTCGTGGAAGTTCAGGTTTACGACTGCAAACGGCAATTTACAGGCAACACTGCAAACTGTCGGAAATTGTCGGAAATTGACGTGGGACTTGCTTGCCCCGTGACCCCCCTCCCTCTAATGCTTTAACATGTAAATGAGACTGCTGTGAGCTTTACAAATGCAAATGAGGGTGGCAGGGGAAGTTTTATCCCAGGTGACTCAAAGGTATTAACTTAATTAAAAAAAAAATACAATATTTATTTATAACGCAAAATTAAAAACAGCCAAGGCTGACCAAAGTGCTGTACAGGGCAATAGATAAAATGCAGGGCAGAAACAGGACAATTAAAAAACAAAACAATAGTTGTGTCAAGGGGTATTAAAAGTTTTCAAGGATGTTTTGAAGATGGAAATTGAGGGAGCTAGTCTGATATAGAGGGGTAGACTGTTCCAAAGCTTTGGGCCTGCAGTCGCAAAAGTGCAGTCGCCTCGTTTTTTAAGTCTGGATCTGGGCACGATGAGAAGACAGTGATCACTGGATCTCAAAGTACGAGATGGAGTGTACGGGCAGAGGAGATTGGTCAGATATTGGGGGGCCGGTTTGTTAAGAGCTTTATACACAAATAGTAAAATTTTTAATTCAATCCTGAATCTGACAGGTAGCCAGTGGAGTTTGAATAAAATAGGGGTGATCGACTCATATTTGCGTGTCCCGGTGAGAAGTCTAGCCGCTGCGTTTTGAACTAGCTGTAGACGAGAGAGAGAGGCCTGAGATAGGCCAAAATAAAGTGAGTTACAATAGTCTAAGGCCATCCTTAAAAATATTCTTGTTTGCCGTAACACGACCGACCCTGTCAATTTAGTAGCCTACCGACCCAATTATTTATTTTTTCCCCCTTTTAGTCCGACCGACTTGCCGGCTGAAACTTGTGTTAAGACCGACAGCTTTTTTGTAACTCTTCAAACAACTAATATAAATGCAATAAAATAATATTAGTTATTAAGTATTGTGAATATAAATTCCGTAGGCCTGCATACAAACATAAGCTATAGCAGTGTGATTTTTATTTCAAAATAAGAGATTTTTGTTTAACAGTAACACCAGTGACACAACTCCAGGGGACCACTACTTTCATTATAAATTTTATAATATGTATTCTGCATTTTTTTTATATATATCATTTACATAATATATTTGATAGTTATGTATACATTATTGTATTTTAAATGGTGTAAAAATCTGTTATTGACCTCAAAATAAAGCATTTTCCCTCTGTACATGACTGTGGGGACGAGCACTTCTGTGGTGCTTGAAATTCTATATAATTCCTAAAAATCAAATATTGCCACATTGATGGCTCAAGAGGGTGTAATTGTTCAAATAACATATTGTTTTATTTTAAAATGTAAAGAAATTGTAACCCTAAAGGGTTTTTTAAGTGTAATATTTCTGTAAAGGCTAGGGACAGAAAAATGGACATTTTCATAGAATGACCCTCTTACATTTTAGCTTAAATGGATATATTTAATGAAAGTAGCTAGATTAGTTACTATGTGTCATTAGCAATAGCCAATGTTATGTAAAAAAGACACAAAACCATTTATTTCAACAATTAATTTCAATCAGGCTTTGCCACAAAGGTAAAATGTGCATTCCACATGTGCATACTGTGCATAATACAACACGAACAGAAGATTGTATTTGACTCATGCTGCATACACATACGAATTATGCCTACTGTACATATAGAGTTACAACTACGATTAGAGTTGTTTACATAAAATGTACCTCGTTTCTATTTTGCATTAAAAATGTTTGTGGCCCCTTTAAGAAATCCCTCTCTTCTCGCGATACTATTCACTTGTGCTGGACGCGTGCGCGCGACCAGAGAACGGCAGCCATTTTTCATTGTTCAGGAGAGCTCCATGACGGTGCGTGCATCGATCGGATTCTGTGTTATACGTTCTTCTTTCTTGGTAAATATTACTCCAATATCTTTAATATGCACAAATAAGTTGTGAAGCGAAGTTAAAAGAACATTTGATGTGTACATTTTTGTTTATAGATTTATTTGGAGCGCATGTGTGACGAGTGAACCTCGTGGTGATCGGACGGTAAAGGATTGGGTATGTACGTTTTATGGTTTATGGGGGAAATTACTGATGGCATGTTTATTTGATAAATCTGTTAATGAGTTGAATCTATATTCTGTGATTATACAGTATAACTTTATGGTTAAATGCATATTTCTGGTTCCGCATGGCATGATTAAACGTGGGTTGTGGCTTTGTTAAAGTGCTTTTATTTCTCTTGTAACTTAGGCCTACCTCAGCCACTGCCGTGTTCCAGTTTGTGTTATCGTATTTAATTGTAGCCTAACATATTTTGGTTTGGAGAAATCAATTTAAATCTGACCAGTTGCAGTGTATTACACTGCATTTCAGTTTGAATTGAGTTAAGTATTCTGTGGATTTGGGCATTGATCCACTGGTTAAGCTTTTTGTGACATTTGATTGTCATCTTCAAATTTACTGTAAACTGTTTCTACAATTTCTTTTTTTTTTTTTTTTTACTAGTGAAATCTTTTTTTTTTCTTGTGAAATCGCTTCGAACAAGGCAAACTTTTTTCTTAATCAGACTTTTATCTGTTTAATTGTGCTTCCATTGACCGCTGTCACTTATTTTAAACAGCAGTCAGAATAAAACCCCAATTTCAAAAAGCATAGTTTGCTTCCGGTGTGTATTTCTGCAATTTCACCCGGTTGCATTTCTTCTCCTTTGTTTAATTTTACTGTGACTTATGTTGTTCTTATTAATTTTACTGTGACTTATGTTGTTCTTATTAATATCACTCTCAATTAATTGTTTTCCAGCTGCCTTTAAGACATATTACACGACAGTGCGCAGGAGCTTCAGGTACAAACAACCAGATCTTGCATTGCAGGCGGAAGCTGTGGTGAATTCAGCTCGGAGTCGAGCGAGAAGAAAGACGGTAAGATTTATTAGATTAGATTCGTTTTTGGTCAATGTGACTATTTTTCAGGTGCATTAATAGATGTGTGTTGTCCATACGCAGTGCATTGGGCAGTACTGATTGTCTTTATTGGTTTTAACAGCTGCTAAAAGCGAGACAGAGTGTGCTAGCTGAGGATGAGGTGGGCCTTCGGAAGTGTGCTACCATAGACCTGATGTCTGATGAGGAAGGTGTGTGGGGTGTCTGGATGGATTGTGCGACCTCCGTCCTGTCGCAGCCAGGAGCTCACCGAGCTCTGTGCTACGCTGCAGTCGAGATTAGAGGCGACTCCAAAGTACAGGGCAACGCACCACAGACGTCTGCAAAATGGACCGAATTCAGACAGAATGCCGCTAGTTACCTGCAGCTGTATTTTGTCAGGCCTTGTGAAATGTAAGAATATTCTGTTTTTCATGATTTCATCATAAAGCAAGAGGTCATGGGATTGATGGCTATTATTTGTTTAATAATTGTAAATAATCCTGTAATTTACAGGAAGCAGTATGCCATCTTCTCAACTCTGAGACAAATTGTGGGCGCTACGAACTGGATCAAGGTAAAAAAAAATAAAAGAATCTTACATTTTTATTTTTTTACTTTCATAAAAACTTACAAACATTTTAAAGGTAAGATTCAAAGAATATGCTTTCATTCTCTTGTATAAGAAAATAGATCCGTTATAGTTTACGATCTTAATCATACATTTTGTTTCCATAGAGTAACCTCGCCTCATAACGAGGGCGTAACCTCACATTTACTCAGAGCTATGTCTGCAAGTCCAGATTTTCATGACGCTGATCATGACGACATTGTAAGTAACTTTTACTATTTTCTCCTTGTTTCATTTTACTGTGACTTGAGTTGTTTTTATTCATATCACTCTCATTTAATTGTTTTCCAGCTGCCAGTGTAACTGGTCTGTTGTCTGCGTTGTGTTTTGGTTGATATGAGAAGGACAAGACAGCATTCGCAGTTTCACCGATCTTTTATTCCTGATATACAAACACATGTAATCAGCCTCTTAGTGAAATTCGCTCTCTTTAGCTCTCTTCAGTGCGTCACCAATGCAAAGAGGAATAAATCACAGAACAATAAACATACCTGATATACAAACACATGTAATCAGCCTCTTAGTGAAATTCGCTCTCTTTAGCTCTATAAAACAAATGTGATGTACAGTTGTCACATGTGCTCTCGTTTCACATTTAGGCACAGATGCAAAAATATAGCTCAATCGGAGTGAAATGACAAAAATAACCACTCAGATAGGTAAAATAATATTATATACATAAATTAGAGTGAAAATATAGACATAAAAGCAATGATTAAAATAAAGATTAATTTAGATTAACAGGAGCCCAAAATAACCTCACCTCTTCAGTGCGTCACCAATGCAAAGAGGAAGAGGAGGGGACAGAACAGGAAGATATACTGACTCATGACATCATCACAATTAATTAAAGGGAAAGGTACTCATTTCACTTAGGCAGACATATCAGGTACATGTAAACGAACAATTTTGTGAGAATTCTAATAAACTATACATACATTTAACAGTACACTTTCTGTACCTGTTACACTCACCCCTCAGAATTTACACAAAATTTCCAGAGTATGACAAAAAAACACTGGTCACCAGAATTACATGGTCCACACTTAAACAGTGAAGACACAGCGTAAAAAGCTACCCAAATGAAAGGGATACAAATATGAAGAAAGTTGGCCAAACTTCTACACATTTTGTAGGCATACACAAAGTGCCCATTACACTTTGAAAAATCTCAGACCAAGTACTTAAACAGAACCAATCACCAAGACTTGACTCTTAGCATTACCAGAGACAGCTGCAAGAAGAAGAAAGAAGAAAAAAAAAAAAACAGATCTAAACATGAATAACAGGAGATACAGACTCCATACCAAGTAAGGTTTCGAGTTGAACCATTGACTCAATCAGCCTACGAACAGGCCTAATTACTCTACCAAGCCTGGTAGTGTAACGATCACCAGTATTTAAATCAGCTACAGGATCTTGCCTAAAGGATTCACTGGCAGAGACAGGAGTTTGGGGAGAGTGGATAGAACCAGCCACAGCCACAGTATTATCATCAGTCACTGACACATCAACTTGTGCATTTGGCTCCTCTTGATTTGACAACTGAGAATGCACCCATGAAGAAGTGCGGACATCACCACAAGTAGCAACAATGGAGATGTTCGACATAGAGTCTGCATGTGAGAGTTCCTCAGCCTCATTCTGCCCATCATCTGCGTGCCCAGCAGACTCAATCTCGGCAACATATAAGGACTCACCACTGCGTGGCTGCTCGGTTTGACCACCACAGCGTGCTGCATCAGATGTCTGTGAAGATACACTACCGGCAAGTACTTCAGCAACCTCACGATCAGTACCAACCCTTTCTGGTTCAAGCAGAGGGAGGAAGTTCACTTGAAGAAGAAGATTCCGATGCACTATTCTCTCATTACCAGCTCTGTCACGGATCTTATAGACATGTATGGAAGGTTTTGAGGCAACAACAGTGTACATGACTGGCTCCCATTTGTCAGCGAGTTTTCGTTTTCCTCTACAGCCTTTGTTAGCCACAAGCACTTGATCACCAACGGCTAGAGGTAGGCCTTTTGCTCTTTTGTTGTACTGGCTCGACTGGTGTTTTTGTTCCACAACAGCATTCTTCTGTGCTAACGCCATGGCAGACTGGAGGTCACGGATAAGAGATTGGACATACTTGTCATAATCGCAGATTGACTTATCCTGCAGGACACTTTGGAACATGAGGTCAACTGGCAACCTTGGTACTCTACCAAACATTAGATAAAAAGGGGCTAAACCCGTTGTTTCGTGTGCTGTGCAGTTGTACACAAATGTCATGGTCTGTACCAACTGCGGCCACTTCTGCTTAGGCCTAGGTGGAAGAGACCTCAGCATATTACCTAATGTCCTGTTAAAACGTTCAGTACCCCCATTCCCCATTGGGTGGTATGGAGTGGTTCTCGACTTGTCAACTCCAGCCAGTTCAAGTAGCTCAGCAATCAACTCACTCTCAAAGGTAGCTCCCTGATCAGAATGGATGCGTTGGGGAAATCCATAGACGCAGAAGAAGCTGTCCCAGAGTTTCTTCGCAACTCTTTTTGCTGTCTGGTCTTGACACGGGAATGCATGCGCCAGCTTTGTGAAGTGATCCGTGACCACTAAAACATCCACAGATTTGTTGTTCCGATCTTCAGCAGACCAGAAGTCGATGCAAACGAGCTCCAGTGGGGCTGTGGTCTTAATACTCTCCAAAGTGGCTCTCGCTGCAGGCTCTGGAGTTTTGCTGAGGACACACCTGGGACATTTTTTCACATAATCTCGCACATCACGCTCCATGTCAAGCCAGAAAAACCTCTGACGGGTCAAAGACAGAGTGCGGGGCTGCCCTTGATGACCAGCCAGGTCGTGTACACCCGAAAGTGCCTCAGACTTCAAGGAGTCAGGTAAAACGAGTTGGAACTTTTTGTGCTTGGTGAGCGGGTCTTTAATAGCTCTGTACAGGATTCCATTAAGCAAACAAAGTTTGTCCCACTGCTTCAGAATTCTCAGCACACACTGGTTATCATTGGCACGTTCACGTCTTGATGGTCTGCGTTTCCTGCCGACGTAATAAGACACTCTAGCAATGACAGGGTCTTTGTGCTGGTGATCTTGTATGTCTATCAGTGAAAGAGAATGAAACACTTCCTCGTCTCCACTTATCAAAGAGTTCAGATGTTCAGCAAATGATGTTGCTCTACATTCAGTTCCTGTTTCCCATTCATCACAGGAGAACAAAATGGAAGACACGTCATCAGCGGACATTGATGTATCCAGACCAGCATCAAGTGATCCTGTCCCTAATGTTTGCGGTTGGCAGGTAAGACGGAACACCTCTTGCACATTTCCATCCTCTACACAGTGTACTTGTCGCAACAGTTCAGAATAAGGCTCGGACAAAAGCCGCTGACTCACTGGCCTGACAAATGGATTCCTACTGAGCGCATCCGCCACAACGTTGAGTTTTCCAGGAACGTATTTGATCTCAAAAGAATATGGAGCAAGTTTCGAGACCCAGCGCTGCTCACATGCATCCAACTTCGGCTTGGTCATAATGTATGTCAGCGGATTATTATCCGTCCACACAGTAAACTCATGGCCCTTAAGCCAGTGACTGAACTTGTCGCACACCGCCCACTTCAGAGCTAAGAATTCCAGTCTATGTGCAGGATATTTTGTTTGACTGCGGCTCAAAGCCTTGCTAGCAAACGCTATTGGTCTTGCCTTGTCCTCACCAGCAGGGATCTGAGAGAGTACTGCACCTATGCCATCCAGTGAGGCGTCAGTACAGAGAAGAAAAGGAAGCTCAAAATCAGGATGAGCCAGCACCACACTGTCAACAAGAGCCCTTTTTAGCTCTTCAAATGCCACATCACAGTCAGGGGTCCAGTCCTGAGGTGTCAACTCCCGAAAAGTTCCTGCTTTCTTGTGACTACCAGCAGCTTTCCCTGAGCGTTTCTGGCCAGCTGTTAAGTTGAATAAGGGTCTGGCAATGCGTGAGCAACTTGGAATGAAGGATTGGTAGTACAGGACTATGCCGAGAAACGATCTGATCTTTTTTTGTGAAGGTGTGATTTTGTTTTCCTTCATTAAGTCCTCCTTCTGAAAAGCAGAGATGACTTTAACCCTCTGAGGTCGGCAAACGCGCCCCCGCGTTTTGCTGGATTTTTTTCACATAGCAGCAACATCCATCCATCCATCCATCCATCTTCTACCGCTTTATCCGGGGCCGGGTCGCGGGGGCAGCAGTCTAAGCAGGGATGCCCAGACTTCCCTCTCCCTAGACACTTCCTCCAGCTCTTCCGGGGGGACACCGAGGCGTTCCCAGGCCAGCCGGGAGACATAGTCTCTCCAGCGTGTCCTAGGTCTTCCCCGGGGTCTCCTCCCGGTGGGACATGCCCGGAACACCTTCCCGGGAAGGCGTCCAGGAGGCATCCGGAAAAGATGCCCGAGCCACCTCAACTGACCCCTCTCGATGTGGAGGAGCAGCGGCTCTACTCTGAGCTCCTCCCGAGTGACCGAGCTTCTCACCCTATCTCTAAGGGATCGCCCAGCCACCCTGCGGAGAAAGCTCATTTCGGCCGCTTGTATCCGGGATCTTGTCCTTTCGGTCATGACCCACAGCTCATGACCATAGGTGAGAGTAGGAACGTAGATTGACTGGTAAATCGAGAGCTTTGCCTTGCGGCTCAGCTCCTTCTTCACCACGACAGACCGGTGCAGGGACCGCATTACTGCAGAAGCTGCACCGATCCGCCTGTCAATCTCCCGTTCCATCCTTCCCTCACTCGTGAACAAGACCCCAAGATACTTAAACTCCTCCACTTGAGGCAGGAGCTCTCCACCAACCTGAAGCGGGCAAACCACCCTTTTCCGACTGAGGACCATGGCCTCGGATTTGGAGGTGCTGATTTTCATCCCAGCTGCTTCACACTCGGCTGCAAACCGTCCCAGTGCATGCTGGAGGTCCTGGCTTGATGAGGCCAACACGACAACATCATCCGCAAAGAGCAGAGATGAAATCGTGTGGTCCCCAAACCTGACCCCCTCCGGCCCCTGGCTGCGCCTAGAAATTCTGTCCATAAAAATTATGAACAGAACCGGCGACAAAGGGCAGCCCTGCCGGAGTCCAACACGCACCGGGAACAAGTCTGACTTACTGCTGGCAATACGAACCAAGCTCCTGCTCCGGTCGTACAGGGACCGAATAGCCCTTAGCAAAGGGCCCCGGACCCCATACTCCCGGAGCACCCTCCACAGGCCGCCGCGAGGGACACAGTCGAATGCCTTCTCCAAATCCACAAAGCACATGTGGATTGGTTGGGCAAACTCCCATGAGCCCTCCAGCACCCTGTAGAGGGTATAGAGCTGGTCCAGTGTTCCACGACCGGGACGAAAACCACACTGTTCCTCCTGAATCCGAGGTTCTACTATCGGCCGGATTCTCCTCTCCAGTACCCTGGCATAGACTTTCCCAGGGAGGCTGAGAAGTGTGATCCCCCTATAGTTGGAGCACACCCTCCGATCCCCCTTCTTGAAAAGAGGGACCACCACCCCGGTCTGCCAGTCCAAAGGTACTGTCCCCGACCGCCACGCGATGTTGCAGAGGCGTGTCAGCCAAGACAGCCCCACAACATCCAGAGACTTGAGGTACTCAGGGCGGATCTCATCCACCCCCGGTGCCTTGCCACCGAGGAGTTTCTTGACTACCTCGGTGACTTCAGCTTGAGTGATGGACGAGTCCGCCTCCGAGCCCTCAGCCTCTGCTTCCTCAATGGAAGACGTGACGGCGGGATTGAGGAGATCCTCGAAGTATTCCTTCCACCGTCCGGTGATATCCCCAGTCGAGGTCAACAGCTGCCCACCTCCACTGTAAACAGCGTTGGTAGGGCACTGCTTCCCCCTCCTGAGGCGCCGGACGGTTTGCCAGAATCTCTTCGAGGCCGACCGATAGTCCTTCTCCATGGCCTCACCGAACTCCTCCCAGGCCCGAGTTTTTGCCTCCACAACCACCCGGGCTGCAGTCCGCTTGGCCCGTCGGTACCCATCAGCTGCCTCAGGAGTCCCACAAGCCAGCCAGGCCCGATAGGACTCCTTCTTCAGCTTGACGGCATCCCTTACTTCCGGTGTCCACCACCGGGTTCGGGGATTGCCGCCTCGACAGGCACCGGAGAGCTTACGGCCACAGCACCGAGTGGCCGCGTTGACAATGGAGGTGGAGAACATGGTCCACTCGGACTCAATATCTCCAGACTCCCTCGGGATCTGGTCGAAGCTCTGCCGGAGGTGGGAGTTGAAGATCTCTCTGACAGGAGATTCGGCCAAACGTTCCCAACAGACCCTCACAGTACGTTTGGGTCTGCCGAGTCTGTCCAGCTTCCTCCCCCGCCATCGGATCCAACTCACCACCAGGTGGTGATCAGTTGACAGCTCCGCCCCTCTCTTCACCCGAGTGTCCAAGACATATGGCCGGAGGTCGGATGAAACGACCACAAAGTCGATCATCGACCTCCGGCCTAGGGTGTCCTGGTGCCATGTGCACTGATGGACACCCTTATGCTTGAACATGGTGTTCGTTATGGACAAGCTGTAACTAGCACAGAAGTCCAATAACAGAACACCACTCGGGTTCAGATCAGGGGGGCCGTTCCTCCCAATCACGCCCCTCCAGGTGTCACTGTCGCTGCCCACGTGGGCGTTGAAGTCCCCCAGTAGAACGACGGAGTCCCCAGTCGGAGCACTTTCCAGCACCCTTCCCAGAGACTCCAAGAAGGCCGGGTACTCTGCACTGCCGTTCGGCCCGTAAGCACAAACGACAGTGAGAGACCTATCCCCGACCCGAAGGCGTAGGGAAGCGACCCTCTCGTTCACCGGGGTGAACTCCAACACATGGCGGCTGAGCTGGGGGGCTATAAGCAAACCCACACCAGCCCGCCGCCTCTCACCATGGGCAACTCCAGAGTGGTGAAGAGTCCATCCTCTCTCGAGGAGTGTGGTTCCAGAGCCCAAGCCGTGCGTAGAGGTGATCCCAACTATCTCTAGGCGGAATCTCTGAACCTCACGCACAACCTCAGGCTCCTTCCCCGCCAGAGAGGTGACATTCCATGTCCCTAGAGCTAGATTCCACGTCCAGGGATCGGGTTGTCTAGGCCCCCGCCTTCGACTGCCACCCGATCCACTTAGCACCAGCCCCTTACGGTCCCTCCTGTAGGTGGTGGGTCCACGGGAGGGTGGCCCCACGTCGCTCCTTCGGGCTGAGCCCGGCCGGACCCCATGGGGGGAGGCCCGACCACCAGGCGCTCGCATACGAGCCCCAACCCCGGGCCTGGCTCCAGGGTGGGGCCCCGGCTGCGCCATACCGGGCGACGTCACGGTCCTCATTTTTTTTGTCATCATAAGGGTTTTTGAACCGCTCTTAGTCTGACCCGTCGCCTAGGACCTGTTTGCCTTGGGAGACCCTACCAGGGGCATATAGCCCCAGACAACATAGCTCCTAGGTTCATTCGGGTACTCAAACCCCTCCACCACGGTAAGGTGGCAGTTCAAGGAGGGGGCAAGCAACATAAACTTAAAAAAGTCCGTCATTTACGGTCATATTAATAAAATAAATACATGATTATAAACTATAGAGGGTCTTCTTTTTTTTGTGTACACTCACATTAACATCAAAACCTTGTTTTTATTTTTAAATAAATAAAATAAACAGGGTGCGCTTTCAGCTCACTCTGTCTCCGCAAAAATCTTTTTGAAACAAGTCTGGAAAATGAACTGAAACTCAGCTAATACTTATCACACAACCATGAAACATGCGTCTAAAGAAAGCTTTAAATTTCTACTTTTAAATAAAACAATTCACATTCAAAACAAATATTCTCCTGCAATGTAATCTGTAAGAAACTAAAGAGAAGTACAGTTTCTCCCGTCTCACCTAATTATCGGTAATGAGTTCACACCCACTCGCAGAGCGCGCTATTCATAAGATAATGAGCTGAGGTGATCTATGCAAAATAAGGTAAACGCCCCCTGAAATGCCTTAAAACCAGCAAGTTTCATTTATTCACTTTCCTGTGCTGTTGGAAGATGACACGAGTTCAAATTTTGCTCAGAAGAAGAGCAGGACTCTGACGACGAACGTTTGTATTTTGAGCGACGAACGTTGAGCGACTTGATCCAGCCGTGGATAATATTTCGGGTAAGTCTTTTTAAATTTACTTGCATTAGTTGACACATGTTCGCATTTATGAGGAAAAAACAATATTACGTGACAGTTCTCCATTATGGACGCGAGCGCTCTGAAGCAGCACTAAAAGACTTTCAAACTTTCACAGAGACTTCAAAACAGAAAGCACAAATCCATTCTTTAAAACGAATTTCGTTTTGTTTTAATTGTATCTTAATTTTAATATTATTTTCATTAACAAATTTCCTGGATTTAATACATAAAAAGTAAATAGGCTAGCAATCACAACATAAGGTGCTTGAACTGGAGATCATCATGAACCAGACCGTTTGTTTATAACAGACTGATTATTTTTTTTATTTTGGTCACATTTGATTTGCTTACAGCAAATTTAGAACATTATGTTCTCCGGTAAAGACGGTCTTCAGATGATCCTGGACAGCGAGGAATAACTCACCTTGGCTTTTCCTCAGAGGAAGATTGTAACTCAGACGAACGGCAGCATGTTCAAGAGCGAATTGATCACGCCGAGTAAACACCGAGTTTTCACGTGAGTAAATACGTGAACTCAAGTGGTCTAGTGGTAGAACATTTGCCTAGCGTGTCAGAGGTTCTGAGTTCGAATCCGCACTCATAGTTTTTTTTTTTTTTTTGTCAAATCAGATTATGTTTATCAGTGGTTGTATATCAGGCAGAGACATGTGTGTGTGTGTATTTTGTTTTGTAATTTCACTGGAACGAAAAGAGAGTCTCCACAACGGATTGAAGCGCGCGTCCGAGTGAAGACTGCGCGAGCCTAAAACAAACACAGTATCCGCGTCTGACTCGCGGGAATCCACGGCGCAAACCTGTGAGGGGCTGTGTTTTCTCGAGCCCCATATCAGCTCAATAAAACACAAGTTTATTCAGATCATTACTTGTTTACACCGTCTCGCAGCGCTGTGAGGAATAATAATAATAAGGGAAAATGTCCCTCAAAAGGTAGATGTAAACAAACTATTAAAAGGTAAATATAATTTTTTTTTCTTTAAATAATTTTTATTGTGTTTTATTAGTAACAAATTTGGGGAGAGGATAAATATTCCAAAACTGAAAATACAGTATGAGAATTTACTGCACAATTACTAGACATGTTTACCTTGGATATTATACAATTTACAAGCACAATTTGTGGAAAAAAAAAATGTATATAAAAAATATAAATAAAATTTATTTTTGTGTATAAATATATACACATGTATATGTGTGTGTGTGTATGCACATATATATATTTGTATAAGCAACGTATTAAACTGCAAATTAGCATTTATATTCCTTATAATAAAAATGAAAGACCTATGTTACAGACATATGAAAGACAACATTTCGTTGGTTAGTTTTGGATAGATTATACATTTTTACTGTAAAATATCTGCCACCTCAAATAAGCTTTTATTTGCCAATTTTTTTGTCAAAAATAATCAAATAATCAATCAAATCCTTAACTTTGAAATATGTATGATAAAATGTATACTTTAGTTTGTACAAAGAAAGATTACACTTGAATTGTTGTTTATTTAAATATTTACAAGGTAGATGTAAACAAACTATTAAAAGGTAAATATAAGCCTTTTCTTTAAATAATTTTTATTGTGTTTTATTAGTGACAAATTTGGGGAGAGGATAAATATTCCAAAACTGAAAATACAGTATGAGAATTAACGGCACAATTACATGTTTTCCTTGGCTATTATAGGCCAAATTGCAAGCACAATATGTGGAAAAATAAAAAAGAATTGAGATGCTTCCAACTGTTGCTCTTGCATTCTTGTGGCTCAGTGACTCACCTGAATGAATGGCTCATTAAGTATGCGGTCCTCAGGTGTGAACCACTACATATGCATGATCTGTGACGCCCACTCCGCATATGGCCTTTCCAAACAGAAAGTGCTTTGCAAAATTCAAATCAATGTATTGTGTTATGTGAAGGATTAGGCAGGGTGATTTTCACATAATTTTGAAGAAAAAACACTAGGCGATGACATCCATTAGACAAAAGTCTTATTGGCACATATTTAGTGTGTGTTTTGTGGTCTTATTTCAGAAACTTTAGTTTTTAGTTTTTTCAATAACCACGCATAAACATTATTCTCTCAAAAATGCAGACATGTACATTCTTGTTGCTCACATATTATGGTAGCCCTGTTTGTGCTAAATAGTGTGTAATTTTTTTTTGCCATTACTATGTTTATAAGCAACTGAAAAAAGCACAAATGTCAGGGCATGTCAGAACATCTCAAGGACCCCAAAAACACCTCAGACCCCAGAGGGTTAACTTTCTCCTCATCAACTGAAACACCAGTACCATCTATCACATGGCCCAGGAACTTTACGGATTTTCTCAGAAAGTGACACTTTTTAGGTGCTAGCTTCAGGTTGCTGGTTCTCAATCGAGAAAACACTATCTCCAGCCGCTTCAATGCCTCCTCTTCAGAAGGAGCAAAGACCAACAAGTCATCCAGATAACAGAGCAGACTGGAAAAGTTAAGGTCTCCAAAAATGCTGAGCATCATGCGCATGAAGGAAGCTGGGCTATTGCAAAGACCTTGAGGGAGACGATTATACTCATACAAGCCCATTGGTGTTGTGAAGGCAGTGTATCTTCGATCAGATTCATGGAGTGGTATGTTGTAAAATCCTGAAGTTAAGTCCATGGTGCTGAAAAGGGCATTACCACCCAAGGCTGCGAGACAGTCAGCTTGATGGGGCAGAGGATGGGCGTCCTTGAAGGTTTTAGCATTCAGCCAACGAAAATCAGTGCAGACCCTCAGATTACCGTCTTTTTTCCAGACCATCACCAAGGGTGACGCATATTCACTGACAGACTTGCTGATTATGTTTTTCTCCTCCATCTCTGACAACACTTCTCTCAATTTTTGATAGTGGGCAGGTGGGATGCGGCGATAGGGCAGACGGAATGGGCGCTCATCATAAAGATGGATCCTGTGCACAAAATCCTTTGTTTCTCCACAATCCAGCTTATCCTTCGAGAAAACATCCTGGTATGCCACAAGAAGATCCGTCAATTTCCTCTTCCAGACCTCAGAAACCTCACATCCATCAATGTCAATATCTTTCAGACCACAGTCTCCCAGCAATCGTGCAAGATCAGAGGATGAAGCAGTTTTAACAGGTAATGACTCAGAAATGTGACAATGGGTTCTACTTAAGCCCTGAATGACTGTGAGATCCTCCACAGCTAGACAAGAGGAAACATCGGCCAGTTTAGTGTTGCGGCGAAGCGTCACTGATGTTGGATTAGGGTTAAGGATCTTCATTGGCACCCATCGATCGCCCCACATCGGTGTTATTACTCGTCCGACAAGAATGTTTTTAGGAGCTGAACGTGCAGTGGTCGGCTCAACAATTACAGCACTTCCTGGGGAAACAGGCACATTAGCTGGCAATTTGCCCCAAACAAGATACTCGCATTTGGGAAGCAGAGTGATTGCCTGACAGAGTTTCACAGTTCCAAGTTTATCAGGCTGTTGAGGTCCAGACCATCGGGAAATACAACTCAGAAGCTCAAGGAATTGCTCACACTCAGGATTATTGTTATTGCAAGAAAGAAGCTCCTAGTACTTGTCATGCGATTTCATCTTCTGCACAACACATTTGATCACATTACTTCCAATTATGAACTCATCTCTTTGTCCTGGCACCACAAGAGTAGGAACAACAAACTTGAATCCATAGACTTCAATCTCCAAGTCGTATGTACACTTTGGCTGAATCGTTAGGCCGCCACAGCCGACCAGGACCACATTACTTGCAATCACTTGAGGTGGTGGAAGAAGACCATCAACTTGCAGCTTGGACTCACCCTCTTCACTAAGCGTGCAGGCCATACTACCAGAATCCAGTAACCCCTTTAATGTGTAACGTCCACTAACCGTCACAGGAGCATAAAACAACTCACTTGCCCCATCAACTCTTTGAGACCCCACATATAACACGGTTTTGTCTTCTGGCAATAGTTTGCAGCTGTTAACAAAAACATTTAGCACATCTTCTGTGAGGGAGGTTTTATGAAAACTGCCCATGCTACCCCTCTCGTCGCATGGGCTCTTTAGTTTAACTGAGCAGTATCTGAGGGAGCCGCAGGGCATGCAGCCTTAGGACAGTCATTCTTAAAGTGGCCGGGCCTGAGACAGTGGCGACATAGCCTTTGACGTCTACAATGCTCATACGTCGTGTGTTCCTTGGATCTACAAACCCTACATGCAGCACTTAAGTTGGCTTTGAAATCTGGAGTTTTAATGGGTGAGCCTGACTGGAAGTTAAAGAGGCAGTGCACAATGACAGGACTCTATCCATCATGCCAACGATGTGCTGAAGGCTGGTATCTGGAGAGAACGGAACAGCATATGGATTAAGATGGCTTACAGGGGTAAGTGACTGGGCTGGCATGGAAACAGGCTGCTGAGGAGAACTGGGCATGGAAACTGGCTGCTGAGGAGAACTCAACATGGAAACTGGCTGCTGAGGAAAACTGGGCATGGAAACTGGCTGCTGAGGAAAACTGGGCATGGAAACTGGCTGCTGAGGAAAACTGGGCATGGAAGTGGGGCCTGCCATAACAGTGCACTGGTTGCTTGCTGACAAGGACATTGTGTGCTGCATCCTTGAAGAGACTCTCTTTAGTTCCCTCTGATGACTATCCAAGCGCTCCTGGACCTCAGCGGCGCTCCATTTCTCAGCTGGCTTAAACTGAAAAGACATAGCAAGACTTGGGTCTGGGCAATGTGAAATAAACATCATGACTGCTTCAGCAGCGGGATCCTCGACACTCTTATTACGTCTACGCAAGCACTCATTAGCAACATCTATGGACTTGTTAAGCCGTATCCAGTAATCCATGGGGCTTTCATCCGCTCTAGGGACAGTGTTATAGAAGTCAGCCATAGGCATGTTAGAGTAAGACAACTCACTGAAGTTTCGTTTGAGTATGTCAAACACTGCATTTGGTAGCTCACTGGCACTCAGTTCAGGTCGGCTTCGCAGGGACACTTTAACTATATCTCTCGCTTTGCCAGCCAATCTGCTTAGGATGAGATCAGAGACATCAGTTTGCGTTCTGCATTTTGTTCTGTTCAAATAGCTGTACATCATATCTTCCCACTCGTGCACAGTAAATGAATCACTCTTATCTCCCCTAAAGAATGGCGGAGGTGGTGCATCTTGCTGTACTATCACCTTGAGGCTAGATTTATCAATATCCTCATTGGAGTGCTGAGACTGGCACGGCGGATTTGGCTGTACTGGGCTGGCATGGTGCACAAGGTTAAGGCTGGCTGAAATACTCTCTCCTATTTTCTGAGCCAGATCTGAAATGATGCCCCCTAATGACTCAGGAGTAACGACAGGTTCAATATCAGGGCGTATGATTGGGGTGGAGCTAGCTGCTGGACCTACAGAAACACCAATCGCTGAATCAGCTGTGCGCACATGGTCAAGTCCCAAATTAGCTAATGCTCTCCCTCTCCCATAAACTATACATACATTTAACAGTACACTTTCTGTACCTGTTACACCTGTAAGACACACTACGAGACAGTACGCAGGAGCTTCAGGTACAAACAACCAGATCTGGCATTGCAGGCCGAAGCTGTGAAGAGTTCAGCTCGGAGTCGAGCGAGAAGAAAGAGGGTAAGATTTTTAGTCAATGTGACTATTTTTCACGTGCATTAATAGATGTTTTGTGTCCATACACAGTGCATCACAGTACTGATTGTCTGTATTGGTTGTACAGCTGCTAGAAGCGAGACGGTGTGCTAGGTGAGGATGACGTGGGCATTTGGAAGTGCGCCACCATAGATCTGATGTCTGATGAAGTTCAACCACCAGCCAGGAGCTCACAGAGCTCTGTGCTACGCTGCAGTCGAGATTAGAGGCGACTCCTAAATACAGGGCAACGCACCACAGACGTTTTCAAAGTGGATCGAATTCAGAGAGAATGCCGCTAGTCACCTACAGCTCCGAAGATGAAAACAGACACTGAGCTTCCAATTTGTTGTTTGTGCAGATGATCTATGCTTTGTACATAGGTGTATATTGTTTTGTGTTTGTGCTAATAAAGCTCTTTCTTTGAATAAACAGCATGTCCCTGGCAAATTTTCCATTCCTTTATAAATTCATGTCCTTGATGGTAATAATAGTGTAGTCCATAGGTTAACAATGACATGAATATACCACAGAATAGCATATTATGAATATAAAAAAATTATTTATATGAATATTATAATTTTTTGAATTTTTAATGAGCGAGGGTGACCAATAGTAACAGATCTGCCAACCAATCACGAGTGATTTTTCTTGTTTAAACCACGTGGGTTCAACCAATAGTGAGTGAGGAAATTCAAGCCTTTCTCTGGCGGGAGCTGCTATTCATATGGTAATTAGAGCCATTCACACCTCTGGCGCGAGCGCTCTGCATACGTCATGGTTCGTTTCCGACAATATTCGGCACAGACGAACGCGACGTTCACAGGCTGTAAATTGTCGTTAACTGCCGAAAATTAGGGAGATCTGCGGCCGTTTACGGGGTCGGAAATCCCAATTTTCATGCAGTGAGCGCTCATAAAGATAATAAATGATATTCGCTTAAATACTGACTCAGGCAAATTATCGGTGCTGGTACTACTCGACCTCAGTGCTGCATTTGACACTGTCGATCACAACATACTTCTGGACAGGCTGGAAAACTGGGTGGGGCTTTCTGGGATAGTCCTAAAATGGTTCAGGTCATACTTAGATGGGAGAGGTTATTATGTGAGTATAGGAGACCATAAGTCTGAGTGGACATCCATGACATGCGGAGTCCCTCAAGGCTCAATTCTTGCACCACTCCTGTTCAACCTGTATATGCTCCCAATGAGCCAAATAATGAGAAAGAACCAAATTGCTTACCACAGCTATGCAGACGACACACAGCTCTACTTAGCCCTATCGCCTAACGATTACAGCCCCATTGACTCCCTGTGCCAATGCATTGATGAAGTCAACAGCTGGATGTGTCAAAACTTTCTTCAGTTAAACAAAGACAAAACTGAAGTCATTGCGTTTGGAAACAAAGATGAAGTTCTCAAGGTGAACGCATACCTTCACTCTAGGGGTCAAACAACTAAACATCAAGTCAGGAATCTTGGTGTGACACTAGAGTCAGACCTTAGTTTCAGTAGTCATGTCAAAGCAATAACTAAATCAGCATACTATCATCTGAAAAATATTGCAAGAATAAGATGCTTTGTTTCCAGACAAGACTTAGAGAAACTTGTGCATGCTTTCATCACCAGCAGGGTGGATTACTGTAATGGACTCCTCACTGGCCTTCCTAAAAAGACCATAAGACAGTTGCAGCTCATACAGAACGCTGCCGCCAGGATTCTGAGCAGAACCAGAAAATATGAACATATCACACCAGTCCTCAGGTCTTTACACTGGCTCCCAGTTAAATTTAGGACTAGCCGCGTTTCCACTGTCGGGCCAGGGCCGGGCCAGGGCTTTAAACGGGCCGTGCCGGGCTAATAGCCTCGGGCCAATAGCACCGGGCATGCGTTTCCACTGTCGGGCCAGAAGCTCCACAGCGCCTCACTAAAACACGCCTGTAACACGCCTCTCTGGGACAACGTCACACTAACCCATCATTTCACCAACAAATGGAAGTTTTATCAGAAAACTAATCAGAAATCACTGGAAACAGCGTTGAAAACAAACACGATAAAAGCGGCCGTTTGCTAGCTTTTTTTGTTTGTTTGTTTGTTTAGCAGCTACTTGAATATTTAAAACCCAAGCATCGATGTTTTACCACAGGTTTACAATAAAAAGTGATACATTGATCATAATTAATTAATTTATGTAAAAATTGCACATTAGTCACTCATAATAAATTACCGTTAGGTCTATTTCACAAAAGAAAGAGGACACACTTACTTTTTCAGTCGCGTCTGTTTCTTTATCTGGTAACTTAGTTACAGGACATATATCACATTTAAAAAAAATATATAATTTCTACAAATATATGCCATACGACCTGAGGAGCTTTAGCACTCTCTCGACTCCCATACAGATATTTTCAGTCAGAGAAACAGAGGAAGCTCCCGAAAAAAAAAGTTACTTTATTTTTTGATAGTCCGGTTTAAAGAGACGAGACGAAGGCTATGACAGATAAAATAAAAACATGACTGTGATAGCCTTTATGATTGGTCTGATTTCTTCAAGCGTTCGCTGTTTACTATGGTAACGGCTAGCGCGCATAGTCTTTTGCATCAATTTAAATTTTTTTATTTTTAAGTCTTAAATGCTGACAGAATCATCCAGCGCTGCCGTCTCCCAACGGTAAACTCCTCCTCTGTTGGTAACCACTCCTCTAGCCCGAGCTGGCCCGCTTTGGCCCAAGGTATTCGACGGGCCAAAAATCCTGGCCGTTGGCCCCGAGTAAGCCCCGATCAAGCCCCGGAAGTGACAGTGGAAACGCGACTGGCCCTGGCACGCACTAGCACGGCCCGGCCCTGGCCCGACAGTGGAAACGCGGCTATTGATTTTAAAGTATTATTACTGGTATATAAATCATTCAATGGCCTAGGACCTCAATACATTGCAGATATGCTCACTGAATATAAACCCAACAGATCACTCAGATCATTAGGATCATATCAGCTTGAAATACCAAGGGTTCACTCTAAACATGGCGAGTCCGCTTTTAGCTATTATGCCAGCCGCAGCTGGAACCAGCTTCCAGAGGAGATCAGATGTGCTCCTACTGTAGTCACATTCAAATCCAGACTCAAAACACATCTGTTTAACTATGCATTTACTGAATGAGCACTGTGCCAATGTTCGTCCGACTGTTTGTACTGTATTTTATTTTGTATTCTAAACTGTTTTAATTATTCTTATTTCTTTTTATTATTTTAATTTCTTCTATGTAAAGCACTTTGAATTGCCATTGTGTATGAAATGTGCTATATAAATAAACTTGCCTTGCCTTGCCTTGCCTACTGCGTAGAATACGCTAGGGGAAAATCCTTTTCCACGAGAATACTGAAGCCAAAAAATTATCCTTTAATTTTGTATTAATGTAAAACGCGTTGCGGCAGCATACAGACATAGGCGAGGCAGCTCGCGCGCCTATTGGCTGGTCTGCTGGCAACTGCTTAAGCCTATCGAGCGAGACCTAGAGTGACGTCAGACCCAATGAGGGCGCTTCGCGCCCTCTGCGTCACGTCCCGCCGAGACGGGCGTGGCTTAGGTCTATAAATACCGCTCGCAGGCATTATTTCTCTGGTTTTTCATAGTCGAAGCAACCAGAGCGCGTGCAGGCACGGCAGGATACGCAGTACTCGTTCCTCTCTCTAGAGAGAACCGAGGTTACGTTAGTAACCGAGTACGTTCTCTTACGAGAGATACTCTCGTACTGCGTAGAATACGCTAGGGGAACCTACTGTAAAACGCCGTGCGTGCTGGGATCTGATACCATAGACTCAAGGGCGACAGCCCGGAGTTCATACAGTACATAATCACCCAGGGGACTCACAGGGAATCCTGGAAGAGAGGGGGGTTAGCCACTATCTTCCTTATAGCAGCATAGAGCAAGGATTGCAATACTCAATAGCTGCATAACTGACAGCGCCAGTTATGAGATTTTGGCCATACTAGACCAACAGTAGTCTGGCCTGTAGTGCGGGAACCTCTAGGTTGTAAAACCTTATAAATGTAGACGGAGAGGCCCAGCCTGCCGCCATACAAATATCTTGCAAGGCAATCCCACTTGACCATGCCCACGATGAAGCCATGCTTCTCGTGGAGTGCGCTTTGACACCCAGCGGGCACTGCATGCCCTTGGTTGTGTAAGCTAGCGCTATTGCGTCCACTACCCATCTGGATAGGGTCTGTTTCGAAGCGGCTAGTCCCTTAGAACGCCCGCTGAACGAAACAAAGAGCTGCTCCGTCTGTCTGAAAACAGACGAGCGAGACACATAAGCTCTTAACGCCCTGACTGGGCAAAGGGAGCTTTCGTCCATATTTCCTTCAGTGACCGGCAGGGCAGACAGGGAAATGACCTGTGCTCTGAACGGTGTATTGAGGGATTTAGGAACATAACCGTGCTTAGGTTTGAGTATAACTCTAGAGTCATTCGGCCCAAATTCCATGCACGTCGCGCTTACTGAGAGCACGTGTAAGTCCCCTATGCGCTTCACTGAAGCGAGAGCCAGAAGAAACGCCGTCTTGAAAGACAGGTGTTTAAGATCAATCTTCTGCAAGGGCTCAAATGGATGACCTTTCATGGCTTCCAGTACCGTAGAAAGGTCCCATTTAGGGACTGTGGGAGGTCTGGGAGGATTCAGTCTCTTAGCTCCTCGAAGGAAGCGAATGACTAAATCGTTCCTTCCAATAGACTGGCCGAGCGTGGTCGAAGAGAACACTGCTATGGCCGCTACATAGACTTTGAGCGTGGAAGGGGACCTGCCCTTATCCAACAGCTCCTGTAGGAAGGAGAGAACCTCCGTCACACCGCAATGCAGGGGTGACACACCATGAGCTGTGCACCAGCTAGAGAACACTGACCATTTTGAGGCATAGAGACGTCGCGTAGACGGAGCTCTGGCCTGTGTGATAGTGTTTAACACTCCCTGTGGGAGGTCAGCGGGTACCCGTTGATGGCCCACACATGGAGGGACCACAGCTCTGGGTGAGGATGCCAAATCGAGCCGTTGGCTTGAGAGAGGAGATCCCTCCTCAGAGGCACTGGCCACGGGGCGGTGCTCGCTAACTGCATCACAATTGGGAACCAAGGTTGGCTCATCCAAAGTGGGGCTACAAGCAGCACTGAGCATCCTTCTTCCCTGACCCGTTCTACCACCTGAGTCAGGAGGGAGACGGGGGGGAAAAGCGTAGAGAGGACGGCGAGGCCACTCGTGGGTCAGCTCGCCTTGCTCTTCGAGAAAAATTCTGGACAGTGAGCGTTTTCTTGAGACGCGAACAGGTCTACTTCCGCTCTGCCGAATTTCTTCCACAGCAGCTGGACTGTCTGTGGGTGCAAAGACCATTCTCCTGTCGGAACCTGGTTCCTGGACAGTCTGTCTGGTCCTATATTTAGGAGCCCTGGCACGTGCGCTGCTCTCAGCGAGAGCAGATTGCTGCGGGCCCATATCAGGAGGCGCCTGGTTAGCCTGTACAGAGTCAGGGACCTGAGGCCGCCCTGGCGATTTATGTAGGACACCACTGAGACGTTGTCTGAATGTATTAGCACGTGGTGTCCCTTTATGAGGGGACAAAAGCGCGTGAGCGCTTTGCTCACTGCCAACATTTCGAGGCAGTTGATATGTAAGAGCTTCTCCTGCTTTGACCATTGGCCAAAAAGCGGTCTGCCCTCGAGCAGCGCTCCCCATCCCGAGGTGGATGCGTCCGTGGACACCACCATCACTCTCGAGGAAGTCCCCAGGCTTACACCTGATTGGTACCAGTCTTTTGCCTCCCAAGGTTTCAAAGTTGCAATGCATGCTTGATTGACCTTGACGCGAAGCCGCCCGGAGGCCCACGCTGTGCGTGGTACTCTCTTTCTGAGCCAGAACTGCAGTGGGCGCATGCGCAGAAGGCCCAACTGGAGAACTGAAGATGCTGAGGCCATCAGACCGAGCATCCTTTGAAAGGCTTTGAGAGGGACTATCGCGCCGCAGCGGAACGAGCCGGCTGCGCGCCGAATGTCCAGTGTGCGCTGAGATGACAGGCGTGCTGTCATTAGCAGCGAGTTCAGCTCTATTCCCAGAAAAGATATAATCTGTCTGGGGAAAAGCGAGCTCTTTTCCCAGTTCACTGCGAGACCGAGATTCTCGAGGTGATCGAGTAAAATGGTCCTGTGCTCTACGAGCTCTGAGTGAGATTGGGCTAGAATCAGCCAGTCGTCCAGATAGTTCAGCACTCGTATGCCCCGTAATCTGAGGGGTGCGAGCGCTGCGTCCATGCACTTCGTAAATGTACGGGGTGCCAGGGACAAGCCGAAAGGCAGGACTGTGTACTGATATGCCTGGCCCTCGAAGGCGAATCTCAAAAATCGCCTGTGACGTGACGCTAT
Organism: Rutilus rutilus; assembly: GCA_021464565.1. NCBI lineage: Eukaryota > Metazoa > Chordata > Actinopteri > Cypriniformes > Leuciscidae > Rutilus > Rutilus rutilus. Next base: position 73,889,018 of record JAJAQA010000001.1, read on the forward strand.
CTGTATTTGAAAATACGCGTCCTTTAGATCTATTGACACAAACCAGTCCCCCTGGCGGACATGCGCGAGGATTTTTCTGGTTGTGAGCATCCTGAACTGGCGCTTCATAAGCGCTCTGTTCAGCTGCCGCAGATCTAGTATGGGTCTGAGACCCCCGTCTTTTTTGGGCACCAGGAAGTATCTGCTGTAAAGCCCCCCTTCGCTTTGAGCTTGAGATAGGGGTTCTATAGCCCCTTTGCTCAACAGTTTCAAAATCTCGGCTTGAAGTAGATGAGCTACTTTCGATTCTACCGTGGTCTCGACGCGCGCCATGAAGCGGCGAGGGCGTCGGCGAAACTGCAGCGAATAGCCTTCTTTTATGATGTTCAGCACCCATCTCGAAACCCCGGGAAGCTTTTCCCACGCAGGTGCGCGAGTAGCTAGGGGCTGGATGCGAAGCACGCTCTGATCGGCTCGCGATACAGCGGCTTTTGTGTGCTGTGACATAAGCGTCGCGCTCATGACATCTGAGGCAGGGGGCGCGCTGATAACAGCGGGCAGAATATACACTCCTCCGCAGTGTTTAGCTGAGAGGAGGAGGGCTGGGCTAGTTTCATGTCTGTGTGTGGGCGTGGGCGCAGAGCAGCGGGCACATACACCACCTTTACAGCATTGCACGCGTGAGCAGAGCATATGCATACTGGTCCTGTATTTACAGGGACCGTGAGACATGTGGGAAGTAGCGTTTGTGGGCACTGGGTAGTGGGCACTTTTGCTACATTTGAAGCGCAATCGATCTGAGTCGATTTTATGTGCGCGGGCCCTGTGTGAAGGGCTGTGCTTGTGTGTAGGAATGGGCACTGAGTAGTGGCCATTTTTTCTACACATGAAACACCGTCGGCCGTGGCCGGGACACCAGAAAATACACTCTTTAAGGGATTTAGCTGGGTAGCCGTAAAAACGGCTTTTGTGTGCAGGCAAGCGGGTAATGGAACCGGCTTGTTGGCTGCTAAATACGCTGGACCAGTCACATTTCCTGGAACTGGACGAGCGGCAAGCTTTGGTGGAAGTCCGGCCGCAGCGGGACTTGGACACCGTCGCTTTCCTAGGCGTGCTAGGACGATTTCGGGGCCTCTGGCTTCAACGCAATCTTCTGCCGCGGGCCACGCGGGGCGGGGCGGGGCGGCGGCCGGATGAGCGAGAGCGCGGTCTCGAGCTCTGGGTTTGGCGGCGTTGAGAAGAGGAGGCGGCGGGCGGAGGCTTAGGCTGTGAGCTCCGAGCAGACGGTTTCGCACGGCCTGCTGCAGAACCGGAGCGCTTCGGGAGGAAGTGCTTCATGGCCTGGGTCGCTTTCTGCACCTCAGCGAACCTATCGGCGAAATCTTTGACCGAGGTTCCGAAGAGGCCGGCAGGGGAAAGCGGCGCGTCGAGGAACGCGGTGCGTTCTGACTCAGTCATGTCAGAGAGCGTAAGCCACAGATGTCTCTCAGACACGGTGAGCGAGGCCATGCTCCGTCCAATGGCCTGTGCTGCTGACTTGGTGGCGCGAAGAGCGAAGTCTGTAGCGCTCCTCAAGTCCGGCACGCAGATTGCGTCAGGTCCTCTCTCGTCCAGCTGGCGGAGGAGATCGGCCTGGTATATCTGGAGCGTGGCCATAGTGTGCAACGCTGACGCGGCCTGCCCGGCGGCGGAGAAAGCGCGGCGGAGCAGGGCTGACGTCGTGCGGCAGGCTTTTGAGGGCAGCGCCATCTTAGCACGCCGTCCAGCAGAGGGCGGGCATAAGTGCGCTGCAATAGCCTCTTCGACCGGCGGTAGGGAGTGGTAGCCTCTGTTCTTTGCGTCGTCGACAGCGGAGAACGCCAAAGAGACAGAGGATCGTGTCCTGGCCGAAAAAGGGGAGCCCCAAGACTTAGCGACTTCTTCATGAAGCTCAGGAAGAAAGGGCGCTGGCTTGGATGCAGGTGAAACGCGCTCCCCAGGCAGGAAGTAGCCGTCCAGCCGGTTGTGAGCAGGCTGCTCAGGCGTAATCCACTCGAGGCCGAGGCTCGCCGTGGCCTGAGTGAGCACGCGCATGAGCTCCGCCTTAATGCTCGCTCTCTTTCCCGTAGAAGCACGGGCAGGGGGGGCGGGATCCTCAGAGCTCGCCCAATCCTCACTGCCTGATGCTATGAGAGAGCAGGAATCCCCCTCTCGTAGCAGCGCGTCGATCTCATCAGCGTCATCGACAGAAGCGGCGGCAGACCGCGGCCGCTGTCCGTCCGGAAGTGAAGCTGATGAAAACCGGAGAAGCAGGCGGGCACACCGGCGAGCTTTGACGGCTGAGAGAGGGCTCCGGGATTCGCTGAGCGCGGCGCTTTTTACGGCGCGGCACAACAGCAGGTGTGGACGCAGTCTCGTTGAACAGTGCCAAGCGAGTCCTCAGAGTCGCTAATGGCAACAGCTCGCAGTGATGGCAGCCGCCATCAGCGAGCGCGAGAGCTGCATGTTCTTGACCCAGGCAGGAAGCGCAGATGACATGGCGGTCCCCGTCGCTGAGTGTGGCTTTGCACAAGCCACAAGCAGGCATCTTGAAAAAGACGCAGCTCTTTTAGATAGTGTGAGTCGCGCCGGCGAACACACACACACAGTGCAATAAAGGATATGGGCGCTGGATAGCGCAGCAGGAAGGCGATGAAGGCGGCGCGGCCAGCAGCTTCGTCGACTCGTCCCGCTGAGGTGCTTCTTCAACAGCGCGGCTTCTTCTCGGATCCAGCGATGTGAGTTGCTTCGCTGAAGGATGAAAAATCAGAGAAATAATGCCTGCGAGCGGTATTTATAGACCTAAGCCACGCCCGTCTCGGCGGGACGTGACGCAGAGGGCGCGAAGCGCCCTCATTGGGTCTGACGTCACTCTAGGTCTCGCTCGATAGGCTTAAGCAGTTGCCAGCAGACCAGCCAATAGGCGCGCGAGCTGCCTCGCCTATGTCTGTATGCTGCCGCAACGCGTTTTACATTAATACAAAATTAAAGGATAATTTTTTGGCTTCAGTATTCTCGTGGAAAAGGATTTTCCCCTAGCGTATTCTACGCAGTACGAGAGTATCTCTCGTAAGAGAACAGCGGGCATGCAGACATGTTCTCTCGCATCTTGCGCTTAACCCTCTGAGGTCGACAAACGCGCCGGCGCGTTTTGCTGGATTTTCTTCACATAGTAATACAATAAACTTAAATTTCTCCGTCATTTATGGTCATACAGAAAAAAGAAATATGAAAAAAGAATCTGTGATATTTCTACTTTTGTATGTGTCCACTTACAATCGAATCAAAACATTGTGCTTTTGTAAAATAAAGAAAATAAACAGGGTGTGCTTTCTGCCTAACTTTTTTTTCTTGAGCACGTCTATAAACTGAAACAAAACTCAGCGAATACTTGTCACACATTAATGAGCCATATACCTTTATAAACATTTAAGTGTGTACTTTTAAATGATCGGATTCAAACTGAAAACAAATATTCTCTGTTTAAGTAATTTGTATAAAACCATCGGGTTACTACCCGAACCCCTAAGTTTAAAAGTACGATTAAAAACGATACAGACCCCGTCAGGCTATGGCAGACATGTCATTCAACCTATTGTAAGTCGATGTACCATCACAAGAGTCTTGGAAATATATTATGAAGGTTGAAAAGTTACCTAGTGCTGCTTTAAATTTGACCACGCCCACTCGCGCAAAAGAGATTCACATGCAAATCTCCACATGGAACGCGAACGTGCTCATTACCTCAAAAACAAAGCACCAAAAAACTTCACAAGTCTCTGCTTTTCGTCGAGTTTGAAAGACGTGCCGTGAGCTTACATTGGATTTACCTCAGAAGAAGAAGAACGCGATTTGAAGACAAGAAAGATGCAAGGTAAGAAATTCTTACTTATTAGTTTATGTTATTGTTGCTTAAACTTCACATTGCAGTTGAAATGTTGCTAGATATATGGTGAATATTATAATATTTAGACCTGTGTTTACTGTTACTGTGTTTGTGGATATCTGCTCAAACGTAGATATGTATAATATGGTAACCATACATTTTTAATAGTTTCATATTTTGGAGCATGCTGTGCGTTTGAATGTTTCATATTTTGGAGCGCGATCGCGTTTGAAAAGCAAAACGCTCCAAACAAAGGCTTCATGGTTTTACTATTATCTCATTTCAAATCATCATAACGAATGGAAACATTTGAAGTAACATATGATAATCAATATATTTTTCTGTAGTGTAGTTGTTACTGAAATCTTTTGGAAGATTTATAGGCTGCTATAGGTTATTGTTATTATTATTTTATGCAGCACTGCATAGCCTATGCTTACAAGGCACAACAAACCTGATGTTCATTATATTATATATTGTTGGAAACATTTGTGTGTGTGTGTGTATTCTGTGAATTTTAAAAAGCAATTTTAACCAGAAAAATCAAAAATGTATTCCCAAAATTTTTTAGAACTATATTCCCTATAGTTTCTCTTGATATCAGTATGTTCACTTTTTTTTTTTTTCAGGGACCAGATGCCACCGAGTCCTGCTGACTTCAACATTCACATGAGTCTCTGTATATGAACATGGTAAAGTGAAAATCAAAGACCTTGGAAATGAAAGGTATGTACAATGTTTTTAGGAATGGCACAAAGGTCTCTGTCTTTGGATCATTGTTTTCAATAGTGTGCTTTTTTGTCATTTGTTGTGTATCTTTGGATTATGTTGTGTTGTAAATAAATTCAAACAATCAAAAAGCCATTTAAATCTCCTCATTCTTTGTGCAAGGTTGCTCAGAATGATAGGGCCTGATAGCTCCTAATAGGGCCGTTAGGGGAGGGCCTTTGTCTTTCTCAGGTGTGAAAAGCCTACATATTAATGATGTGATCACGCCTCCTGCATAAAGCTTTCTTACACAAAACACGTCTTAGAAATTTTAAATCAATATATTGTCTTATCTGAATGAGCAGTCAGGATGATTTTCACATAGTTTTGGAGCAAATATTCTAGGCTACGTGATACAATTTTCAAAAGTCTTGTGAAGAAATAATCAGTATGGGTTTCATGACCTTATTTCAGAGACAATTTTTTTTGTGTATTTTCACAAACCACGCATAAATGTCATTATCTCAAAACTACAAACTTTTATATACATGCTGCTGATATATTATTGTAGCAGAGTTTGTGCTGAATACAGTGTAATCAGACTTTAGCCATGGAAATGCCACAAGTAACAGAAATAAGCACAAATGTCAGAGCATGTCAGAAAACCTCCAGGACCCAGAAAACACCTCAGACCCCAGAGGGTTAAAGAATGCTATCAAGAAGAACACCGTTCCTGTCCAGTGACGCAAGATCGGCAGCGTTTGAGGGACCCCTAATTGGCACGGGGCCCTGGGGCGACTGCACCCAAGCACCCACGCTATCTCCGCTACTGGCTGTAGGCCTAATAATATTTCACAATGTTACTGTTTGTGCTGACTTTTTGAATCAAATAGGCCGTCAAAATATGCAGCTTTAGTGAGCAGAAGAGACTTATTGTATTATAGTGTATTGCTCTATATAACACACTTGTTAGTAGACACAAAGGGTTGACAAGCCAATATCAAGAATATTTGCAATGTAAAACACATTTTCCTCAACTGGAACTTCTCTCAACTTGTTCAGTGGTGTGATATTGTCACGTTTTGGGTTTGTTCATGTCATGTTTCCATGTCTGTCATGTGATTCCCTGTTTGTCATGTGATCCAGCCATGTGTCTTGTCATTGGTTAATTGTCTGATCATTGTTCACAGGTGTCCCTTGTCTTGTCATTAGTCTGTGTATTTAGCCCTCATATTTGCCACATGTCTTTGTCAAGTATTGTTTCCTGCAATCTGCTTTTACTTAAGTTCATGCTTTGGTTTTTGTTTTCACACCACGTTACGTTTTTGTTTCATGTTTGTTTTTGTTTATAATATAAACTGCATTTGGGTTCTCATTTACACTTGCATCCAGTGGATACTTTACAGAATACTTGACCCTCACCAATGAACCCAGCAGTTTCCCTCCTTAACCTATGCCAGGGGAATCTTCCCTTGCAAAAATATGTGGAGGAATTTTGTGGGCTGTGTTGCCAGTTGGATTTTAATGATGTGGCCCTCAAGGACATATTTAGGGGGAGTCTGAATGAGCCCATTCACTCCCAGCTTCCTGGGGGAAAAATCCACTGGTCCTTGGCCCAATACATTGACCAGGCCTTGTTAAGTGGCTCATCGTTCACGGTGGGTTTTGCGGATGAGGAACCCCTGAGTCTAAGCCTGAGCCTCTTCACATCATGCCTGCCAAGCCTGAGCCTCTTCACGTCATGCCTGCCAAGCCTGAGCCTCTTCACGTCATGCCTGCCAAGCCTGAATCTCTTCACGTCATGTCTGCCAAGCCTGAGCCTCTTCACGTCATGTCTGCCAAGCCTGAGCCTCTTCACGTCATGTCTGCCATGTCTGAGTCTCTTCACGTCATGCCTGCCAAGTCTGTTCACGCCACGTCTGCCGCCGAGCCAGTGTCTCCGGACAAGATGGTCGCCACCGAGCCAGTGTCTCCGGACAAGATGGCCGCCGCCGAGCCAGTGTCTCCGGACAAGATGGCCGCCAGCACGTTGCCTGAGCCCTCAGCAGAGATGGCCGCCGCCACGCCTGAACCTGAGCCCTCGGCAGAGATGGCCGCTGCCACGCCTGAACCTGAGCCCTCGGCAGAGATGGCCGCTGCCACGCCTAAACCTGAGCCCTCAGCAGAGATGGCCGCTGCCACGCCTGAGCCTGAGCACTCAGCAGAGATGGCTGCCACTAATCCTGAGCCCTCAGTGAGCATAAACAATGGCGGCGTTGTAAACAAATTTAGTCAAAAGTTGTCAATAGCCTATAAATGAACATTCAAATTCATAACAAACAGTGGGTGAAAACAATCATTCACACAAATTGTCGCCTTACTGTGAACTTGCTTGATCATTTACAATAGAGATTGATCGCTAGCTGCTAGAAACATATGTTGTATTCACCAAAGTTAATGCTGACTGTATAGTTCTAGCTAATTACATCCTTGTGTTGGTTTGGCGAACATGAACATCAATTTAGAAAGAAAAATGGATTTACTCACCTGTTCAGCAAAAACAGAGCAACCTGAATGTTGGATTGGAATCCCTTCTGCCGCCGGAGTTCTCGCCACCTTTCGAAGGTTTTTCCGATGTAAATTCCTTATCCTTGTCCCTCTTCTTTGCAATTTGTTCATCGGAACGTCGTCTCTTTGGTCGTGTGTCGGCCATAATTCAAACTTAATTCAAACAAATCCCTCTTCATGCTTCTCTCTCCTTCACACCCCTTTCATGTGCACGCGAACTAACCCCCCCAAACCCCACCCTCAAATACTTCTTGTCAGTTATTGGCTGTAACAATGTTTGTTGTGTTTCATGGTGTGGGTTAGCCCAGTTTGTTTTTGTTGCCGTTTGTGGAGCCTGTGGTGTCTACAGAGACCGCGTTTTTTTTACAGTGTGTTCAGGGGACAGGCAGCTTGCGGATAGTGAGGAGATGTTTGCTGTATGTGACAAAAAATGTTTTGGCCTAAAAAAACGCGTGACATCGTTTAGAGCACCTTTAACAATAATAGTGTCAACCTCAAAAGAGCAGTGCAGCAGTTCAACTTTTTGCCTTACATGATTTTGTATAGATTTTAAAAAAAATTGTGCTTGCCTAACAGTTTACAGAATTATTATTTTTTTATTCATAGACTGTCATGACCAATTAATTAAATAATACAGACTGCAAATAAAACTAAATACACTGTACACAAGGCTGTCCCAATTCAAAGGTCTTTCGAAGGCTCCTTCAAAATGCGCTGTGGTTAAGAGATGAGTCCCAGCTTAGGACCCCAGTAGTATGCCTGATCTAAAGCTGTTCTCACGATTCTTAATGTAATCAATGTTTTTCATGCTTGGTTTGCATATTTGTATATTACTTTTTGTACATCTAAATGCCACCTCCTGATACAGATTTTTTTCTCCAGTGAAAAAAAAAAAAAGATTTTCATTGATACATAGTTCAGTTTGATTTGTAAAAGCCCTATAGTGACTTATTCTAATTGAATTTATTGATAAGATGTAAGAATTTGACATAAAAGATGATAGCCTAAGGTTAGGGGGAAATTTATTTTATAAAGGTAAAAAACAAAAAAGCCATGAGAATCAATTTAAGAGAGCATATAGAAATATGCTGATTTAACCCTCTGGGGTCTGAGCTGTTTTCTGGGCCCTGGAGGTGTTTTGACATGCTCTGACATTTGTGCTTATTTCTGTTACTTAAGACATTTTCATGGCTAAAGTCTGATTACACTGTATTTAGCAAAAACTCTGCTACAATAATATCAGCAGCATGTGTGTAAAAGTTTGTTGTTTTGAGATAATGACATTTATGCGTGGTTTGTGAAAATACAAAAAAAAATTCTCACTGAAATAAGGTCATGAAACCCATACTGATTATTTCTTCACAAGACTTTTGAAAATTGTATGACGTAGCCTAGAATATTTGCTCTAAAACTATGTGAAAATCACCCTGACTGCTCATTCAGATAAGACAATATACTGATTGGCTTCATCACGGTCTCCTCTCCACCAGTAAGCTGGTGTGTGGTGGGCGTTCTGGCGCAATATGGCTGCCATCGCATCATCCAAGTGGATGCTGCACATTGGTGGTGGTTGAGGAGATTCCCCCATCTATGTAAAGCGCTTTGAGGTCTCAGAAAAAGCGCTATATAAATGTAACGAATTATTATTATTATATATTGATTTAAAAATTTTACGACGTGTTTTGTGTGAAAAAGCTTTATGCGGGAGCTCATTAATATGTAAGTTTTTTACACCTGAGAAAGACAAAGACCCTCCCCTAACGGCCCTATCAGGAGCTATCAGGCCCTATCATTCTGAGCAACATTGCACAAAGAATGAGGAGATTTAAAAAAGAATGGCTTTTAGATTTGGATTTGATTTATTTACAACACAACATAATCCAAAGATACACAACAAATGACAAAAAAGCACTCATTGAAAACAATTATCCAAAGACAGAGACCTTTGTGCCATTCCTAAAAACATTGTACATACCTTTCATTTCCAAGGTGTTTGATGTACAGAGACGCATGTGAATGTTGAAGTCAGCAGGAGTGGCATCTGGGCCCTGAAACAAAAAAAAAAGTGAACATACTGATATCAAGAGAAAGGCCTGCACGATTTTATGAATAAATTTTAGATTTTTCTGGTTAAAATTGCTTTTTAAAATTCACAGAATACACACACACACACACACACACACATAAATGTTTCCAACAATATATAATATAATGAACACCAGGTTTGTTGTGCCTTGTAGGCATAGGCTATGAGCAGTGCTGCATAAAGTAAAATAATAATAACAATAACAATAACCTATAGCAGCCTAAAAATCTTCCAAAATATTTCAGTAACAACTAAGCTAGAGAAAAATATATTGATTATCATGTTACTTCAAATGTTTCTATTCGTTATGATGATATGAAATGAGATAATAGTAAAAACATGAAGCCGTTTGGTGCTTTTCAAACGCGATCGCGCTCAAATATAAAACATTATGGTTACCATATACATATCTACATTTGAGCAGATATCCACAAACACAGTAACAGTAAACACGGGTCTAAATATTATAATATTCACCATATATATAGCAACAGTTCAACTGCAATGTGAAATTTATGCAACAATAACAAACTAATATGTAAGAATTTCTTACCTTACATCTTTCTTGTCTTCAAATCGCGTTCTTCTTCTTCTGAGGTAGCCTAAATCCAATGTAAGCTCACGGCGCATCTTTCAAACTCGACGAAAAGCAGAGACTTGTGAAGTGTTTTGCTGCTTTGTTTTCGAGGTAACGAGCGCGTTAGCGTTCCATGTGGAGATTTGCATGTGAATGTCTTTTGCGCGAGTGGGCGTGTTCAAATTAAAAATAATTAGGAAGCGTTTGAGAAGCTGGATATCTTGTTGGTTTTATACAAATTACTTAAACAGAGAATATTTGTTTTCAGTTTGAATCTGATCATTTAAAAGTAAACACTTAAATGTTTATAAAGGTATATGGCTCATAAATGTGTGACAAGTATTCGCTGAGTTTTGTTTCAGTTTATAGACGTTCTCAAGAAAAAAAAGTTCACCGCGACGGAGAGGCAGAAAGCACACCCTGTTTATTTTCTTTATTTTACAAAAGCACAATGTTTTGATTTGATTGTAAGTGGACACATACAAAAGTAAAAATATCACAGATTCTTTTTTTATATTTCTTTTTTCTGTATGACCATAAATGACGGAGTAATTTAAAGGAGTCATAATGTAGAAATTTCACTTTTCCACGAGAATCAATGTATGTTATGATTGCATAATGATTGTACACTGGCCGGGAAGCCGATATTTAAAAGTGAAGCGTTTGTTTACCTCGGGGTTTGTAAAATAGGCCACGTGCACGCGCACGAAAAAACGAGATTTTGATTTCTTCCCCCTCTTGACGTCAAGACGGGGGAGGATATACCAAATATGGACACCGCAAACCTATGCCGCGGGAAGCCCGCCCCTCTCCCCCTCAGATTCAGTTTAGTCGACTCGAGAAAGATGGAGAAACCGAGTGCACACTTGAGATGCTCTGTGGGTGACTGCCACAAACAACATGCAAATGTGTTTTATCTACCAAAAACGGACGAAACTATCAGGGAACAGTGGAGGAAATTCATTTTTAATGACGCTGTCCCAACAACTCTTTCAAGTGGCGTATCGTTAGGTGTGTGTGCTAAACATTTTACACCGGAATCATTTACAAATTTGGGGCAATATCAGGCGAACTTGGCCTCGAAGCTCCGTTTGGGAAAAGGTGCCATCCCAACCATCAGGGACTTGCCAGAAATTGAAAAGGTAAGACTGTGTTTTTATTGCTCTACTTTGTTTTACACTAGCAGCTACAGTAGTGACGGTACAGGAGTCCATGCTCAGTGGCTAAAACTGTTTAAATGCAAGTATAACATCACGTTGCATGTCTAAAGAAGAAACATATTGAATGTCTAAATAACCACAACGTGAAACAAGGCAAAAACACCACATGATAGTAAAAATCTCAAAACCACTGTAAGCTGATTAAAAAAAAAACTACATCTCCGTTAATGTAATCTACATTAAATAAAAGGTAAATTTATGTGGGAGAAAATAGCAACACACGTTTTTGCTCGAACTGATGTTAATGTATGTCTCAGTCAAAATGATTGTCTTTACCATTCAGAGACATCTTGATGTAGACGTGCATCCAACAACTCTACATCTTCCCTTTCCAGCTCTGGTTCAGAGTCCGGCTCAAACATGTACGGTTGAATCCCATATGTCGCGGCCGGGTCGGGTTCTGACAACTTGCGCCATGTCAGTTTGTAATGATGCTGAAGTTACCTGCGGTGTCAACCCCCCTCCTTCCTGCAACCAATCAACGCGCCCCTCATTTGCATTATTATAATGACCGTCCACGACAGCCAAAACATCGCATCAGATCTCGCGAGACAATAATGCCTTTAGAAATAAGGGTCTGAGGGGCTCTGTGTTGATTTTTTTTTCCACTTTTCTTTTTTAGAAGTGCCTGAAAGACTATAATAGAGCATTGGGTACCAAAGTTAAAACAACATTATGACTCCTTTAAGTTTATAGTGCTACGTTAATGTGAAGAAAATCCAGCAAAACGCGCCGGCGCGTTTGCCGACCTCAGAGGGTTAAGTAGGCTACAGAACACTAATGGGAAAATTGGTTCTGAATAAATTACATTTACTACACAAAGATTAAAAACTAAGCTGAGGAAAGTGAGTCGCTCTCTGCGTGAGGAGAGTGAGTCGCTCGATGTGTGAGGAGAGTGAGTCGCCAGCTAGAGGAAAGTGAGTCGCTTGCTGTGTGAGGAGAGTGAGTCGCTCACTGTGTGAGGAGAGTGAATCGCCAGCTGAGGAAAGTGAGTCGCTCGCTACGTGAGGAGAGTGAGTCGCTCACTGTGTGACGAGAGTGAGTCGCTTGCTGAGTGACGAGAGTGAGTCGCTTGCTGAGTGACGAGAGTGAGTCGCTTGCTGAGTGACGAGAGTGAGTCGCTTGCTGAGTGACGAGAGTGAGTCGCCAGCTGAGGAAAGTGAGTCACTCGCTGCGGGAGGAGAGTGAGTCGCTCGCTGTGTAAGGAGAGTGAGTCGCCAGCTGAGGAAAGTTGCTTGCTGCGTGAGGAGAGTGAGTTGCTCGCTCCATGAGGAGAGTGAGTCGCTAGCTGAGGAAAGTGAGTCCCTCGCTGTGTGAGGAGAGTGAGTCGCCAGCTGAGGAAAGTGAGTCCCTCGCTGTGTGAGGAGAGTGAGTCGCCAGCTGAGGAAAGTGAGTCACTCGCTGCGTTTGGAGAGTCGCCAGCTGAGGAAAGTGAGTCGCTTTCTCCGCGATGAGAGTGAGTCGCTCGCTGTGTGAGGAAAGTGAGTCGCTCGCTGAGTGAGGAGAGTGAGTTGCCAGTCGAGGAAAGTGAGTCGCTTGCTGCGTGAGGAAAGTGAGTCGCTCGCTGCTTGAGGACAGAAAGTTGCCAGCTGAGGAGAGTGAGCCGCTCGCTGTGTGAGTAGACTGAGTCGCCAGCTGAGGAAAGTGAGGAGAGTAAGTCGCTCGCTGCATGAGGAAACTGAGTTGCTCGCTGTGTGAGGAGAGTGAATCTCCAGCTGAGGAAAGTGAGTCGCTCGCTGCGTGAGTAGAGTGAGTCGCTTGTGCGTGAGGAGAGCGAGTCGCCAGCTGAGGAGAGTGAGTCGCTCGCTGAGTGACGAGAGTGAGTAACCAGCTGAGGAAAGTGAGTCGCTCGCTGTGTGAGGAGAGTAAGTCGCTCGCTGTGTGAGGAAAGTGAGTCGCTCGCTGTGTGAGGAGAGTAAGTCGCTCGCTGTGTGAGGAAAGTGAGTCGCTCGCTGAGTGAGGAGAGTGAGTTGCCAGTCGAGGAAAGTGATTCGCTTGCTGCGTGAGGAAAGTGAGTCGCTCGCTGCTTGAGGACAGAAAGTTGCCAGCTGAGGAGAGTGAGCCGCTCGCTGTGTGAGTAGACTGAGTCGCCAGCTGAGGAAAGTGAGGAGAGTAAGTCGCTCACTGCATGAGGAAACTGAGTTGCTCGCTGTGTGAGGAGAGTGAATCTCCAGCTGAGGAAAGTGAGTCGCTCGCTGCGTGAGGAGAGTGAGTCGCTTGCTGTGTGAGGAGAGCGAGTCGCCAGCTGAGGAGAGTGAGTCGCTCGCTGAGTGACGAGAGTGAGTAACCAGCTGAGGAAAGTGAGTCGCTCGCTGTGTGAGGAGAGTGTGTCGCTCACCGGCTGTCACTTATTTCCAGGGGTTTCAGTACAGCGTAAAAATTGTGACGTTGTAGAGTAGGCGTTCCTCTAATTCCGAATTTGCATAGGTCACCGGTCATGCGCACTAAGTGTACGAGGAGACATCGTTTATGTACTGTCTCTATGGATACACCAACGGTAGGTGTTTTCTTTTTTGCCGCTAATGGAAACAAGGTTCAAATTGAGTATTTATGTCATGTCAAAGTGAATTATTTCAAAGTCACACGCTAATATATTACACCATTAAATCAATCTGAAATATTGGAATACACCATGGTCACACTTTTAACAAAATCCCCGGTCACATTTTTAACAAAAATATAAAATAAACTGTTTTGTAACTTATAGTAAAGGAAAAGTGGATGAACTTAACCTTTCTCTACTGACCAGAAATATTTGCCAACCCATCTATTAACAATATGAATAAAAGCGCTGCACTTGTTTACACTCATTGCATGATTCTTATAAACCTATAATGTACTGTCAGTTATTAAAATGGCATATTACATGTGCATCAGAAACCTGTGTGTATTTACAGGGGTTTCACGTGAGATACCTGTCCTAACTGAGTAACGTGTGCGTCAGATACCTGTGTGTGTGTTTACAGGGGTTTCATGCAAGATACCTGTCCTAACTGAGTAACATGTGCATCAGATACCTGTGTGTGTGTTTACAGGGGTTTCATGCAAGATACCTGTCCTAACTGAGTAACGTGTGTGTCAGATACCTGTGTGTGTGTTACAGGGGTTTCATGCGAGATACCTGTCCTAACTGAGTAACATGTGCATCAGATACCTGTGTGTGTGTGTTACAGGGGCTTCATGCGAGATACCTGTCCTAACTGAGTACATGTGCGTCAGATACCTGTGTGTGTGTTTACAGGGGCTTCATGCGAGATACCTGTCCTAACTGAGTAACGTGTGCGTCAGATACCTGTGTGTGTGTTTACAGGGGCTTCATGCGAGATACCTGTCCTACCTGAGTAACGTGCGTCAGATACCTGTGTGTGTGTTTACAGGGGTTTCATGCAAGATACCTGTCCTAACTGAGTAACGTGTGCGTCAGATACCTGTGTGTGTGTTTACAGGGGTTTCATGCGAGATACCTGTCCTAACTGAGTAACGTGTTCGTCAGATACCTGTGTGTGTGTTTACAGGGGTTTCATGCGAGATACCTGTCCTAACTGAGTAACGTGTGCGTCAGATACCTGTGTGTGTGTTTACAGGGGTTTCATGCGAGATACCTGTCCTAACTGTGTAACGTGTGCGTCAGATACCTGTGTGTGTGTTTACAGGGGCTTCATGCGAGATACCTGTCCTAACTGAGTAACGTGTGCGTCAGATACCTGTGTGTGTGTTTACAGGGGTTTCATGCAAGATACCTGTCCTAACTGAGTAACATGTGCATCAGATACCTGTGTGTGTGTTTACAGGGGCTTCATGCTAAATACCTGTCCTAACTGAGTACATGTGCGTCAGATACCTGTGTGTGTGTTTACAGGGGCTTCATGCGAGATACCTGTCCTAACTGAGTAACGTGTGCGTCAGATACCTGTGTGTGTGTTTACAGGGGTTTCATGCAAGATACCTGTCCTAACTGAGTAACATGTGCATCAGATACCTGTGTGTGTGTTTACAGGGGCTTCATGCTAAATACCTGTCCTAACTGAGTACATGTGCGTCAGATACCTGTGTGTGTGTTTACAGGGGCTTCATGCGAGATACCTGTCCTAACTGAGTTACGTGTGCATCAGATACCTGTGTGTGTGTTTACAGGGGCTTCATGCTAAATACCTGTCCTAACTGAGTACATGTGCATCAGATACCTGTGTGTGTGTGTGTGTGTGTGTATGTTACAGGGGCTTCATGCGAGATACCTGTCCTAACTGAGTAACATGTGCATCAGATACCTGTGTGTGTGTTTACAGGGGCTTCATGCTAAATACCTGTCCTAACTGAGTACATGTGCATCAGATACCTGTGTGTGTGTGTATGTGTGTGTGTGTTACAGGGGCTTCATGCGAGATATCTGTCCTAACTGAGTACATGTGTGTCAGATACCTGTGTGTGTGTTTACAGGGGCTTCATGCTAAATACCTGTCCTAACTGAGTACATGTGCATCAGATACCTGTGTGTGTGTGTGTGTGTGTGTGTGTGTGTGTGTGTGTGTGTGTGTGTGTGTGTGTGTGTGTTACAGGGGCTTCATGCGAGATACCTGTCCTAACTGAGTACATGTGCGTCAGATACGTGTGTGTTTACAGGGCTTGTGTAAGAATGTTTTTATGCAAAATTCATGCTTCACTTTAATTAGCTCACAGACTTTACACAAGTTCTTAGAGAATTTCAAATAAAATGTATATTCTAATAGACATACTAGAATATACAGATTTAATTTGAAATTCTCTGTCTATTAGAATATCAATTTTATTTGAAATTATCTTAGAACTTGTGTAAAGTCTAGAGTTAAACCTAGGTTTTTACTAATTTACTTTTACAAACTTTTCTACTGCTATCTAAAAAAACCATACTGACAACTATTTGTTCATACTCAACTTTATTAAAAAAGAAAATATCAGCAAGCAGAACAAGGCAGGACTTCAACTTTTGGATGTCTCTGGACACATTCTTTACAGGATCGTCTGATGTACTATCTCCCACACCATCACCTTCCGTATGACTGGAATGTCACACTATATGAAAAGAGAGAACAATCATGTACAGACAAACTTTGATCATGGATTTTGACCAAAATTAAAAGCCTTTGAAGATTTATCAGTGAGTGATATAGTTGCTAAGGTGTTCCATGTTAGTCCTAAGTTTTGAGTGAGGTATAAACTAGTGTGTTAGTGGATAGATATGGTTATTTATATGGTTATTGATAAAGTCAAACAAGTGTTAAAAATAAAGTTTGTGAGAAATATAAATATTGTAGCTTGATCATGTACCTGTCTGAAAGTAAGTGGCTTTCCTTGAGAAAGGAAGTCTGCATATTTGCAGATAAACACACCACAGTCATTTCCATTTGTCTGTTTGGGAATTGCCTAGAAACAAGTATAACGGTTAATAAAAGGACACAGTTTAAAGAAATTTTTTATAACTTCTTATATGATGGTATGCATACGTTGGTTCTCATTCGGCCGATGGTCCATCTGGAAGCCTCAAAGCAGCAGGCTTTTTTGATTTTGTTTTCCTCCATGAGGTATTTCCTGTCAATTAATCACACATCAGACATGTACACAAGCCTTGAAAGCAGTTTGAGGTTTGCAATTGGACATAACTCACAACAATATGTGACAGATGTCATCATGTCTCTGACCCATGGAGTCATAGCACTGGATGGTCCGGGATTTGAAATCAATTACCTGGTGATAAGCAAATGGAATTTTTTTTTTTTTTAAATAGTGAAAAAGTATATATATACACCATTCTTATACTTTTAATAGTGTATAGATATGGAAACAATGTGTTACAAAGGCATTGCTATTCAGAAATTACTTACAGCCAAAGCCCAGTGCAAGCCAAGGTGCAAAGGAACAAGAACAAAATCACAGAGGAAGAGATCCACTGTTTTTGTCCATTTCTTTACTGCTGCATGGCCTGCAAAATGTCCGTCACTACTCAGAAGCTTTGGGTAGAAAAATGTGCTCAAACAGTACACTTTAAGGCCTTCCTGCTGATCATTGCTCCTCTTCATTATCAGAGACAAATAGAAGTTGATAACCTTGAAAACATAAGAGTAAAAATAATCATAATACACATATCCCTGACGGCCAACATTAGAGCTTTTTAAAATGCTCAGATTAATCAGACCAATGCCAATATTTAAAGAAATCAGAGATTGTTGTGTCCAACCTGATGTCTGTGGGATTTTAATGCAAACAAGCAAAACAGTGACAGATATACAACAAAGATTATTAGCTACAATATTATTAGTACCATTCATCCCAAAAAATAAATGAATATTTATTGAACGATAAAAAGCATGACAAAGTTAACTAAAATAATTATGCTGGATGAAGTTAATGTGAATGTACCCAATTACAAGACTGTGAATGAGACAAATAATTTACACAAGAAAAAAAATTCATCAAAAGTGATGTAGGCCTACCTAACTGAGATGGTAGTTCGTCAGAGGGGAGGGGTTAAAAAGTAAGCGAAATTTGCGCATGCATCAAGCAAGTAGTTGCATTTGATTCATTATGAACATAAATATTTAATTTTTTGAGAAAGAAAGTGTACTGGATAATCATAAATAAGGTAAGATTTAATCTTACTGTATGTTCACTGTATGACACTCTTACCATGTCATTGAGCCAGGAACCCTCCTCCAGGGTTGCCAGGTCGCTCTGTCTGATGCATAGTTTGAAAGCTGTGCTTATCACCATGTTTGGGTCATCTTGTTTCAGAATATGTCTCACCTCTGATGCCATGTCCTAAAAAAATGCAACGTACATAGCTCAAAGAATTTACTCAGTGGACAGATGTTATTGACAACATTTTATTTCACAATCATATTCTCACCTGTGTTAACCTAGGTAAGTTTTCACTATGGTTCACAAGATTGTCAGAGTGTATCAGTGTGGAAGCTTTCCTGCCTTCTTCCACAGAGACCTCCACACCACATGACTGAGGAGAAAAATCACAAACAACTTAAATTTCAACCATTAATAGCAGATTCATTAATAGTACATAGTAACTGTATATTGCCTGAAACGGGTCTTTGTCCATCTCTGTCGTCTTAGACTTTTTATGGAAATGGCCATCACCTGATAAGGAAATAAACAGAATATGAAAAAGAATAAAAAGCATAGAGATATTTTCAACAATGAACTTTAAAAAGGTTGGCAAATGCCAAGACAAGTTGTTAGAGCCAAATGCTGCTTTGTATTTGGGTTGTATTTCCTTTGTTTAACACTGGGTGGCGTATGTCTGTAACTTGGCCTTAGGTATAAAGGCAGCAGATACAATGTTGTTTACAGGTGTTTGACCCGGAAGGGCAAAGGGTTTTTGACCGCTTGCGCGCGGCGCTTTGTATTGTTACACTGATGGAAACTATGGACAATGCTAAAATAAATGGACCACTTAGGATTTCAACATCAACATTCGTCTTTATGCATTTGGTTTAGCACAGGGCAATCAAGTGAGCGTAGTAACATAGCGTGTCAAACACGCCTTCCCCGGGTTCAAACAACTAAGTAGGTCAGCAATAAAACGAACTCCTTAACATTAGTCAAAAACCCCGCATCAGTTCGGACTTTGTTTACAAACTTCGGAGTCTTCGGCATGCATGCATGGAATTGAGAGCAGCCGAGGAGCCGTCGGTTTCTTTGTGGATTATTGTTTGGATATTACGTGGGCTTTCTGGTGATGAGGAGTTGGTTTGATACTGAAATCAGATCACGGAGTACAAGGGACCATCTGATGACTGCACGGCGCCCAACGAAAGAGGTATTTGTAGCGCTACAATCTTTAATGGCCATTCAAATTGTGTGCACACATACCCGGGTATAAAAAACAAACAAACACACGTGTTAAACACCGGCAGATTGACCGGAGACTTTTATGACTTTGTGAACTGTGCGAACTTTGCGTTAGACCTACGGACTTAAAAGCGAATCGTTTGATCGATTGTTTATCATGGATAAACAATCTCCCGCAATTGAACAGACTGCAATGCAAGCTGTTAGTAAACCTAGCAGTGTTAATGTGTGTGATCACAAGGTTTCTAAACGTGCAGAATTGCTTGTTGATAAACTAACTATGTTGCAAGCAGATAGAAAGTCTAAACTGGACAACGGCAGCATAATTAGAAAATCAATGCAAGGTTTAAAAAATCAAAAATCACAGTTACAAAATGCTCTGAAGGAACTAATAGAAACATGTAACGATGCAAAACGTATTCATGAGTCTTTGTTGAGTTTATTGCCCATTGATGAAAAGGAAAAACATGAAACTTGGTTTAAAGCAAAGATGATAGCTAACAATGAGGTTATTTCTGAAACAAAGAGCTTTGTTGCAAAGTGGTCTGAAAATGGTAATTTTGCTTTGTCGGCTGTGTCACCTGAAATGTTTGACGCTGGTTTAAATGTAAATGCTCATGTAAGGCCTAAAGCAAATGTGGGTTTTAAAGCTGTACATGAAAATGGCAACGGTGGGGATGGTGTCTATCAAAATGACAGTGTGTCTAATATCAGTAGCAAACGGTCACATAAAAGTGTTAGCAGTGGAAGATCCAGCACTTCCTCAGCTAGGATAAAGGCTGAGGCCGAAAGAGCTGCACTTGTGGCTAGAGCTGCAGCTTTGAAAGAAAGACACGCCCTTGAGGAACAGGAACAGCAACTGAGGAGGAGAAGGGAGCAGCTTGATGTAGATGCAGAGTTGGCTGCATCTGCTGCTAGGTTGTCTGTGCTACAGGCCGCCGATCAGAAAGGTTGTTCAGTAGCATCCTCAAATGGCATGAATTCCTATGTGGAAAGGGAAAAAAGGAAAATGCAAACAAGAAGTGTCCTAAACCCTACAACAAAGGAATTTCAACCTCGATTATCAAAGCTAACACAACATGTCTCCGTTAAAGGACCGCTACCACCTAACAACCCGTTGTCACCAGACGTGCTTAAAAGGCAAACTGAGCTGTGGTGTAGGGATGCCTCTCAACATCAGTACGATCCACGTGAGCTACAGCAAGGAACATTGGAACCAGCCAAGTATCAGCAGCAGATGACAACCGTGAAACAACACGAACCGCAAAGGCTTTTCACAGACCAGTCAGCTAATGGAATTCATTCCCTAGATCTATTGGCCATTATGCAAAGACAAAATGACATCACCGCTACCCTGGTTCGTCAACATCATGCATCATCTCTGCCATTAAGAGAGATTCCTGTGTTTGATGGGGACCCTCTCCAGTTCAGATCGTTCACCAGAGCCTTCGAACAAGGTGTGGAAAGCAAAGCTGGAAGTGCAGACTGTCTTTATTATCTAGAGCAGTTCACCAGAGGTCAGCCACAAGAGTTGGTGCGTAGCTGTCAGCATATGGTGCCTGATCATGGCTACAAAGTGGCAAAAGGTCTGCTGCAGGAACACTTTGGCAATCCATATAAGGTCGCCATAGCTTATATGAAAAAGGCATTGGCCTGGCAAGTGGTTAAGGCGGAGGATTTAAGAGCACTGCAAGACTATTCATTGTTTTTACGTGGCTGCTGCAATATAATGGGGGAGCTTCATTATGTGCAGGAACTGGACATGCCAGTCAATATGAGGACCATTATCTCCAAGCTGCCATATAAGATGAGAGAGCAATGGAGAACTACAGCTCATGACATCATGGAAAGGTCTCATGACCGAGCCCACATTAATGACTTGGTCCAGTTTATTGAAGGCCGTGTTAAAATCCTTTCCGACCCTCTGTTTGGCGACATACAGGATCCACATACTTCCTCGGCACCAAGGCTTCCTTCAAGGTTTAATTCACAGCCCAGGGGCCTTATGTACAAAGACTTGCGTTGAATTCATACTAAAACATTACGTACGGACAAAGCTGTAAATGTGCGTACGCAGAAAAAAACCCAGATGTATGAATCTCTGCGTACGAAGGATCCCACGCATATTCTCTTTGTACATCCCAATTAACGTAAAATTGAGCGCACATGCACGAGCACAACGCCCCACCCAGTCTCCTCCCTTAATTAAATTAATTTAAATATGGTAATAAGTCCACTTTGGCAAAAGAAAGCAGTAAGAAAATGGCGGCAAGAAACGAAACTTTACAGAAAGTGAATTGGAGGTGCTACTATTGGAGGTAGAAACGAAAAAAAAATGTTTTATTTGGAACTTTGTCCTCTGGAATTAATAACAAAAGTAATATGAGTGGGAGAGTTTGGCTGATGCCGTCAATGCGGTGGGATCTGAAAGTCGCGCTGTAGCCTACTGACTGAGTACAGCTGAGACACTTTTTGCGTTTTGATTTTTCACACAAAAATAGACACTGAAAAGAAGTGAATTTCCACATGACATGCCACATGACATTTCATAGCTTGTATCAATCAATAATACCCACAAGTAGTTTATATTTTCCACAATTAGCTCATAAAAATAAGCTGCTTTTTGTCTCAACATTGTCTCAACTGTACCCATATGTGGTACAGTTGAGACAGTGCATGGTACAGTTGAGACACCCATTTTTAATGATGTGAAGGTAACTAACCATTCATTGTAAATATAAAAAATAAATAAAGAAAATAACAATTGGGCAAACAATTTTTGTTTATTCGTCCATTTATATTCATTCATTTTATTTAAATTAGCACTGGTTAATGTATCAAGCAGGAACAAGATAGTTAACAATATTTATTAATAATACACAGTTTAAATATCACAAATATCACATTTTATTTTCATTGTCCTATGCTGGCTAATTACGGCGTTTAAACTGTTATCATAACACTGAACAACTAAAAAATGTGTTTCCTATAATAAAACTCTATCGGGGGTACAGTAGACGTGTCTCAACTGTCCCCCGCTGGCCATCTCGCACATTTGTCTAGATTTTGCAATTACCTTGCATGACACAATACCATGAAATATGCCAGTTTTTAGGAACGTACAGAATAACGTTTGTGGTGATACCAGTTACGTTTAACAGTCACATAAGGAAAATAAGCTATTTATTGTGGAGAGTGCATGGTGAAGTGAACGTCATATCTTAGAAAAAAAAACTTTTCCAGATATTTTCGGGAATGCATCCGTTGTTCAAATTTCCCACGATCAAAGAGGACACTAATACGCACGTGCACAGCAAAAATCACAACTTGTGCTTGCTGCGAACGCAAGTTATTTAAGGTGTCTCAACTGTACACATGACTCAACTGTACACAGTCTACCCTAAATGACCTTAAAAAGAAACGGTCTGATATAAAGGTGGACATTAAACCAAAGTTGTCATTGCCATAGACTATGGGTTGTATCAATTTGCATATGCTTTTATATGTTCTCAATTGCATAATTGATAGAATATTCTCATAAGGCTCGTGTGACAATATATGTCAATTATTTTATAAATTGCAAATAAATAGCAATGCTCCCCACAGGTGGTGGTGCGATAGACTTGTAGAACAATTCATTGTGTAATGTTTGCAACTTCACTTTATTGCCTGTAAGAGTCGCCAACGGACAAAAACAATGAGAAATGTACGTACGCCAGACATGAAATTGGCGTGGAGGAACGCACATTCTCGCGTTAATTTCACTGTTAGTACATACGACCGTGAGCGTGAAAGCTGGCGTACGCAAAGTTTTTGTGCGTACGCAAGATTGATACATGAGGCCCCAGGAGCTATGTAAGGGGTAACATTGTTGCTGCTGCTGTGACTGAAGAGTTGTTTGAGGACGTAAAGGAGCAACCGTTGGGTACAGAGCACTTGGAGGAAGCTAGGTGCCTTTGGTGTGATCGTCGCCACCTTGTGGAGGAGTGTAAGCAGTTTAAAGGTAAAATGCACAAGGAGAAGATTCTCTTCCTGAGACAAAAGGGAGTTTGTTTTGCATGTCTACGCGCCGGCCACATGAGCAGGGACTGTGAGGGTCGCTTGGCATGTAAAATCTGTGGACAATCTCACCCTACTGTGTTACACATTAAAAGACAAGTGACTCAGGAACAGTTAACAGCTTCACCTGGCCAGCAACAGTCCTCTCCTCAAACATGTGGACATACAGGGGCCGGTAAGGACCAGAGTGTGTTATCCATCCTTCCTGTCAAGGTGAAGTCGGCAAAGGGAAGCCAGGTAATTACAACATATGCTTTTCTAGATCCGGGAAGTTCCGCCACATTCTGCTCTGAACACCTGATGCGGAAGTTGAACATCACAGGCAAAGCAACAAGCTTCATGTTGCACACAATGGGGCAAGAAAGGGTCGTTTCAGCATTTTCTTTGTCAGGTTTGGAGGTGTCTAATTTGGACGGTAATGATTATTATACCCTCCCTGAGGTATTTACACAGAAAGAAATGCCAGTCACTGTGGATAATATGATACGGTCGGAGGATCTGGCTAGGTGGCCTCATCTATCAAGCATCCCAAGTGTGAAGGCAGATGTTGACCTCTTAATCGGAACTAACGCACCTAAGGTATTAGAACCCTGGGAGGTTATTAATAGCGTCCAGAATGGTCCGTACGCTATTAGGACAGTGTTGGGATGGGTGGTTAATGGCCCACTGAGTGGAAACAGTGATGCATCATTATCCTCAGCCACAGTGAACCATATCTCTCTGCAAAGGCTCGAAGATATGCTTGTCAGTCAATACAACCATGACTTCAGTGAGAAGGCTGCAGAGGAAAGGGAAATGTCTCGAGACGACATCAGATTTATGGAGATCATGGAGGATTCAGCAGTGCTGCAAGATGGAAGGTACTGTTTAAAATTACCCTTCAAGAAAAAGGACGTTTCTCTGCCTAATAACTTGGTTGTGGTGAAGCAAAGGATGCAGGGCTTAAGAAGAAGGTTCTTGAGTAACGACAGCTTGCACCAGGAGTACGCACAGTATGTGAACGGCCTTATTGCTAACACCTATGCAGAGCTTGTGCCCCAGCAGAACCTTCAGGGTGAGCCTGGAAGAGTGTGGTACATTCCCCACCATGCGGTCCACCACCCAAGGAAAAGAACACTTCGGGTTGTGTTTGATTGTGGAGCCACTTTTCAAGGAGCATCCTTGAATAAGGAGCTGCTTCAGGGCCCTAACCTCACCAGCTCGCTGCTTGGGGTCTTGTTTCGTTTCAGAGAGGAACCTGTAGCATTCATGGGCGATATACAAGCCATGTTCCACCAGGTAAAGGTTGCAGAAGAAGACCGGGACTTCCTCCGTTTTCTCTGGTGGCCAAACGGAGATGTTACCCAGGACTTGGTGGAGCATAGGATGACCGTTCACTTGTTTGGTGCTGTGTCCTCTCCTAGCTGTGCAAGCTATGCGCTGAGGAAAAGCGCTGATGATCATCAGTCTGAGTTTGCTGCCAATGTATGTCAAGCCGTCAAGAAAAACTTTTACGTGGATGACACTTTGAAGAGCTCCGCCACCGAAGGGGATGCTATCCAGATGATCCAGGACCTAACTTTACTGTGCCAGAAAGGAGGTTTTGTCTTGGAGAAGTGGATTAGCAACAGCCGCGCCGTCTTGCATGCCATCGCTACAGAGCGAAGGGCTAAGGATTTAAAGGAATTGGATCTGGATCGGGACAAACTGCCAGTGGAGAGAGCTCTGGGTCTATTGTGGTCTGTAGAAACCGACTCCTTCAAATTTAAGATCGAAGTGAGGCAACAGGCACTTACCAGACGTGGTATGCTGTCAACCATCTGCTCAGTGTATGACCCCCTAGGCTTCCTGGCACCAGTGACACTGCCTGCAAAGGTGATGCAGCAGGAACTATGCCGAAGAGGATGTGCATGGGATGATGCCTTACCATCTGACATCTTAAACCAATGGAAAGTATGGTTGGAAGGCCTGGACCAGCTTAATGCTTTTGAGGTACCAAGATGTGTCAAGCCAGTGGACTTAGGTGAGGTCGCCGAAGCCCAGCTGCATCACTTCGCTGACGCCAGTGAAGCTGGTTATGGGATCGTTACATACTTGAGGATGCTGAGCCAGCAACGTCACATCCGAGTTTCCTTTCCGCTCGGCAAAGCTAGGGTGACACCGTTGAAGGCTATCACTATTCCACGACTGGAGTTAACAGCAGCAGTTCTTGCTGTACGTGTAGACTCAATGCTAAAGTTGGAATTAAATTTCAGGTTGGAAGATTCGGTCTTTTGGACAGACAGCACTTCCGTTATAAAGTACATCAAGAATGAGGATAGACGGTTTCACACATTTGTGGCTAATAGAATTTCAACCATCCGAGAGGCATCAGAACCCTGGCAATGGAGGCATGTCTGCTCCAAGGACAATCCAGCTGATGACGCATCGAGGGGGTTGACGGCTGCAGACTTTCTACAGACCAGTAGGTGGTGGGAAGGTCCTATATTTCTGTGGGAGCAGGAGGAGGACTGGCCTAATACTGCCCTGGATGCTTCATTGAATCCTGATGACCTAGAGGTGAGAAGAGAGGCCACTACAAATGCGATCAATGTGTGTGACTTAGTCAAGCCCACTGACCAGCTCGTTAGCTACTTTTCTGACTGGAGGAAGCTCAAGAGGACAGTCGCTTGGTTTCTCCGTTTGAAGGCAGTGTTGTTGGAAAAGGCTCGCTGGAGAAGACAGCTGAAGGAGCCTTTGGTAATCCAGTCAGAGCAAACTAGTCGATCCAGTTCAAGGCAGACTGATGGGAAAGGGTTCATTGTGATGCCTAGGAGTAAAACCTTGACTGTAGACGACTTGTCAGAAGCAGAGGCTGCAGTGATTAAATATTTTCAGCAGAAACGATTTGAGGAGGAGATTGCTTCATTGTCCTCTAAGAAGGCAGCGGTGAGTCGCCAGAGTCCAATATATAGGCTGGACCCTATCCTAGTTGATGGTTTATTGAGGGTTGGAGGGAGGCTGAGTAGGGGAGCGATGCCTGAGGAAGTTAAACATCCCATTATCCTCTCCAAAGAGCAGCATGTAGCAACGCTCATCCTCAAATATGTTCATCAGAGTCTGGGCCATGCTGGACGTGCTCACACGTTGTCATCAGTAAGGAAGAAATTCTGGATTACTAAGGCGAATGCCGCCGTCCGAAAAATTATTACTGAGTGCAGCTTCTGTAGGCGCTACAATGGACGTCTTCTGGAACAAAAGATGGCTGATCTTCCAGAGATGAGAATTCAGCCAGACCTACCCCCTTTTACCAACACGGGAGTGGACTTTTTTGGTCCCTTGGAAGTGAGGAAAGGAAGAGGAATTTGTAAGCGGTATGGAGTTATACTTACCTGTTTAGCCAGCAGAGCTGTCCATCTTGAAGTCGCGGCATCTTTGGAAACGGACGCCTGTATCAATGCTCTGCGGCGCTTTATAAGCAGAAGAGGGCAAGTGACTCACCTGGTGTCTGACAACGGTACAAACTTTGTTGGGGCGAACCGAGAACTGAAGGAAGCTCTTGTTGCACTTAACCATCATCAGATTGAAGGAGTCCTTTCCCAAGTTGGAATTCGCTGGAGTTTTAACCCACCAGCCGGATCCCATCATGGCGGTGTGTGGGAGAGGATGATCCGCATTGTAAGAAGAGTCCTTAGTTCTGTCCTACGTCAGCAGACACTAGATGATGATGGTTTGCATACAGTGTTCTGTGAAGCAGAAGCCATCTTGAACGACCGGCCACTTACCAAACTGTCCGATGATCCAAATGATTTGGAATCACTTACACCTAACCATCTACTTTTGCTTAAAGGCAAGCCAGCCTTACCACCTGGATTGTTCAAGCCTCATGACCTCTATGTAAGAAGAAGGTGGAGACAGGTGCAATACCTCTCAGACTTGTTTTGGAAGAGATGGGTGAGGGAGTACCTGCCTCTACTTCAAGAAAGGCAAAAGTGGAACGACAAGAAGAGGAGTTTGAAGACTGGAGATATTGTGGTTGTCATGGATGCTTCGGCTCCTCGTGGTTCTTGGCCTCTCGCCAGAGTACTTGAAGTTTTTCCTGATAAGCAGGGCTTGGTACGCTCTGTGAAGTTGCAGACAAAATCTAATATCATTGAGAGACCCGTGACCAAACTTTGTTTAGTGTATGGGTTTTAAATGTGAAGATAACATTTTGATTATTTCATGATATTTGCAATAGTTACTTGGTTCCTTTTGTTTTATTTGTTTGAATTGTTGTGTCTGCCGGTCATCAACAATTAGGGGCCGGTGTGTTAGAGCCAAATGCTGCTTTGTATTTGGGTTGTAATTCCTTTGTTTAACACTGGGTGGCGTATGTCTGTAACTTGGCCTTAGGTATAAAGGCAGCAGATACAATGTTGTTTACAGGTGTTTGACCCGGAAGGGCAAAGGGTTTTTGACCGCTTGCGCGCGGCGCTTTGTATTGTTACACTGAAGGAAACTATGGACAATGCTAAAATAAATGGACCACTTAGGATTTCAACATCAACATTCGTCTTTATGCATTTGGTTTAGCACAGGGCAATCAAGTGAGCGTAGTAACATAGCGTGTCAAACACGCCTTCCCCGGGTTCAAACAACTAAGTAGTTCAGCAATAAAACGAACTCCTTAACACAAGTCATATGTACTATACACCAAGTTGACAGGTCAACAAAACAGGAAATAAAATAGTACATAATTTACTCAAATAAATTGCACAGTAATGCTACAGGATCAAAACATTTTTATTTGATTTTATATACAACATTTAATTGTAATATAACAAACCTTCATTAGCAACTGCCATCGCTCTCATTTTGCGTTTTCTGACAGTTTTTTGTTTGGCCTTCTTACAGCGACTTGGTAAAGCCAGAAGGTTTTGCTTGACAGTTTCTTGCTGCTGGAGAACCAGGCCATGATCCTTAGGTAAACTGTCTTTGAGTGTTTTACAAAGCTCATGAACAACACAAGATGCATTCTGAATTGCCTCCTTGTCAGTGCACATATATGAAACATCATGTAACTGTTTGAGCTCTTCGCGCAAGCGCTGCTTATCTGCTCCTACACCAGTTGACTGTGGCTCACTGTTGTGTGTCTGTTTACTTTGGTAAGGAAGAGGACTAACACAAAAGTCACTAGAGAAGTCTTCTTGAGTGCTGTTCTCAGTGATTGGTGGATTTGTTAGAGCAACACTGAAATCCAGTTATATATGGGCTTTGACAATAGACTGGGCTAAGGTCTCCCCATGTTTTGTCAGAGTGGCTAAAAACAGCGAAGAAATGCTTGCATGGTAAGAACGTTGTTTTGAAGAGGACACATTCACAAGATGGGTACCGTTCCGAGTCTCCAAGTTCTACTCTGTACCATGCAGAGGTGGTCTCACTCTTCACCTTGAAAGATTCCTTTCCAAGTACCTCGACATGCTCTTTTGTATAGATGGAAGCTGCTTGGATGCTATTTAAGCAATGTTTGACAAAACTCCTGTGTCTGTCTCTCAGGAACACTGGCACATCTGGATTGTATGCTTTGCATTCACTACTGTAGATGAAGTTGAGTCTCCTGTAGGATAGCAACTGTTCAGGGATGAAATCGCATATAGTTTCAAGCAGAGATGTAAGACTTCCTGTTCCAGAAAATTTGAGGTAGAAGCTCTTCAATGATTTATTGAGAGCCTCAACTCCATTGTTGGTGGTCACTGCCACAGAGAATCCTTGTGGCACATAGGCCCTACACCACCGCTGAAAAAGAAAAGAACATATTACTTTGATAAAGGTAGTCGATGCAGAAAGAACATTACACCCAGTCTATACTGGATGCATAAAAGCGAATATCCTAAACAGTCCAGACAGTGGGAAAAATAGATTGAGGCATCTATTTCCTAGACTCAGCGGAACTACCATAATCAAGTGTAGACGGAATCAGTGATAATGATGATGACTTGCTTTTGTTGTGTCTATCTGGTGTTGACGGCGTAATAATTTTAGAGAAAACTAAATGCTGGCCTGTCCCTTTTATACCAATCTAAATGTACTGTACAACAATTGAACACGGAACATGTCCAGTGCAGTACCTCACCTCCCGAATACATAGCAACCTTGTATCAACATAATGTCTGACTTCAAATGACTTTTTGTAAACATTGCTCTCCTTCAGTCTGTCAACCTCCCTATCACATGATGATTCACTTGGGGCACTAGCTATCTCACGCAGATGGCCAAGTAGTTCACTTTGCTCAGAGAGGGACAACTTGTTCTTGGCTGCCAGAAAGAGAGTATATGGGATATTAAACACTGTAAAAAATAGGAATTACCTATACGTTTCAGATTAATAATTAACAGTACAAATTAAATGCAAATGAATGAAACTAAGAAAACAATGTAATACACTATTGAAAGTATTTTGAAAAACTCAAATGTGAATTTAAGGATGTATTGGTTTACTTATAATGAAATATACATCACCACATATCCAGGATTATAATGAAAAACAAAGACTATAATGAAATTCTGGTATATATAAAAAGAATGATAGTAATAATTCACTTCAGCTGGACTGTACCTTGTCTAGTCCATCGTATCCAAGCTTGCTCACGATGGAATGAGCATAGATACCTCTGTGCATTTGGAAATGTATGGTCCAGAGCTTGATATTCCTGTTGTGAATAATCAAGCATGAAGTACTTTGGCTCCCAATGCAGGTTCCACTGTTTCAGGATGGTAAGAGCTTCAGCTATTGCTGTGGTTGTCTCGTTTTCACATATAAACTCAGCAACCGGTTTGTAGCCAACATTAGTCCGAACAACAACCAGAAACAGGGGCAAAGCATATTTGGTAGTTCTGTAGGTGGCATCAAGTAGGACCATATCTCCATAACGCTTAAGTAAATGCTGCTGTTGTATGTTTTGATGAATAAACAAGAATGTTTCTTGTGATGTGGTCATCTCCGGTGTGTGTATCTCCTCAAAATCAGAGTCTTCGGTGACTGGAAATCCATTTCTTTGTGCATTCACTTCAACATGAATTTCTGTCTGATGTTTGTAGTTCTCTGTGCACTGCCTAAAGAAAAACTGGGCACCTGAATCTGTTAGTTTCCATTCATCAATTTTCTTTTCCAGTTGAAGTTGATCAAAGCCAGAGTATTTTCCAGCAAGTAAGGCCTGGTGCACATGGTTTTGAATAACATGGCTTGATGGGTAGTATGATGGGTCCTGTGGGTGTGGTAGAACACTTCCCATGCAAGAAAGCTCTTTCTGGACAAAGGTTTTCAGAATCTTCTTCAGGAAAGGGACAGAGGTCATTCCAAGTGAAACATATTCATGTATTTTGTCACGCACCCCTTGATGGATCTTATTTGAGAAATGACAGTTTTCTGAAATGTTGTGCTTTTTGTGTGCTTCTTCCAAAGGTATTTTGACATGTATTACTTCAGAAGTGACAGTGGGGTTCTCTTTTATTGACTCCATAAGCCTCTTTAAAGCTGCATGTTTTTCGCTTCTAGAACTTTTGTCACCAACAGCAAAGTTGTCATATCTGCCAAGAACAACCTACCATAATGAGAATCTGTCTGAAAAATATCCAGTTAAGTAGTCCCATGTATTAGGTTGCAAAACTTTACCTTTATAATGGTAATAAAGTTATAAATATTAAATGAGTGCATTTAAATGAGCCATGACAGTTACATTTACCTTAGTATATATCTGACATATAGTTTTGCTGGGCAATCAACTTTCTTGCTGCTTTGAATGTGAAATCTTCTTCTGCTGATATATTCATGTTCAGTATGCTGCAGATTGAAAGACAAATTATTTCTATATCACTACATTTCTAGGGCCAGGCAAAAATAGATATGCCTACAATTTTGTCTAAAAGTAAATGAAAGCAATAAGCCCCATGGAGCAGTGTTTTACATAGAATTTAGAATAGCTAGGGGGAACTTAGCTGTTCTAAATTCACTGTAAAACACAGCTACCTTACTTACCATATTGCTTTTTTTTTTTTTTTTTACTTTTTTTTTTTATTGGAACAAAGAACACAAAGTTATCATGGATGCTACAATATCAGACAGTATCACAAAATAATTCCAACATCTTGATATACAATATCACACTTTCCTCAATGGTTTACATACATAATCCATTTTTCCCACAACTTGTTACATTTGTCCAGTTTGAGCCTTAATATAAATGTAAGTCTCTCCATACTGTATATTTCGTTAATGATCCCTAGCCATTGATCCTTAGTTGGAGAGTCAATCTGCAACCATTTACGGGTTATTGCTTTCCTACTGCTTGCTAGCAATATTTTTAATAAATATTTATCCTTGTCTAAAACCTTTCCTGGTATTTTACCTAAATATATAGTAGTGAACGAAAAATCAACCTCTACTCCCAATATTTTCCCAATCTCTGCCACGACTTCTTGCCAAAATAATTTTATTTTTGGGCATGCCCAGAAAATATGATAGTGATTAGCCATCGGGGTTTCACATTGTCTCCAGCAAAAGCCACGGCTCTGTGAGCCTGTATGAAGTGCTGTTAATTTGGGAGTTATAAAGAATCTTACTAAATTCTTCCATCCAAATTCCCTCCAGGATCTTGAGTTTGTGGTATTTGTCTGTATCACACATATATCTGTCCAGTCTTCATCTGTTATTTGTGAGCCAGACTCTTTCTCCCATTTTTGTTTAATGTATATTGATGAATGATTCTTGGAAGCTTGCATACTTCCATACAATCTAGAAACCAGCTTTTTGTTATCTTTTAATGTGTACGCATTTGAGAATATTGTAATTAGATTATGATCTTCTGGCAATGTACGTTTAATTTTTTTGCTAAAATAATCTCTGACCTGCAAATATCTATAAAAATCCTGCTTTTCTAGTCCAAATGTATTTGAGAGTGTCTGATAACTCTGTAATTTCCCATTAGAGATGACTGAACAGTAAGATGTGATACCTCTCCAAACCCACTGTTTAAATCTCTCATCTACCCTAGCCGGCTCAAAACCTGGGTCAAATGCTATCCAACTTAAAACTCCAGTTTGATCCTCTAATTGCAGTTTCTTCAATACTCTGAACCATACCCTCAGTGAAAATACAGTCCAAGTACTCAATCTGTTATAGCTCCTTTCAGCTAGTTTTTTATTTCCAAGTATCGACTGTATAGGTGTATCTATCTGTGAGACTTCTAGGGTTTTCCATCTTGATTCATAGCTGGGTATACACCAACTTACTAAGGGTTTCAATTGAGCAGCATAATAATAGTCTTGAAGACATGGTAGAGCTCTCCCTCCCTTTTCTTTTGTCAACTGCAAAGTTTTAAACTTTATTCTAGGTTTTCTACCATTCCAGACAAACCTTGAAATCATACCATCCCATTCATTAAATTGTTTTTGCAATACTTCCAGAGGCAGTGATTGAAAAAGATAAAGTATCCGTGGTAGTATGTTCATTTTAATTATTTCTATTCGATTACTCATATCTAATGGGAGCAGGGTCCATTTAGAAATATCAGATTTTATCTCCTTATTAATAGGACCATAATTACTTTCAAAGAGTTTCGCTATATCTTTTGTTAAAGTTATCCCCAAATATTTTATTGACCGAGATTTCCAATTGAAATCATATTGTCTTCTTATATGCAGATTGGGTCTAAAATTATAAATAAGGGTTTGAGTTTTTTGTATATTTATTTTATATCCAGAATATAAATTATATGTTTTTAAAAGGGTCATCAATTTAGGAATACTCGACTTTAGATTAGTCAGAAACAACAGGACATCATCTGCATACATACAGATCTTATGTTCATCTCCCCTAATCGAGATCCCCTTTATCTCTGAATCCTCTCTTATTGCTTGGGCCAAAGGCTCAATGAACAGGGCAAACAAAGCCGGACTTAAGGGGCAGCCCTGACGTGTTCCTCTTTCCAAATGGATTGTTTCAGACAAGTGACCATTAATTTTTATCCTAGCTACTGGTGAGGAGTATAATGCTTTAATGCACTGAATAAAACTATCATTAAACCCAAATCTTGCCAATACCTGATTCAAGTAATCCCATCCAACAGAGTCGAAAGCTTTCTCAGCATCTAGACTCATCAACATTGCGCTTATATTTTCTGTTACAACATGACTCATTACTTGCAATGCTCTCCTTATATTATCCTGCGTTTGCCTGCTCTGTATAAAGCCAGTTTGATCAAGATCCACTAATTCAGGGATAATAACCTCTAATCTCTTAGATAAGATTGAAGCAAATAATTTATAGTCCACATTTAGGACTGATATCGGTCTATATGAACTGCATTCCTTCTTATCTTTCCCTTCCTTTGGAATAACTGAAATTACCGCTTCTCTCCATGACCGAGGGGTTTCACCTATTCTTAATATATGATTAAAGCAGTTAAGCAATATAGGTGTTACTTGGGATCTAAATATTTTATACCATTCAGACGGGTAACCGTCTGTGCCTGGTGCCTTGTTTGCTTTCAGATTTGATATGGCCCAATTTAATTCTTCTATTGTTATTTCAGCCCTCAGTATTCTATTCTGTTGTTCCCCTATTGATGGAAGATCCAAAGAATCCAAAAATCGTTTTATAGTTGGAGTATCGGCACTATGTGGTTGAGTATATAAATCCTTGTAGTATAATTCAAAAGATTTTTGAATATCTTTTAATCTATTACATACCTTTTGGGTTTTAGTGTTTCTAATTTTATAAATTGTATTTTTTGCCTGTTGTTTCTTTATCCTCCAAGATAGAAGTTTCATTGCTTTAGGTCCTGTTTCATAATACCTTTGTTTAGCAAATTTGATCTGTCTCTCAATTTCCTCATCATAAATCCCATTTAGGTCTTGTTTAACTTTTCTTAACCGAATCAGTATCTGTGGATCTCTCTGTTTGCTGTGTCTGATCTCCAAGTTTTTCATTTCTTCCTGTAAAACTAATAATCTTTTTTGTTTCTCTTTTTTACGAAAAGCAGTTAGAGCAATAATTCTGCCTCGAATTACAGCCTTTGCGGCATCCCACAGGGTACTTGGAGATACTTCCCCATTATCATTACATTGGAGATACATTTCAAATTCATTCTCGATCTGCTTCTGTATCGCTGTATCATTCAGGATACTCGTATTAAGTCTCCAAAGTGTATTTTTCTGTTGATTATCTAGATGCAGAGCAAGGTATACCCCTGAGTGATCTGATACATCCCTAGTACCAATATTACAATTTTTTATTTTATGTCTATCTGAGTTATACATAAATAGATAATCAATTCTTGAGTACATAGAATGGCTTGCAGAATAAAATGTAAATTGTTTCTCTCTTGGGTGTAATTCTCTCCATATATCCATCAAACCCAGTTCTTTTAGCATTTTTAGAACCATTTTAGTATTTGAGTTTTTCTTTTTGGAAGGATTAGTTGTATCAAGTCCAGGCTGAAGTTGCACATTTAAATCCCCACCAAATATAAGGGTTCCATAGGATTCTGTAGCTATTAAATCAAATATTTTCTTAAAAAGGGATTTAGTGTCTCCTGGGGGAGCATATACATTAAGTAACATTACTTCTTTATTATCTAATTTACCTTTAACTAAAATATATCTTCCCTCTTTGTCTTTAATTTCAGACTTAAATTCAAAATTCACTGCATTAGAAATCAAGATAGCCACTCCCCTCCTTCGTCCTGATTTATGGGATGAGTAATAAGTATTTTGAAAACCCAGTTTCTTTAGTTTCTCGTGTTCTGGTGGAGATAAATGGGTCTCTTGCCAAAAAATTACCTGTATTCTTTCTCGTTTCATTTTTGCAATAATTCTACTCCTTTTAATCGGATTATGTAGTCCATTTACATTAAGTGTAATTATTTTATATTCCTGACCATGCATTTACTTGTTTCAATTTTTATAACGTTGTATAACATTTCCCATGACAACCTAATAAACAGAGCGAACAATGTACGAACAATCATAACAAAGAGAACAGTAAAATAAAATGAAAAATAAAAAAAAGACTTCCAAGTCCGAGGTTTAAAGTAAATCCTCAATTTGAGAGGAAATCCTTGTGTCCGTCAAGGGCCTCTCATCAGTGCAAAAGAAGATACTCTTAAGATGTTCGATGCACCGGCAATTTCTAAGACCCCACTTAACCGGTTTAAAGATTCAACTCAGGCAGGCTCACAAAAAAAAAAAAAAAAAAAAAAAAAAATGAATAATAATAATAATAATAATAATATTTAACCTACAGCAAACTAGAAAGGAGATACATTAACGGAATATTAACCCTTTTATTTAAGACTCGTAAAAGTTTCTCGGGATTAGATGGTCTAAAAGAGCTTTAGGGTCTACCTTAACAGGCTACTGCACCATATCGCTCATCTGGATGTGCTGTCTTAAAGGTTTATGGCTCCTGCTGCAGACATCCTAATCAGACAATCAATTCCCGTCGATTTTTGCGAATATCACGCATCAATATTATCATCTGTTAATCCCGGGGTAACACGGTGAAAGCTTCGTAACTTCTCCCGTATCCGTTCTTGATCTACGGCTGCTTGGCGGCGTCGGTTTGCACCTGCTCTTTCCCACGTTGCAAGTCTCCGCTGTTTTGGTTCAGGCTCCTTGAAGGTATCAAAAGAGAACCCTTTCTTCTTCAAGTCTTTTACTGCCTCTGCTGCATTCTCGTAGGTTTGGGTACCATTTTCAAAGAACACTCTCAGCTTTGCTGGGTATGGCGTTTGGAATCGAATCCCCTTGGATTTGAGTTCCTTTAAAATCCCCACATATTCCTTCCTCTTTTTCAATATCTCTGGAGGATAGTCCGAGTCGAAATATATCCTCTTTCCTTCGAATCGAACTTCTTTCTTTTTCCACGCTGTGTGCAGTACTTGTTCTTTCACTCTAAACTCTTGGAAGCAAAGAACCAGCGATCTGGGTGGTGCGTCGCGGGGAGGCTTTGGTGCGAGTGCTCTGTGGCAGCGCTGTATTCCAATCTCCGTTTCCGTGGACAACAGGCCAAGCTCCGACTTTATAAGCCTCGTCACAAACTCTAGTAGGTTGCTTCCCTCGGATCCCTCCAGGACTCCGTAAATGCGAAGGTTGTTCCGTCTAGAGCGAGCTTCTATGTCTGTTAACTTTGTATGCAGAGCATCTTGACTCTCCAACACTTCAAGGAGTGCGTCACTTGCCGCTACATTCCATTCTTCCATATCGGCGACGCGTTGTTCTGCTTCCCTCACTCTGTTGTTCGTGGTTTGCAGTTCGCCTGAGAAGTCATTAAATTTCTGATTAATTTCTTCTCTAAGCTCGTTCAGCTCATTCCGCATATCATCCCGAATTGAGAGTCGAAATGCACCCATATCATTTTTGAAGTCCGTTCTAAACGCTCGTATTTCGTCCCGAATGGTCTGTATTCCAGAGCTTGCTACTGCTTCGCTTGCTTTCCGGGCCTCGCCATTAACTCCATTACCGTCTTCGCCGCCGTCCATATCTTCGGTTGTTTCTCCTTTTTCCCGTTTGGAGCCTGCTTTATTTTTAACCCTTTTTTGCTTCTCCCCTTCCATGTTAAACTTAAGCTTGTTTTAAACTTCCAAAGTGTATTTTCCAGGGGATTACAATCGACCGGTCTGGAGACGTTATTTCAAGCAGCCATCTGCTTCAGCGCTACACCGGAAGTCCTTACCATATTGCTTTTATACCAAAGTTAGTCCATAAAAATATTTTCATACAGAAACACTGATGTAATTAGGTCACAGGTGTATGTTTATCGAGTAACTTACAAAGCTTTCAATGCAGCTCAACCAATCAGAATCAAGGACTTGAATGACCTGTTTTTTAAGAATATTTCCTTAAGGTTTCTAAGGTTTGTTCCATACAACATACATTAAGCTCATGAAAATGTGTGCAGACTTTAGAACATACCAACTCATCTGGTTTTGGGGCCTTTTTGTAGTTTTTTCCATGCTGGCAAGCATGTTTTGAATAGTCCTCCACTTTCCAGAGAAATCGGGATGTCACTTGTTTTTTTTTTTTTTTGACTGTCATCTGACCTGTCACCAGGAAGTAAATAAAAGAAAAAGACATTTAATACTTTTCATAGCACATTCCCTTTCTTTTACTTTCTCATATTTCATGCAAATAGGGTTCAATTGTGAGAAAACTGTAAATAAAGATTTGTTTAATGAAAGTGGCTGTCTTAAGTGCATGACTATCCACCTTATTTTTAACGGAAATACGGACGCAGCCAGTTGACGGTATTTTGTGCGAGACTTCCGGTAAGCCACTTCCGGTCACTGGCGAGCTAACTCACTTTTCACCGTAGCATTTATCAAACAAATATTCATAACAACTAACTCATCGTTATGGCTTCGAGGAAGACCGGGGTTGTTTGTGCAGTTAGAGGTTGTCATATAACTGCTACAAAAGAAAGATTTACTTGGAGCATGAGTGATTTA
The DNA here is from genome assembly GCA_021464565.1 of Rutilus rutilus. Taxonomy (NCBI): domain Eukaryota; kingdom Metazoa; phylum Chordata; class Actinopteri; order Cypriniformes; family Leuciscidae; genus Rutilus; species Rutilus rutilus. Next base: position 73,926,381 of record JAJAQA010000001.1, read on the forward strand.
ATCATCAGACGCCCTACAACTGGCGACACACTGGCTGCGTGGTGTTTTCTATGTCTTTGCACACCAGAAACTTGTCTGACGCGGCGCTTCTGCTGCTAGGTGACATTATGATAAGCCTCATTGCATTGGTGATATATTCGACATATGGGGAGAGAGTTGTGGAAGGCCTATATGTTAAACATAAATATATAGCAGCAAAGACAACGTCGGCAGTATTGATGGCAAAATAGGCTACAGAATATTTGCTCTGTATTGACAGGTGCAATATTAAAAAATCAAAATAATATATTTTTTTTTATAATTGCATTTATATCTGCATTTGTCAAAACCTAAACTTTCAAACATCAAAATGTCATTTATTAACATGTATTCATCTCACAATGACATACAAATATATTTTCCTATTCTATTTTGCCTGGAAACGCTTCCAAAACGCTTGCGTGTCGCGTGAAAAATAGGCGTCGATTCTATTTCTAGCATGCACGAGTTTTCCGCGCGGCACAAGCCTGAGACGCGCGTCACGCAGGCAGTGTGCAAGCTCTAACCTGTTAACATGTGAGCCGAAATAAAAACGGACACGCCACGCAGCCAGTGTGTCGCCGGCCTGAGGAATCCCTTCGCCTGTGGTTAAAAGCTTTACATTTGAAGAAACCACCGAAACGACCGTACATGTTTGTTCTTTTCATTTCGTGAACACAAGACCTACAGAAGACCACCCGAAACCAGAAAAGTGGCTGGGCTAAAAGTTTCAATAAAAACTCTGAGGAGAAACAAAATCATTATAGTAACCCCTGTATACAGTAGAATAATCTAGTCATAATGGCATGATCATGGCGTTTATTTTGTCTGATTTACAATTATTTACATCCATCTACTTATTGCTATCCTGTGCTTTGGTTGCATTCTGATGGCATTAGTAATACATTTAACATCACAAAATACCTCCTTATATATATTAGTCCAGCGCTGGCTCGACCGTGTTTAGGGCGGTGCTGAAGGCGCCGGCGAAGTGCGAAGTTTTAGCACTCTGCCAGCTAAATACATGAGTGTTTTCAACCAGGTCCGGTACCCGAACTGGGTGAGGCGGGGCTTTAGTTATTTGTTGTATTCATCTGCTACGTTATGTGTAACATTTTTCTGTCAATTCTGCATAATCCTTTGCGATTGATATCGTTATAGTTAGCCCAGGGAAGCGAGGAAACGGAAGTGCCGCACAAAAACCGGATACTGGACCCATATTTACTTCCGCGTTCAAAAATAAGGTGAATAAAAACGCAACAAATGTTCTTCATAACAATACTTCCCATAAGGACACACACAGGTATCTGATGCACATGTTACTCAGTTAGGACAGGTATCTCGCATGAAACCCCTGTAAACACACACACACACACACACACACACACAGGTATCTGACGCACATGTACTCAGTTAGGACAGGTATCTCGCATGAAACCCCTGTAAACACACACACAGGTATCTGACGCACATGTACTCAGTTAGGACAGGTATCTCGCATGAAACCCCTGTAAACACACACACAGGTATCTGACGCACATGTACTCAGTTAGGACAGGTATCTCGCATGAAACCCCTGTAAACACACACACAGGTATCTGACGCACATGTACTCAGTTAGGACAGGTATTTAGCATGAAGCCCCTGTAAACACACACACAGGTATCTGACGCACATGTTACTCAGTTAGGACAGGTATCTCGCATGAAACCCCTGTAAACACACACACACACACACACAGGTATCTGATGCACATGTTACTCAGTTAGGACAGGTATCTTGCATGAAGCCCCTGTAAACACACACACAGGTATCTGATGCACATGTTACTCAGTTAGGACAGGTATCTTGCATGAAGCCCCTGTAAACACACACACAGGTATCTGATGCACATGTTACTCAGTTAGGACAGGTATCTCGCATGAAACCCCTGTAAACACACACACAGGTATCTGATGCACATGTTACTCAGTTAGGACAGGTATCTCGCATGAAACCCCTGTAAACACACACACAGGTATCTGACGCACACGTTACACAGTTAGGACAGGTATCTCGCATGAAACCCCTGTAAACACACACACAGGTATCTGATGCACATGTTACTCAGTTAGGACAGGTATCTCGCATGAAACCCCTGTAAACACACACACAGGTATCTGACGCACACGTTACTCAGTTAGGACAGGTATCTCGCATGAAACCCCTGTAAACACACACACAGGTATCTGATGCACATGTTACTCAGTTAGGACAGGTATCTCGCATGAAACCCCTGTAAACACACACACAGGTATCTGACGCACACGTTACTCAGTTAGGACAGGTATCTCGCATGAAACCCCTGTAAACACACACACAGGTATCTGATGCACATGTTACTCAGTTAGGACAGGTATCTCGCATGAAGCCCCTGTAACATACACACACACAGGTATCTGATGCACATGTTACTCAGTTAGGACAGGTATCTCGCATGAAACCCCTGTAAACACACACACAGGTATCTGACGCACATGTTACTCAGTTAGGACAGGTATCTCGCATGAAACCCCTGTAAACACACACACACACACACACAGGTATCTGATGCACATGTTACTCAGTTAGGACAGGTATCTCGCATGAAACCCCTGTAAACACACACACACACACACAGGTATCTGATGCACATGTTACTCAGTTAGGACAGGTATCTTGCATGAAACCCCTGTAAACAGACACACAGGTATCTGATGCACACGTTACTCAGTTAGGACAGGTATCTCGCATGAAACCCCTGTAAACACACACACACACACACACACAGGTATCTGACGCACATATTACTCAGTTAGGACAGGTATCTCGCATGAAGCCCCTGTAAACACACACACACACACACACACACAGGTATCTGACGCACATGTACTCAGTTAGGACAGGTATCTCGCATGAAACCCCTGTAAACACACACACACACACACACACACACACACACAGGTATCTGACGCACATGTACTCAGTTAGGACAGGTATCTCGCATGAAACCCCTGTAAACACACACACACACACACACACACACACACACACACACACAGGTATCTGATGCACATGTTACTCAGTTAGGACAGGTATCTCGCATGAAACCCCTGTAAACACACACACACACACACACACACACACACACACACACACACACACACACACAGGTATCTGACGCACATATTACTCAGTTAGGACAGGTATCTCGCATGAAGACCCTGTAAACACACACACACACACAGGTATCTGACGCACATGTACTCAGTTAGGACAGGTATCTCGCATGAAACCCCTGTAAACACACACACACACACACACACACACAGGTATCTGATGCACATGTTACTCAGTTAGGACAGGTATCTTATATGAAGCCCCTGTAAACACACACACACACACACACACAGGTATCTGATGCACATGTTACTCAGTTAGGACAGGTATCTTGCATGAAGCCCCTGTAAACACACACACACACACACACACACACACACAGGTATCTGATGCACATGTTACTCAGTTAGGACAGGTATCTTGCATGAAACCCCTGTAAACACACACACAGGTATCTGACGCACATGTTACTCAGTTAGGACAGGTATCTTGCATGAAACCCCTGTAAACACACACACAGGTATCTGACGCACATGTTACTCAGTTAGGACAGGTATCTCGCATGAAGCCCCTGTAAACACACACACACACACACACACAGGTATCTGACGCACATATTACTCAGTTAGGACAGGTATCTCGCATGAAGCCCCTGTAAACACACAGACACACACACACAGGTATCTGACGCACATGTACTCAGTTAGGACAGGTATCTCGCATGAAACCCCTGTAAACACACACACACACACACACACAGGTATCTGACGCACATGTACTCAGTTAGGACAGGTATCTCGCATGAAACCCCTGTAAACACACACACACAGGTATCTGATGCACATGTTACTCAGTTAGGACAGGTATCTTGCATGAAGCCCCTGTAACACACACACACACACACACACACACACACACAGGTATCTGATGCACATGTTACTCAGTTAGGACAGGTATCTCGCATGAAGCCCCTGTAACACACACACAGGTATCTGACGCACACGTTACTCAGTTAGGACAGGTATCTCGCATGAAACCCCAGTAAACACACACAGGTATCTGACGCACATGTACTCAGTTAGGACAGGTATCTCGCATGAAACCCCTGTAAACACACACACACACACAGGTATCTGACGCACACGTTACTCAGTTAGGACAGGTATCTCGCATGAAGCCCCTGTAAACACACACACAGGTATCTGACGCACACGTTACTCAGTTAGGACAGGTATCTCGCATGAAGCCCCTGTAAACACACACACACACACACACACAGGTATCTGACGCACACGTTACTCAGTTAGGACAGGTATCTCACATGAAACCCCTGTAAACACACACACAGGTATCTGACGCACACGTTACTCAGTTAGGACAGGTATCTCGCATGAAGCCCCTGTAAACACACACACACACACAGGTATCTGACGCACATGTTACTCAGTTAGGACAAGGTATCTCACATGAAACCCCTGTAAACACACACACACAGGTATCTGACGCACATGTTACTCAGTTAGTAACGTTACAGTTAACGCTATCACGTGAAACCACTCCTTACATTTGAATCCTATCGCATCTTTTACAAAACCGTTTGCCTCTTGATCATAATAAAAGCTCAAAAAGAGTTACCGAATTCGCTGTTTTGTCCTTTATTGTCCATGGCTGTTTAATGTTGTCGACCAGTCTACTCTTCATCGTCCTTCAGTTTGGTCTTTAATTTGAAAAGTGCGCGGGAAGAAGGCACTATATTCTGCGCATGTGCGATGACCTGCAAATTATTTAATTTTTTTTTTTGGAAAGGGGTGTGATGGCCACACCCTCGGAAACGCCCCGTGTGCGTCGCGGTACTGAAACCCCTGTGCTTTAGCAGAGAATGTCTAATAGGAAGAGAATTGGCACTCTCTGCTTACTTCCGGTTTCTGGACTGGCTGCAGTAACACGTCTCTGTCCATGCGGGGGCGCTCGCAGGCGAGTGCAGAATGAATGGAGGTCTATGGCGAAAAACCCTCAAAATCCACTTTTCTCAGGATATAATTTTTTGTCTTAATAATATTAATAATAATAGAATTCATAGACAATTGGAAAAGTTTTTGGGGCAAACCTGACCTGTTGAAAAGAGATGGTATTCATCCCTCCTGGGATGGTGCTGCTCTTCTCTCTAGTAATATGGCTCATAGTCTTAGAGCTCAAACATGACAATCTGGGGCTCAGGTCAGGAAGCAGACAGACTGGCTAAACCGACCGTCTGCTAGCTGTCTCACGTCACCCAGGTCAGATAAATCCTATCACATAGAGCCTCTTTCACCTAGCTATCATCATATAGAGACTGTGTCTGCTCCCCGAATTTGGAAATCCAAAAAACGTTTTAACCCATCTAAGGTTAAAAATTTAATTGATGTTCAACAAATAAAAAACAGCTATAATACAGACGAGCAAATGCTAAAGCTTGGGTTGCTGAATATTCGATCGCTTACTTCAAAAGCACTCATTGTTAATGATATGATTTCAGATAATAACCTAGATGTGCTGTGTTTGACAGAAACCTGGCTAAAACCAAACGATTACATTACTTTAAATGAGTCCACCCCGCAAGATTACTGTTATAAACATGAACCTCGTCTGAAACGCAAAGGGGGTGGTGTTGCTGTAATTTATAGTAATATTTTCAAAACCACTAAGAAATCAAGTTTCGAATATAATTCTTTTGAAGTGTTAGTGCTTAATGTAAAAATATATAGTAAAAATGATAAATCACGTTTGAGATTTGTGCTGGCTACTGTATACAGGCCACCAGGGCACCATACAGACTTTATCAAAGAATTTGCAGACTTTCTATCAGAATTAATATTGACTGCAGATAAAGTACTAGTTGTTGGTGATTTTAATATACACATCGATAATGAAAAAGATGCATTGGGATTGGCATTTAAAGACATTGTAAACTTAATTGGAGTTAGACAACACGTGTCAGGACCTACTCATCGTCGTAATCATACTCTAGATCTAATATTATCACATGGAATAGATGTTGATGCCGTTGAAATTCTGCAGCAGAGCGATGACATCTCAGATCATTATCTAGTCTCGTGTAATTTGCATTTAGCCAAGGCTGCAAAGCCAACTCCGTGTTTCAAATATGTTAGACCTATCACTTCTGCCACTAAAGATTGCTTTATTAATAATCTTCCTGATCAGTTTCATCATCTCAGCATCCCAGATAGCTTAGAAGAACTTGATATTACAACAGAAACGTTTAACTCTCTCTTTTCCAGCACTTTAGACACAGTTGCTCCGTTGCGCTTAAAGAAGATTAAAGAAAATAGTCCAACGCCGTGGTACAGTGAGCACACTCGGGCCCTTAAGAGAGCAGCCAGAAAAATGGAGCGCAACTGGAAGAAAACAAAACTAGAGGTATTTCGCATTTCATGGAAGGAGAGCTCGATTGCTTACAGAGAGGCTTTAAAAGCTGCTAGATCTGCTTATTTTTCAACCCTATTAGAAGAAAATAAACATAATCCTAGGTATTTATTTGAAACGGTGGCTAAACTAACGAAAAATAAAGCTTCAAGCACCGAAGTTTCCAAGCAACACAGCAGTAATGATTTTATGAACTTCTTCACTTATAAGATTGATAATATCAGGGACAAAATTATAACTATGCAACCGTCTACTACAGTATCGCATCAGGGAGAGCATTGTAGTCTCCCTGAGGAAAAATTTTATTCATTCGTTGCTATAGGAGAGGAAGAATTTACTAAACTCGTTAAATCATCTAAATCGACAACATGTATGTTAGACCCTATACCGACTAAGCTACTGAAAGAGATGCTTCCAGAGGTCCTAGATCCTCTTCTTAATATCATTAATTCCTCTTTGTCTCTAGGATACGTACCAAAAAACTTTAAGCTGGCTATGATTAAACCGCTTGTTAAAAAAACGCAACTTGATCCTACAGAATTAGTCAATTACAGGCCGATCTCGAATCTACCTTTTCTGTCAAAGATATTAGAAAAGGCAGTATCCTCACAACTGTGTTCCTTTCTTGAAAGAAATGATCTGTGAGGATTTCCAGTCCGGATTTACCATAGTACTGAGACTGCTCTCGTTAGAGTCACAAATGATTTGCTCTTATCATCCGATCGTGGTTGTATCTCGCTATTAGTGTTACTCGATTTTAGTGCTGCATTTGACACCATTGACCACAACGTTCTTTTAAATAGATTAGAACATTATGTTGGCATTACGGGAAATGCATTAGCATGGTTTAAATCATACTTATCTGACCGTTATCAGTTTGTAGCAGTAAATTATCAGATGTCTCATCAATCACAAGTTCAGTATGGCATACCACAAGGCTCAGTACTAGGACCGCTGCTGTTCACTCTGTACATGCTACCCTTAGGAGATATCATTAGGAAACATGGAATTAGCTTTCACTGTTATGCTGACGATACTCAGCTGTATATTTCTTCAAAACCTAACGAAACTTACCAATTCACTAAATTAACAGAATGCATAGCTGATATAAAAAATTGGATGACTCGTAATTTCCTACTTCTAAATTCTGAAAAAACAGAGATTCTAATTATTGGACAAAAAACTTCCTCACGTAATAACCTAGAATACTGTCTAACACTCGATGGCTGCTCTGTTAAGTCTTCGTCGTCGGTTAGGAACCTGGGTGTGCTCTTTGATACCAATCTTTCATTTGAAAGCCACGTGTCTAGTATCTGAAAAACCGCATTCTTCCATCTTAAAAATATATCTAAATTACGTCATATGCTCTCATTGACAAATGCGGAACAATTAGTCCATGCGTTCATGACCTCAAGGCTAGATTATTGTAATGCTCTACTGGGTGGTTGCCCTGCACGCTTAATAAACAAACTACAGCTAGTTCAAAAACCCTTACCAGAACCAGGAAGTATGACCATATTAGCCCGGTTCTGTCAAAACTGCATTGCCTCCCTATTAAACATCGCATCAATTTTAAAATATTGCTGATTACTTACAAAGCACTAAATGGTTTAGCTCCGCAGTACTTGAGCGAGCTCTTAACGCATTATACTCCTTCACGTCTATTGCGATCTCAAAATTCCGGCCAGTTGATTATACCTAGAATATCTAAATCGACTGCTGGCGGTAGATCCTTTTCCTATTTAGCACCAAAACTTTGGAACAGCCTTCCTACCATTGTCCGGGAAGCAGACACACTCTGTCAGTTCAAATCTAGATTAAAGACACATCTCTTTGACATAGCGTTCACATAATACATTATAGACTTCTATAATTCAATATTAGGCTGCATAGATTAGGTCAGCTGGAACCGGGAACACTTCCCATAAATCCTGATGTACTTGTTACATCATGAGAAGAATGGCATCTACGCTAATTTTAGTGTCTTTGTTTATCCCAAGGTTTTCCCGCAGCCTGCCGGATCCAGGCCGTTTCCAGATCTGATGAAGGACCTTCGCCTGGACCCGATGTCAACGCAGTGCTGAAGTGCCAACTAGTCTCTCCATATGGAGGATCCCTTTCCCACTCTACAGATAACGCGTCGTCGGGAAAACTCAATTTGCGTATCTACCCCGAATTGATAAAATAAAATTCTGAATCAAAACTATAAGGAAACACCAGTAATTTGTTTAGGCTTGGTTTGCAGGGAATTCCAAACCTGCACACATATATTCAAACGCACATAACTATAGAACCCGTTCTTAATGCGCATCTGAACGCCATCAGCGTTTCTCACAGGTTCGCGTTTAAAGTCTGTGTAGAGAGAATGGTGTCGTCTTGGCGGCCCTAATTTAAAAACAAATGATCGTTGCGACGGAAGTGAATCAATCAAAACTAACTTTAGCTGGTAAATAACTTTATTAAAGAACCGCTATAAAGCCAAAACAATCTTACGTTAAATTATACATTTATCTCTGTAAAGCTGCTTTGAGACAATCTACATTGTTAAAAGCGCTATATAAATGAAAATGACATGACTTGACTTGAGAGAAAGTGAGGCTTCGTTTGTCATCGATCACGTGACTCTAGTAAACCAATACACACCCCGATACGGGGCTTCACTAGAAATTGTTTCGCTTGTGTGATACGCGCATCGAAGCTTCAGTATCATATGTAACATCACTATCACGCACCCGTTCTTAAGGCTCCGTATTTCCACCGCCCATTTAAGCTGCATGTGGATGCGAGTTCATCTGGGGTAGGAGCAGTATTGTTACAGGAGGACCATATGAATATTGATCATCCTGTGTGCTATTTTTCCAAAAAGTTTTCAAGGTGTCAAAGTAACTACAGCACAATTGAGAAGGAAGCTCTTGCTTTAGTGCTGGCGCTCCAGCACTTTGAAGTTTATTTGGGAGGTAGTAGTGTGCCCATATTTGTATTCACAGACCATAACCCTCTGACGTTTCTTTCCCGTATGTGTAATGCCAACCAGCGTTTGATGCGATGGGCATTAATTGTACAGGAATACAACCTGGATATTAGACATTTGAAAGGCACTGAAAATGTTGTAACGGATGCGCTGTCCAGGGTGATGTGTGCTGAACCATAAGAAAGGTTGTTTTGGTTTTTCCTAAAATTGGGGGAATATAGGAACAATTTATTGGTGGGGGTGTTACGTCCAAGGACGTATTCATTGTGTGTCTGTTACATACCACACCACTCTCATCCGGAATGCAGAATCTTAGTTATCCAATGCAGTTATCCATTTATTAACAACCCAGCAAGCAATAAAGTTCTTTGGCGTAGGCCCCGTCCGTAGCTCGCAATCTGAGGGTCCGGACTCTTGATATCCTGCCTGAAGATCAAGGCAGGGGTGCAGCCGACCCCCTGAGAGGTATGGAAGGGACCATCCTGGTGGTGGTGGGGAGGATGGAGGGAATGATTCGACTTGGAGGTGGTGGGGAGGATAGTGGTGAATTGGAGCGTCAGCATCTGCGAACTCCAACATGAGTAAAGTAAAGTGACGTAACAATTAAGTCTTCCCGGCAGAACTTTATGCTAAAGCTTTCATGGCTGCAACTTATAACCACAACTAAAGTGTAGCCACAATTGTGGTCATGCTTCATTTCAAATCTGAGGATGATATCTCTAAAGTTATGCGAGACCATGTCAGGGGAGGCTTTGGAGAAGTTTTAGAGAAGGCTAATAAGATTCTTATCAAATATTTTATTGCCCTGTAAACACCCATTTACAGTCTTTGACTAATGTCTGGCGAGGAGAACTGGCCCCATTCATGTTCTATTCATTTAAATCGACCAACCTTTCACACCTCTGCCCGTATGAGACTTAATCTTCATCTTCATGGATAACTAATTCTCCCGAGTCTTTCTGGTAGAACTACATTCACATAATATTTTTATACATTTAATAAATATATTCTTAATATTTTTTGTTTTTATGTTTGAGCTTATATATCTCAATATTAATAACAGTCTGATTAATTTTGAGTCTTGAACTGTAAACTCTTAAGGGTTGGCTTTCTAAATATGTTGGTTATGAGTCTATTATCAGATTTACTTATGAGCAGCAACCTTTTAATTTTGGGTATGTCATGTTTGCATCACTTGCCAAAATTGGGGCTGACTTGTAAGGGCATATGCATGGTATTGGTCTCTTTTGAAAGGGTACACTTTGAGGTTTGTTCCTAAACTGTCAGAATCACTGCAAGTCTTACTGGTATTGAGTAATAGAACTTTGAAGGGGGGGGGGGGGGGGGGATTTCCGCCAACATTTTTTTTGTAAACAGATGCCTGCAGATAAATATAGCTGGGAGGTATTAGCTGGAAAACACAGTGGGGTCACAGCATGAAGCCTTACCTGGGGTCCGTTCTTCGTACGTTGCTTAAAACATCCGAGATCAAATGAGACATTCAAGATGATATCATCGTGCTACTCATGATCTGGCTAATTAGGTTGTGATACTTGCCGGATATGATTAGTGTAGCTGGATTGAGTTATCTGAGATAATTGCGCGTTCATGCGCTGGTTTAAAAGGGGATATGTATCGATAGTAGAAACATTGATCAGCAACGCTGCTATTGACTGCTCAGCGTGGGCGTGGCCAAAGAGCGCGCTCAGTTTTTCTCCTCAGCAGAGCAAGAACTAATAGTCGAAGTTTATTCGGAATTTTAATGTTTAATCAAAACGAACACCTCAAAGTCTGCAAAAGCCAGGAGAGAGGGCTGGCAAAAAGTAGCAGACAATTTAAATCCGTTAGAAGTGGCCATGCTAGATGTTTTTATCACTTATTAGCCTATATTTTAATAATTGCATAATTACTTTGTTCATTGTAATGTCAGAGTCACCACACTAGAACATGGGAACAAATAAAAGTACAAAAATATTCTACATAATGGTAGCCTAATTTTTTGTTATATAGTCTCTTTTATAAAAGGCACTGTTAAATAAATGGTTGTCTGCTTATAAAAGCAACGAAGAAAAAGGCTGAGAAAAAAAATAGAAAAGATCTTAGTAGCCTACACTGTAAAATCATTTTTGCTGCATTAAATTAAGGCTGTATAGTCATTTCAACTGTTAAATCTTGAGTAATGATGAATTGCTTTGACTTGTGAAAGTGAAAACTGATAAACTTATGTTAATGTAAAAATATTTTTCCCAAGTGTAGTTCATTGTAATGACATTGCGTTTTCCTCTTTTGTGCACTTTTACATAATACACCAACACTTTCCTCCATATGACAGTTATCTGAGAGGGTTTATTCACTGTCCAGTGCAATGGAAACAAATGGACATTACAAAGTCTTATTCTTTCTTTCCTTTGTAAAGTTAGAAAATGTCCACTTACTGCACATATTTCAGCCACCACTTTCTTGGGAACATACAATTCCCAGATAGCAACATTGTTTCGGCCCGGATCCGGCCCACATCTGGCACTTGTGGAATACGGATCTGGCCCACATGTTTATTAAAAGCTCTAAACTGATTGTTATAATATTGCTAGATCTCATGCTGCAGTAACACAGGGTTTGTGATGTGAAAATATTAATGGATCAACACAATAGTTAGATTCCAAAGACATCAGTGAATCAGGTTATTTCATGATGATTATAAAACCATCAACAGGAAACCATCATCAGCTGATCTCATTTCACTTTAGCTTTCTTTGCTGCTGCACATGTGTATGACAAACACACTGTCACAGCGGCCAAAAAAGACTAAGAGTTCAGATATACTAAGAGTTAAGAGCCCAACTAATGGAAACACTAATCACTCTTATGGTGACTTCAAATGAAACACATTAGAGTTAAACCTCTGTTAATTCTCAATAAAACTTCTGTAGACATCTGACAGAAATAAAGTCAGTCTGGTTAGTAATAAGTGAAGCTGGTAATGCTGTTTGTGGAGTTGTTTAATCCTCCTCTGCTGAGATCTTCACAGATTTAATGTCTTCTTTTCTCTTCAGTTGATTTCATCTAAGGCTGTGGCTGAAGTCAGTTGAAGTTCTTGTGTTTCTGCTCGTCTCTTTTTCTGTTCTCTTCTTTCCTTCAGTGATTCTGCTTGTTAACAGGCTTATTAAGGCTAAGATGACTCCATATTTAATATACACAGACTTTGTGGCTCAGATAAGGTCCAGTTCTGGTTTATTTCTTTGCTCTTGGCTGAGATGTGGCATTGCTATGGCCTGCTTGTGGCCCAGATCTGGCAAACAGGAGTGGGCCACCCAAGTGCCGTCATTCCACGCCGCATGTGGGCCAGATCCGCATTCCACAAGTGCCAGATGTGGGCCGGATCCGGGCCGAAACAATGTTGCTATCTGGGCTATAGCGCACTGCAGCAGCAGCAACACGCACTGCAAACAGAGTATGTGTGAAACGGTCGTAAGACAGTGAAACAACGTCACGATATCAACGTTGATTCGTTTTGCAATACACCGGTGAATCAACGTTGAAATGCAGGCTGGGGGTTGACAACACACGTGCATGTTGATTATTTTAGGAAGATAAATAAATAAATAAATAAATAAATAATATAGCCTGAGCTGGCACCACATATTTTTTCTGACAGGTAAGGGTCTACTTAAACCAAATAAGTCCTTAAACACAACAAAAACAATACTTTGAAAATCTGATTTTCAGAATAGAAAATGGCACGTTTTCGTAGAATGACTCAGATAATATCTGACGCACGCAGACCATGCAATCAAATCTCTTCTCTAAAGCTAAACACACGCAGATGATAAAAGACAGGTTTGTGTCTTACCCAGTGAAGGAGAGATTTCAAAGATCAGCAAACATCGTGTATGCTGTCTGACACTCAGACACAGCTCAGATGCTCAGCCAGTTCAGATCAAGTCCTTATGCGCCACACGCACGCACGCACGCACTGCAGCTGATGATGCAGAGCAGGGCGTTTCCTGAAAATGGGCGTGTATCCATTTACTAATAATTAAGCGAATAAAACTCACGGAAAATTATTCAGAAAGCATGAGATGAAACTCCAGCTGAATATCGGTCTGTTTTTTTAATGTTTAATTTTTTTTGTTTTTTATAGCCTAACAATTAGTTATGTTGCTCGTAAACGAATCACTCTCATTCACTTGCATGAGTAGGCTTCTTCAATCTGAAATGGGTTGTGAAAGCTGAGAAAGTATGGCGTTCGCTTTGTTATTTTTTTCCTAACCAATTAAGCTTTGATGCTGCGTGATCTTACATCTTTTGTTACGTCTTACACCAAGCTGTGTGTCTAAAAGATCTAAATACCTATTTTCTTACATCAACATCCCAATTCCCCTCGGCGAAATCCGTGCTGCCATTTTGAAGTGCGTAAATTTACCATAAAAATCGTAACAAAATGTATCTAGTAAATACTATAGTGTTTTTGAACCCATACTATAGTAAAGGTACCCAGTCGGCACATGACCGACCTTCAACGTTGAAATATGGTTGAAATAATGTCAGTTGTTGTTTCAACGTTCATATAACGTTTATTGCTAAATGGTTGAAAAAGGTTAACAAAAACACTTCTAAATCAACGATGAAAGTTTTACAAGATATGTGTCTTCAACAACATACAACAGAAATATCTGCCTTTTAAAGTATTATGATCATTGTTAGCATTTAAATGATATTTTGATCATAACAGCTCTTCAATGCATATGATAAAATATAATTATTAACAATAATAGTTTCAACCTCAAGAGAGCAGTGTAGCAGTTAAACTTTTTGCCTTACGTGATTTTGTATATAGATTTACAATTTTGTGTGCATGCCTAACAGTTTACCGAATTATTATATTTTTATTCATACACTGTCATGAAAACACCTGGCCAATTAATTAAATAATACAGTCTGTAAATAAAACTAAATAGACTGTACACATTTCGCTGAGTTACCACGCTGAAACTATTGTTATTGGTTGTTGTTTTACCGTGTGAATTTGATCATGATTGGTTAATCTGTCTGTCTTCCAGGAAACTAGCCAATGACAATGTGCGCGCTTATTTTAAGTTTGAAAATACGCCCGTTACTCTTTGAGTCGGTGTGAGCCATAAACTGTGTCCCAATTCAGGGGCTGCATCCTTTGAAGGCCAAGTCTCGCGCACCGAGACTCATTTAAAGGGAAGAGTATAGCCGATTGCGTCACCGCGGCGCGACGAAGGCTGTCCCAATTCGAAAGTCTTTCGAAGGCTCCTTCAAAATGCGGTCCCAGCTTCAAAACGTTCAGAAATTTCAATGTTACTCCCCTCGAGTTTTAATAAAGGCTCAAGTCGTTCCTGGGTTTTAACGGGCTTTTATTTGGTGACTGAATCTTCAAACATTTCTTTACATGTTCCTTTATTGCTACATTACCATATTGTCGTCAGAACTGGTATAAATAAAGCACAGAAAGCGTAAATTAACCTTAAATTCTTGACATACTTGCAGACAATACTAAACAAAATTACATAGAAAACTAATAAACAAAACATAAATTTATGCCATGTAAAATAATATCTTAATTGGTGTAACGGTCACCAGCTGGAGTGCCCTTGAGAGCCACCAGAGGGCACTCCACATCAGACTATTATCACTCCCTCACAAACTACATTTCCCATAACTCACTGCCTGGACTCATCACTGATTGCATTCACCTGTGTCTCATCACCCTGTTAGTCTCAGCCTATTTATACCATGTTCACTCATTCACTCACTGCGAAGTTTTGTATGTTGTTGCACTGCATTTCCGAGCGTTTTCCCTGGTTTCATGTCTCTTGGTTTTTGGATTTCTTGCCTGTTCCCTGGATTACTCTTTTGCCTCTGACCCCTGCCTGTTTTGTTTGTTTGGACTGCCTTCCTGTGTTTGACCCCTGCTTGTGCTGATTACGATTCTGGATTAAGCTTCAAATAAAGCTGCTATTGGATCTCAACCTTTGTGTCTCGGAGCAGTTCGTGACAATTGGCTTGTTACAAACACAGTCGCGTAACACAAATAAATGACAAAGACAGAAAATATACCTCATTGGCCGCATGAACCCGAGAGGGTAAACTTAGAAGGGGGTATTCATCTTCGTTATATGTTTTTGTAAACTGTTAAAATTCAATAAATACATGTTTACACGAGAGCACAAGCATGTGAACAATAGTCCATAACGTTTCAGCTCTTTTCGACCTTCTTTGATGTAAAATGGACCAAAACAATCCATCCCACAATACGTGAAGGGAGGAGTTCTCCATTCTCTCACGCGGCAGGTCTGCCATTCTCTGCTCTTCTGTGTGACACAGCTTGACTACATACGAGGATCCAGATACCATTTGATCTCAACTCATTTATGGTCATGCTACGCCTGATATTGCACTTGTCTGTGATAGTGATCGATCAGTAACCTTGTTATGTGGCTGTTTTTTGGTAAAATGACTGGATGTTTGATGTGTGGATGCATGGCAGCATGCTCTAATCGACCTCCCACTCTATGGATGCCCCTGTGGTCCAAGAAGGGATTGAGTCGGTACAGCCTACTGGTTTTGTCTTTGGTCATCTCCCTTTGTGACTCAAGATCATCAATCTCTTTGGAGAAGACTTCCCTTTGTATAATGAGCATGATGGTAAGCTCTGCATCCTATCTTTCCTCGAGACTTGTGGCTTCATTGGTTCTTTGTATTGTACCCTTCAACTCCTTGAGAAATCTTTGGAGTCTGGCAATTGCTTTCACTAGTCTTGTCCAGCTTGAAAACTTAAGGAAGCGATTAGTGAGCGAATCTGTTGAGGTTGAGGTCTGGTGCACAATGACCCTGCGCACTTCTGGATCTTTGGCATCAAGTTCTCTCACCTTAACCTCACCGCTTGGAAGCTCTTCCTGCCAGAGAAAATCTGGACCACTAAACCAATTGAAAGCGATGAGCTGTTTTGCCTTAAGTCCTCGTGAGATTGTCTTCTGACGTCTCGTATTTCCACTGGGTTGGTTTTGTACTTTCCTTGATGCGCTGTATGCAGTTAGCTACATAGATATGAAACCGTTTCGCGTCATTGTTGATGTATCCTAAGACGACGCTTGAATCTGTCCAGAAGAACTCTTGTGCGTCTTCAAGCTCCAATTCTCCTCTGAGCATGTCACTTGTGCGTAATGCTACAACTGCTGCGGACAGCTCGAGTCTAGGCACCGTGGGGGGGATACTCTGGCCTTGGCCATGACTAGGACGCAGTGTATCTGTCCTGTTGAAAATGGAAGCCGCCAAAGCACGTCTGGAAGTCTACGAACAAGAATAAACTTCAGATGAAGAAATATCAGTCCAAGCCAAAGAAAGCTGCACCTTACCTGGTTAGTTTGCCTGAATTTCACCTTGCACAATAGGGTGGTCCTTATCAAGTCCAATTTTTTTTTTTTTTTTGTGCAAAATGTTAGTGTCTTAACATCTTAAACTGTTCCTTTTAACTTCAAAATTAGAAATATGCAAAAATGTTGACAAAAAAATGATATCTAGAGGTAGCTCAATCATGTGGAAGATGATGTTAAGCTGTGTGGCGTTATTGTGATATGCAAGTAATAATAAAAGTTGCTGCAAATGAACTACATTTTATTGAAATCAGAGCAACACTGACACTAACACAACACTCTCAAAAAAAGCACAAAGTTTTCAACAATCCCTCATTTCTGATGCTCAGCAGCCAGTCTTGACTTTTTGCAGTCTGGATAGATCCGTCGGTGATCTTCCACCACATGAAGGAGAAACTGCAATTGTTCTTCAGAGTGTGTGAGATAGCCATTGTATTCTTGAATCAGAGCCACTCCTCTCTCGGCGTGATCATTGACTACTTTCATTGCATGTATGGTTGCCTGTGCCTCCTGATAATCTGCTTGATTCGGCCAAAGTAAATTGTGATAAACACATAAAAAAATGTGTTGCTCATGGTTAGTTCATGTTAGTAAATACATGAATAATAAACAAATGAACCTTATTGTAAAGTTTTACTATGAAATCAAAGATATAAATTCCTTACAATTTAGAGTTGGACATGGACTTAAGATTTAATTTCACTAGAGCCCCTTTCCCATTGATCCCGGGAAATTGCTGTAAAATTGCTAGAGTGCCTTCTGTGTGAACGCAAACATGTCCCGGGATTGATGCCGGGATGCGGACCTAGTAAAATTAATGGGATCAGTCCCGGAACGCGCCCTGTGCGAACAAAAGCCAGGACCAATGCCGTAAGGGGTGTGTCGTAGTGATGACGCACGTTAGGGCTGTCAATCTTCTTTTTCTTTTTTTTTTTTTATTGAATTGAATTTTTTTTTAAACACATTCGCAAACACAATTTTTGGTGTGTCAAGAGGTGCAGGAGACATGATGCAGTGCTTGATGTGGTTTATATTTGTTTATTGCGCTCGCATTAGCCCTCTTGTGGGCGTAGGAGACAATACAGTACTTTTTTCCTCTAACATTAAAGTGTCCCTATTATGCTATTTTAAAGTTTCCTAATGTTGTTGTGGAGTCTCCTACAACATGTTTACATGCATCAAAGGTAAAAAAAAAAAAAAAAAAAAAACTGTTTAATTTCCTCATAATTTATATTTGCTCATAATCACATTTTCAATGATACTCAAACGACTCGTCAAATGAATCAATCTCTCTAAATCCCTCCTTTCCGCGAACTACTCTGCTCTGATTGGCCAGACGGCTCAGTCTGTTGTGATTGGTCTACCGTGTACAGTGCGTCGAAAACAAAACCGCCCATTGCCATAACAACATCAGCTCTGCTTGTCCTGAGGCTTCCTACACCGTAAACTAAACACAGTAACGAACAATGACGTCGATTTGACCATATCAATGCGAGCGCAAGTCCGATGATGAAACACTGGAAGAACTAGTTATTCAACCCGAACCTCCATCAGGATGACTCGAGCAGGACTCAGTGTTTCTCAGTGATAAGATACTCAATTTGAGGTACATTATATGAGATGTTGCAACTGTAATTCCTCACCATCAGCATTAACAAGTGCAAGTCCATCAACAAACCCATTATTTTACTTGTACTAATTTATTTAACGAGTATTTTTCTAATATATTGCGGTGAACACGTGGAAACTGTATCAATAACAGTGCATGTATACATTAGCCGAGCTCTAGAGTGAACGATCTGATGTAACATATAGTCTAGATGGAAATAGGTGTCCACGCGCACCCCCTGGCTTTTTTATGCCACCTGATTTTTTTAAATCCTTAAAGTGTCTATTTTCAGAATTTGCCAGGTACCAAGCTGAAATAATGTCCGAAAGGCTTATTTTTTAACCCTTTGCTGCACCCGACCGGAACCTGAAAGATCAAAAAATGATATAGAAAGTGGCATAACATTTGAAGTAAACAACATACAGAGACAAATTAACACATTTTCCCATACAATTCTGAGCCCAGAAATTTAATGGAATGGTTATTTTTGACATTTGACAACATATTGACCCTATTTCTGGCCAAAAATAGCAAAAAATGGCCAAAGATGTGTAGAGGATCAACTATATTTTCGTTTTCTCAAGCGCATAGGGTGATTTTTTTTTTCCGCAACCTGTTATTTCTTTATCATTCAAGTGTCTATTTTAAGATTAAATTGGGTATCAAGCTGAAATAATGTCCAAAATGCGTTATTTTTAACCCTTTGCACCAAACCCGAAAAATCTAAATGTAATATAAAGTGGCATAACTTTTGATGTAAACAACTCACAGAGACAAATGGACACATTTTTCTATACAATTCTGACCCAGGGAAATTGATATTTGTTATATTTTACAACATCTTGACCATCTATGGTCAAAAACAGCAAAAAAAAGCTCATTTGACAACGTTTTTATTATACTAATAGCAGCATGAAATGGGGTTTATTTTAACCTTTTACAGCACCTATCCTGAACCTGAAGAAATTGAAATGGCTTTACTTTTGAAGTGAACAAAACAAAGCAAATTAACTTAAGATCCGAGATATGAGACTCTGTGAAGCAGCCAGCTCACCATACCGCATGATGGATATTTGTGAACAGATTCCATTAACATTAGAGGATTTGCCTTTGGATACAATCAGCTATCACCAATACTGCTATAAAAGCTTTACAGGGTAAATTTCATCATTGAAAAAGGACTCTCTGCGCCATGTCAAATCTCTGTCAATTCAATTTGAAGGAGCTCCAAGAAGGTGTTCCTTCTTGTTTCCAAATCAGTGCATTGCAAAATCCAAGTTCAAGGACAAGACTGAAGAGCTTACAAAGTTTCAGAGTTGGAAACACAAGGAACCAGTCTGGAAAGTTATTGAAGGCACAGGAATTAAAGAAAGCAATGAAAACTAAGTATCATCCATCATACAGAAACAACGTCAACACAGAGTACCAAACTCATGAGCGTGGAAGGGAGAGGGCAGAAAAGGCAGCAGACAACATTGACAGCCTGCAGGCCCAGAAGATAGCAGCACATAACAAGTCGTATTGTGTGGTAAAGGATTACATTCTTAGGAATGTGATTGAATGCAAAGAGGTTGTCCAGCTATAACCATTGGTAAAAACAAATATTTCCTCAAAGTAGTGAGAACGACAGCCAATCTGCATTAATAGACACAGTTATAGGTAATCGTGGCCCACAACTGATTGGCAGAAGTATTTCAGTAAGACAGTGATAATGTGAGTTAGCCAGTTAGCAGGAGACCTACACAATATAAAACTCAAAACGAAGTATTTTGAACACCATCTATCAAGAGCAAGCGGTTTGCGAATCCTGCATTGAACCCTGAGATTTGAGAAGCAGTCGTCAGTAAAATAAAGGGAACACAGCAAAAGTTTAGGATTATACTACTGTGATATCATGGTAAAGATGAACTTTAACCTCTGATTCTTTACATGCTCGTCCTTGGGCAGTGAAAAACACTGGCTTTACCTTCACATTGTAGAGCACAGCATCTTCTCGACATGATGCTATTGTCACGATCCACACTCGAAGGAACAGGAAAAGGGAAGATCCAAGTGCAGTAATTATTTTATTGGGGAATTCCGTAAGCATAAATCCAGTCCAGGCAATTAGTCGTCATCATAAATCCATCCAAAAACAAGAACACAAACAGGAAACACAGGGAACAGAAGTGGCGTGATAATAGACAAGGAATCCGTAACAAACACTGAACAGGCAGGGCATATATAACAAAGAACTAACAATGAATAACAGGGAACAATGATGACGGGGAACAGTTAAGTGCAATGAACAGTGATTGGTACAGACAAGGATTGTGGGGAATGCAGTTCATGAATAGGATGACACCGTGGGGAAGAGGACCTCTAGTGGACACCAGGGATACACAAACCAGACACTGTGACAGCTATCCAGTATCACAGGAATCAGCTGCAGTGTTTGAGGTTCAAGTTTTCCCTGGTGTCTGCGCACACAATAAGTGGGCGGGCAATATGCTAATGTTTCGTCTTGACGTCACAACGAAACGGCTTATGACTCGTTTGAAAAACAATTAATTTCATTGACTCAGAGTCGACTCTTAATTTTGAAAGATAATAAGTTTATATATAACTTTATATACGGTGCACTTTCAGATTTAACACTTTGCAGGATGTTTTCATTCACTTAGAGCTGTGTTACACACTACATGAAAGGTCATTTTCAAAAATCCATAATAGGGGCCCTTTAAGTGTTAGAATTCGAATGTATTTCGAATTTTGCTAATATTTAAGAAAGAAATTCGAATTTAGGTTTTCAGCCATTTTGACAGCCCTAACGCACGTGCCATCGCAATGACATCCTGATGCCACTTGTATTTATGGGATTTTTACGGGATGAACCCACTGACAGATTCTGGAAAATCACTGGCAGTGTGAATGAACCAAAATCAAACGACATTATCCATGAATTTTCCACAATCTCTGCGTGAAAGGGGCTTAGATGTATTTCCTCAAACTAATAACATTTGCTATGGCCTTGGATAAAAATGAATGACATTGTCAGACTCAGAATCCGGCCGAGTTTTTTATAGTTAAATCCTTTATTATAGTTAAAGACAACTGTTGTATTATGTATTGATTTAAATCCTTTGACAACAGTTTATACAAATTTTATATATCTTTATTCCTCAAAAAAAAAAAAAAAAAATCTTTCAAAAAAACTGGAGGATTGGGTTTTTTTTACTTTCTTTTTTTTCTTTTCTGTGTGTAAATCGACTTTGAAAATACCATTTTCAGCACTGTGAAGATGGTGTATGCATGGTTGATCTTGGGAGTAAACTATAACAAGCTCTTATTTGACTTATTCACATTGTGCCATGTTTGGATTACTTCAGTAAAACTGTTTTGTATTTCTCTTCGGAAAGCACTGTTTGTGCTAACAGTTTACTAGTTTGTATACGCACTTTTAAATCAACAGTGACCGTTACTATTTCTATTTTTACAAATGTGTTTGCTGTTCTTAATCGACATTGACGAACATTTGAAGTATGTGTGTGTGTATATATATGCTCTATATACTGTAAAATGTTAATGCAAGGGTTCTTTATGAATTTGAGTACATTACACAATGCAGAACTTACATTATTTTCGTGAATCCACTCTGAATTAACACTAGGTTTATAAATGTGTTTGCTGTACTTAATCCACCTTGACGACACATTAGACGTATATGCTCTGATATTCACTGTAAAATGTTAATGCAAGGGTTCTTCATGTATTGTGAGTACATTCTTAATGCAGAATTTACATTTGTTGTGTGAATCCACTCTGAAAACAACTGTGGTTTGTATTATGTATTTGTATTTGAACACACTGGTGTTAGTGCAATATTTAAAGCGTTCAGTGTTGTTTTGATTCTTCTGTAAAAATCAGTTCATGGCAACTGCGCTAAGTTTGACCCTTAAAACCCATAATCTTTTTCGAAGGACATCCTGGGATTTTAACGGCCACAGAGAGTCAGGACCTCGGTTTAACGTCTCATCTGAAGGACGGTGCTTGTTACAGTATAGTGTCCCCGTCACTACACTGGGGCGTTAGGTCCCACACAGACCACAGGGTGAGCGCCCCCTGCTGGCCTCACTAACACCTCTTCCAGCAGCAACCTGGTTTTCCCAGGAGTCTCCCATCCAGGAACTGACCAGCCACAGCCCTGCTTAGCTTCAGTGGGTGACCAGTCTTGGGCTACTGGGTGATATGGCTGCTGTGACAAAAACATCTCAGTGTGGATGGAAAGACAAAACCGAGAGAAAAAGAATGAAGGCGTATTAGTGTGGACAGGGCCTCTGTGTTTTTATCTTGTGTCAGTAGCAGAAAGGGAACTGAAAGTAGACGAGGAAGTTAGAGTGGTTCCTGAGACCCGCAGTTTTGTCAGGTTGGACACACACACACACAGACAGACTATATGAGGCTCAGGCTGAGGTGACATCAGCATCCGCACTAATAGGAAGTGCCTGGTTGAACATCTGTAACAATGTCCAGAGATGTTGAAGCCTGATGTATAAGTGTTGTGCACGCCCAAAATGGACATTGAAATTAGTGTCCGTGATTTGCACATATCAGGATCAGGATGTTGGCATAAATATATATGTGCCTTGTCTGGACCAATCTTGCATACTTTTTGTTTTACCAGTGTGAGCTAAGAAAGACATACTGATTTTAAACTTCACTTTTTATTTGATACAGAAAGTTACATTAAATGTGCCACTATCATGAATGGTGTTACCCTCTTGAGTGGTCTTCCCAATGTTGCAAGTGGCTCAATTGTAGTGACTTATACCCCGGGTTAAGTCAAGTCATTTATACAGCGCTTTTTACAATATAGATTGTTTCAAAGCAGCTTTACAGAGATAACAGGAAATAAATGCAAAAAAAAAAGTTTGCTTTGGCTTTACAGCAGCTCTAGAAGAAAGTCATTAAGTAAGTTTTTAATTGATTAATTTCTGTTGTAAAAATCATTAGTTATTAACGTAGTTATAAACGGTTAGTTATTTAAGCTTACACGACACCGTTTTAACTGAAAACAGAAAGCTTTTAATGAGTTATTACTGCTGCACCTTTAATTATCTCAAATGTCCCTTGTGAAGATTTTATTATTGATTGCATTTTATGTTGCAGCGAGTAAAGGTGCGTCACATTTATGAATTTGTGAAATTACACAGGCAAAAAGGTCCATTGACCATTGTCAGCAGTGTAGTGACGTGACGTATGAAGCGCAGCTCACACAGGAGTCACTTTCCAGCTGCTTTCGGATGGTCAAAACTCCACTGATCAACTTGGACACATAGTAATTTTTTTTTTACCACACATGAAATTGCTTATCGTGTGGATTCCTATTGAAATCAACAATTCAACCGCAAATTTTACAGCACATTAACCGTTACTGTTATAAGTGGAAATGTTTTCTGCTCGTGCCTCTACTCTTTTATAGTGAGAATATTCAACAGCCATTTATGAGCACTGTTGATTCAAGACACACATTTAAGCTTTTCAAAAGCCATTGTGCACATTACAGTCCCCAGTCTCACGGCATCCCAGACTTTAATATTTTAATGATCCAAAAAAAAAAGCTGAATAACTGTGACCATCTGAGATTTTGGTATAGAGATAGAGGTTAGGATCATAATTTTCAGGAGTATTACAGCACACTGTGAGTGTATATTAGTACCGTTTGTATTTGCCTTTGGCATCTGATAAAGCTTTTGGACCTGGAAACAGTGACGTCAGACAAGCGGATTGAGACACAAATGTTTTAAAGTTAAGTGAAGATGCACATTTGTAATTGGGGTACATATGTGCTTCCATGCATTCCATGGTTGATTTTTGTTGCTTTACTATTTTTTTTGAAATGTGTGTTCATTGATATTAACCTATTACTAGCCTTTTTCCAAAAGCATGCAAGTGTATGTGTTAAAATGGGTCTATAATATGCAATAAACAATTCTTATTTTGTATTTGGTTCGGTTATTCAGTTTTTATTATAATATTTTTTTTATTATTTTTTTTTTTTTATTATAATAAAAATGTATTATAATAGAAGTTAAAGGAGGTTCCAAAGCGGTTCCACACAGTGCTTCATATAGGGGTTCCTCGGGAAACCTGTGTGGTTCCTCAGAGAAACGGTCCTTTTTCAAGGATTTACAGACGGTTCTTCCCCAAAAGGTTCTTCCAGGCACCTTTTGTTTTTACACTGTAGATTTCCATAACATTCCAGAGACACCAAGGGAGTTTTCTATTGTCATGGATGTGATTCCCACAGAGGTCTTGGCATTATTCAGAGCTAATACCCAAACCAGCATTGCGCCCCTTTCTTCCTTTGATTTATTTAATAGTGCAATTGGGGAACTTTGTTTTGCCTAAATGTTAACAAAACTATTCGTTCTCTATTTCAAAAAGACATTGTCACCAGGCCAAACTGCATTGTTTACTGGAATAGACTGATGGAAGGTTTATTATGGAAGGTCATCTGGACTTCACCAAACAAATATTTATTGGTAAATAAAATATAGAAACTACTTTGAATCTACCCATTAAATCATGTTCTTGTCAAATTTAAAAAGGATATTGATTTGAACTGTTCTTTTTGCAATACTTTGGCTGAAACATTGTTTCATTTATTTTGTCATTGCATTTATGTAAGAACATTTTGGAAAGATTTGTTTAGATTTATCCCCTCAAATAAAACAAAACAATACTATATTATACATTTAATTAACATTTTTTGTAAAATTTCATATACATAAATGTAAGTACAGTAAAACCCAACCCTTTGTTTTTAGTTCTTGAAAAAGAATGCAAATATATACAAGACTATTTATTTTATTTTATTATTATATATAAAAAATAAGAAAAATATTTGTATTATTACATTTATTTTTTTACTTTGTTTGTTTTTTTGTAATATAACATGGACAACATCATGTCTTTGTGTGGATATTTATAAGTGTTTTATAAGTTATATGTCCGAGTGAAGGGGGAGCTATTTAAGTTAAGGGAACATGGTATTTTACTTGGTTTAATTCATAAAACATAATGTTAAAAACTGTACTGCCATAATGTATTTTAGGTTTAATTTGGGCATTTTGTATGATTTTTTTTGTGTTTCCCGTAAAGCGAAGAGATGGCATGAAAAGAGAAAGCAGTCTTTCTCTCATTATAAATCATTTACTTTTGATACGACTAACGGAAAATATGAAATGTCTAATAACACACTATTTTAGGTGTGCTGAATGAGTTTTTGCCTGTGCAAACTTTTGCAATTGTCCCGTGAAGTTAAAGGAACAACACAAATGTTGATACCAACCAGCTAAGATAAAATGGCGGTTGTTTTCAAGGGGGGCAATTACATTAGATACAGATAACTGTAGAATAATAAAAACACTATTGCATTACAGTGTTTTTATTTTTTTTATGCTTGAAAAATAAAAAATAAAAACAGGTAAAAAGCAACGATAGACTGTTTCATTTCCATTTCATTATGGTGATCAGTGTTTGCTTTAGTTGAGCTCTTGACCCTTGACTTTTTAATGTTAGTTTTTCTCTGGCTGTCTGTTTGTAAGGCACATATACGCTTCATACATGCTTCATGCCGCAATGCATTCTGGGAGCCACCAGAATTTTAAACATTTCAGTGTTTGACCAATTAGACTTCGCATGTTTTCAACATGCACCCTTAAGTAATCCCAACACAACTTTCCTTGTAAACTCAACTCAAATACTTGGTGTAGCAGAATCATAACTCAATTGAGTGGAAGTAACTCACATGAATAGACATTAGTACAACAATAAATATATTGTCACATATTGTTCAAGATTGGAAAATCAGCAATTCATCATGTATTATTCAATACATTGTAATATATTAACACAATATTTTATTCCATATGTTTTTTTCAATATATTTAAACCATTTAATATATTGATCATAATTATATGGAAATTAATTTTCCTTTCTGTAAGGGTTATGCCAGTTGAGGGTTTATTAGTCTGTTGGCATCTCCCTGTGGTCATGTTCGGTATGGCAGTTTGACTTGTGCTTCTTTTTTAAGAATAAGTACTTTTAAGTTATCTGCAGTAAAGTATTACATATTACATATTGTTTAAAAAAGTTATAATTGAATTGAGTATAATTGAGTTCTTTCAAGAAATTAAAAAGTATAACTTTAATTTACAAAATATGCTTTCAAAAAGAATACTGAATGTTTAAATCTATATTGAATTTTTTTTGTATTAAAAGATAACATGCAATAATAACACTAAGAGTAATAACACTAGCAAACACATATTTGGTTAATAAAAAATGCTTAAAAACAAAAATCAACAACCAAATGTCAAGCAGTTTTTCTAGTTTTGCAGGAAGTTTTAGCAATGATTTAAATAATATACATGTTCCTGTCTAACCCCTAAACCAGATGGATCAATTCAAATTAAGTGTTAGTAACCTTTAGGAAAAAGATAAGTGAAATAGAAAAACATTGCATGGTGAATTGTAGGGTGCATTTGTGGAAACCATTACTTTTACCTCAATGATAACAAGCAAAATAAAACTGATTAGATCTGTGGTACTATCAGATAGGGCAGAGGAAGGGATATTACATAACCACATCAATCATAGGAAAAATCGAAGAACTTAATGGACTGTCTGACATCATATTGAGCATTATGACAGCTATAAATGCACCACCACTGACCTCAACACCAGTATGTCATCTGTGAAAATACTGTACAACAGACCTCACAAAAAAAAAAAAAGTATACTTCAAATTAAAGTAAAGTTCTAGTAAAGTTAAGTATATTTTAAGCATACTTTTATGTAGGAAGCATACTAATATCAGTGTACTTGTAAGTGTACTAGTTCAATACTACTTGCACCTAAATTGACCCACTTTTGTGTATAAAAGTATACTTTTAAGAATATTTTGTGTAAAGTAAACTTTGAGTACACAACTAGTTTACAAAGTAACATCATACTTATAGTTTAATATTTATATATTATTTTTGCAAATTGAGTATACTACTATGTTCCTATTTATGTATAAATGTTTATACTTTAAATATATCTTTAACTGTACTTTTCACCACCAGCTTTAATAAAACATTTGCCAGCCAGTACCAGCATTTCTGATCATTTTCACAAAAGTTTCATGCAAAATATTGAAAGAAAGAACAGAACCTCTGCTTTAATAAATAAATAAATAAATAAATAAATGTCAATGGCATTGAATCAATGTTACAATTTAATTCTGGTTCACTATCATGTATGCCCTTATGAAAAGAAAATATATTTCCCATACTGTATATGAATGATCAATATATTAAATGGTTTAACAGTATATTTGAAAATATACAGAATGATATATTTTGTCAATATATTACAATATATTGAATAATACATAAAGGAATTGCTGCTTTTCATATATTGAAAAATATGTATATTTAGGCCTACTAATATATCATAATGTATGTAATTTTACATTCAGTAATACGCTTCATAATATATAGATGTATATGTGATCCACTAGCAGCTCTGTCTTCGCAGGGTTAGGTTGAATTCATTGTTTATGATGTCAATGTGTTAAACCATATTTGTTCTGGCCAAAGAAGCAACGATTAATAGAGATCAGATGACGTTGATGGCTTGTTACCGGTGGTATAATCATCATGAATTTGCCTGATTCATCTCATCTCAAGTCAAATCTCTGATTATGAGAGTTGTTGTTAATTCATGCACTTTGTCCTGCCATCTGTGTGATAATACTACAGCGTGAAACACAACAGTGTTGTGACAATCACATAATCTGAAAGATTAAAAAAAAGTTGTAAACAAAACGGTTGTCTCATTCAGACACACAGAAACATCAACAATCAGCATATGAATCTCAACAAAGGGGACAATCAGCAGAAAAGCTACATCCGGCTAGGCATGCTGGTGCATCGCACAAAACTTGCTCATAACTCTCGCCATTAATTGCAGCATGAATAAATTATGCACACTCAAAAAAATGGTTTTCTGGCAGTTCTTTTTACCCAAATATTTTTTGTTAAAATAGCACTCATATATTTCTTTTACCACCAAAACACTATTGTCTTGATTGAGAAGGAAGTAACGTTACATGGAGAAGTGAAAAGAAAAAGAAAGTGGGCCCTACCAGGACAAACTAAATGTCAACGCCAAGCAACGGTTTTTTGAAGAATTAAAGACAATTAACGACGTAGATCCATACGCGTTGCCAGCCCCAGAATGGATCTCAGATCCCGAAGCACTGCCTGCACTGACATATCCGGACATTGTGAACTGCCTCGTATTTGGTCTAAGCGCATCCAAATGCTACAAATCCCAAGATGCTTACGGTCAATAACTGTGCAAGATCTGCTAAGCCACAGATCGTACTTGCAAAGGTAAGGTGTCACTCTTCTTTTTGTTATTTAATTGCACCAATCAAAATGCACCAATCAGCTATGTGAATATTTGTGTCATGGGCAATTGGCTTATTAATAAAAATAAGCTTTCAGCCTTGTTTAACTTTAACTTCCAGTGGGAAGATCAGTATTTTGTG
This sequence comes from Rutilus rutilus, assembly GCA_021464565.1. Classification (NCBI taxonomy): domain Eukaryota; kingdom Metazoa; phylum Chordata; class Actinopteri; order Cypriniformes; family Leuciscidae; genus Rutilus; species Rutilus rutilus. The sequence continues at coordinate 73,955,526 of JAJAQA010000001.1, forward strand.
ATGAGTAGACACTGATGTGCCCCTGCAGTTACTCATCTCTTATTACACAACATCCTTAATTACAAGTATGTTGTTCAACAGGTCTAAGCGCGGCTCCTCTGAAGGCTTGGGTGATCATCGGCTCCACTGGTGAAGTTTCCTCAGCCCCACTGTACATGTATGGCGGGTATTGCAGAGACATGCACTCATGTTGGGGCCCTGCTTTTCAAAGTGGAAGCCACCGTTCGGTGTAGGGAAATGTCTCTGACAAACCTGCATATTGGATCTGACCAAGTAATGTAAATGTGGTGGGATGTATAGCTTTATTTTTAATTAATTAATGCTTGTGGGTAATGTAGTGTCCAATTATATTCCGCAAGGGAGTGTACAAAAGGGGATTCGGATGCACCGTTTGTGTGTGTGGTCACCGCCTGTGCGTCATTGCCGGGGACCGCCCATTCCGGTTTGTTGTATCCCTTCTGCTTGAGGTATGTGTTTGGCTAACTAGTTAGCACGTAGATTTGTGACTTTATGTAACAGTCATTTGATTCATAGCATTATGGCCGATGGTTCGTTGTTGGCGGCGGCTATTTATATGCCCCTCCTGCATCCCCGTGCTTTTGTGACATGGTTGGTATCCTTCTGCGTGTGCGTGACGTGGATGTGCGACTGGTTATGAAATGAAGGTACGTGAAACTACTATTGAGGGTACGTGAAACTATTGTGCAGCGCTCATTTTTTATACCGCAAGTATATGTTTATGTTTAACTTTTAGGAGGAATAGACCGTTCGGCGAGGCCTGCTGGGCAACTGCTGCTATGTATCCAGAGTTTCTTCTATGACAAACTTTCTCACCAACACGTGTGCGCTCGATCTATGCGTTTGTGTGATGCCTGCTCTCCAGCATTTGTTCTCGTGATCGCTGGAGTTCGTTTTGTTTGTTCTTCAACTAGTCCTTCAATTTGTTTGTAATTTGCTTTATTTGTTTTTGGTATATTTACTTTACCGCTAGTAGGCCCTCACGTGCGGTGGTGGAGTTTTTGTCACAGAGTGCATGTGTTGATACCTGTGCACAGGGTGGTAAGAGTGATATAGGAGCCTTCTGCTCACTAAAATAGTGTACCTGCCATTGTTAAGCCTCGGCCTCCTTTTTGGTCTCTTTAGCGTCGTGAATGTTGAACTTTTAAGATTGTTGTTGACCATTTCAATAAAGCTTTTGTATTTTTGTATCCACGTCTCAGGCCCTTCTTCGATAACCACGTTCCTGTGTGTCCTTTGTAGGTGGTTAAATTGATTCATATTCTTATTTCCCTGTTTAACAGGGTGGCGTAGTCGTGCATATGTAGAGGTAGTTTGCTCCTCTTGAGGTCCCGCTACATAAACAAAGTACATTGTGAGGTAGGCCACCAGACTGATTATACTTCTGCTGCTGCCACACCAAAATCCCTCAGCTGTCTTCTTAATGCTGAGACTGTTAGCAGGCCTGTTTTGAGGACTTGTGCCAGCAAGCTCACTACACCACCGCCAACACACTCAGAGTTATCACAATTCTATGCAGATATTCATAAAGCTGATTTGCTATTCTGAGTGTGCTGCCACATTATTGTGAAGAGTTCAAGGTTCCTGTGCAGCCTGTCACAAATGTTCAATCCCTTCACTGCCTACGTGACACCAGGCTTGACGAATGTGACGGAACAGCACTGCCAGGCAAAAACAAAACAAAAAAAACAAGCTTGTGATTCAGACCAACAGGCTGAACAGATCTTAAAGACTACACGCAGACAGCATAAATCTTCTTTTTGGTTTGCTGCTCGAGCAGGCAGATGCTGTTTATGCTCCTGATGTCCGGTCACCAGCTCTTTCAACTATCACAAAGATGTGTTAAACAAAGGACAGCAACTGAATCACAGCTGACCTTGCTTGGGGTACAACACATAAAGAGGAAGGCCTACATCCTAAAAGACAAGGGACAACACAATAACCATGACGTGTCAACATGTGAATTTTTCATAAACCCCTCTTTCCCGGAAATTGGAGCAATTGGAGATCCCCGAATTTAGTGAATCAGGCAGTTAGGGATACTAACAAAAATAGGGTTGTTTGCCAGGGATGCATCAGGTATGATCCCGAGAGAAAAATAAAAAAGTTGTGATCCAAATTGGCGTGGACCAGTATGTGTAACTGTCATGTTGGAGTATACTCATCACGCAGCAGCCAAGCTGTGTTATTCAAAGATCGCCGCCTCCATTTCTGCAATAACTTCAGGTGAGTTTGAACTGTGACTAAGATATGACAGACAGTAACTTGACCAATAACCTGAACAGTCCTGAAACAAATAGTGAGTCAGAAGAGAGCAAAGGCTGTAAGCAGCTCTGCCGCACTAAGGCAAAAGGTCGTAACTTCAATTTTTGGCGAAAATGAGTTATTGTAATTTTTAGGACAATAAACATAAGTTTTATCATATAGACAAACATCAAGTTTCAATTCTATTGTTTTTTGGGTGGAATAAGATTATGTTTTGGGGTTTTTTTACGGGGTTATGATGTAACAAATAAATCACCTCAGTCAGACACACACACGTACATTTTTCACAGTGATTGCTTTTGTTAGGCTAGATTATTGACATCTAGGTGTGAAGAATGGCATACTCTCGGGGGAAAATGATGGTGGAGATGGCTTTGAAACGTAAACACCAAGATCAAGGTAAGAATGACAGACTGGTGCATAAAAAAGATAATCTTTAAAATCCAGTAATAGCTAGCAGTAGCCTTTAGCTAGCGATGCTACTTCACAAACTAGACACAAACACTTTTCGAGCCATAATCAACAACTTATCCAGTAACAAGCGCTGCATAGAGCAGGCTTGTAGGATATCTTAATTCACAGCCCGTAATACAAGGCTACATACAACTGAAATAAAATATGCTTCTCATACGATAGCTCTCGCCTGCCAATGACAGTCCAGTGACTGAAAACTACGTGAGTTGGTTGGTTGGAGCCGCAACGACACACCCATACACCAGCAGCAGGAATAATTTAGAGCCTACCTTTTGTTGAACCCTGGTTAAAATCCATGTCAAACAACCGACGAGAAAGCAAATCCATTACATCCATTACATGGACCCTGGATGATTCCACAGCGGAAGACGCGGGCCAGGACCAGAGCTAGGACCTCTCCGCCCCTCCCGGCCTTCGAGATCTCCACCCGGAACCGCTTCTCCCCTCTACGCGAGACGGAATGCGACGCTGTGATCATCGGCAGTTCCATCGTCCGGCATGTCCGTGCTACCATAGGTAAAGGTAAGGTTCGCACTCACTGCTTTCCTGGTGCTCGTGTTCTCGATGTCGCTGCACAGGTTCCCGGGATTCTGAACGGTGACGAGCCCGTCGGAGCTGTCGTGCTGCACGCGGGAACGAACGACATCAGGCTACGGCAGTCGGAGGTTCTGAAGAAGGACTACAGGAGCCTGATCGAGACGGTACGCAGCACATCGCCTGAAACAACGATCATCGTGTCTGGACCGCTTCCCACCTACCGACTAGGACACGAAAGGTTCAGTAGATTATTTGCTCTAAATGAATGGTTAATGTCATGGTGTAATGAACAGAGACTGCTCTTTGTAAATAATTGGAATCTTTTCTGGGAGCGACCTAGGCTCTTCCGTGCTGATGGCCTTCACCCCAGCAGAATCGGAGCGGCTATTCTGTCGGACAACATCTCCAAGACGCTACACACCATATGACTAGTAAGTCAAAGTCCAAATCACACTCTTTGCTGTCCAAACTTAATTGATATAAGTACCAATGTAGAACATTATATTGAAACTGTGTCTATTCCTCGTTTAGTGAGATCAAATAATAAATCTACTGCAGGATCTAAGAAAAATCTAATTGTGATTAAACCAGAAAATCTCAATATTAGTGAACAAAAACAATTTATAAAGCTAGGTCTTTTAAACATCAGATCGCTTACACCTAAGGCGGTTATTGTAAATGAAATGGTCACAGATAATAGTTTCGATGTACTTTGCCTTACTGAAACCTGGCTTAAACCAAATGATTATTTCGGTCTTAATGAGTCTACTCCTCCTGGATACTCCTATAAGCATGAGCCCCGTCTGATTGGTCGTGGCGGTGGTGTTGCTATAATCTATAAAGATATTCTTACTGTTACTCAGAAAACAGGTCACAGGTTTAATTCGTTTGAAGTACTTGTGCTAAATGTTACTCTCTTAGATGTAAGAAAGAAATCCATATTATCTCTAGCCTTGGCTACCGTATATAGACCGCCTGGGCCTTACGCTGATTTCCTAAAAGAGTTTGCAGACTTTCTCTCAGATCTTTTGGTCAATGTCGATAAAGCATTAATTGTTGGAGATTTTAACATACACGTAGATAATTCAAATGATGCTTTAGGGGCTGCGTTTACAGATTTATTAAACTCCTTTGGGGTCAAGCAAAACGTAACTGGTCCCACTCATCGTCTTAATCATACGCTAGATTTAATTATATCACATGGAGCCGATCCAACCGATATAGATATTATACCGCAAAGTGATGAAGTCACTGACCATTACATGGTCACTTGCATACTACGTATCGCTGAAATTTGTCATGTTGCGCCGCGTTATCGACCAGGCAGAACAATCCTTCCAACAACTACAGATCATTTCTCAAATAGCTTACCTGATCTGTCTCAGCTGCTCAGTGAACCCAAACAAACAGATGAACTAGAGGAAATGACTAGCACTATGAGCACCATTTTCTCTAGTACATTAGACATCGTTGCACCAATTAGATTAAAAAAGGTTAGAGAGAAAACTAAAGCACCATGGTACAACAGTGTTACGCATGTTCTAAAGAGAGAAACTCGTAATTTAGAGCGTAAATGGAAACAAACTAATCTAGAGGTCTTTAGAATCGCATGGAAAGACAGTATGTCACGTTATAAAAAGGCCCTAAAAGCAGCCAGGGCTGAGCATCTCCGCAAACTAATAGAAAACAACCAAAACAATCCAAGGTTTTTATTTAACACCGTCGCTAGACTAACAAATAAACAGACGTTACCGGAGCAAAATATTCTGTCACAGTGTAGTAGTAATGATTTTATGAATTTCTTCACTGAGAAAATAGAAAGCATCAGAAACACAATTGTAAATGTACAATCTTTAATGGTGTCTTATGATTCAGCCTCAATTATCACCCCGCAAGAACAATTACAGCGCTTTGCAACTATAGGACAGGAAGAGTTAAATAAACTTATCATTGCATCTAAACCAACAACGTGTTTATTAGATCCAATACCAACTAAACTACTGAAACAAGTGTTACCTGTAGTGGAAGAGCCTCTTCTCAATATTATTAACTCGTCTTTATCCTTAGGTCATGTTCCAAGAATATTCAAGTTGGCAGTTATAAAACCTCTTATTAAGAAACCACAATTAGATCATAATAACCTAGCAAATTACAGACCCATTTCAAATCTTCCATTTATGTCTAAAATACTAGAAAAAGTTGTGTCCGCTCAACTGTGCTCTTTCTTGCAAGAAAATGATATCTATGAAAAGTTTCAGTCAGGATTCAGACCGCACCATAGCACAGAAACTGCACTCGTTAAAATCACAAATGATTTACTTTTAGCTTCTGACCAAGGCTGTATCTCAATACTAGTTTTACTTGATCTTAGTGCTGCGTTCGATACTATAGATCACACAATACTCTTAGACCGACTACAAAACTACACTGGTGTTCAGGGACAAGCATTAAGCTGGTTCAGATCATACTTATCAGACCGTTACCATTTTGTCTGCGTAAATGGGGAAAAATCGAAGATAACGTCAGTAAACTACGGTGTACCGCAAGGATCTGTGTTAGGCCCTCTGCTATTCTCAATATATATGCTGCCACTTGGTAATATTATAAGAAAACATGGAATTAATTTCCACTGTTATGCTGATGACACTCAAATATATATTTCATCACGACCAGATGAAAACGCTAAATTATCTAAATTAACAGAGTGTGTTAAAGATATAAAATACTGGATGACATGTAATTTTCTGCTATTAAATTCAGATAAAACGGAGGTATTACTTATTAGTCCAAAAAACTGCCCACAAAACCTCTTAAAATACAACTTTAATTTAGAAGGGTGTCCTGTTACTTTATCCTCTACAGTAAAAGACCTGGGTGTTATATTAGACCGCAACTTGTCTTTTGAAAATCATATTTCATATGTTACAAGAACAGCCTTTTTCCACCTTAGAAACATTGCTAAGCTACGTAACATGCTATCTGTTTCTGATGCAGAAAAGTTAGTTCATGCATTCATGACCTCGAGACTAGATTACTGTAATGCTTTATTAGCTGGTTGTCCTGCATCCTCAATAAACAAGCTACAGTTAGTCCAAAATGCCGCCGCTAGAGTTCTTACTAGATCAAGAAAATACGATCATATAACACCAATTCTGTCGTCTCTACATTGGTTACCTATAAAGTTCCGTATCAATTACAAAGTATTGCTACTGACCTATAAAGCCCTAAATGGTTTAGCTCCCGTGTATTTAACGGAACTTCTATCGCCCTACAATCCATCGCGCTCTTTAAGATCACTAAATTCGAGGCTTCTGGTCATTCCTAGGATATCTAAGTCCACTAAAGGAGGGAGAGCTTTTTCACATTTAGCTCCTAAACTGTGGAATGGCCTTCCTGATATTGTTCGAGGCTCAGACTCGCTGTCCCAGTTTAAAACTAGATTAAAGACGCATCTCTTCAGCCAGGCATTCACATAATACTTACATTTTATACTACAGTTGAATCAGATTGAATGCATTAATATTGCGATCGTCAGCTCCAGTTTGTATCCAGCCTCTCATGGAAACTACAGATTCTCCAACACCCGTGCAGAGACGACTCGGCGCCTATGAAGAGACGACTCGACGCGGGCGATGTTTATGCCCTAAATCAATACATGATTAACTAACTGTATTTCTCTATGTACATTTCTGAAATGCACTTTCTGTAAAGCTGCTTTGAAACAATATGTATTGTGAAAAGCGCTATACAAATAAATTTGAATTGAATTGAATTGAATTGAACATCCACCACAAGTTTTTAAAACTTGCTACCGGCTAGTCTGAAGTGTGTGTGTGTGTGTGTGTGTGTGTCCTGTGTGCGTGCGTGAGAGAGAGAGAGAGAGGCGCGGGCGCGATTGAACAGTGGAAACATAAAAACATGCTCAGTCATTTCGTTCATACAGTGTACACTCGCAATAAAACACATTGTGCATTGGTTTTCATTTATGTTTATTTATTAAGTTACACATTCTACATTGATTAAAAAAGAAAATCAAATGTGTTTTTATTGGTAGTACTATTTTATAAAGAAATAAATTATTTATAATTCAGATGATAAGTTAGTGTTAATTAAAATTTTAAGGAAAACAAGTATATTGATCTGAAATATAGCAAATAAATTTTAAATTCATTCAGGTACAATTACCAAACATCTCAAGGTCTTTTTATTAATTTAATTAATAAACTAATTATATGAAACTATAGTCAATGCACTACAAATAAACTGGTTCTATGCCTTTACTTTATTGATAAAACTTATTTAAAAAATACAAGGCTTAAGACATTTATTTTCCTTTGGTGGTACAGCCTGAGACATGCACAATAATAATAAAAAAATGCCTTCTGCATTTTTGTTTTGCTTTTCCAACCATTATACCGAACCGTGATGTCTGAACTGAGGTATGAACCGAACCATGACTTCTGTGTACCGTTCCACCCCTAGTATATAGATAATTAAACAAGTTTTTTTTGTCCAACTGGCCATAGTGGTTGCTTCTTAAATAGGGATAGACATCCTCCTGTATGTAATATTAATTAGCTGCTTGTTTCTAATTAATGCTCTTTTATCAATTTCAGTTTCTGTTACACCTACATCTGGGGACATTCCGCAGCATGTCCCCTGCAAAACTAGAGTGGACAGTTCATGCATGCCTCCTGCAAAACTTGAGTGGACCATTTTGAATAGCTGTCTAGATCTTAGTGATGACCTCTTATATGAAGCAGATGACATTTTCATGACCAGTACACCAGATGCCACACCAGTTTTTGAAGACTCCATTCCACTCTCACTGATGGCACCAGGGCCTTCCCTCGATGCACTGTCTGCCCTCATTTCTGTGACTGCTGAGCCCTCCATGTCACTCCCTGAGCTTATCCACGTCTATGTACCAGACCCACAACTTACACCCGCTGTACCAGCCTCAGCCCCAGAGATGACAACCTCTCAACCCTTGTCTGTCCAGGAACTTGTCCCAAACTTTGAGGCCACAGCAACATCAACTCCTGCTCCTCTTCCAGAGCCCATCAGTAGACCACCATTAAGGGCCCCATGTGGAATCAAGTGTCGGCGGCAATGTTCTGCCAAATTTTCAGAGGACCACCGAAGGAAGATATGGTGGGATTTCTGGGAGCTTACTTACCAAGAAAAGAGAGCATATGTATTTCATTGTGTCAGCCAGGTCACAAGGGCAAAGGTCTGTGTAAATCCAAGTAGGCGAAGCAGGTCTTTCATCTATAGGCTGAAAGATGCAGGCGGAAACCCACAGCAGGTTTGCAAACTCTTCTTCCTTTCTACACTGGGCTATCATCCAACTAATGATAGCATAGTCCTGTCAGTGATGGGCAAAGAACTAACATCAGCCCTAGCCCCACCTGCTGACCAGAGAGGGAGACATGAGCCTGCAAACAAGCTCGACCTGGAACCCTTATATGCTCATATTGAGTCTTTTAATCCAACCGTCAGCCACTACAGGAGGGAGCATGCACCCTGCCGCCGGTATCTCCCCAGTGACATCAGCATCAAGCTGATGTTTGCTGACTACTTGGAGAGAGGCCACCAGTGCGGCTATGACACATATCGAAAAGCTATAAGATCTAAGAACATCAGTTTTTCAAACTCGGAGAGGAAGAGTGTGAAATCTGTTTGCTGCAAGACCAGCACACAAAGGAAAAGCACCAGAAGGAGGCCCCAGAAAACTGTCCGCAGTGTGACAAGTGGAAAAACCATAAGGCCAAAGCTATTGAAACCAGGCTACACTACCGTGCCGATGCAGATCGAGACTGGCCCGAGAGTACGTCAGTCAGAAGTGTAGACCTGCAGAAAGTGATAATGCTTCCTAGAATGCCTGGTGTGAAATCTGCGCTCTTCACCAGGCGCATCTGTGTTTACCACGAGACATTTGCATCTGTGGGAGGGAAGACCAAGAAAAAGAAAAACATCTCTGTTGTCTGGCACGAAGGAATCGCAGGGCGGAGTGCAAAGGAAATCACATCTGCATATGTGGTGGCACTAGAAAAAGAGAGGGACTGCAAACACATAATCTACTGGGTTGACAACTGCAGTGCCCAAAACAAGAACTGGTGCCTTCTTTCATCTCTTGTGTCCTTGGTCAACTCCAATCTTGTAGCAACTGAAGATGTCACCCTAAAATTCTTTGAGCCTGGTCACACTTTCATGAGTGCTGACAGTGTGCATCATGGCGTGGAACAAGAGATGAGACGCAGACCAGGAGGAGTGGTGTATGATTTTGAGGATTTTGTGTCAATTGTCAAAAACTCAAATTCTAAGAAGATGGAGGTCATGGAACTCAAAAACGAGGCCATCAGGGACTGGGTGAATGGCCATTCCATGGCAAAGCTGAAGAAAATGCCCAGACTGGCGGACCTGAAAGTGATCCAACTGCGACGTGGGTCAAGGTCTATGTGGGTCAAGACATCACATACGGCAGAAGAGTTCATGGAGGTGGACTTCCTACAAAAGAAGTTCAGCACCTGCATACCCTTTACCTTGAGATCTCAGGACCTGGGTGTTGAGGAGATTAAGAAGAAGGGGATTTAGCAGAATCTTGTCCCCCTGATGCCAGCTACCAGGAGCTTTTTCTGGAGGTCACTACCGGTGCGAAATGACTGTGGGGATGAAGAAAAGGGAGGGGAACAATCAGGCCTCATGCCCTTCTGCAGACTCACACAGCTCTGATCTTTAAACACACACACACACACACACACACACACACACACACACACACACACACACACACACACACACACACACACACACACACACACACATACACACACACACACACAAACACACACACACACACACACACACACACACACACACACACACACACACACACACACTTCAGTTTTAGAATCAGTTTTTCAAAAAACCTTTAAATATTCCACATCTTTTATACTTTAGTGATGTTAATCAACTTTGTTTTATGAAATTCATGTTAATTAAAACACACACACACACACACACACACACACACACACTTCAGTTTTAGAATCAGTTTTTCAAAAAACCTTTAAATGTTCCACGTGTTTTATACTTTAGTGATGTTAATCAACTTTGTTTTATGAAATTCATGTTAATTAAAACCATTCATACTTTTCCAACTATTCTCACTACTTTAACTTCTTGCTGATACATGTGAAGCCATTTTTATCACAGTGAGTCCAAAAGGTTTAATATTGCTTACATTTTAAGTGTCATCATAACATTGTGCTATAAAATAGAAGTTAAGGTCTTTTGCCTTGGTATGACCGATTGTCATTTTGAAGGCAATGCTAAGGCAGAATACAGTAACTTCCGAAAAAGGGTCAAAGGTCAAATTTGAGTTCAAATTTTTTTTGTAGATAGGTTAATACAGGTATATACTACAACATGTGAAAATTACAATATTATACCTATAACTCAATTGTCAGGACATTAAGATAACTTTAAAGTAATTTTTCTCAGTTTCACACTCTGGTGAGTTAAGGTCTTTTGCCTTAGTAGGGCAGAGCTGTGCTCTGAAGCCCTGACTTCAAAGAAATGTGGAGAAATTATTAAGAAAATGGGTAGTCAGGGTTTTGATTCTGTTTGGAAATTTAAACAACAACTTGACTGGCTACATGCAAAGAAAGAAACTGAAAAATGTAAATGTTTAGCCTCGTATTGCCTCTGATGATTACAAAAAGCAAGTAAATGTAATTATAGTAAATGTAATTATGTAATTAATGTCCAAGGAAATGATCGGGGATCATTTCCTTGGACAAATGTGATTTAATATCTGGTCTTAATACTATTAGGGGTTGGCAAGATTTTGAAATGTTGTTGTATTCATTGGCAAATAAGGTTTTTTAAAAAAATTTTAAATTGGACCATTAATTCGATTTTTTTTTTTTTGTATTTACAAAAGTCTTTACTGTAATTTGTGATCAATGTAATGCATCCTTGCATTCAATTAATTTTGATATTGTACTTGTTCTATTGCTTACTTTATTTGTTTTTGTTGCATGACAATCAAATTGTGGAAGACATGGGAGAAAGAGAAAACGAGCTGTTGTAGCTGGTATTGTCAGCTTTTTATATTTTGCTGATATTTTTTTGTCAAATTAAAAATTAATGGATAATTTTATCACTTTTTATTTTATTCTAATCCTCTTTCAGAAGAAGAAGAATGCTCTGCACTCCCTGAAGCCTATGGGAAGAAAAAAAACTGAACTTGCATATGAAAGTAAGAACTTTGATATGAAACAAAATACATATACTATGCTGGGTTTCAAATTATGTAACTATAATATTGGTCAGCTAATTTTAAATTACTTCATTTTAGCAGACCAAACCCCAGTTGTGCCCTCTGTTTTTAGCAAGGTATGCATAATCAATTTTAATGATGATTTAAAATGTTTATCATAGAACAATTTTAATCCACTTATATTTTTCTTTAAGGATGAGCTGTTAAAAGACGATGACCCTCCATCATGCTTCATCTTCAAGGTAGTTGAATAATGTTATATAATGTGCTTTTTAACATTTTTTTAACGGCCTGTGCTAACTGTTGCTATCTTTTCAGTTATCAGGAGCGTTGCTGAAGAACATACTTCTTGAAGTTGTTCTTCAAGAAGGAGATGCTGCCTACATGCCCCTGTCATTGGCTTGCTCAAGGTTCAGGGACATAGTTGGGGATGACAATTTCAAGAATCAGGCACATTTCTTATGGCTAGAAAGTAAATATTGACATTAAAAAATAAAACACATAAGAACATCATTGATAATGTTAAATGTTATGTTCATTTTTTTTTTTTTTTATCTCAGGTGTTGCATGCTGGAAAAATACACTCACCTAAAGGATTATTAGGAACACCTGTTCAATTTCTCATTAATGCAATTATCTAATCAACCACATGGCAGTTGCTTCAATGCATTTAGGGGTGTGGTCCTGGTCAAGACAATCTCCTGAACTCCAAACTGAATGTCAGAATGGGAAAGAAAGGTGATTTAAGCAATTTTGAGCGTGGCATGGTTGTTGGTGCCAGACGGGCCGGTCTGAGTATTTCACAATCTGCTCAGTTACTGGGATTTTCACGCACAACCATTTCTAGGGTTTACAAAGAATGGTGTGAAAAGGGAAAAACATCCAGTATGCGGCAGTCCTGTGGGCGAAAATGCCTTGTTGATGCTAGAGGTCAGAGGAGAATGGGCCGACTGATTCAAGCTGAAAGAAGAGCAACTTTGACTGAAATAACCACTCGTTACAACCGAGGTATGCAGCAAAGCATTTGTGAAGCCACAACGCGCACAACCTTGAGGCGGATGGGCTACAACAGCAGAAGACCCCACCGGGTACCACTCATCTCCACTACAAATAGGAACAAGAGGCTACAATTTGCACAAGCTCACCAAAATTGGACAGTTGAAGACTGGAAAAATGCTGCCTGGTCTGATGAGTCTCGATTTCTGTTGAGACATTCAGATGGTAGAGTCAGAATTTGGCGTAAACAGAATGAGAACATGGATCCATCATGCCTTGTTACCACTGTGCAGGCTGGTGGTGGTGGTGTAATGGTGTGGGGGATGTTTTCTTGGCACACTTTAGGGCCCTTAGTGCCAATTGGGCATCGTTTAAATGCCACGGCCTACCTGAGCATTGTTTCTGACCATGTCCATCCCTTTATGACCACCATGTACCCATCCTCTGAAGGCTACTTCCAGCAGGATAATGCACCATGTCACAAAGCTCGAATCATTTCAAATTGGTTTCTTGAACATGACAATGAGTTCACTGTACTAAAATGGCCCCCACAGTCACCAGATCTCAACCCAATAGAGCATCTTTGGAATGTGGTGGAACGGGAGCTTCGCGCCCTGGATGTGCATCCCACAAATCTCCATCAACTGCAAGATGCTATCCTATCAATATGGGCCAACATTTCTAAAGAATGCTTTCAGCACCTTGTTGAATCAATGCCACGTAGAATTAAGGCAGTTCTGAAGGCGAAAGGGGGTCAAACACAGTATTAGTATGGTGTTCCTAATAATCCTTTAGGTGAGTGTATACTTTAAGTTTTGACTGTCTCAACAGTTCCTCTTGATGTTTTGCAGACAGAGGTAGCTCAGATGATCAAAGATAAATACCCAAATGTATAAGAGGTCCATTTGGCTAGCAGTGTCTCTAGCAAGGGCTTGAACTTCAGAAGTGGTATGATCCTTGCACATGGAACTTCAAGTGGCCTCTCTGACTTCGGAGAAATTGTTCAGATTTGTATAGTTCAAAAGACATTGTGTTTCATAATGAGACGATTGTGTGGTTGGTACAAGGAACACTTCAGGGCTTTTAAGCTTAGTGCATCACCAACAAGAGAGGTGTTCTTTGTTGAACATGGTAATATAACTGACGATTATCCTTTGGCTGACTACATGGTTGGTCCTTTGCATTTGGTTACTTTGAAAAGACAAGTACATGCATAAAAGGTGAAGTGCTGTATTTACATGTTTTATAAAAAAAAAAAAAACTTAGCATGTTTCTGTTTTCTTTGAACCATTCATTTTGTTGTATGTTTAAATTATAACAAATTGATCCCCCTTGTTTTCACAGACTTACCACGATGACGACTTCAATTAAGAATTTCCGGCTAAGAATTATTCTCTCAGAGGGTGATCCTTCAGGATGGCATGCCTACTTCTGTTGGTGATCTAACAAAGGAAATTGCAAAGCAGTGTAATCTCCAAGGAAATTTTAGATTGCAATTCATGGACCCAGACTTTGACAATGACTTTATGAATCTAATGTCCATATCAGAAATCCAAGACAAAAGTACCCTGAAACTGGTATTTTTGACAGCATCCAGTGACCGTAATGACTCACCCATACCACATGTGAACTCATCTCAAAGTGGAAGTGCGTGCTCCTCACCAGCTATGTCACTCTCATCCTGTGATGTTCTCCTCCATCTATTTCAACAAACTCTGAATCTTCTGCGAGTTTTTCTCCTGAATTGTCCTCTTGCATAAAGTCATCTGCATGGCCTGCTGTTCTCTTACGAGAGGTCACTCATACTGCGTAAGTATCTTACACTAGGGGAAAATCCCTTTTCCACGAGATACTGAAGCCAAGAAAATTATCCTTAATTTTGTATTATTGTAAAACGCGTTGCGGCAGCATGCAGACATAGGCAAGACGGCTCGTGTGCCTATTGGCTGCTCTGCGGCAACTACAGCAGCCTATCGAGCGAGGCCTAGCATGACGTCAGACCCAATGGGGTGCTTTGCGCCCACTGCGTCACGTCCCGCCGAAACGGGCGTGGCCTAGGCCTATAAATCCAGCTCGCAGGCAGCTATTTCTGATTTTTCATCGCCGAAGCTTAACCAGAGCGTGTGCATGCACGGCAAGATACGCAGTACTCGTTCCCTCTTCTAGAGAGAACCGAGGTTACGTTAGTAACCGAGTACGTTCTCTTACGAGAGGTCTCTCGTACTGCGTAAGTATCTTACGCTAGGGGAGCCAATGTAAAACGCTGTGCGTGCTGGGATCTAACACCAAAGACCCAAGGGCGAAGCCCGGGGTTCATATAGTGCATAATCACCAGGGGAACTCACAGGGAGTCCGGGAAGAGGGAGGGGCGGAGCCGCGCTCTTCCACATGCAGTAGCGTCCCTAAGACGCAAATGTCATCATACAGACAGGGCGGAGTGCGGCCTGAGCTGATGGGAAATTGTGGGTCTTAAACAATGCCCATAACCATTTATATGTCGATCAGTGAGCATTGCTGTTGAGCAGTGCTCAGCAGACACAGCATCGGTACAGACAGTACTGGTGTATTTACGCTAGGCCTCGCTCGATAGGCTGCTGCAGTTGCCGCAGAGCAGCCAATAGGCACACGAGCTGTCTTGCCTATGTCTGTATGCTGCCGCAACGCGTTTTACAATAATACAAAATTAAGGATAATTTTCTTGGCTTCAGTATCTCGTGGAAAAGGGATTTTCCCCTAGCGTAAGATACTTACGCAGTACTCGTTCCCTCTTCTAGAGAGAACCGAGGTTACGTTAGTAACCGAGTACGTTTTCACCGTGCCTCGTGTCACATACGACACAGAAATCAAACTGGAACAGGGTAATGCAGCTTTCAAAACAAAGGGCACTTTTCTCAGTCCTGACCCAAAACTGAAAATCTCAATTTTAGATACACTGGCAGAAGAAATTGTGAAGTACAAAATGTACCCTTCTAATGCCGAATATGAACAGGTAGCTGCAGCATTCATTGAAAAGCACCTGTGCTTGAAAGAGAGAGGTTCTGTAACTGGATACAGTGGATGGAAAGCCAGTTTAAAATATAAACTTGGCAACTATAGAACAAAGTTGAGAAAACTTGGCTGCACAGAAGTAGCCGTAAACTCTGTCAAGCACAAGCACAAAAAAAACACAAAAAAAAACCACGCAAGGCTGAGGTGAACTACAGCCCTCCCCATCCACAAGGGGAAACAGAAGAAACTCTTAAGGCAGTTAGAAAAACACTTCTGACTTAAGGAAAAAATAAGAACAATGAGAAAAATGTAAGAATGCTGATGGACAAGAGTTTTTCAATTAGGAGGCATGAGGTGATCAAGGAACCACTTATTGCAGACTTCAAAACCAGGTAGCCTGCTCTTTTCAGAACAGAAGAGGTAAGGGAAAGTTTAACTGAAATTTGTGTTTACTGTTATACTTCTGGTAACAGATTTCTTTTCATCTACCTGTAGATTTGTGCAGAGTTTGAGAGAATTACAACAATCTCATTAGTGTCAAGATTCTTTGCCAAGCTGGATGGATACTCTGGAAAACTGTTGAAGATGTTTGCAAACCGGGGAGGAGTCCTTGGACATAGAATTAAAAACCTCTTGGTGCCCACTACACAGGTATGAAAAACTCCACTAGACAAAACCATGTATAAAACATTATTCTCTCACTGGCCACTTTTGGTTTTGGGGTTATGGTCATGAGCATGCATAAAAAAAACACACAGATGTAATAAGATTAGGTTTACTACAAGGATAAATATATATATATATATATATATATATATATATATATATATATATATATATATTATATTTTATTGCTATTATTCTCGATTTGACAACTGTCATTTCGTCATCGTGAAAACAGATATCTTTAGCTGATCCACTTCTTTATCAATTTATTTCTTCATCAATGCACAAGCGTTCTTAATTAAACACTGTTTGATGTTGTTGAAAGAAAATTAGGTAACACTTTAGAATACTGTTCCGTCATTAATGGATAACTACACAGGAACAAATGAGTAAGGCACTTTTAACATTCTTGTAGCTATTATTAACTGACAAGAAACTCTGATTTACGAATTACTAAGTAATATCGCTATAATAATTACATTATTTCATCATTGTTGCATTGTTTTATCAATGCATGCTGTGCCATCATGGTGGTTAAAGCCAGTCAGTGATGCTCCATCCGACATGCTATATATACTAACTTTGACTCATTTCAATACTTGTTTAAAAGCTACAAAGCTCTTTTCAAAGTGTCCGGTGCCCAGATCCTCTCTGTGTCATTGCAGTCACAGAGAGAGTTAAAGAATTGAGGCCACTAAGGCCCAATGACTACTTAGAATACAATGAATAATTCAACTTTAAGAGGACCGACTACGCCACTCTGACATCACACAGAGAATGATTTAAAAAACTCAATTCTAATCTAATGCACACATGTTCGTTGCACTTAGGAACGGAGACATGAGTACTGTACAGAATGTTTATTCTTTACCAATTCGGTAACACTTTACAATAAGGTTCCATTAGTTAACATTAGTTAATGCATTAGTTAACATGAACTAACCATGAACGACACCTCTGTTCAGCATTAGTTAATATTTGTTAACGTGAGCGCACACATGTACTAATGCATCAATTCACATTAACAGCACGGTTAGTTAACATTAGTTAATGCATCAGTTAACATGAACTAACCTTGAACGACACCTCTGTTCTGCATTAGATCATATTTGTTAACGTTAACTCACACATGTACTAATGCATCAATTCACATTAACAGCACGGTTAGTTAACATTAGTTAATACATTAGTTAACATGAACTAACCATGAACGACACCTCTGTTCAGCATTAGTTAATATTTGTTAACGTGAGCGCACACATGTACTAATGCATCAATTCACATTAACAGCACGGTTAGTTAACATTAGTTAATGCATCAGTTAACATGAACTAACCTTGAACGACACCTCTGTTCTGCATTAGATCATATTTGTTAACGTTAACGCACACATGTACTAATGCATCAATTCACATTAACAGCACGGTTAGTTAACATTAGTTAATGCATTAGTTACCACGAACTAACCATGAACGTCACCTCTGTTCAGCATTAGTTAATATGTGTTAACGTTAACTCACACATGTACTAATGCATCAATTCACATTAACAGCACGGTTAGTTAACATTAGTTAATACATTAGTTAACATGAACTAACCATGAACGACACCTCTGTTCAGCATTAGTTAATATTTGTTAACGTGAGCGCACACATGTACTAATGCATCAATTCACATTAACAGCACGGTTAGTTAACATTAGTTAATGCATTAGTTACCACGAACTAACCATGAACGTCACCTCTGTTCAGCATTAGTTAATATGTGTTAACGTTAACTCACACATGTACTAATGCATCAATTCACATTAACAGCACGGTTAGTTAACATTAGTTAATACATTAGTTAACATGAACTAACCATGAACGACACCTCTGTTCAGCATTAGTTAATATTTGTTAACGTGAGCGCACACATGTACTAATGCATCAATTCACATTAACAGCACGGTTAGTTAACATTAGTTAATGCATTAGTTACCACGAACTAACCATGAACGTCACCTCTGTTCAGCATTAGTTAATATGTGTTAACGTTAACTCACACATGTACTAATGCATCAATTCACATTAACAGCACGGTTAGTTAACATTAGTTAATTCATTAGTTAACATGAACTAACCATGAACGACACCTCTGTTCAGCATTAGTTAATATTTGTTAACGTGAGCGCACACATGTACTAATGCATCAATTCACATTAACAGCACGGTTAGTTAACATTAGTTAATGCATCAGTTAACATGAACTAACCTTGAACGACACCTCTGTTCTGCATTAGATCATATTTGTTAACGTTAACGCACACATGTACTAATGCATCAATTCACATTAACAGCACGGTTAGTTAACATTAGTTAATGCATTAGTTACCACGAACTAACCATGAACGTCACCTCTGTTCAGCATTAGTTAATATTTGTTAACGTTAACGCACACATGTACTAATGCATCAATTCACATTAACAGCACGGTTAGTTAACATTAGTTAATGCATTAGTTAACATGAACTGACCTTGAACGACACTTCTGTTCTGCGTTAATTCATATTTGTTAACGTTAACTCACACATGTACTAATGCATCAATTCACATTAACAGCACGGTTAGTTAACATTAGTTAATTCATTAGTTAACATGAACTAACCATGAACAATGCCTGTAAATAGCTTTACTGTTTTGTAGGGGTTAAACTGTACTTACATTAGTTTACGCAGCAGTTGACACACACTATGTATGCACATTTCTAACTCACTGTGTTACCCTAAATGTAAAAATACTGTTGTGTACCTTATCAACACTCTTTTATATAAGGCATTGATTTGTTGGTAAACATAAATCTACAGCGGAAAAATATGTTGTTCATGTTTATACGCACTTTACTATCATTACTTGCATTCAAATAAGCATTTATTAATGGATTGAGTGAACCTTATTGTAAAGTGTACACTATTTCAACATTAACTGATGTGTTACTAACATTTGTAGACTCTTTATTGACATTACTTACCATTAATAAAGCATTTATTGATGGAATTTATGAACCTTATTGTAAAGTGTACACTATTTCAACATTAACTGATGTGTTACTAACATTTGTAGACTCTTTATTAACATGACTTACCATTAATAAAGCATTTATTGATGGAATTTATAAACCTTATTGTAAAGTGAACACTATTTTAACATTAACTGATGTGTTACTAACATTTGTAGACTCTTTATTGACATGACTTACCATTAATAAAGCATTTATTGATGGAATTTATAAACCTTATTGTAAAGTGTACACTATTTCAACATTAACTGATGTGTTACTAACACTTGTAGACTCTTTATTGACATGACTTACCATTAATAAAGCATTTATTGATGGAATTTATTAACCTTATTGTAAAGTGTACTCTATTTCAACATTAACTGATGTGTTACTAACATTTGTAGACTCTTTATTAACATGACTTACCATTATTAAAGCATTTATTAATGGAATTTATGAACCTTATCGTGTACACTATTCAGCATTAACTGATGTGTTAGTAATATTTGTAGGTACGTAAACAGTCAATATTGAATTTATCAGACCTTAAATGTGTGAAAGCCATTCATTATTAACATTTTCAGGATGTTGAGAAAAGACCTCTTTATTACATTATCAGAACTGGTCAACATCTTTGCCAGAACAAAACATACAAAACTAAATTTTTAAGGACAAAACAAAATGTGCTGCCCTATCAATTCAGGCCTAAACAAGGCAAAATATATTATTGTAATTAAACATGGAAAACACGTATATGGTTCTTTTTTTTAGCGACTTTTTATAACATGAAAATGAACTATTTTCTTATTGGAAGCAACTTCCCATCCGTTTTCATTGTTTGTATTATGTTTGCAATGTTCTCATCGGCCATGATTGCGTCTTGACATTTCTGGGTTATGTTTGATAATTTCTCTCCCTTTTCTTGTTTTTCATGGATTTCTGCATATTTCTCTGGTGCTGCAATCGCCAGTTCAGCAATAGCTGCACTCTGCACGATTGTGTTCCGGTCCACACCATACTTCCGGAAAGCTTCTGCCATGTTGCTTCCTCTTTTGAAAATCTCCAGGACTGATTTGTACCGCTTTACCACCTGCCATGGATCAGTAACTAAGACAGTAAAAAAAAAAAAAAAAAGATTTTTTTTAAAAGAAGAAATTTTGGCAATTGTTATGTTTCTAGTGATCACATTTTAAGAACCCATTCCATTCATGTGTTTAAAGGGATAGTTCACCCAAAAATGAAAATTCTGTCATCATTTACTCGCCCTCAAGTTGTTTCAAACCTGTATGAATTTCTTTTTTCTGCTGAACACAAAAGAAGATATTTTGAAAAATGTCGGTTGACAAACAGTTGATGGACCCCATTGACTTCCATAGTAGGAAAAAAAATACTATGGAAGTCAATGGGGTCCATCAACTGTTTGGTTACCGACATTTTTCAAAATATCTTCTTTAGATAGATTTTTACAAATCTAAGAATTGTAATTATAAATGTTACATAATTCTTTCTTCAGCTCTAACATGAAATGTATATAGCACAACACTATAATTGTTTTTCTGATATATTTATTCTTTAACTATTTTATTGAATAAATAATTCTATATATTAGAATTATAATATACTGTATATTCATCTTTATTCATGAAATGCAAAAATGCATAAAACCTTACCATAGTTAATCAGATAATATTTACATTGTTTTCAGTCAATGTATTTGTTTTATGTGTTGAGTAGGCCTATGTCTATACCATCTGTTGCATGAATACTAAATATTAACGTATTAATTATTATTATTATTATTATTATTTTAAATATACTCTTTTAAATAATTGTTTATGTATTTATAAGGTGACATGGCTCCGTCATTAAATCGAAAATTGCTGTCAATGATTGAAGGACGTCAAACAAAGAGGAAGAAATTGAAGTTGATTAAATGGCTCCAGAAAAAAAAATTGCTTAAAGCAAAAATGAAGTGCAATTTATGCCAACATAAAATGAAGCTGACTCATAAACCCAACAAAGCAGACAACTATGTTTGGTAAGTATTATTATTATTATTAATTTAAAATAATTGTATGACCAGAGCTTGCTTGATTAAATTATCTTTTTAATAATTCATAATGTTATTGTCCAGACATAGCTGGACAAATTTAAATGTCAGCTATGGTTTTAGGAAAATTTAAACAAATATGACGCAGAGTCTTACTCACTAGAATCTTTTATAACATGTTTAAAGGTCCTGCACACGAAACAGACATAAGGGAAGGTTCAAGTCAGTGAGGTATGGATCACTTTTTGCCAAGTCAAAGTGTAATTTATTCTCCTGGATGAAGTTCATATATCGGTATGTTTAAAACATTTTAATTGAAGTTTTAGTCTAATTTTGAAAGTAGTTGAACAGAAATATGAACACTAAAGTTTTGTCATTTTTTTAACAAAGGTTTGCTCAAGGCCTTCAGTTGAGACAAATCGACATGATTGAAGATGGCATTGCTGGAAGCTCACGTACACTCAGCAGCATGGCCAAAAAAGATCGAGCTATTTGTAAAGAATCCATGAAGTTGTATGCCAGAAGGAAGGGCCAAATGATAGGACAACCCAGGGAGTTTGTTATGATTGATGAGAGCAACTTCCGTCACAAGCGAAAGGTAATTTAAATATTCCCATAAAATGTATCTTTATTTTAGATTAATAACCTTAGTTATGTTAGTGAAATTGTGTTTTACATTATGTACTTTGTACATTTGGCAAAATTTGCAATTTGGCTAAACAAAAAATACCGAGTTTGGTAACACTTTACTTGAAGGGGTGTGCATAAGACTGACATGACACCTTCATAATCATGACATGACAGATGTCATAAATGTGAAGGAGGTCTTATGCATGTTTATGACAACTGTCATTAAGTGTCATTTGCTCAATTATGACATTTTTAATGCAAATATGACATTGTTTGAGATGTCTTTGTTATGACAATTTGACATAAACCAATACATCATAACCTGTCAGTTTCTTTGTCATTACAACTTGACATTACCAAGACAACATGAATTGTCATAAATATGTTATAAACATGACATAGCAGATTAACTATCAAACTTAAGAAACCACTTAGCTTTATGGGTTAACATAACATTAAACTGTCAGGTGGTTGGTTTTGACATTGGCTGTCATGAGGCCATTATAACTGTGTCATGAATGTTTTCTTGACCTCAACTACAGTGGTACAAATTTAATTTGACATTAAAATGTTATAATGGCTTCATGACAGCCAATGTCAAAACCAACCACCTGACAGTTTAATGAAATGTTAACCCATAAAGCTAAGTGGTTTCTTAAGTTTGATAATTAATCTGCTATGTCATGTTTATGACATATTTATGACAGGTTGTGTTGTCTTAGTAATGTCAAGTTGTCATAACAAAGACATCTCAAACAATGTCATATTTGCATTAAAAATGTCATAATTGAGCGAATGACACTTAATGACATTTGTCATAAACATGCATAAAACCTCCTTCATATTCATGACATCTGTCATGTCATGATTATGACGGTGTCATGTCAGTCTTATGCACACCCCTTCAAGTAAAGTGTTACCGAGAGTTTTAAGTGTTAAGTTCAGAGAGTGTTAGATTGATTGTTAGGCTGATGAGTGTTAGAATGTATAGAAGGATTGCATTGTTTTGAATGATGTATGCCTTGTTTCCACCGAGCGGTACAGTATAGTATAGTACGATTCATCATGGTAAACCCTGATCCGGCTTGCATTTCCACTGCCAACAGTGGGCTGACCCTTACTTGATTGGCGCGGTGTATGCCTGAAAGAAACGAACAATATAATTCTTGTAAAGTAGAAAACAACACAGAAAATAACAATGGAGTGCATACAGTATAGCAGATCTTGTTCTTGCTTCTCGGCTGTCCTTCTGTTTGTCACAAGAAGAAATGGTATTGTGTTTCAACTGTATTAAAAATGGCTCCTCTTGTGTTATCATTCCTCTTATAGCAGGCGCAAGTGTCGATTATCTGTCAACAAATCAACGTTCTGCTAACTCCACCCTTTAGTACCTGGACTACTGTGCTAGGTACCCCAATGACAGGGTCTCAAAAAAGTGGTACGGTATGGTTCGGTTCAGAATTAGGGTATCATTCACATCTTCTGACAATCGAAACTACAAAAATTGAGTACCGTACTGAACTGTACTGTGCCGTTCGGCTCAGTGGAAATGAGGCATTAAATACATTTGGAAGCTTTGTATTTTTAAATATTGTATAGTTGTATACTTGTTTTTCAGTATGGACGTGGAAGGTTCGCAAAGACTTGGCGTGGAAGAAAGTGGGTCTTTGGGATGCTGGGGGTTGCACCAAGAAATAGCAAGCCTATTCTGAAACTCGTTCATCGAAGGTCCCGAAACCATCTTATCCCACATATTGTACGACATGTGCATCCTGGAAGTTCCATACTTAGTGATGAATGGCGTGCTTACAGAGGGGTACTAACCGATCTTGGCTATAACCATTTTCCTGTGAAGCATAATCAGTGTTTTGTAGATCCAATAACAGGCAGCCATACACAAAATCTGGAAAGAGCATGGTTAACTTACAAAGGAAAAATATGGCGTCTTAGAGGAAATAGGACAGAGGACCTACTAAAACAACATCTAAAACTGATAGAGTGGACTTACTGGCTTGGAAATCGGCACAAAAATGGTCCTCTTGGAAGACTGTTGAAGGATATTCATCGAAAATATCACCTTTAAAACACAAAGCTGATAACTCCCGAAGCCCATTATTTCTCCAGCCTAACTTGACCATGCTGGCTCACTCCCAGATCATCCTTATTTTTACTCTTTTGAAACACCTCTTCCATAGTCCCATTCATTGATACAAACAGTATATATTTCTATATTTCTTATTTTGTACATTTTGTAATTCTGCTGCAGAGGATTTTTCTTGCTTCAAACACTACAGTTGTAGAAATGAATTTCCAATTGTCTTTTTATTAATTTGTAATATGTATACATTGTTAATTGATACCATTGTTATGTAATGTAGTAAAGGTTTTGAAAATGCAAGTGATGTGTGACTTTCACTCATTTAAGGTTCAGTAAAATCAATAATCACTGCTTTGTATCAAATCTACAAACGTTAGTACATCAATTTACAATAAGGTTCATAAATTCCATTAATAAATGCTTTAATAATGGTAAGTCATGTTAATAAAGAGTCTACAAATGTTAGTAACACATCAGTTAATGTTGAAATAGTGTACACTTTACAATAAGGTTCATAAATTCCATCAATAAATGCTTTATTAATGGTAAGTCATGTCAATAAAGAGTCTACAAATGTTAGTAACACATCAGTTAATGTTGAAATAGTGTACACTTTACAATAAGGTTCATAAATTCCATCAATAAATGCTTTAAACATGAACAACATATTTTTCCGCTGTAGATTTATGTTTACCAACAAATCAATGCCTTATAAAAGAGTGTTGATAAGGTACACAACAGTATTTTTACATTTAGGGTAACACAGTGAGTTAGAAATGTGCATACATAGTGTGTGTCAACTGCTGCGTAAACTAATGTAAGTACAGTTTAACCCCTACAAAACAGTAAAGCTATTTACAGGCATTGTTCATGGTTAGTTCATGTTAACTAATGAATTAACTAATGTTAACCAAACGTACTGTTAATGTGAATTGATGCATTAGTACATGTGTTAGTTAACGTTAACAAATATTAACTAATGCTGAACAGAAGTGTCGTTCATGGTTAGTTCATGTTAACTAATGCATTAACTAATGTTAACTAACCGTGCTGTTAATGTGAATTGATGCATTAGTACATGTGTGAGTTAACGTTAACAAATATTAACTAATGCTGAACAGAGGTGTCGTTCATGGTTAGTTCATGTTAACTAATGAATTAACTAATGTTAACTAACCGTGCTGTTAATGTGAACTGATGCATTAGTACATGTGTGCGTTAACGTTAACAAATATTAACTAATGCTGAACAGAGGTGTCGTTCATGGTTAGTTCATGTTAACTAATGCATTAACTAATGTTAACTAACCGTTCTGTTAGTGTGAATTGATGCATTAGTACATGTGTGAGTTAACGTTAACAAATATTAACTAATGCTGAACAGAGGTGTCGTTCATGGTTAGTTCATGTTAACTAATGCATTAACTAATGTTAACTAATGGAACCTTATTGTAAAGTGTTACCATTAATTCTAATCACATAAAACAACTAAAGGAACACTCTAAATAGAACAATATGTACTGTAGGGCTAGAGGACAAGGAATAAAACCAATCAATTCTGCGAAAAGCTCTTACCACTGTTGGATTACATTTTTATTAAAAGTTTAATTTAGTTTTTCCACTGCAATAGTATATAAACTGATAAAGTTTATATACTGATTTATTGAGTCTCCAGCAAGAGTCTCCTTTCCTGCCAGACCTGTTTTCTCTATTGTGTTTTAAATAAGTCAGATCACTTGATTCTCACCTTTCGAAGCCCAGACGTTGAATCGTTAGGTTGATTGACTTTCACCTTTTGTCTTTAATGGGTCTGGGATGGCTATTGGAATTGGAGTTCCTGGCCAGTATCAGCATGTGAATAGTGGGGTGTGTTCCTACTTCATTTGCATGCTTTGTTCAGGGTCTCCTCCTCTATGTAATCCCTCCCCCTTGGAATGTATATAACTACAATGCAAACTGTATATACTTTAGACTGATTTGGGAAGAACTGCAGCCGCGTCAACGCAAAGTGCTCAATAAAGAATAACTTTGTTTGAACGTGATCCCCAACGTCTCCTGGTCTCTTGCTTCGACGAAGAAAAAGGTTTTCAACAATTTGGTGCCGTGACCCGGATGGAGAAAAAGGAAACTTAACTCAAAGATCTCAACAAAGCCTGACTAAGTTCCAGACTGAATCTTCTGAATCCAGATTGAAAACTTCAAGCTCCAAAAAGATCTCAAAGACTGAATTTTTTCCAGACGGAATCTTTCTCTACAAACGAAAGACTTGGTGAGTTTCACTCCATTTCAAAGAACCTTTGCAGACCAGTACAAAAATTGTTTTCCTCTGCGCCGTTCAGAGAAGTAGTTAACAAACAGCTGTAGAGTTTGGTTGACTAAAGATAAGCCTCTAAAGTTTGCTTTTAGAGATGAAATTTACCCTCTGTTGTTGGCAGGGAAGTTTAACAGTTACATGTTAATATTGTGTGTATCCTCTTGCTAAGAGAAGACCTATCCTCTGTAAGCTAGAGAAGAGTTAGCGTCATGTGGTAATAAGATTGTACCCTCTGTTTTGTAAGACAGTAGAGAAGTTTTAGTGTTTTGTGATTGTTAAGTAACAAAGGAAGTCACAAAATGGTTAGAAGGAATGCTAGGCTGATACCTACAACAGAGAAAGGTGGATTAGCTAGCCCGTTATGGACAGACAATGAGTTTAAGTCTTTGTTAAGAGAGCACATGGACTCCATCGTGACTGAGCCAGTCAGATTGAATTTAACAAAGAAATTTGGCATTGATCCAGAAAAAGTGTGGTCAATTGAAGATTGTAAGAAGGTACTAGGAGAAAGTATTCGCAAGAAAAATGTCAAAGGCATTATCTTCTGTCACAGAGAATTTAGCTTATCCATTGCAAAAGAACAAGCTTGTTGTATTGATAAGTTGAAAGATCAGATCAAACAATTGCAGACTCACATGTCCTGTCTCAAGACAAACGTGGGCCATAACAAAGCCTCAACCAAATGTGATTTAGAAGACCAACAGTCAGATGAAAGCTATCCTGATTTACAGTCTTTTGATAGTATAGAGGACAAGGTCAATGCAGATGTAAATGCAGATGTAAATGCAGTTGAAGTGTGCGTAGCTAGACAAAAGCCTCAGGGAAAAGGTATTGATACAGTTCCATTTGCAAACCCCATATTGCAGCCACAAGCAGTCAAAACATCTTTAGTTCCTAAAGATATTGAGAGAATTGCTGAAAGTTTGCCATCAGTGCAAAGAAATTTTTCTGAGTTTAGGAGAGAGTTGTCCAAAAAGATGCGGCTCTATGATATGACTCTAGCTGAAGTCACTCAGCTAATATCACAGATCTTGACTGAGTCAGAATTCAATGATTTTGAAAGTGCTGTAAACAATTCTGAACTGCAACAAGCCAGTAAAGATGAATTGAGAGAGGAAGTTCTGACAATTTTAAAGAACATTGTTGGACCGAACGTGGACTGGTCAAAAATAACCAATTGTGTACAGAAGAAGGGTGAGACTGTTTGTGAGTACACAGAACGATTCTGTCAGATCGCTGCCGTTTACAGCGGAATTGCCGACACTCCAGAAAAGGTGTTAGGTCATAATGGTCCTTTGGTTCGCACATGGTTTCATTGTCTTTTGCCAGAACACAGAAAGGCGTTGCCTTACTTAAACATCACATGGTGTACGAGAACTCTGCAAGACAACTTGGACAGATTAGCTATTTGGGAAAGAGATTCTGATGTCAAAGAGAGAGTAAGAATTGCTGCAGTTTCTGTTATGGTCAACTCAGAGAAGCCAAAGAAACGCAAAAGTCCTAGAGATGCCAGCTGTTCTTACTGTGGCAAGCATGGACATTTTGGAAAAGAATGTAGAAAAAACAAAAATAACTTAAGACATGTAAATAAGGTTACTCAGCTTCTGCTTAGCCTGCTTGATATTCTGAAGCAGCCCCTCCCCTCCTCGTTAAACTCGTGGGGCAACTTGATACAGTGTTAACCATTTAGGCTGTGAGTGCTTAATTTCCCCAGTAACTCACAACAAAGATGAAAGACTTATTTTTGTTTAATAGAACAAAAGGAAAGTGACTGTCACAGCCTTTGTTTGGGGGACATTCAGTATACTCACAGCCTTAAATGTTATACTGCAGAACATTACCATCAGACACCATCCTCTGTTAATGATGTTTATTAAGACTGATGTTTCACTGGAGAATGGAAATGTGCCAATTTTCTCACACACTGTACAGTGTGTACACAACACAGGGACAGGTAGGACACGGACAAGTGGGGTGCCCTGGGAGGAACTGACGCAACAGGCTTCGGGGGTGAACCCAGGGTGAAGACACTACCTCATAGGCCTTTCCCGATTTAGTCCATCCTTACCTCACTGGTCCATAGGTGTCAAATAAATTAAGAAATAGGGAAAGAATGAAACGACAACAGTAGACTCTGAAAACGATAGAACCATAATGTTTAAACTGCTACAACCGTAGTGTTTTGAAGAAATACTGCTCTCTGTTTTTCTGTTTTCTGTCTTACAGATAAAACTTGATGGCTTTTTCAAGATCCATATGCAACGACCGTCTCATCTGCGTATGAAGCCACAACCTCAAGAAGACAACCAGACCTACTGCTGAACGAACTATCACCAAAGAAAATGAAAAATACACAACGCAGAGAAAATTCACGGACCCTAGTTTCATGTTATGTTTCTGTGTCAGCATGCAATTACAGATGAACAACACAGATCATGCTTGTGCCTGTAACTTTTTCAAGTTACAAGAATGAACTTTTAAGTGTACTTTGATAAAAGTTAGACTTAAAACCACTATACGATCAAATGACTTATGGAAGGATGAAGTCTATGCATGAATATTGCTGTTCTGCTGTTTCTTTGTTTTCTTGTGTTACTCGTATGTGTTGATGTCTTCGCAAGCAGAAACCTGGTGTAAAGCATCACCTCAGATTTCCATGAACAAGCCTCATGAGGGACGAGTCATCAGAGCGACTCTACGTGGGAAATGGACGCTACAGGAAACAGACTTCACAGCTATTCAGGCGCCATGGATTTTCAAGAATTCCACTGTTATGCTACATGGTTTTCTGTGTAATCATGTAGTTTATATGACATTTTACACCCTGCGTCGCAGGTGTCAACAGTTATGGTTTTGAGAAGAACTATGACACTCATGTAAATCAA
The DNA here is from genome assembly GCA_021464565.1 of Rutilus rutilus. NCBI lineage: Eukaryota > Metazoa > Chordata > Actinopteri > Cypriniformes > Leuciscidae > Rutilus > Rutilus rutilus. The sequence continues at coordinate 73,984,772 of JAJAQA010000001.1, forward strand.
GGACACAACACAGAATAAGTTACACGTGCCTGTAATTTACACAAGTTACAAGAATTAACTTTTAAGTGTATAAATTTGTATTTTTGTGAGAGTTATTAGAACTCTCAAAGGGGGAAGTGTTGGATTACATTTTTATTAAAAGTTTAATTTAGTTTTTCCACTGCAATAGTATATAAACTGATAAAGTTTATATACTGATTTATTGAGTCTCCAGCAAGAGTCTCCTTTCCTGCCAGACCTGTTTTCTCTATTGTGTTTTAAATAAGTCAGATCACTTGATTCTCACCTTTCGAAGCCCAGACTTATTATTCTCGTTAGGTTAGGTTGATTGTTAGGTTGATTGACTTCGTTCGTTGTGACTTCGTAACGATTGTGACCACAATCGTTAGGTTGATTGACTTTCACCTTTTGTCTTTAATGGGTCTGGGATGGCTATTGGAATTGGAGTTCCTGGCCAGTATCAGCATGTGAATAGTGGGGTGTGTTCCTACTTCATTTGCATGCTTTGTTCAGGGTCTCCTCCTCTATGTAATCCCTCCCCCTTGGAATGTATATAACTACAATGCAAACTGTATATACTTTAGACTGATTTGGGAAGAACTGCAGCCGCGTCAACGCAAAGTCCTCAATAAAGAATAACTTTGTTTGAACGTGATCCCCAACGTCTCCTGGTCTCTTGCTTCGACGAAGAAAAAGGTTTTCAACACCACTCACATCAAATCCATGCTCATCATTGCACACAGTGCTCAACCCTCCACCAGCACGCGGAGGAGACGAGTCCTGCCCGAAGCCCTCAGCACCTACACAAGAAAAACTCACAAATGCACAAACTCACAAACTCCTAACCCTAACCCTAACTCACACACAGACATAATTAACACTCAAGATCAGGATATTATGCCCTGAGGACTAATGGAATAAGACGTTACATATCCCACTCATGGATATCATCAAAACAAGAAAAACATACAAAGAAACAATTAATACAATACAAAAGTTTAAACACCCTAACTTCAATAATAATAAAAAGCCACATATAACAAACCATTAGGGTGGTGCTTATTTTTAAAGTCTCCAATTGTCATGCTCTTTACCCTTTAAATTGTTCCTTTATATAAAAAAAATACAGCATGCCAATTTTTATGGCAGTAACATAATACTTACTGGTAGCTCAATAGCTTTAAACTTTCTGAGATTTTGATGATTTTCGTAAAAACAGATAATTTGATTTGGTATTGTACCTGGCTAGTAAAATTCCAAAAAAAAAAACATCTCCATAAAAGCATCTAATGCACCATATATTCCTAAATATGTATTTTAGATACATATCTCAGTTTACTTATTGTAGAAACTAAATCCAAATTAATCCATCCATGACCCGGTTTAGCAGATTTACCTTTATTGGTGGAATCAATACATATTTCTATTGATGATCACCTTGGTTATTGTTTGGGTTAAAAAAAATAATTACATTACGTTCTTTGAAATTGACCCGGAACTTTGGCCGAATCAAGCAGATTATCAGGAGGCACAGGCAATTATACATGCAATGAAAGTAGTCAATGATCACGCCGAGAGAGGAGTGGCTCTGATTCAAGAATACAGTGGCTATCTCACACACTCTGAAGAACAACTGCAGTTTCTCCTTCATGTGGTGGAAGATCACCGACGGATCTATCCAGACTGCAGAAAGTCAACACTGGCTGCTGAGCATCAGAAATGAGGGATTGTTGAATATTTTGTGCTTTTTTTTTATTGTTGTCATTGTTGTCATGTCAGTGTTGCTCTGATTTCAATAAAATGTAGTTCATTTGCAGCAACTTTTAATATTACTTGCATATCACAATAACACCACACAGCTTAACATAGGCAGTCTTCCACATGATTGAGCTACCTCTAAATATCTTTTTTTTTTTTTTGCATATTTCTAATTTTGAAGTTAAAAGGAACAGTTTAAGAGGTTAAGGCACTAACATTTTGCCAAAAAAAAAAAAATTGACTTGATAAGGACCACCCTACAAACCATATAACTCAATCCTACTGACAAAAAGAAAACATAGAAGGTTTAAAAATGATCCGAGTGACGAACCAAAAAAAAAAAAAACTAATGACAAAATATCAAAGTAAACACAAACAACATAAAAACCTTACAGGACAATAGTGATTACTCAAACATGCTCGATGCTGAAAACAGGGCAGAGGTCCCAAAAACCCAACGACGAAAACAGTCAAGTGCTCTAAACAGTAACGCTTCTTTATCATTTGGTTTAGTTTTGATCCTTAAGCCTCAAGGCTATCTGGTTTGCATACGCCTGAAACATGCTGAGGGAACTGCCATTTCAGTACCGCACACAAAACGAGAAAAGCCACAACCCCTGGGTTTATCGCAAGTGACACGCCTCGATAGTAACAAGAAAAGGCTATTTATAGGCGGTAAGCTCTTCCAATAAACCCACATTCTATTCCTTCAAAACATGGAAGCGGAGCATCCGGTCACAATCTAGCCCTGACATTCTTCATCATCGACCCAATGGTGAACAATTTAAATATCTCCCTATGTTGTTTTAGTGCCAGGCACTCTACAGCACTGGATAAAGGCTATTGCCCAAAACCAGCTTGATACCTTACTCCTCCCGTTGCTCAGGAGAGGTGGTGTGGATTTGAATGGCTTTCTGACACATCACCCTGCCATCCTTGGAAAGAGAAGTAAGTTCTGGTAACCTCACTTCCACAGCTGGGTTACCAGTGGTGAAAGCTCCAACCCCACAACCTCTCGCTCTCCTGGGACACCGTCCACAAGGGCAAGCTCCTGTCCCAAGGGCTCTAACACAGTGGTTCCTAATTCCAGTCCTCGTGACCCACTGCTCTGCACATTTTGTATGTCTCTCTTATCTGACACACTCAGTTCAGTTCATGGATGATGATCTGATGAGCTGATGATCTGGTTCAGGTGTGTTAAATAAGGGAGACATACAAAATGTGCAGAGCAGTGGGTCATGAGGACTGGAATTGGGAACCACTGCTCTAACACACCCCATGTATATGTAGAGAACATCTTTCATAACCATGACACATATATATTCAAACGCGCATACCTATAGACTGAACACGTAATACGCATGAGCACACAGTCAGCGTTTTCACAGGTTTGCGTTTTTGAAGTTTGCGCAGAGATAACCTTTTTTTTCATAATTTTTCAAGGCTTGCACCTTTAAACCTATTTCAAGGTTTGCGTTCTCGAGCAACTGCAGATGAACTTTAACTTTAAGCGTTTTCTGTTAGAACGGTGTCGTGTTAGCGGCCCCTAAGTTAATCACTTTTATTCTAGAGCTGCTGTAAAGGCAAACAATCTCTGTTACTGTAATTTCCTAGCATCACTGTAAAGCTGCTTTGAAACACATGTTTTGGAAATTATTTACTCAACCAAAATCTGGTGCAAATATGCAAACGATGTGATTGCAGCGATGTCTCTTATAATCTTTATAAATTAATTTCTTTGTCAAAGTGAGAATTAATCAATTAATTTTCCATTCTTTCTAAAAGTTTCCAAGTCACTTTTCCGAAGAGATGAAGGTTTGGCTGGTTAGCATGTCCCATGTTAGCTCATCTTAGTTTGTCATGGACTGCTCAGGGACACGAACGTCGAGGATCCAAATCCACAATCGTAATCCACATCCAGGCAAAAGGTCACACACAAACAAACAATCACTGAGTTAAGCGTTGAGGCAAATCCAGGGGAACAGAGAATCAAAGGAACCAGGACACTCGTGATGGGTCATTCATTAACGATCCATTCATTGCGTCTGTCATGTGACAAATGAACGAAAGATCGGAAGGTTTCCTGACTGCATTAAGGTGGGCATACACTGTGCGATGTCTGTGCGATTTCAGCAAGGAATGCTGAAAAACATTAAAACATTATGAAAATGTTGCCAATCATTACTCCCATTATTACACTTCCTTTTTTCATCACATGTTGCACGAAGAACACATTTATATGCAAATTAGATACAGTGTATAGATACATTGTATTGAATGGGAAAACCCATGGATGGCCATTTTACGCACATATTGCATAAAGTATAATGGTCTATCAATCCATTCCATTATGTCTTTCATAATAGTTGAGAATCACATTTAAAGGTGCATTGCGCAAGTCTCTGAGTTTTTGCAGAACTATGCCCCCTTCTGGCGACACGCGAAACTGCAACCAGAGTTGTGCACGCGGTTACGTGGAGTTTGCGTTGGGGTTTGGGATGAACTAGAAGCCGGTCTCTTTGAATCCATCTTCTACTTTTGCAAAAGTCGCTTGAGTTGTCTTCGCTGATGCGGATAATGGCGGCGAATACACAAACCTGCCAGACATAGCCAGGTGAGCGAGAACGCGCATGACGTCACGCCCAGTCGATTCCGACCCGAATCCCTCTTATTTATTTTACTGTACAGGATTATAGAGGCAATCGCAGTGATCAGAGAAGGGCTCATTCAGCCCATCAGGCAATTGTTTAAGCATGTATGGGTTAGAAAAACGGGTATTTTTAACATGAAAAGTTGCTTAATGCACCTTTAAACAAAGTTTGGTAAAAAAAAAAAAAAAAATCCTGAAACCTAAAAATGTATTGGTGAATACATTTTTTTTTTAAAACATTGTTTTTACCTATACATGTAGTTTTTTAAAACAACTTAGTCCTGGTGTCCTGTACAGAGGACATAGCATAACATATGAATTAAATCGAATTTTTCAAAAATGGTTTTTTTTTTTTTAATGTTCTAAACAGTGTAATGATGTAAAAAAATAAAATAAAATCTGGGTCCCAGGAGGATGTGTGGTCCTGACTCACTGCTTCTTACAATCGTAAAGGTATTTAAACTTGGACTTTTTCATGTCAACTAGCGTAGCAGCTACCTTCCAGAACAAGTGGACACGTAGGCTAACGGAAGTATATAGGCTAATGAGGCTAATGAGACACAGCTGAACATAATCATGGAAGATGAGTCTGGGCAATGGATTATGGGGAATGTAGTCCTTGATGGAACGGCGATGAACAAAAGAGGGTTCAGGGCTCTCCAGCTGGTGATCGTCACATAGGCCAACTTCACTAGATAGAAATTTATCGAATTTTCTAAATATTTTGCATAAGCATATCATATAATATAAAGTTATATAATATATGATCATTATCAATATACTAAGACAAAATATTGTAATATTACACACAATATTATGCAGTTAACTCGGTTTTGTTGCTGTTGTTGGCCAAAAGAGAGAATAGAGTTTTATATATATAGAAAAGAATTAGGAATGCTAAGCTATCCCAGAGAGATTGAAAGGCAAAGTAGACACAGGGTGTACTTTGTGCCTCACTCTAAACTGTGACCTCGAATCACCCTGGAGGCAAGGAAAAAATCCATAGCAGCTGGCTGGTGTTTGGATCAGCCCTTTATGGACTGTTATCTCTCTTCAAGCAGGTCAATAAACACAAAGCATTTTTGTTTTATTTTTTGGAGAATGCATGAAAGCTTTTCAAGCCTTAGCTATAAAGACAAATAATCTGATTCAGTTCATTCATTTTATGTTTGTTGTCACAAATAAAAACAAAAAAATAGTTGCAAAAATCACAAACCAAAAAAAAATTTTTTTTTTTTTATTAAACTCTATGCTCATTTATTATTTCATTTTAATACCCAATGTTGATGATCATAATTTTCTGAAAATTCTGCAAAAATATTCGTCCTATTAACTGCTATTAACACAGTCGTATTACAATATTGGGAAATTTTTTTTGATTTACTTTTTTTTTTTATTCGTTTTCCCCATGGAAATGAATGTGTAACTGAAGTCATGAGGATTTTTTTTTCCCCCTGTTCTACATCATATCCATAAATTATGCATTGCTGAACAGTGCCCGTGAAGTAATCCTCCTAGTGCTGCATGATGTAATCTTCTGACAAATCCTACTATGGCTCTTAAAAGGAATGTTGTTCATAAGCTGGTCCCAGTTATTCAGAGAAGTCACAGTTAGACTCAAAAAATCATCGGCAAGAAAATGTATAGACAGTCTCTCGCGGTGTTGTGTAAACGAATGAATAACTAATGATTTTTACAACGGAAATAAAACAATGCTGAACTTACTTAAACTGGACATTATTAATATCTGGGATTATTTTCCTGTTATCTCTGTAAAGCTTTTTTTTTTTATATATATATATATATATAAATAAAAAAAGATCTGACTTGACAGTTTTGGAATCCACAAATTTGTTTCAGATCATCAATATTTCTGTGATATCACCGCCATTTTTAGGTTCACAGCATCCGAACTGGCTTAAAGTCAGCCTAAAATAATTTACATCGTTCTTCCGGTAAATGCAAAGTGTCCCGATCCTGAGGCAGCGAAGCAGCCGTAAACGATGAAGCTCATTCCACCGTCCTTCACAGCTGGTGTCGGTGTGAACTGCCCTTTCTCCTTTGAACAAAGTGTTGTGTATTTTTGCCAACAAGTTCTCAACAGAGAACATACATGTACCTTACCATCGATTCATGAACAGCCAGGTTTTTAGCAGTGCACTGGTAGCCTTTTCCAGCTTTGTGCATCTCTGTAATGCAGTTTTAAGGTCATGTGAAAGCTTTTGGGATAAAGGCGTGGTTCACAATGTCCAATCTTTCTTGAGAAGAACAACGCTGAACAGACAATTTAATCATGCACACACACATCCGTGATGAAGAAACATCAGTCATACATTATCTTTACTCAGACTACAATGCTCTCTTCAATACACACACACACAGACTCTCTCTCTCTCTCTCTCTCTCTCTCTCTGAGAGGCTCGTCTCGGAACAGGTTCATATCTGTTCAGTTTCAGTTCAGATTGTATGGGATCAGATTGTGTTTGGATGTTTTGTAAGGGTTATTGCGATTCAGACGTTCTCCACATGTGCACATCCACAGAATCATGAGCAGGATCCTATTGCACTGTATAATGGACTCCAACATGAAGGTAAGAATGAACCATTTTAAACGTACATGTTTTTAAAAATCATTTTTATGTATTTTGTCCATCCAAAAATTCAATAATTTGAATGTCTGCACTAATAAGTATTTGAAGAAAAATCCACATGAACCAATGGATATTAATATACTGTAGAGCAACATTTTCAGTTTCTAAATATTTTCTACATCATTTTATTATTTTGATGTCCACTATGCATGAATGTACCATGAAATGAAAGAGTTATATTGAGATATTTAAACTGCATTTTGGTATACAGACATAAGCTTAAATCACAGATTTTGTCAGTGATTATTAACATTGCATAAATAGAAAATGGTTTTGTTAACTTCATAAAATTGCAGTCTTTTTGATGGAATAACCACCTTTCAGCATAGCATTTCTTGCAAGTGCCCTAAAGAGACACTAATAAAACTAATAACAAATTAAACACCTTGCATTGATATTATCAGCTTTGGATTGGCAGTAAAGTGACAGACACTTCCAGTCCTGGAGCTTTTGTGGTAAATTCTGCATTTTACTAACTTTATTAGGGGTTCTATGGAAGCTTGTTTTCCGCCATGGAATAATAATAATAATAATAATAATAATAATAATAAAAAGATAATTGCAAACTTTTATCTCACAATTCTGACATTTTTCCACACAATTGCAGGTTTACATTTCACAATTCTGACCTTTTTTTCTCAAAATTGCGAGATACAAACTCACAATTGTGAGTTATAAAGTCAGAATTGCGGGGCATAAAGTAGCAATTGTGAAAAATAAAGTCCAAACTGCGAGATATAAACTCAAAATTCTGACTTTTTTTCTCGCATTTGTGAGTTTGTGTCGCAATTCTGACTATAAAGTCCCAATCGCGAGTTAAAAAGTCCATTTCTGAGGGGGAAAAATATAATGAGATTACAATTGCGACTTTTTATCTCACAGTTCCGACTGTATATCTCATAATTGTGAGTTTGTATCTCTCAATTCTGATGTTATAACTTGTAATTATGAGTTTTTATCATGCAATATTTGGTAAAAAAAAAAATCTAAATTGTGAGATGTAAACCTGAAATTGTGAGAAAAATTTCAGAATTTTGAGATAAAAAGTAATAATTACATTTTTTAGTTTTTTTATTCAGTGGCAGAAACAAACTTCCATAGATAAACGTACACATGCCCCTGTAAAAATGAATGTTTCATGTAGGTGGTGATCATTGATTGTTCAGCTGTTCAGCCTGTTTGAACACCAGGCATGATTATGACATAAAGGTCATTGCTCTTCTAGGTCAGTGAGCACTGCATCGCTGTACAGAGCCACATACAAAATAAATTTGACTGGAAGCATTGATCGTCCAACAACGGAATTATACCGCATTATACCAGCTTCAAGGTACAGTTATGTGATTGGAAGCTGTTATTGTTATTAAATTAAATCAGTAGAACCATCATTTTCTTTAATAGTCCTTATTTATTCAGTAACATTTAAATAGTTAAATATTACTCTGTCCAAGATTGTTTAGTATTATTTAAAAATGGGTTATTTTACCCAAAATTTGTGTTGGCTATGTTTTTTTTTTAATCACATAATTAACAACATGCTAGCAACATGCTAACACAATTGAAATGAATTATGAGTCATCTGTGTGGATATTTTGATGAGGTTCCATTTCAGTTAGGATGATGATGTTTTAGACACACTAAAACCATCAGTTGTTCTTACTAACACTTTTTAGTTAACTTTACTTAATTGTAAAATTTTAGTAATCTGTACTATTCACATGCTGTGCTGTGGTTACTCAGTAAACCCAAGTTCAGATTAATTAATTGGTTTGAGTTCCATTTTGTCAAGAAAAATAAATAAATAGATTTTCTATTATTAATATACTTTTTACTCATACTCATTTCCTCCACTTCTGCAGTTATTTTTCTCTAGTTGCATTCACTCATTTCCCAAAGTCATCTTGAATGTTGAATTGTCAACACAACTGAGATATTTGAGAGAACATCACATAAGCTGACTTCATAAATTGATGTTGATTTTCCTAAAATGTTTCCGTTTGAACTCACCATTATGGTGATCGGTGTTCCATTTGGTTGGACGCTTGGAACTTCATTGATAGTATTGTAATTCTTTTCCTATTGATGCAGCAATGCAACAAGAAATCACAGATTTTTCTTTTCTTTTCAAAGGAAGGGAAGTAATAAATAGGTTGCTTTTAAAAGGTGACCTAACCTCTAACTAAATCACTAACTAGTCTATTTCATGTCAAATAAGGATGTTTTAAATTTTTATTGCTAACACTTATAACACTTACATACACTTTTAATTGGGTTGATATACTCTATATTTGTGACAATATCTTACAGTTGACCATGCTTGAGACTCACACAGACTTAAACATTCAGCATGCAAAACACAACAATGGTAGCTATACTAAAGCAAAAGTAATTTCTCTGTAGTTCTTTTTTAGTTACTAGAACTCTTGTATACTCTTGAACTATACTAACTAAGAATTTGTCAGTACAACATACTATTCCTATTTAACTTTACTATTTGCATGCTTTTTTAAGTAAATCTAAACTAATTAGATTTTACAGTGCAATAAAGCAGCACCTGTGTAGGGTGTCAACAACAAGGCAGTATCCTTGGTTTTGGAACAAAGACATCATGTGTTGTTTGTATTAGGATTATCACTTATAACATGATGTATAACAGTATATAACTCATTTACCATTATACTGTGTTATATACTGTAGCTCATTTACCATTATACTGTGTTATATACTGTAGCTCATTTACCATTATACTGTTTTCTCCAGGCAGTATGTCACACCTAATGGAATTGGGAATCTGAGAGAAATATATAATGGATCCCTGGACAATTTCATTCTCACCCAGTAACTTCCCCCATAATCTGTCTGGATTCCCCATGTATGATGGCATTTTGCTCGACAACATATCCGAAGAAGGCCTGAGGAATGAGACCGACCAGAGCTTGACCAAAACTAACACAGTCGTCATCACCTTCATGTATTTTGCGGTATGTGCCATTGGTCTTTGTGGAAACGCTCTGGTCATCTATGTCATCCTGCGCTATGCCAAGATGAAGACTGTTACGAATATCTACATCCTGAACCTGGCAGTGGCAGATGTTCTGTTCATGCTAGGTTTGCCCTTCATCGCTATCCAGTTAGCGCTGGTGCACTGGCCGTTTGGGGGAGCTCTGTGCCGCGTGGTCATGACTTTAGATTCTCTCAATCAGTTCACCAGTATTTTCTGTCTGATGGTGATGAGCATTGATCGATACCTGGCTGTGGTGCACCCCATAAAGTCGACCAAATGGAGGAAGCCCCGTGTCGCAAAAGCCATCAACCTGGCCGTGTGGGTCGTGTCGCTCATCGTCAACCTCCCGATTGTAATCTACAGTGGACTGATCACGAAACACGACGGCTGCTTCTGCACTATTGTGTGGCCAGAGCCGCAGGAGGCCTACTACACCGCCTTCATGTTCTACACCTTCTTCCTGGGGTTCTTCCTACCTCTAGTGGTCATAAGTCTATGTTATTTGCTCATTATCATCAAGGTAAAGTCTTCAGGAATCAGGGTGTGCTCTAGCAAACGAAAGCGCTCTGAGAAGAAGGTGACGCGTATGGTGTCCGTTGTGGTCGCCGTCTTCGTGTTCTGCTGGCTGCCTTTCTACATCTTCAACGTGACTTCGGTCACAGGCACCATTAGCACTACGCCTTTTTTAAGGAGCATGTTTGCCTTTGTCGTGGTGCTGGGATACGCCAACAGCTGTGCCAACCCGATATTATACGCTTTCTTGTCAGAGAACTTCAAAAAAAGTTTCCAGAATGTTCTGTGCTTGAAAAAAACAGGTGGTTTGGATGATCTTGAATGCACTGACAGCAAACACAACAAGTCACAAATAGCGAATGATCCAAAAGAAACTAAAAACGCACCGCTTAATGGAGACCTGCAAAACAAGAGTCTGAAAAAACAAGGGTCACTACTCCAGCACACTATAAACTGTGTGCCACAGAACACATGGAATACACAAAGGGAGAAAGAGGAAACACAGAAAATATGATTTCCATTTTAAAGCCCACAATGGTGGCTTAGTTTTCTTAATTTACTAAATAAAATAGAATTACTTACCCGTTTTTGGTTACCATGCGATGTTTTCATTGGTTAACACCTGTAAAATGCATTGTTGTTAAATGTTACTCTGAAAATGTTATTTATAAAGTATATTTATGGAGCTCTTAAGCAAACCATGGTCGAAATACGAACAGGAGGACGAAGGAATTCTACAGTGTCATTGTATTAAAAAATAAAATAAAATTAGTACTTAGTCATCTTTCATTTATCTTTTATCCATGGAGACAAAATCAAATATAGTGTCAGTAGTAAACAACAACAAAAAACATATTATTCATTGCACTATAAAATATGCTTTCTGTTTTTTTTTTGTTTTTTTTACTCCTATACTATGCAGAATTTGCAGAGTTTAGCCCACAAGATGCTGCTAGACTGTATAGAACGGCATTGAACTGTAAGATGTATCACTCTATTGTTGCATTGTAAACATGTAAACAATATTTTCAAGAGTTCGACGTCTAACTAATCTGACTGCTAGCCAAAAATAGTGCCAATGGTCTCTCTCATAATTTTCATGTCATCTAATGGGAATCAGTTTGATCAATAAATAGTCTAACTGTGCAAGGATTCTGGTCTCTATGAACCAACATACGTTTAAGCTCAGACAGTCATCTAGAGAGATCTCAGAGATTTTCCACATTTTAATAGAATGTCTATTTGACAATGGCTAGAACGTTTGTCTTTACTGTATCCTTCTGAGATCAGGCAGGGACACATGTATCATGATCGTGTTGACTTCAGTACTCATAGATTTGAAACATATCTTGCCTTCTTTACTTGCTGACTAGTACTGATTGTTTACACTTTGAATGATGGCACGCATAGCAACATGTCTGGTTATAATCTTTACCATTGCAAAAGGCTTTATTCGAGTCAGCACTTCCACCCTCTCTGTCCAAAAAGCTTAATTTTACAAGTCTTTGTGCAATATTTCACTGTTGGAAACGTTTTCTTAATTGCCTGTTGTCTAATAAATCATAATTCAGAATAGAAAGTGTATCTCTGAGCATGTTGTATTTTGATTTGTAAACAGCATTCATTGCTTGGAGATTTATATTTGTTGGCACTGTCTGTGTTCTTTAAACAAGTGGAATACATTTGGTCACTCATTAAAATAAAACTACTGTGCTAATTTGCCCTCATGATGCCACTGTATTAAAGATGTTTCAAAGTTATGATACTGTGAAATATTATAGAATATATATATTCATTATCTATCCTCTTGCATGAGGGTGTGATTGAGCTGGACAGACATCAAGCGTCACCTGGTGGAGAGCGCCATCCTCTGGTGACACACCAAAACACAGCTGGAAGAGCCAAGCTTACTCATTTTAAGAATGCCAACCAACTCTAAATGAGAAAGAAATTATGTTTCACACAAATAAATTAAGCCTATTTTAGGATTTTTTTTTAAGGTCAATAACTTTAGTGAATGCATTAACTAACAGTAACTTATTAAAAATATATAAAACATCTATTTGTAAATGTTGAAATTAACATTAAGTAAGATTAATAAATGCTTTAGAAGTCAACAATAAATAACCAAAATAATAAACTTTAAATTGTAAAGTGCACTTGTAAAGAACAACTGTCACTCTGTAACAAATTGATGTAGTTTTCACAGCATTATTACTGTAAAATGAGAAAATGCTTACTGTAGAACCTGTATGCAGCATGTTGCTGTAGATCTGCAAAGCATCATGGTACATTTTCAATGGCGGGTAAATTCTACAGTAAAAATATTTTTTCTGTGAATCTCAATACAGCAATTTTTAGTGGGATTTTTTTTTACAGCCATGGAAAGCCAGGAGATTCCACACTTTCATCGGAATTTCATTCAACTTCAGAAAGGTAACTTTGCTCATTAATTTCCACAGTTTACTCTTGTAAAGTTACCTGTTTGTTCAACTTTAAGAGTAGCGAGCGGCACCCTTCCTAATTAGTAATTTCGTTTTGCGTGTGCATTTTATTAAAAAAAAATAAAAAATAAAAAAATAAAAACCTATTTGTGCATGATTTCGATAGATTTTCTTATCTGGTAACATTTGATAACGTCATCAGATAGCATTGTTGAATACAAATTAAATTTGAATTGTGCATATGATGTATTTGATGTATTTCTAGCCGGAAATATGCACTTGGATTTTTCTCTTGCCAGCTAACGTTAACTGTCACTATATGTGCGTGTGAGGCAGTGAAGCCAGCCGACTCCCGAGCCGAAAGAAAACGCAGCTAAAGGTAAGACTTAACACATTTTTCATAGGATCATGATTTTTCAGAACTTTTTCGCAGCTCAAACCGCAGAAACGAGATTGTTGATAGCTTAAATTGAAGTGCCATTCCTGACTTGTGGGAGCATCTACTGTATTAAGAAGATTTTTCTTGTCTGGCAACATTACATTCATAACGTCTTCAATTTGGTTAAAGAGGAACGTTAGCAATGTTGAATAAAAATGTATTTGAAATTCTGTATGTGATGTGTGTGTTGGTGCGATAGCCGTTTGAATAATCTCACTAGTTTTTTTCTCTTGCTTGCTAACGTTGACGCGTGAGGAATCAGACACTTGAGCGGGTCGAGTTGAAAGTCACAAAACTTTAAAAACACAACATTTTTCAAAGGATCGTGATTTTCCCCCTTGAACTTCGTCGCAGAGCAAACTGCAGAAGCTAGATTGTTGCCTAATTTAAGTATGTAGGAGTCTCATTCCCGACTTGTGGAAGAAGAATATACCTGCTCTGTATTAAGATTTTTTTCGAGATCTTACTCGTTCTTTTATTTACCATTTGGTTCTTTTCTTTCAGGCTGCAGCAAAGAGGCCTCAACAATCGTTCCAGGTTCATACATCTCTACAGACACAATCCCTAGATATATCAAACATGTTAAAGTGCACAGAAATATACTGACTGCTGATATACAGTAAGCTATATATTTTTAACTGCTGGATAATGATTTTATGTAATTAATTAATTAAAGTTGCTCTAAGCAACCTTTTTTTGTCACATACAGCAAACATCTCCTCACTATCCGCTAGCTGCCTGTCCCCTGATAACGTTAGCTTCGCGTTTCCCAGTGAGCATAAACAACAGCGCCGCCGTAAACAAATTTAGTCAAAGTTGTCAATAGCCTATAAATGAACATTCAAATTCATAACAAACAGTGGGTGAAAACAATCATTCACACAAATTGTCGCCCTATTGTGAACTTGCTTGATCATTTACAATAGAGATTGATCGCTAGCTGCTAGAAACATTCACCATTGGTATTCACCAAAACGCTGACTTCATAGTTCTAGCTAATTACATCCTTGTGTTGGTTTGGCGAACATAAACGTCAAGTTAGAAAAAAAAGAATTTACCCACCTGTCCAGCAAAAACAGAGCAACTGAATGTCGGATTGGAAGCCCTTCTAGGTGGAGTTCTCACCACCTTTCGAAGGTTTTTCCGATGTAAATTCAGTACTTCGCGCGTTCCTTATCCTTGTCCCTCTTCTTTGCAATTTGTTCATCGGAACGTCGTCTCTTTGGTCGTGTGTTGGCCATAATTCAAACTTCCCTCTTCATGCTTCTCTCTCCTCCACACCCCCTTCATGTGCACGCGCACTAACCCCCCCAAACCCCACCCTCCAATCCTTCTTGTCGGTTATTGGCTGGAACACTGTTTGTTGTGTTTCGTGGTGCGGGTGAGCCCAGTTTGTTTTTGTTGCCATTTGTGAAGCCTGTGGTGTCTACAGAGACCATATTTTTTTACAGTGCACTGTAAAAAAAAATCCTAATTTTACAGAAAATAACTGATTTTTTGACGATCATTTTCTTTAATTTTAAATTGTAGTCAAAACACTGTAAAATTACAAATAATATCTGTAAAATAAAAATTCAGCTGTTATTTTAGGTATTGTGACATTAATGACAAATTCTAGTAATTCACATTTTTTATACAGAAAATTGATCGTATTTTTAATACAGTATTTTTTCTGTTTTCTTAAATTACATAAAAATGTATGTAAAATTACAAATATAATCTGTAAATAAACAGTAACAAAACAGTTAAATGATAAAATGGTCAAATGACTGTCAGCTCCCCAAAAAACTGTAAAACATCCTAAATTAAATAAACTGAAAAACACTGTTATTTTACAGGTATTTCCTGAATAATCACGATCATAAACCTTCATTGTAAAAAAAAAAAAATCATAAAAAAAGGGTCAAATGACTGGCAGCTGCGGCTGCCAAACAAAAACCATAAAATTAAAGTAAAATATGCTAATTTAAATAAAGTGTAAAAAACTTTAAAATAAATTTGATGTCACCATGATTGAGATCAGTGTCTGCTTTAGTTGGGCTCATGACCCTTGAGTTTTCTCTGGCTGCTTTAACTGTGTATTTGATACACATTTGTTATAGCAATAAATGCAGGAAAAAATATCAGATGATTTTGGTCATTCATTGGTGATGTTATAATCATCATATGATGATCTGATTCACTGATATGATAGTAAAATATCTGAATTAATTAGCTTAGATTAAATAATATGTAGATGGAATGTAGCTTTATACAAAGTCTATTGTTAATCTAAAGAGTCCTTTGAAATATTGTGGCATCAGTATTATAACAATCTGAAAAAATATATATATATGTCATACAAAAAAAGTTTTGAGCTGGTTCATTTTTTTTAGTAGTATAGAGACATCAAGAATCAACATATGAATCTCAACAATGGTGACAACCAACAAAGCCTTTTTGTGACTTTATAGTAGTTCAGATTTTTTTTCATTGTCACCATTGTTGCGATTCATACACTGATTCTTGATGTCTGAGTGAGTCTATATAATCCTGTCGATACATTTTCTGTATAATGACTTCACTGCAGAATCTTATATAGGAGTTTTGGCATGCAAAATTAACTACTAACATTTAATGATTTAATCAGATATTACACTTCAGATGGTATCAATAAAGCATGACACTACATGATGACTATTATCACTAAAAAATGACCATCATCATCTGGTCTGAGTTTCTCTTGGACTCCCACCATAACAAATATGCATCAGAGACACACAGTTAAAACAGACAGAGAAATACTTAAGTTAAACACTAAAAGGTCAAGAGTCCAACTAAAGCAAACACTGATCTCCATCATGGTGACATCAAACTTTATTCTTTTTCAATAAAACTTCAACTTCTAAACCTCTGTTAATTCTCAATAAGAATGTTAGTATGAAAGAAATAAAGTCTGGATTGTAATAAGTGAAGATGCTGAGATCCTGAGAGATCTGGTAGTGTTTAATGTTCTGTTGGGGTTTAAAGTGTTTCTGTATGGTGTGTTTTGTGTGTCACCATTGTGTTGAAGAGTAGAGCCTGAGCTTCAGTCCAGGATGAGCAGAGAAACACTGATGAAATGCTGCATGTTGCTTTATTTAACAGACAGTAACTGTGTAGTTGCTGATGCAGTGATGTATAGTCACAACAAATCATGCATGCAGTTAACTGCATGTTTTTCAGTAAAAAAATCAGAAAATAAATGTGAATTAACTGTCTTTTAACTGTGTGTTTCTGTTAAAAAAGATTAATGAAGATTTCTGTAAAAGTATTTTGCACTTATTTAAATTAGGATACTTTACATTAATTTTACGGTTTTTGTATGGCAGCCATGCTGACAGTCATTTGACTGTTTTTTTATGGGATTTTTTTAAAGTGAAGGTGTTAGATCGTAATAATTCAGGAAATAGCTGTAAAATAACAGTGTTTTTCTGTAAAACATTTAAGGAAAATTTCTGTAAAAGTTTTTTGCACTTCATTTAAATTAGGATATTTTACTTTATTTTTACGGTTTTTGTTTGGCAGCCGTAGCTGACAGTCATTGACCGTTTTTTTTACGATTTTATTTTTTACAGTGTATTATTGCATCCTTGTATGGGAGCTAAAGTTATAACCTCAGGTGGCGAAACGATTTTAAGATAATGTTTCTCTTTTTCTGCATTCTGTTCTGCAATATATAAAAGCATTTATCTAACGTGGCGACATTACACATTGAATGAAGTATCAGTAAAACTCAACTTTGTTTGTAGTGACTACTTTGACTTTCCTTTATGCCCACACAAGCTGCAAGTGCTCAGGGATTTTTTTTCCTAACGATCATTTCAATTTGTTGCCGCCATAGCTACGATAAGGACAAAAGTACCTCCACACCATTCAGGGCTGGGACCAGGAGGCCTTCCCCACCACAATTATCTAGCAGAGGCTCCCAATCTTTGTCCGGACGGTGAGACAATTTGTCATTGATTACTGTCCACATTTTTGGTATGCATACTGTAATTATGTGATAATCTCTCTTTTTTTCTATTTTTTGTTGGTAGTGCTGGGGAACAGATATGAGTTTGCCATCGGGGGAGTGGAAGAAATGGATCATAGCACTTTATCAGTGATTGAACAGTTGGAAGCCAGGTGTGTACAAAATAACTACAGGCCCTTTTTCCTCATCTTGTTTGTGATAAACTCATGTTTATCTTGGTTGCAGGAACACAAAATATCTAGGCTACCTTCTTTCATATGGATGTGCACTTTTCTTTCTAGTGTTGTTCAATACACTGGATAGGGCTCTATGAAAAACACAACGCTATTCCACTACCTGCTGTCATAAAGAGAACCTTTGTAAAATATCATGGTGCATGAATATTGCTATCACACACATTGTCATTGGCCAATGCAGCATCACACACATAGCTATGTTTGTTTTACACCCATGCTGTATTTCCAAAACATAGTCTGATACTGTTTTCGTGTCTTTTCTAGTATGTCATCAGTTGATCTGAATGAGGCCACAGCCACTGCACATACAATCGATGAGAATGTCTTCAATGACCTTGGGAATGCCACACAAGTAATTGTGGTTTTGTATTTTTTAGGGAGATCTCACATTTTTCAGAGCTTACCAGATTCTTTTTTTTCCCTTTACACTTTGTGTAGTATAGACTATGAGGACATCATAAGCTGTCCAGACGAGGACACCATAAGCTGTCCAGACGAGGTCCCAGAGGACCTGTTATATTTGGCAGAGGATTACCAAGAGGAAGCCTGCAGTTCTGATAGTGACTCAGAGTACGTACCAAGGATTTGCGTCAAGTATGTCATACCCATCATTGTTGCATGAACATTTGTTTGCTCTGCATTCAGACTCAGATTATGTTTTTTAATAGGACTGGTGGGGCCTTTGAGACACAATTGAACTTGGATAATCTTAGTGAAATTAATATGGAAGACGCACTATATGATTTTGAAGACATGGAGGAGGAGGAGGAGAAAGAGGAAGAAACCATAACTGATGCTTCACCATATTCTTTTCTGATGAAAGTTTAAGTGAAGATGACATCAGTGGTGTGCCAGCTTCAATAGTATACCACAGCAGCCTGAAGCAGCTTGTGCAGTATTTGGACATTCCAACCAGAGCATGTACAGCGATGGACTGGACCACCAAGCAACGTTGTGGTGCACCAAAACCATTTGAGGTGTTTATCCGGGGAAAGGGGCACTGCTGCAGTTGTTGAATGGGTACATTTTCAGTCTTTTTCATATCAGGGATTTGATTGGTATTTTGTGTAGAGTAATAGACTGTAGTAGTTATCACATTTGTGACATTAACTATACACATTGCTTATGTTTAAATGTTTTACAGATATGTCTACATGGTCACGTCGTGTGGAAGTGGTCTTCACAGCCAATGTTCGCACAAGGAATGCACGCCGGCGACTTCCTTGTTAGCACCAACTGTTGTCCGGCAACAATTACACCAAGATTGCTTTGCTAATCAAGTCCATGAATATGAGAATAGTCAACCAGACAACTTTCATCAGGATCCAGGATCACTTTTGTATCGACCCAATAAAATAATTTTAGGACACAAAAAGGACTGAAATCATCAAGCAGCTTCAGTTGCAGCAAAGTGTGGTGGCCCTGGGTAAGTCTCGTTTTGAAATAACTCTGGACTTGACTGCTCATTTAATATATGTCATGGGCCAATATAACCGCACTTCTGTTCTCACATTTGCTTCTCCAATATGCAAACAGGAGATGGCCGGATGGACAGTCCTGGTTTTTGCACGCAATACTGTTCTTACTCTGTCATGGAGAATGACACTAAAAAAATCATATCCATTATCAATATTGACGAGGGAGACGGCAAGAAATTCAGTGGCCATGGAGAAGGAGGGGTTTCTCCGAACATTTGATGACCTCTGTCGAGATGTCAAACTGGCTGAAATATGCACGGATGCCAACCTACAGATTTCGGCTCTTTTCAGTAAGTAGTGGTAATGCTTCAGTGGTAATAATTCAGTAAGTATGTAATTGGCTTTATTTTTTGTATTGCAACACAGCTGCCTATAGGACTGTACTTTCGGTATGTATTTGAAACAGGTGTATGTATCTCTTTTATTTGTTCTTACTTTACAGATCCCAAGACAGGGAAGTTCAAAGATAAAGGGGTTCACCATTCTCTCGATGTCTGGCATGGTTCTAAAAATCTTTCTAGAAGACAGTGCAGTACTGCCACACTTTGTATTTTCACACATGTAATAGTATTTTTGTGTCATGTCATAAATCTCTAGATTTTTGTACCCATGCACATAATATATGTTGTTTTACAGCTAGGCCGTATTCTTCTGCCATTGTGTAGAGACATCTGCAACCATTTTTGGCACTATTGCAAGACCGCAGAGAACTGTGATGAATTTTTTGTATGTATTTGTAACAATCTGACATCTAGATTTTATAATACAGTCTCGAACAAGTACTTGACGTGGATATAAATGTGTTGACTTGCACTCAGGAAAACATGGAATCAAGTCAGATCTGCTTTATGGGGTTTGTATGTTCTCAAGTGTTCGACAGATAACTGTGTAAAGCTCAGAAAACGTAAAGAAGTGCTGTGCAAAAGATGCAGTCCATGATTTACACAATGTTTGCACTGCACTTCTACACTATTTTACACTTCTGCACACTCATCAGTATAACACTTGAGAACATTGAAATGCTTTGAAACAGATCTGTCTGATGGATCTGTGTTTCTCTGTTTTCAAGTTCTCCCAGACTGCTTTCAGTTGATCACTTGAGTACTGCACAAGTAAGGTTATGAGTTGCCGGATCTGTTTGCTTGCCACAGAAATTGAAATTTCTGCATTCATTTAAATTTTAGGACATGTGGGTTGGCCTACTCCACCATGTAACTGGGAAGCACTCTTGGGCTCTGGGTAGCTGCCATCACGGTCCCCTTGTGGAGTCAAGGGAAAAGGACTGGATAGAGCCTAACTCTAAGTCTATGGGCTATGATAAGCCCATCAGAAACTCAGTGAACTAATTCTTGACGCACGATGACTCGAGGATGTTGCTAAGTATCTGCATTTCAGGTGAGTAAGACTGTTGTTGCCAACACATTGCAGCATGTGTGCACTGTTTGGAAATGGTTAAACTTATCATTTTTTGTTTCCCTCAGATCAACTGCAGAACTTGAGTCTTTCCATAATCACATCCTCATGTATGCCAGCAAACGTTTCTGCTTCACACATGCAGTGTGCAGTTCACAAGTCTTTCTTGCGGCTCTCGGCTACAATCACCACATCAACAGGGCACCAAGGAAAAAACAAGATGGCGCTCTTCAGTAATATGTTCCAAGCTAATCTATGCATGATGTTCGGTTTGGTCACAGGGGGAAATGTTATGGAAAGTATTGACTGACAGGCAGGGGTTATTAGTTAAAGCACACATACCTTGGCTTCAAGGCACACGACGTCGACTAATTTTGGAACAACGTCTATTGCCATACATCATATTTTACAGCAACACAGAACTGTGCTTGTTGATCTCAGGAATGTCAATTAAATAGATAGAGCAATATGTTGGAAACATTGAAATATTGAGATACCCTCACACGCCCTTTTTTTTTTTTTTTTTTACAGATATGCAAAGCTTTACAGCAAACATTCCCGGAGATGGCACCTGTACTCCATAAAGGACAAGAAAAATGTACAGTTACATCACAGAGTTACAAGTCGATATTGTACGGAAGATGTTGGCATCTGGAGGGCTTCCCCTTAAGACAACAAGACGACCTGGTGACCCAAGACGTATCTGGAGGATACCTTCAACGGAGGAGCTTCTAAGGACACAGCACACCAGAGGAATAGGTGAGACGATGCTCTTTTGGCAAAATTTACACTAATGTCAATGTCCATGGTTCTACCATTTTGTTGATGCAGATATTGTATTAACCATCACACTTTCACATGGTTTTGAGTTTCAAAAAAATAATTGAAAGGCTTTTTGTGCATTTCTTTGTGTACAGTGCACCCAGAGGCACCAGAATAAGAGCCGACTCCACGTTGCAGTTGTGAACTACGCACTTTTTCTTTTGTTCAAACCACTGCTTGCAATAAACTCAAAATTTACTCAATAACAAAAACAGAACTTAATTTACTTAAGTACTTTAATTACTTAAATGAAAATTAAACTGTAAACAAGGGAACTTTGACATAAATAAAATTGCTGAAATGAACAGTAAAATGTAAAAAGACAACCGTGCCCAAAAAGTGATATCACACTGACAATTTTAAAAGTATTTACAGATTATTTTTAAACCTTTTTAGGGCAACAGGTGCTTTTAAACCCTACTAAGTAGAAACCCAGTATACTGACCATGTGGATCCGGGTAGCGCTCCCTGATCCTAGACACGCAGCAGCTTGGTATAACAACCCTATGTCCCGGGCCAAGGACCCCATACTGCCAAACCACATATTGCCTGTAGGCAGCATGCCAGAACTGTTTATTACTTTCTCCTGGGTCCGGGGCATCCTGGACAGCCCTTATGTCATTCCATACCCTCCTAGATAATCTTAGGACCCCTTCACCTATAATATACAGGTCGAAACTGGGTAGGGTTGAAATGCACCTGTTGGGACGCTGTCCACAACCCTTTCTCTCTATGTCTGTTGGCACTTCTCTGCAATGCAGACACACACCAGGTGGGTTGACCCGGGACAAGAGTGGGGGCTGCTGCAGGGCCCTGTGTGGCCGTGATGTCAAATAGGAGACTGGGGTCCCTGGTAAGGCATCTCTGCAGGAGCTGATGGGACTCCTCAAGACTAAGGCTCTGAATCCTCTCCTGAAATGAGTAAACCTTGAATATCTTATTCGTTTCAAGAGTCTCTTCCTAGATGTGTCACTACAGATAAGACAGACTACCTGCATACTGCTTCGAAATTATTTGATTTCAGGATTTAGGAAGGTTATAAGATTTAGTGAAACAATTCAGGTAAGGCAACACTGGCTAGCCTACTTGCTCTGCAGCGAGTCGTTCAGCCCGCAACATCTGGACTCGCTGCAGATCAATATTTTCTAACGGGATGGCAGCACCCCGGCCTATACCTCTGCCACGGCCTCTCCGTCTTCCACAAGGAGCAGATCTATATCATGATGAGTGGTCAAACAAGAAGTTATAACTCAGCTAACAAAGTTTTATAAGACATAATTTATAACTCATATAGCAGGAGCTAACGCTTGTCTGTTATTGCAGGAAAGATAGCACTACATAAATAAACACAGTTTCTTCTGCATTACTAAATGATTCACATTACAGAATGCATTACTATCAACAGACTATTGTATAATTTATTAAGCTTAAAATTAAAACTTAAAAGTTTTAAAGAACAAAACTTCTTCAACTTACTCACACAGAGCGTGAAGGACTCGGTTGAGCCATCATTACAGCAGCAGCGTTAGCACGAGAGCTACTTCCACTTTAAGAAATGCTCGTTCATAACTGTTTCAGGAAGCATGGAAGGGAGGGGGAGGACACGGGATGAGGAGAAGGGAGGGTCGAGCTAGCCTCCGTTTTGTTTGACTATAATTCGAACGTTAACAAGAAGTTACGTCCATAGGCACCGATTTATGTTTTCCTCCGTGGGTGCTCATGGGCGCACGCCCTTAAAAAATAAATAAAAAATAAAGTAGTCACATTTTTTGCATTTTAAAACCTTAGGAAATGGACAGCAGCCGACACAAACACACACACACCTATTTACTTGATAATAAAGCCATAAAGTAGGCTATCTTTCAACTCAGGACAGCGCCACTTCTCACAAATACAGACAGGATTGGAGATAAAAAGTTTAACTGACACGTAACCACGTTTTTGATTATGTTGTATATACACTCACCTAAAGGATTATTAGGAACACCTGTTCAATTTCTCATTAATGCAATTATCTAATCAACCAATCACATGGCAGTTGCTTCAATGCATTTAGGGGTGTGGTCCTGGTCAAGATAATCTCCTGAACTCCAAACTGAATGTCAGAATTGGAAAGAAAGGTGATTTAAGCAATTTTGAGCGTGGCATGGTTGTTGGTGCCAGACGGGCCGGTCTGAGTATTTCACAATCTGCTCAGTTACTGGGATTTTCACGCACAACCATTTCTAGGGTTTACAAAGAATGGTGTGAAAAGGGAAAAACATCCAGTATGCGGCAGTCCTGTGGGCGAAAATGCCTTGTTGATGCTAGAGGTCAGAGGAGAATGGGCCGACTGATTCAAGCTGATAGAAGAGCAACTTTGACTGAAATAACCACTCGTTACAACCGAGGTATGCAGCAAAGCATTTGTGAAGCCACAACACGCACAACCTTGAGGCGGATGGGCTACAACAGCAGAAGACCCCACCGGGTACCACTCATCTCCACTACAAATAGGAAAAAGAGGCTACAATTTGCACGAGCTCACCAAAATTGGACAGTTGAAGACTGGAAAAATGTTGCCTGGTCTGATGAGTCTCGATTTCTGTTGAGACATTCAGATGGTAGAGTCAGAATTTGGTGTAAACAGAATGAGAACATGGATCCATCATGTCTTGTTACCACTGTGCAGGCTGGTGGTGGTGGTGTAATGGTGTGGGGGATGTTTTCTTGGCACACTTTAGGCCCCTTAGTGCCAATTGGGCATCGTTTAAATGCCACGGCCTACCTGAGCATTGTTTCTGACCATGTCCATCCCTTTATGACCACCATGTACCCATCCTCTGATGGCTACTTCCAGCAGGATAATGCACCATGTCACAAAGCTCGAATCATTTCAAATTGGTTTCTTGAACATGACAATGAGTTCACTGTACTAAAATGGCCCCCACAGTCACCAGATCTCAACCCAATAGAGCATCTTTGGGATGTGGTGGAACGGGAGCTTCGTGCCCTGGATGTGCATCCCACAAATCTCCATCAACTGCAAGATGCTATCCTATCAATATGGGCCAACATTTCTAAAGAATGCTTTCAGCACCTTGTTGAATCAATGCCACGTAGAATTAAGGCAGTTCTGAAGGCGAAAGGGGGTCAAACACAGTATTAGTATGGTGTTCCTAATAATCCTTTAGGTGAGTGTATTTTAGGCTGTGATGGTTTTTTTTATTAGTTTTTCATTTAAACATCTGATTAGTTTTAAATGATCATTGTTTAACTAATATTGCATGTATTTGTTAGTGCTACTGACAGTTATTTGTAATGTAATGTTTTAATATTGTGTGCACCTGCCCAGGGACTGCAGATGGAAATTAGCATTTGCTAACTCTGGTACAAAACATCTTTTCGTAAGATTAATGTATTTTGTACATTTTCCCTGACAAATAAACTAATTAAATAAATAAATAAATCAGCTTAGTGGGAAATTAAGAATCAATGTCACACATTTTCACACAGTAAAAATTAGATTTGTTGACTCACCATTGCGGTTAATTCTTCAGGAGGAACGTGTCTCTGCGTACAGCAGTGCGCTTGATGAAATTATCAGCGATGATGTCCAGGTCCTGCTGTCGAGCCACTTCTTTGTGAGAGTTCATTATAACAATGTGATTTAGTCGGGCTTGCCCCATTGTTGACAGTAGATACGTTTTCAGTCGGCGCATCCCAGAAAATGACCTCTCTGCGCAGCAAGATGTTACAGGGACAGTCAGAGCCAGTTTCAAAAGCTTTGTGACTTCTGGTAGTAATGTTCTCAAGTGCTCGCCTCCATCTCCTTTCATGAAGTCATATACATCTTGAAAAGTTGCAAGATGAACACCTTTCTGTTTTGCCAAGTCCAAACACATGTCTCTATGCAATGTCAGCCTGCTTCCATCCATATCATCCCCATAGAACTGGATAATGTCTTTACAGTCGGCCTTCCCGGTTTCAAAATCTTCAACATCTTGCATGTGTTTGAATACAGAAGGATTAAATCTGCAGTTCAGAGATGCTGATGCTGTATCCATGACCTCAAAGTACTGCTGTTGGTACATTGCCTCTGGTGTTTGAAAACTGTGTGCCGCACCTCCACTGTCCAATCGCCGGGGGATTCTTCTTAAGTCTGGGCAAATTTTGGGCTATCCAAGTCAAGGACATGTGCTTCTGCTGTAGTATTTTTCCAAAATTCTTGGAATCCTTCACGAAGACACTTTGGGCCCTATTTTAACGATCTGAAACGCAAGTGTCAAAGCGCAAAGCGCAAGTAACTGTGGGCGGGTCTTGGCGCTTGCTATTTTCCCGGCGGGATAAATGACTCTTGCGCCCGACACAAATCTAAAAGGGGTTGGTCTGAAGTAGCTTCATTATTCATAGGTGTGGTTTGGGCGTAACGTGAAATAAACCAATCAGAGCGACATCTCACATTCCCTTTAAGAGCAGGCGCGCTTGTTCTAAAGCGGATTCCTATTATAACGGCGGATTTGCCAGACGCACACCAGGAGCGGTTCACAGCCGAGGAGACCGACGTTCTCGTCAGGGACGTTGGGGATGGAGAAACACACCCAAATTAACTTCGGTTAAACAGGCGTATGATAATTTGGGTAAATATGTAAGCTAGATGTATGCTTTTATAATAAAATGTCTATCTATCTATCTATCTATCTATCTATCTATCTATCTATCTATCTATCTATCGTAATAATGTATGAATAATGTATCAAAAATGATAACTGCTGCGTCTGTGTGTAGATGAGAGAATCAAAGTGTATGTGCGTTGTGCACACGCTACATTGATTAAGGCCAAGCATGCGCCCTTAAAATAGCATATGAATAACATGCGCAACGCGCCACTGACTTTAAACTGTTTTTTTCGGTCAGTGGCGCAATTGTTTTCTAAACCTGCAAAATAGCATGAGGGAACGTTTGCGCCGGAACACGCCTCCTCTTTGCGCTGAACCGCCCCGGGGAGCGCAAGAGTATTTCTTAGTTAACCGACGTGCTTCTGTGGAGGGAAAAGTCTGCTTTGCACGGGTGCAAAATAGGAATGATACATGCGTCGGGGTACAAAGTCAATTGCGCTGGGTGCAAGATAGGGCCCTTTATGTCTTCTCTCAGTGTGTCAATCAACTGCCTAGCTTTCTGTAGGTGCAGCTGGCTGTTTTGAAGTGCAACATTGACTGTTTCCATGCGAGAGAAGAATTTCAGCATGAGTTTCAAGGAGAAAAAGGTGCAACATTTTTAGCAGGTGCGTTAGAAGACCGTTTGCTTTCCCTCCTGCCTCTCCCCTTTCTTTTTCAGACAGGTCCTCCAGAAATTCCAGCAGCACACTGTAGTTGGATGCAATAATGGATTGTAACGAGGCCATTTTCAAGGTCCATCTGGTAGGGCACAGAGGTCTAAGAGATGAAGTGTTGTCGTCTTGAAACTCCTGGAACCAAGCCAGTTGCTTTGGTGAATTTCTGATGAGCGTGACCAGGTCACGTATATTTGTCAAAAAGTTGCGACATGCGGGAATGTTTTCGGAGACATCATGCACAACCAAATTCACAACATGTGCGGTGCAATGGATGTACTGTGCGCGAGGCTCCAGCGCCTGCATGCGAGCCTGCAGACCTGTTCAAATACCGGACACATTTGATGCGTCGTCATAGCACTGTCCTCTGCAATTATTGACTGGCAGGGCGAATCTCATCAGAACGCCTTTTAAAAGCTGAAAAGGTGTGTCTGCTGTTGTTTTTGATGTCTCATAAAATCCTAAGAAATGTTCCTCTGGCTCCAGATTTTCAGTCACATAACATAAGCAAACAGACACTTGTTCTTTGACAGTAATATCGGTTGTCTCATCCATAATTACAGAGAAAACCCCAGCAGACTGTACTTCTCCAATTAGCTTTCTCAAGACATCATGAGCCATCATTTCAATCATCTCATTTAGGATGTCATGAGAGAGCCACTTGTTCTCCTGACGAGCCAGCCATGACTTTAACTCTGGGATATCTTTAGCACGCACATATAGCATCTGCATAAAATTGGACTCTTGGTCAGTTTTTCCTCTAATGGCCACTCCCTGACAGGAAAGAAATTGGAGAGTAGAAAGAATAGCCAGCAAAGCGATTCTGGCATCAGCCATCTGCCTTTGTTTACCAGCAGAGAGCGAAGCAGCAACATTAACACCTGCATTATTAGCTGCCATAATGCTAACGGCAGTTCGATGCAAATTGCCCTTTTCATGTGATCTAAATCGAGTGCTTTAGCCCAGCTCAAACAACCATCTTGAATGAAAGCTTTTAAAGATTCTTGGACGTGGGCTGATGATGGAAGAGGGACATTCATGGTTTTAGCTGTAGTGCAGATGTTACAAAACACTTTGTTTTTTGTGGAGTCATAAGCTATCCAGGGGAATTTTCCTTTCCAACTAGCCTAGTATATATAAATATGTTTTAGATCTGCTGATCCTACTCCCTTACATCACATAAGAAAACTAAGAGTTGAACTGTGTGTGTGAATGTTACATAGTCTTAGTTCTCGTGACAATGTGTTGTTTATACCATTTGGGGAAGTCTTTAATCTTCCTACTGTGACCATGTGTTGTTTATACAATTTGGGTAGGTACAGTTATCTCAGTTGGGGGTAATTGCCTCTATTGTCATCCCTAAAGGCTGTGTGTAAGTTCAGCACCTAGGACAGCCCACTGAAATGCCTATAAAGAGACCATGAAAAGTTACATTAGTTAGATTATGTTGGAAGCACCGCAGCCACGCTCAAATAAAGAAACTCTTCTGTTTGAACGTGATCCCAACGTCTCCTGGTCTGCTTTGAAGAAAGAAAAACTTTACAATACTAGCTTCGCTGCTTCTAGCTTCGCTGTTATGTGCTTCTTACAGGGCACTTGTGGTGGATGTCGATACACTCGCATCATTATTAGGTTTTGCTTTATTAACCCTCTGGGGACCAAGCTGTTTTTGGGGCCCTTGAGATGTTCTGACATGCTCTGACATTTGTGCTTTTTTCAGTTATTTATAAACATGTTAATGGCAAAGGTGTAAATTCACTCTATATAGCACAAACAGGCCTACCATAATATGCGAGCAACATGTATGTAGATGTTTGTATTTTTAAGAGAATAATGTTTATGCGTGGTTATTTAAAAAAATAAAAATGAAAGTTGCTGAAATAAGACCACAAAACTCATACAAAATATGTGCCCACAAGACTTTTGACTAATGGATGTTTTCTCTTCGAGTTCTAGCTTCAAAATTATGTGAAAATAGTCTTGCTTTATCGTTCACAAAAAAAAATACATTGATTTAAATGGTGTAAAACAGGTTTTGCTTGGAAAGCCAATATGCGAGGGGGAGGAGTAGTTTACACCTTAGATTACCCAGTCCCACCCACTCTGCATAATGACTCTGCATAATTAGCCATTCATTCAGGTGTGACACTGACTGAGCCACAATGCAAGGACAAAATATATATTTTGAAGAAGACTTATATTGACCATTTAAGATTTTGCTTACATCTATCTTGTAAATATGTTTTGCTATTTTATTAAAAAGGTTACAATTACAACAATAATTACAATTTCAGCAATATTTCTGCAAAAAAAGTACTCTTTCTTTGTAAAAAAAAAAAAAAAAAGATTATAGGCCTACATTTTATCATATGTATTCATTAGTTTGAATATAGCCAACATTGGAACATCTTAGTCTATGACTTTATTTTTTACAAAATAGTATTTTATATATATGAGCAGAAAAGCTTATTTGATGTGACAGTATATTCTACAGTAAAAACTGTACCCAAATCTAGTCAACAAAGCAGTTTATTCACACACAGACGCGCGATTCATATTTAGGCTAAACAGTCTTTACAAATATGTACCCTTCATTCATCTCACAGAAACGCGATTCATATTTAGGCTAAACAGTCTTTACAAATATGTACCCTTCATTCATCTCACAGAAACGCGATTCATATTATAGAAATGCGATTCATCTTTTTGTTTACATAGGCCTACACTAACGTTATTCCATAACGTTATTCCACATTAACACTTGAGAAAGGATAACTTAGCCTACCTCACTCCTCAGCGGGATCTGCTCCTCATATCAGCACGGAAAATTTTCTCCATAAGGTAGGCTATATTATGCCTCTTTGTTTACAGCTGATGTGGGCGTTTCACAGATCTGAAATGGTTCTCAGAATTTGCGTTTGAATAGCACGCGCTCTCCGGGGCGTGGTCAAATTACTGTGAATCATCTCGTAATGAGCTCGACTGGAGTTGCTCTCTTTTTATACAGATTACAGAAGCTGATAATATTTGTTTTTTATATAGATTACTTCATTTAAAAGCTGCGATCTCAAGCTTTATGCCCGTGGGTCTGTTTCCCTGTTTGACTGAATTTTCGCGGAGTTATAGATCATTTTCGAACGCGTTTCAAATGGGAGTTTACTGACAGAGAGAAGGCAGAAATAGCATCATGTTAGTTTTTCTTTATTTGTCAAAAAGCAAAACACTTTATTTTTATTGTGAGTATACAGAAAAAAAATAGAAACTGAACAGGATCGATTGATGTATTACACGAAAATGAAAGATCAAAATTAACAGAGCATTTTGTGTTTATTTTTCATTGCTAAAAAAAAAAAACGAGCAAAACGCGTGGGCGCGTTTTTGGTCCCCAGAGGGTTAATAAGAACTCTCGGTGTGCTCGGTATTTTCCGTGGGTGCTCGGTATTTTCCATGGGTGCTCGGTATTTTTCATGGGTGCTCGGTATTTTTCATGGGTGCTCGGTATTTTTCATGGGTGCTCGGTATTTTCCACGGTATCGGCGCCTGTGGTTACGTCATCCGACATTGCTTAGAGCACCTTTAAATTCATGAGAGTTGCATATGGTAGGGACATGTCACACCCGAAAATGATAATGACTACCGTGATGCACACAGTTTTGTTGAGATAACACGACAAGTCACATAGCCTATATTATAGGTCTACTTCAAAAATGTATTATAATTTTTTTGAGAAAATGTTGCATTAAAAGTATATAAACACATAGCATTAAATGTTTACAGGCACTATTTTTTGCTTTAAACGTACACTGTCATTTTTTTCGCCGCTAGGGGTCGCTAACCTCTTACAATAACAAAGGCGTAGTTTGATGACGCAGCATTTGCTAAGATTTATGGATCTTGTCGTCAAAGTCAAGCCGACCGATCTAATAATGTTTATGGATGAGTAAATACATCGATGTTTTTATCATGACTGTGATATGAAGCAGGTCGGGATTGCTAAGAGACAGCTAGCAGCTCCACACGCGACGGGAGTCCCGCGGATATAAGGAATATGGACATTTAATTCTACTGATCTACACGCAAGTGCAGAATTACTACTTACAGGTCAGTTTATTAGACAAATTAAACTTGTGAGGGAACGCAGCGCTGTTTCACTTGGTCTAACATTACACTATCACACTAAACTGCATTTGAATGTGTTGAAATGTATGTTATTCTGTGTTAGTTTGTCTGTATATGAGACTAGCAGTAAGCTAGATCAACATTAGAATAACATACAGATCATATTCTAACATTTTATCATTGTTGAACTATATAACATTGATTAGTTTTATGTAAATGTGCTCACCTGTTTAATAAAGTACATGTAGGAGCGGTCGAAGTCTCGGACGTGGAGCTCTAGGCATCTCGAAAACACCGCGCTGATATTGATTCTCGTTTTAGTTCTCTTTTTTTATCCAAAGTCTGCTTGCCATGGTCCATAATGTTTGAACGAAACAACAACAGCGTGCAAATAGACATTGCGAACTACACAGTTGTCCACGTCTGTCGCCTTGGTTACTATCAGAGGGCTCTGGTTGCTATGGCAGTACGAGCGAAAACCAGGGACAACGCGGATATGACGCCATTGACGGCGACAAAACAGAAATAAAGAAATGGTACGTGTCTTCGAATTAAATGACAAATTTCTCCTGGTTTGAAAGTTGTTGGAAACAGTTGGGATAATGTAAGTACACAACTTATAAAAAATATAACATAGATATAGTGATTTTTGCTATTTTTAAAGCAAAAAAGTTACATATTGTACCTTTAAGTGAAATTGTTTTACAATAGATGTTAATCTTTGTTGTCCATTTTGGTCATTTTCTGTTGTTGTTATTGTTGTTTTTATCATCCTGAATTGTTTTTACCCTCACAGGACACTGGCAAACACAGTGACACTGCGTCGGACAACGGTAATACTGATGCTGACTTTTTTTTTTAGACACAAACTGCCAAGACATCCATGTTTGTTTGTTTTTTAATAGCCAAACCTGGAGTGGCCTAAGAAAAAAAAAAACTCAATATCAATTCAGAGATCTTCAATGGACAAATGTTATTGCCAAATGCATAGAGTCAGTGCACCCCTACTGTAGCATTGCCTTCAGAAGACACCACGTCAAGACCAAGGGGTCCAAACGAAGGGGAGCTCTTTTCCACAGTCTGGGGCACTGCACATTTGCAGACTGTCCTGTCTGTGTTGAGGTCACTGTAACAGATGAGAGTACCCTAAAAGCAGCAGTCACATTTCAGGGAGATGAAGTGTACCACAGCCTGGAAGAAC
Organism: Rutilus rutilus; assembly: GCA_021464565.1. NCBI lineage: Eukaryota > Metazoa > Chordata > Actinopteri > Cypriniformes > Leuciscidae > Rutilus > Rutilus rutilus. The sequence goes on from JAJAQA010000001.1 coordinate 74,016,805, forward strand.
TAAGATGGAGTCCATACTCCCAAGGGCTCTACATTTACAAAGTCTTGAAAAAAAAATCGACAGCATGGTGTTCGAGTTAGGATGTAGAGATAATGCCCCTACACCTGCCGTGCTGAAAAATATAGCATGGAACAGCAGAACAAAAATTAACTCGCCGGCATCCTAATGAAGTTCTGAGTCATGAAGATGGTGGAGGAGAGAATCGATTCTGGAGAAATTCTCATCCTCGAGGAGTGATGCTGTGGTCACAAAGTTCAATACGACTGTTCCACCAGCGATGTAAAACAGATGTTGTGTACATTGATGCCACAGAAAGCATCATGCAAAAGAAAAAAGGGAAAATCAGCTCCATTTTACATATATGAGCTGGTTGTAAGACATCCGATTAAGGGAGCTTCTCCAGTTCCTGTGGCAACGTATGTAACTTGTGACCACACCACCTCTTCTGTGACCTATTTTTTGGAATCATTCCAAACAGACTACTATCGATTGTTTGGAAAAATTTCACAGAGGAGACCAGTAATGATCATGTGTGATGGGTCCCTCGTTCTACTTCAGGCTGTTTCCCTTACTTTCTGCAAAGTATCTCTGGGCCAGCTGCTCCAAATGTACTACGAAGTAGTCACTGGAAAGTTGAGGGATGAGGAATGCTTGAGCCCCATGTAATGAAGAATGCCAAAGTCTTCTGTAAGAAACAGTAAGTGTGCACTAATACACCTGCTAAATTCCTTAAATTTCATAAGCAATAGATCACAGACCATATACTCTGTACTTACTAAATCTTAACTTATTAAACATCTGTACAATACAATACTTGCATGAATGAATGAATGAATTAATGCAACTAACCTTAAACCATACCAAACCCTAATCCTAATTCTATAGTAAGCACATGTAGTTACTTAATATTACTCAGTCATTAAATGTATAATTACAGTGTAACAAATACAACTTAAAATAAAGTGTAACTATTTTTTTCATTTGAAAAATCCTATAAAAAAAAATGTTATAGGTTGAAATACAAGTATTTAAACCAATTCAATGTATTACAGGAGATTTGGGCCGCCATGGAAGAGGTCCTGCATATCAAAATCTCTCAAAGAAATTTGAGCGATGTAGTCAGTTGGACACACGGGTCTGTGCTTCATTGTTTGTACAATGCATCTGATCTTTAATACCTCTTTGACCATTTTCAAAACAGCAATGTATGTTCTGTACATTTTGTTTTTTAGAATTACACCAATGACAACAAAACACAAGGCATTATGGAGAAAAGCCAGACCTGAAACATGTGCGCTTTCAATGACGCCGCTTCACACGGCTGGATGATTTCGTCCATATTTATCAAATATCCCATAATGCCCTAACTATTAAGTAATCATGTTTTCAATAATGCTTCCAAACATATTTGTAAATGTAGACACATAGGAGATGTTGAGCGTTGGAAACAAAGAAGGCGGTCCAAGAAAGGCATTTATGTATCGCCACTACTAAAGGTCTTCCCCCTCAAGAAAGCCAAAAAGGTAAGATGATGTTAATAGATTCTATAACTTAGTATGATACAGTCCAAACCACACAACAACAATTCTTATGAAATATATAATGTACTGTTTTTATTTTTAATGCTGCCCACAGTTCTGACCAAGAAAACTGGACCACAGGCCCCCAAAGGCAGTGCCATTACTTCGATTCTACACCCCCAACATTGGCTCAGCAGTGATGAGATCGCTTTTGTGTCTCACCTTCTTGCAAGGGAGTACAATGAGATTGATGGATTTCAGTCATCTCTTTTGTTTAGTGTTTTACAAAGAGGAGGGATTGAGGGTACTCCGACCAGGCCATTTGTTCAAACTTTACACAGAGGGGGAAATCACTGGGTGACAGCAAGCAACATCTTTGCTGGTAAAAATGAGGTTTGCATTTATGACAGCCTCTCAACAATTTTAGACACCAATACTGAACAGGTCTTATCATGGATGTTAAGGCCAAAGGAAGACCAATTTATGGTCATGTTTCCTACTGTTCAGCAGCAAACCAATGGCAACAACTGTGGTTTGCTTGCAACTGGATTTGCATATGCACTATGCAGCAACATTAGATCTGAGAACTGTCAGTTTCGTGAGGGTCGGATGAGGCCAGATTTCATCAAGTGTTTCAGAACAGGGAAGATAGAATTCAAAATACAGCCAACATTGTACAAACTGAAGTTCAGACAGACCACAGTCAGTGTCCATTGTGTGTGCAGGACGGCCACACAATAAAGAAATCATGGTGCAGTGTTCATTGTGCCATGGCTGGTGTCATCCCACCTGTTTAAACATACCCTCAAATGCCATTTTTAGCATGGATGATTGGCACTGTCAAAATTGTAATGAAGCATCACTACTCAACCAGGAATGATTATGTGGACTGAAAGATCTCCAATGATGAACATAAAATGTAGAAAAGTGTTTCAGAAAATGTACATAGACACGCAGCATTGTACTGTTTCTGGGATTCTGTGACCTGTGTTTATAGTTTTGTCTTGTTTCTATTTCCTCTACTCGGACTGGATTTCCTCCATGTGTGTATTGTTTTCTAATTAGCCTATTTTTTTGTATCCATTCCGTTTACTCTCTTCATTGTCAAGTTCTGTTCCTTGTGTACTGTAATGTATATATTTTTTTGTCTTCTTTTTTTTTTTACATTAAAGTATATTTAAATCCTACAGTGAATGTAAAGTACAGACAGAACAGAATGTTTTATCACTGTACACGTTTTGTAGTACCCCAGAATCCATTAGTAAAATGTTATTAAATGACTTGCACAACTGGCTGTTGTTTTCTTATGCTTAGAAAAAAAAAAATATTACTTAAAAACATGTAAGGTAAAATAATGTGACATATCTCCAAAACGCTGCAGTAAATACTGTATGGGACGTCCCCTATAAAAACTGGCCATTACTTTTTTCTACTTATTAGAAATGAGGATTTTATAGCATTTTATGGCCAGTCTGGAGAACCAGAGAGAGTATCGCAATGCATTTTTTTTTTCTCCCAGCCCAAGTGGATTGTATATTTTGGATTTATCATTTGTTAAATGTTGAATTCATGTTTGTAAAAAAGACGCCACAGAGTGTGACGTCATTTCACGACCATTGCAGTGTCTGTAGAAATTTCACATGCTCAAAGTCTAGACTGACCAGACTTAAACTAGTTTTAAATTAGCAGTTTTTATTAGCATCATCTGTTTCCTACATGTTTCACTCAACACTGTTACGTATGACATGATTTTCCTCCTTTTAAAAACACAAATTTGTAAAACATTGTGACACCCAAGAAGTGACATCATCTGGGCTCTTTATGCAGCATGATGGGAAATAAGATTTAAGAAAATAATCTCAATCCATTGTCTCAGTTTTTAGACAAACTGTACAGTGTTGAACGCAATCTCAACCCGGTTACCAAAGTTACTGTGAGAAAAATGATCCCTCTTTAACTATGAATAACTTCTATAATTTATGAGAAATAGGGCTTTGTCAGTAACTATAAATCAGATTTTGCTTAAGTTATGCTTACAATTTATTTTATACTGTTTATTGCTTAAAAAAACAACAGCAGAAACATAATTTTGTAAACTATATTGAGAAATATCCAAAACTTTGGTTACATGGTTTGGTTACAACGTTGCTCAAACCTTCCTTTAAAGGTGGTATCAGTGATTTCAGGCCCAAAAATATTTTTCTCACATTCATCTAATCTTTCCTAACGATCCGCTAGCTGCCCGCCCCATAAGCATGCCGTCAAAAAAACACGTCTCTGTAGGCAGCCTAGGCTCTGAGATCTGCACACAAAAACAAATAGTGTTCCAACCAATCACCGACAGGGGGAGGGTGTTGTGAGGTTTTGTGCTCGTGCACGGCTGCACGTGAAGTCAGAGCTGAAGAAGAAGCTGGCTCAAAACCTCACAACAATAGAGTGGTTCATGTATGACGTCACTTTGTAGGTCAACCGGCAGTCAGCATTTCACTGGTTCCCTTGAGAAAAACACAATAGGATTCTCCCATAGGCTTTTGGATTATTGCTAAAAGCAAGCTCTGTGATCTACAAAAGTTTATAATACTTGCACGTTTTGTCCATCAAGATAATTATCATGAACGCAACTTTTACGAATTTTTAAGCATAAATGCAGTCACCACAAGTAAAAAAAACTAAAGGTAGGCTATAAACGAACTCAACATCACCATCACTGAGCTTTCGACAACTCTTTCAGTTTTTATCTAAAAACATTTTCCCAGCATGTTTAAGTTGGACTAGTTTATAAGAGCACAGTTATAAGCATAACAAGACTGAGTTTACCTGTTCAGCGTGATGACGTCTCCTTGGTAGCCTCTGTTGTCCCATTTAGACACTTGTTAACAACCGCCTTTTTCAAGCCATGTAACCACTTCAAAAAATCATGAGCACTTTTCAGTAACCACTTCAAAAAATCACGAGTGGGGTAATATTAATATTAAGTATTTTATGTCGTAGAATAAAACGTGAAAGTGTCTTGAGCTTGTGTTCACCACAGACCTTATTTCAGCCATTTAAACAAATCCCCATTCAATAAACCCATTGACTTTTGTATGATGGAACTGGAAGTGCTAAATGCTAAAATCAAACATATACTATATCAGTTAATATGTATGGTTTTAATCTAATTGATAACAGAATATAAATAGTGAAATCCTTCCAAATATAAGCAATGGTAGGAAAAACAGTTGAACCCATAAACACAGAAATAAATGTACATATTGTAACCAACAAATATCCTCAGATTGTTGACACCAATGAAATAAGCTTTAAATGGCAATTTACAGGAGATCTGAAGACATCAGCATAATAAATGAGGTGAAAACAGGAACTATTGTCATGAAATAAAGAGTCTTTTCAGCAGATCTGTTAATATTGATGAGCCTCAGACTATCAACACTCATTCAACAAGCCCTTCAGGATCATCTGCAGATCATCTCACTTCATTCTGAGTGTTTGCTGTTAGACACAGATTATTTGAGTCAGGATATACTTTAGCCTATATGCTAAACAGCATATAAAACTGTTCTATTGAAGAACAATACTGTTTTCTCACAAAATGACATGGATTAAACATCAATAATACAACAACAAACAGTAATGACACTCATCTTCATCAACCACTGCGGCTATACCTACATCAGCAGAATATGTCCATATGAATCTAAATATAGTTTGATTTTATGATAACTCCATTCATTACAATAAAGTAATTAGATCATAAGAAAGAACAATCCGAGGCTCTCGAGTAATCCGTTTTTAGAAATATATAAAAAGCCTTTATTTTTTCATGGTTTAGATCAAAGCAGAAGATAAAAATGGACAATAACCAAAGCTGTTGATAAAATAAGGAGTTTAATCAAACATTAATCAAGCAAATACATAAAAATAAGTAAAAGAGAAAACGAATGAGATAAATCTCTCTCTTTTCTGACTCATAAGAGCCAACGCATTTCAAGAGAAGAAGAGAAAGCAAAGTGTCCAGTTTCAAAACTACATGAAATCTTGCATTTGCATGGAAGAGTAGAAGTGAAAGAGAAACTAGATGTTCTAATGAAAAACACTAGCCGTTTCTCCACTGTCTCGATTAGGCCTTGTCGGGGCGAACTTTTTATTGGTAAAATATCAATACTTACGGTTTTAAAACTTTAAGTAAAAAAACTAAAAAAGGCAAACATATGGCTGCTTTTGTCATGTTCGTTTTGCGATCTTTATCGCAAATATTCTCCTTTGTGTGAATCTTCAGGTGTTTCTTCAGGACTGACGCATAACGAAAATTTTCTGTGTGAAAATTCCGCTGTGGATCCTCATGTGAATCTTCAGGCTTGCTTTACATGTGAAGCGTTTTTTACACTGAGGGCAGGGGACAGATCTTTTGGTTTCTGTTTTTCCTTTCTTGTTCACATCCATCAGGTCTAAAATAAACATTAAATCAATTGAGATTTCAAATGAGAGACAAAAATGAAATGAAAAGTAAAGTCCAAAGTCAAGATCACTGATGAGTTCAATGGTCATTTTAATCCCATCAAATCTGGTGGACAACCATTATTATCTATTTTAAGGGCTGTTTACATGACACCGTTTTTAAATAAAAACTTAAACTTTTTTTTTTCTCCAGTTTGGCTGTTCATTTACACGACAACAGGGTTTTGGGTGCCTGAAAACGCAAACATTTGAAAATGCGTATCAAAGAGCAGATTTCTGATACACTGTAAAACCCGAAAAGTTAAGCTAACTCATTTCATTTGAGGAAACCGATTGCCTTAATTCAATTAAGTTTATAAAAACAATAGTTATGAGTACTCTGAACTTATTTAAGTTGAGTTTACTAAAAGTAGATATACATTGCAGTCAATAAATTAGATGATAATGATTTATTGAGTTTCATTTAAAGACACCATGATATAGATCAGTGTTTGCTTTAGTTGGGCTCTTGACCCTTGACTTTATAACACCAGTTTTCCCTCTGGCTGCTGTAACTGAGTGTTTATAAAACACATTTGTTATGGCACATACGCCAAAAGAAAATATGAGCATGTGGTTATGTTAAGATAATAAAAATCATAATTTAGTGACTTGATTCTCTGATCTTTTCCAGAGCCTAATCTCTGATTAGACAGGTGATGTATTACTTGTATTATTCATTATAATAGAACTGATTCTGCTGTAAGGCCCATTGTTGTGACAATCCGATTTTAAAAACCTTTACGGTATTATGCTGACTTACACAGTAATCAAGAATCAGCATATGAATCTCAACAATGGTGACCATTAAAAAATGATTTATGCCGCAATGCATGCTGGGAGCCATGGATAAGTTTTGTATTATGCTAGTACCCAGTGTTGTGGCAAAAATTCATTAAACAATCATCACCTGCGTAAGAGACACTCTGAAATTCAAATGATCATTAAAAAGTAGTTTATTCTTGCAAGAAGGCCCAGTTGCCACACAGAAGTCACCAGTACAGTCTGTGAAACAAGTGCGACGACCAGGGGGAGGGCAGAGGAGCCTTTATACTGCTTTCAAGGTCTCCTGCTTACAGGCCCTTATCTAAACAAGGGAAGGTTTCTCTGCTAGTGATCTAATCCTGCTGAGTTTATTCTTACAAACTCACAAGTTCTAAATTGGACGGCCTCTGACCCTAGGGGTCAGAGCCCCTTCTCAATCTGCCTCCTCCTGATGTCTCACCTGTTTCTCAGTGTTTAAAACACACACACACACACACACACACACACACACACACACACACACACACATATAGTCATATGTTGGCAGACCACATACAGTCCAGCAAAGAGTCATTTCAATGTCTTACTGAAAGTCAATGAAAATCAAAATATCCCATAACAATTCCCCCTTTTTATCATTCATTGATAACTGATCAATCAATAATAATAAAAATAATAAATGCACCAAGTTTAAGTCTTATATCACACTTACACTTCTCATTTCTGATTTTCATATAACTGATCACTCTTCTTTAAACTTGTAGAAAAAGAAAATTAAAAGAAAATAAGCTTAGGCTGTTTTTTGTAAGGATAGGCCCTTAATTTTATAGCAAGCAAGTAAAGGTTTATTCTGAAGCCGGGCTAAACGAACAGGCACTGCTATTGCGTTCCCAACACTATAGGTCGGACCATCAGTCACCCCAGTACAAACAAGAAATAGTGTAGGTTATATTTTTGTAGGAAAACAAAACAAGCTATAGCACTTCAAAGGATAAAAGTAAAATAAAATCTCTCATTTCAAACCCCTTGTACGCCACCTCGTGACACAGATCGCTGCTGCTTTTAACCCTCTTTACATTGTCATCGTACGTATTCACCCATGAATAACAAAATTATCAGAATAACACATACAATCATAACTCATATGTATTCAGCCTTTTCCATTAATCCACACCCATCTACATATTTCGAGCAATGGTTTTACTTAGTAAACTCTATTTAACACCCTATTTAATCAAATCTAACCAGAAGAGTTTTATGATTTTATCCATTCTACCCAATTTGGTTGTTAAAAAAATTAACTCTTACTTTTCCATTACAGACCGACTGTCTTTTTTGTTTATGACCGTACTTCACATCATTGAATAGATTTTATACTTTTCCTGAAAACATTTGCACCAATCAAATCATTAGATCTATATCAATACTAAGCCCTAGTTTGATTTAATCAAATAAAATCATCAAAATCAGCACAAAAAAAATTATTCTGCTAAACCTAAACCATTAGTTGATCCACATCCTCCTCCAGGTGTGTTGACCATCTCGTTGCCCCATGGACGTTCCGTCTTCACAAGATCTTTCCTTAGATCCCGACCATACCTCCACTGGAATGAACCATTTCCTGCCCGCTGTCACCTGTGAATGCAGACCCTAGCTATTTTGTTATTGGCCGCTTGTCTAGCCGGTCGTCCCTTCTGGTGTGACCTGTTGAATCAACAGCCTGAAACATATTGTCACCAGATAATTTTGCTCACTGAATGGCACTGAAAAAACCTGAAAGAAAAAAACTCAACCCACTTTGCTCATGTTAACAAAACAATATTTATACATTTAGAACAGAATCAGTTCTGTTCAGGGTTATTATAGTTTTGCATTTTTCACTAGTTTTTATTTTTATTTCGTTTTGACTTTTTGTTTTCAAATTCAGTTTAGTTTTAGTTAGTTTTTAAAGTGGGTTTGCTAGTTTAGTTTAGTTTTTATTTTTTGAAAATGCTTAGTTTTAGTTTAGTTTTTATTAGTTTTAGTGTTAGTTTTAGTCTTTTTTTTTTGTAATTTGGGTTATTTGTCAGGGGCAAGATTCAAAAAGGTCAGAAAAAGTATAACCTTTGTAACCTTTTTGAATCTTGCCCCTGACAAATGTATCTAAAATAGTATGTTTTTGTTGAGTTATTATTAATAACTCAACAAAAACATCATACAATTTTAGAAAATATTTATTCAACAATAACAACACCAGTACATAAAATGTACATATGGGCACAATTATGTATGTAAACAGTCTCAAGACTCCGCAGTAAGTGCAAAATGTGTAAGTTCTGTGCCAAGAAAAAAAACTAAATAACGTTAGCCAACAGACTAAAGAAGACATACATGAACCCAGTATTCAACCCATTTTTTGAGCCACACAAGACATTTCAGTCAGATTGTAAAAAAAATGACATAACATTATTTAATATTTGAATCACAGTTAGTGTTTTGACATCGACAACCACAACCAAAAAGTGCATTTTACCTCAAACTTGCGACTAGTTAACTTTCTAAAGTAGGCGCAATCGCTTCTCGGGTCGACATTAACAGACTGACAAAATTATATTCAGAATTTAAAATATTTTTATACCACGTTTTAATGTGTGACTGTAAAGGTGTTCACGAGATAGAGATACCAACCTTTCGCGAACTTGCTTTCAACGTCGAACGAACACTCGTTCTCATGGAGACGCGGTGTGCACGGAGGGGAGGGGCTGTGTGTGTGTGTGTGTGTGTGTATGTGCGCGCGCGCGCATGTGAGTGACAGAGAGACGGAGGGAGAGCAGCAGGGAAAGGAAATGCAGCGTGTTTTAAATAGCGTTAAAAAATGAAAGACCTTGACAAAGACGAAAACTAAGGACATTTACTCTATTATTTTATTTTATTTTAGTTAGTTTTGCCAAACACACATTACAGTTTTAGTTAGTTATCGTTTTTTTGTAATGCCTCGTTTTTATTTTTATTTCAGTTAACGACACCTAGTTTTTCCCTTTTTTCCTTTTTTTCCCTTTTTTCCTAGACACCTTTTTTCCCACCTAGTTTTCGTTTTTTCGTTCGTTTTCGTTAACGATTATAACCTGTTTGACACAATCCATCCTGACATTCTGCAAAAGGAAAGTTTTAAAGGGATACTCCACTTTTTTCGGAAATATGCTCATTTTACATCTCCCCCAGAGTTAAACAGATGAGTTTTACCGTTTTAGAATCCATTCAGCCGAACTCCGGGTCTGACGGTACCACTTTTAGCATAGCTTAGCACAGATCATTGATTCTGATTAGTCCAGTAGCATTTCTTTCAAAATGACCAAAGAGTTTCAATATTTTTCCTATTTAAAACTTGACTCTTCTGTAGTTAAACCGTGTACTAAGATCGACGGAAAATGAAAAGTTGCGATTTTCTAAGCCTATATGACTAGGAACTACTCTCATTCCAGCGTAATAATCAAGGAACTGTGCGGCTGTACCATGAGTGCAGCAGGCGTAATGATATGACGCAGCGCCTGAAAATAGGTCTAATAGGTTAGACAAACTTAGTCCCGGTCACGTTGGAAGAAGTTACCGAGCTGGGGACTATTTTCAGGCGCTGCGTCATATCATTACGCCTGCTTCACTCATGGTACAGCCACACAGTTCCTTGATTATTACGCTGGAATGAGAGTAGTTCCTAGCCATATAGGCTTAGAAAATCGCAACTTTTCATTTTCCGTCGATCTTAGTACACGGTTTAACTACAGAAGAGTCAAGTTTTAAATAGGAAAAATATTGAAACTCTTTGGTCATTTTGAAAGAAATGCTACTGGACTAATCAGAATCAATGATCTGTGCTAAGCTATGCTAAAAGTGGTACCGTCAGACCCGGAGTTCGGCTGAATGGATTCTAAAACGGTAAAACTCATCTGTTTAACTCTGGGGGAGATGTAAAATGAGCATATTTCCGAAAAAAGTGGAGTATCCCTTTAAGTTATGCGCTGCGCAAGGTGTGGCACCTCTCTGCCACAATAATAACCCAGTTTACTGGGCACAGTCTGCCCTGTATCAAAAGTCTGCATCCTCTGTAAAGAAAAACAAACGTCGAGGTTATTGTAAGATAGTAAAGTACACATAGTTTATTTTGTCTGCTGTGCTGCCGCGTCCTTCGCTGCCGAATCTGCACACTTACAGACAGCAATTTTGTTAGGGAGAAACATGACTTCTTACAGAGCTTTTACCAAGTTAAACCCAGTGTCCTCCCAACATTTATTGTCCCACCTGTACGATGGCTTTCAGCAAATTTTAACCCCTTGGTATGGCAATTGTTACCATCCCCCTTTTGATGCATGATACACAACTCATGCATCAATTTAACAATGGTGTTTGGGTAAACAAAGTTTTCAACTAACCCAAATGTTGTCCTTCAGCCAAATTTCTCCCAGACATCTTTCTCTGCCTCTGAAACAAAACATTACGTATGCAACAATCTCATCTTCTTATCTAATAATTTGAAGGGCACTGGCCCTGAGTCTCACTGCTTTTTAGGCCTGTTATTTGGTCTCTTAAGTCAGTCATCTACAAACATTTTCCAATGTCAAAGTCATCAATTGTTTCTATAGCAAAATTTAAAGTAAACATATAAGGGTCAAGAGCCCAACTAAAGCAAACACCCATCACCTTAATGGTAACTTACAATTAGTGATTTCCTCCTTCAGTGATTCTGCTTGTTAACATCAGGTGTCTTCAATAATGCTCAATCATCACTAAACTAATCACTTAATTATCTCATTAACTTTAACACTCTTGAGTGTTAATTTAACACTCATATTTTAACACTTTACACTTTTGAGTGTGGACTCATATACACTCCCAGGAGTGTTAATTTAACACTGGAGTTTTTGCTGTGTAGTTACAGGGTAAGTGCAGTAAATATACAATAAAGGATCCAATTTAATTTCTGACTTTTATTTTACAAAAAAATGTCAAAACACTTTTTAATCTTAATAAAACATTATCTTTTCTACAGTATACTCAAACAACAAAGTAACACATTATACCCCCCCCCCCCCCCCCTTATTTGCGTCCCTTGCTTTTCTTCTTTCTTTTCTTGCTCTTCTTTTTCTTAACTTCCACTGGGGACTCTGAAGTTGAGGAGTTGATGGAGTCCCATTGGTCTTGCTGAACTGCAAAAATATGAATATACAGTATATACATGCTCTTAGCAAGCTACACCTTCAATTTTAAGTTGTTGAACAATCCTCCACTCTAAAACATTTTGTGCCACCTGATATTACTGTAGTAACTGTAATTTTGAAGAAAACACATTTTGGTGAAGTTTGAGTCAGATCATGGGGGGGTTGTGATATTTTATAGTGATAATGACTGTAGTGCAGTAGATTTTTTTTTTTTAAAAAGGCATAGTTGTTCTGACAGCAACAAAAAAAAGAAAAAAAAAAGCATGAAACACAAACCTGAGGCCTGTGGCAATAGTTCAATAGTTCGGATTGAGCTGATCAACAAACGGACAGGGAACTACGTCATCACGTTGAAAGGTCACGCCTGCGCTGGCCGAAGTACCGCCCCACTGTTTACAATGCGACCGTAGGAGGATAATTCAAATAGTATTGTTTGCGATTATATATATAGAAATAGTATTCAGTGAATATGAATATGAATAGTATATGAATAACATTCTGATGAATATGAATAGTAGTTCAAACAGTATTGCCGGCGCAGGCGTGACCTTTCAACGTGATGATGTAGTTCCCTGTCCGTTTGTTGATCAGCTCAATCCGAACTATTGAAGGTAAAAATTCTATAAATTATATATTTCTTTTTTTTAAATGACCTATCGTTTCGCTAGATAACAACCTCTTCTTCAGCTGTGATCGCGTACAGCCCGTTTAAACACTTAAAAGACTTTTGAAACTGCATTGATTTGGACTTAACGATGGTGACCAATGAAGTCCGTTGTAAATTTTCATTTTGGGGTGAACTAATCCTTTAATAAGTGCATTTATAATGTACAGTACCAGTGATGTTTAGTTCTTCAATTTGATGTTTTAAAAAATAGGATAACAGAGATATACTGTTCCTATAGTGCCACAGCCCTCATGTTTGTGTTTCATGCTTTTTTGTTTTTTTGTTGCTGTCAGAACAACTATGCCTTTTTAAAAAACATTTTCTGCTGCACTACAGTCATTTTCACTATAAAATATCACAACCCCCCACCCCATGATCTGCCTCAAACTTCACCAAAATGTGTTTTCTTCAAAATTACAGTTACTACAGTAATATCAGGTGGCACAAAATGTTTTAGAGTGGAGGATTGTTCGACAACTTAAAATTGAAGGTGTAGCTTGCTAAGAGCATGTATATACTGTATATTCATATTTTTGCAGTGCAGCAAGTCCAATGGGACTCCATCAACTCCTCAACTTCAGAGTCCCCAGTGGAAGTTAAGAAAAAGAAGAGCAAGAAAAGAAAGAAGAAGAAAAGCAAGAGAAGCAAATAAAGGGAGGGGGGGGGGGGGGTATAATGTGTTACTTTGTTGTTTGAGTATACTGTAGAAAAGACAATGTTTTATTAAGATGAAAAAGTTTTTTGAAATGTTTTTGTAAAATAAAAGTCAGAAATTAAATTGGATCCTTTATTGTATATTTACTGCACTTACCCTGTAACTACACAGAACAAGGGGGTAACAAGCTCCACTTTAATTTACAGCCCGCAGGAGTTACACTTACCCTGTAACTACACAGAACAAGGGGGTAACAAGCGCCACTTTAATTTACAGCCCGCAGGAGTTACACTTACCCTGTAACTACACAGAACAAGGGGGTAACAAGCGCCACTTTAATTTACAGCCCGCAGGAGTTACACTTACCCTGTAACTACACAGAACAAGGGGGTAACAAGCGCCACTTTAATTTACAGCCCGCAGGAGTTACACTTACCCTGTAAATTCACAGTTGAAACGGGTAACAAACACTACTTACTATGTAACAATACGAAACAACACTATTTGCACAGTAATTACAGAGAAAGGTAGGCTACTCTTATAAAAAAATTTAAAAAAAACTTTTAATTACACAGTATATTTGCCCTGACATTTAAGTGTCATTGCAATACAATGTGATAAGGTAAGTACTAAGTACTACATGGTACGTTCTAAATTAAAGTAATAGCAGAAAAAATTTGTTTTGGGCTAAACGTTAAGTAGTTTAGTAAGACAAGCCAATAAATAGCATTGCCAATGTTTTTCGAAATCAGCTGTTTATAAAATTGTTTCAGATTAAATTTTTATCATACTGTGCTTACATACAGCCATATATATATATATATATATATATATATATTTAATTTACAACCCACAGATGTCAAAATTACCCTGTAATTACATTGCACAAGAACATATTTTGCCAGAAATGTGATAAAAACTTTTATATACAACAGACATACAATTTTTGCCTGGAATATATTAACAGAATAGGTACCTGTTAGTTTTAAAATAATTACATTATAAATAATTTGCTTGTATATCTGGTTGTACACCTTTATTACCCAAAACTTAACATATTGTTCCCCTTATACCTACACGGAGGTACACTATAATTACAGAAACATACACCGTAATTTCGGTTTACTTACGAAGTTCTTTGCAGGTTGTATATCTGCTTGTTACCCCTTTATTACCCAAAACTTAACATATTGTTCCCTTATACCTACACGGAAGTACGCTATAATTACAGAAACGTACACCGTAGTTTCGGTTTACTTACGCAGTTGTTTGCGGGTCGTAATATAAAGTGTTACCAAATATTTTACTGTCTCTTACCAGAGATATTCTGTTGCCACTCGGATTCGTTTTCTTAATTCCAGTGGTTGCTTCCTCCAGACCCCGGCGGAATGGCCCCTCGTCCCTCAAAACTGTTCGGGGTAGGGCTGTGACTCTGAGTCCAGGAGGCCAATTCACCGTCCGCTCTCGGGTCCGAAGGGCACATCCAAGGAATCCCACTGTTCTGACACCAATTGTTGTGGCAAAAATTCATTAAACAATCATCACCTGCGTAAGAGACACTCTGAAATTCAAATGATCATTAAAAAGTACTTTATTCTTGCAAGAAGGCCCAGTTGCCACACAGAAGTCACCAGTACAGTTTGTGAAACAAGTGCGACGACCAGGGGGAGGGCAGAGGAGCCTTTATACTGCTTTCAAGGTCTCCTGCTTACAGGCCCTTATCTAAACAAGGGAAGGTTTCTCTGCTAGTGATCTAATCCTGCTGAGTTTATTCTTACAAACTCACAAGTTCTAAATTGGACGGCCTCTGACCCTAGGGGTCAGAGCCCCTTTTCAATCTGCCTCCTCCTGATGTCTCACCTGTTTCTCAGTGTTTAAAACACACACACACACACACACACACACACACACACACACACACACACACACACACACACACACACACACACACACACACACACACACACACACACACACACATATAGTCATATGTTGGCAGACCACATACAGTCCAGCAAAGAGTCATTTCACTGTCTTACTGAAAGTCAATGAAAATCAAAATATCCCATAACACCAGCATGCATAATTTTTTAATGGTCACCATTGTTGAGATTCATATGCTGATTCTTGATGTCTGTGTGAGTCTTAGTTATGCAATACCTTTTCTGTGAAACTTTTTGTGCACAACTATTTGTAAAATAGTTCATATCCTTCATATTATCTGATGAAATCCTTCATATTATCTGATGGTCACAACATGACTAGATGATTTGTGTTATAAATCACTAAATTGGTCATAAAACTCTAGATGGTGCAGGCTTGACATGTCAAGTCAAGTATATTTGTATAGCGCTTTTCACAATACAGATTGTATCTAAGCCGCTTCACAGTATTAAATTAAAATAATACAGCAAGGTTTGTTTCAAGTGGAATTTATTGATTGATAAAATTCAATTAAATATCCCCAAAATATCCCCAACTGAGCAAGCCAAAGGCAACAGTGGCAAGGAACCGAAAAACTCCATCAGGTGACCTAATGGAGAAAAAACCTTGGAAGAACCCGGGCTCAGTCGGGGCCAGTTCTCCTCTGGCGTTTATGAACTAGAGACTGGAATTAACTGCAAGATTAAAAGTATTATACGAATGCCTGGCTGAAGAGATGCGTCTTTAATCTAGTTTTAAACTGGGAGAGCGAGTCCGAGCAACGAACAGTATCAGGAAGGCTATTCCAGAGTTTCGGAGCCAAATGTGAAAATGCTCTCCCTCCTTTGGTGGATCTGGATATCCTAGGTATGACTAAAAGCCTCGAATTTAGTGATCTTAAAGAGCGCAATGGATTATAGGGGGCGATAGAAGATCCGTTAAATAGACTGGAGCTAAGCCGTTTAGGGCTTTAAAAGTCAGTAGCAATACCTTGTAATTACAGTTTTTCTGAATTGCTAAAACACATTTCTTGAAACCATCACTCACTTTACATTTACATTTACATTTATTCATTTAGCTGACGCTTTTATCCAAAGCGACTTACAATTGCTATATATGTCAGAGGTCGCACGCCTCTGGAGCAACTAGGGGTTAAGTGTCTTGCTCAGGGACACATTGGTGTCTCACAGTGGATTCGAACCCGGGTCTCTCACACCAAAGGCATGTGTCTTATCCATTGCGCCACCACCACCTTCTCAAAACCTTAAACACAAAACCAAACAATCAACAGGCAACAGGCAAAATCAAACAATTGCCTCAAAAGCATTTTATCTGTGCTCAAAATCAAACAATGCTCTCAGATCCTACACACAGCGAGTCAAAATGATAAACACTACAGATCATTCGTTAGACACTACATCAAAAAATGGAGAACACAGAATTCAAAGCATGCAGTTACAGAAAAAAGTATTGTAACAAAGTAAACAAATTTTGCAATTACGTAAAAAAAGTATAGTAATGATAACTTACAGTAGTCTGTAAATAAATTGTATGTATCCACTGCAAGTATAGTATTGTACTGAATATTGAATAGTAGGCCTATCGAATGTCTGTATATGCACCACTTGCATACTGTGAAAATACAGTGACCCAACTGCTAAAGCCAAAAAGGTTACAGTAAAAAAAACTCTAATTGAAAAGCATGTTGCAGTATAATCCACTCAGAAGAGTAAATTCCACTCAGAAAAGCAACTGCAAAATCAAGGTCAGTGAGAGAGATTTTAGAGCTTCAGCATCATGTCTTCATGTTGGTCCGGTCGGAGGAGTTTCTCCCAATCACAGATAATGTGAATCTCTGCAGGCAAAGGGAAAAAGCAGATCCAGCCTTGACAACATTCTCCACACCTTGCTCTTCCTCGTCCTCATCCTCTTCCTCCTTGTACACGTACTTTTCCTTCTCTTATATTGTTTCCATCCATTGTTGGTATAAACATTCAGTGCAACATTTTGAGTAAATTTTGGGACTCTGAACTGACTTGTATTACTGTACGTGCAGTTGGTTTGGTCACATCATTAGAAATAAGTGTGAACAATTTTGAGTTGTTGTGTGTAAACGATGACAACTGTGTTGCAGTTGTGTTTAACTTTCGCCTACCTGTGTTTAGCATTTTGAAACATAAGTGCACCACAGTGCAAAATGTGTTTTAGTGAGTGAGAATGTGTTTAGAGTTTTGAAAAAAGAGTGCATGAGATTTGCAAACAGTGTTTTAACTACCTGAACTTGTTTAATGTTTTACAGAAAGAGTGATTTATTCGACAAATTGATTTAGACTATTGAGAATTTGATTCAGAGAATGGGGTTTAGTGTTTTAGCAATTCAGAAAAACTGTAATACGGGACTTTATAGGTAACCAATGTAGTGATGTTAAAATCGGTGTTAGGCTATATGATCATATTTTCTTGATCTAGTAAGAACTCTAGCGGCGGCATTTTGGACTAACTGTAGCTTGTTTATTGAGGATGCAGGACAACCAGCTAATAAAGCATTACAGTAATCTAGTCTCGAGGTCATGAATGCATGAACTAACTTTTCTGCAGAAACTGATAGCATGTTACGTAGCTTAGCAATGTTTCTAAGGTGGAAAAAGGCTGTTTTTGTAACATACGAAATATGATTTTCAAAAGACAGGTTACAATCGAGTATAACACCCAGGTCTTTTACTGTAGAGGATAAAGTAACAGGACAGGATAAAGTAACAGGACATGTAACCAATAAGCATTTACAGTACACCATGCCCTACACGGCACAATCTGATTGGCCACAGCAGTTTCTACAGCCAATGAGATTGCTTGGTCAATATTTAAATAGTTTGGTTCAATAAAAACATGACAAATTAAAGCACAAGTTTGGTCAAAGAAAAGAGTTGAAATAAACTCAAAAAATAACATTCCTTTATAATGGGTGAATATCCCATTCCAGTGTGAATGTTTCATAGGAATCCATTGTTTCTATTCTAAATCTGCATGCACCAAATATTTGTGTTTAAACTGCAGTTTTTTTCCCCACTGCATGGACCCTCATGTGTACCTTAAGATTGCTTGAAAAAGTAAAACTCCTTCCGCACTGATCACACTTGAACGGCTTCTCTCCGGTGTGGATCCTCTCATGTGATCTCAGATGTGCTGAATGACTGAATCTCTTGTCACAATGTGAACACTTGTATGGTTTTTCTCCAGTGTGGGTCCTCTCATGTCTTTTCAGATGTGCTGACTGACTGAATCTCTTGTCACAGTGTGAACACATGTAAGGTTTCTCTCCAGTGTGGATCCTCTCATGTTGTTTCAGACATTGTGACCGACTGAATCTCTTGTCACAGTGTGAACACATGTAAGGTTTTGCTCCAGTGTGGATCCTCTCATGTGATTTCAGATTTGCTGTCCCACTGAATCTCTTGTCACAGTGTGAACACTTGTATGGTTTTTCTCCAATGTGGATCCTCTCATGTGTTATCAGATTTGCTGTCCCACTGAATCTCTTGTCACAGTGTGAACACATGTATGGTTTTTCTCCAGTGTGGATCCTCTCATGTTCTTTCAGACATTCTGACCGACTGAATCTCTTGTCACAGTGTGAACACATGTACAGTTTCTCTCCAGTGTGAATTCTCTGGTGACGTTTTAAATGGACCTCTGAAATGAAAGTCTTCTCACACTCAAAGCACATATAAGCTCTTACACCAGTGTGGATCTTCTGATGTGCATGTAAAGAGGAAATCTGTGAAAAACTCTTGCCACATTGATCACATACATGCGGCTTCTCTCCAGTGTGGATCATCATGTGTAGACCAAGATGTGCTTTTGTTGTGAAGCTCCTCCCGCACTGATCACATGTGAATGGCTTCTCTCCTGTATGCACACTTGCATGAAACTTAAGAGTTTGTTTACCTGTGAAACTCTTCCCGCACTGATCACATGCGTACGGCTTCTCTCCTGTGTGGATTCTCATGTGAATATCAAGACTTCGTTTTTCTGAGAAACTCTTCCCGCACTGATCACATGCGTACGGCTTCTCTTCTGTGTGGATTCTCATGTGAATATCAAGACTTCGTTTACCTGAGAAACTCTTCCCACACTGATCACATGTGTACGGCTTTTCTCCAGTATGAACTCTCATGTGAATCTCAAGAAGTCTTTTGTATGGGAAACTCTTTCCACACTGAGTGCAAGTGAAAGCTTTCTTGGCTCTTCTTTTCTTTAAAGATGTCTGTTTAGTCTTTGAGCGACTCAAGGCTTTTTCTCCAGGTTTGACGTGATGTTCCTCCTCCACTTCACTCAGTTCTTCACTCTCCTCGTCCTCTTCCATCAGGTCTGAAGATGAAAGAAAACGTTTAATTGTGTTTTCAGTACAATCAAAATAAAGCAAAATAAATCAAAGAGAGAAATATGAAGTGAAATGAAATACCAGTCATGTAATAGACAACTGATATGAAACACAAAGATCATTTTGAAGCATTTCTGTAAATTATACGTTAGTGAAACTTTACATGAATAAGGTACACTGATCTTCCAATTTTTATTTTTTAAAACATTTGAGACAAATCTATGGAAGCTTGTTTCCGCTGTTAGGGGTTAACAGTTTAGGACCCAAAGACCAGATGTTTGAAAGAAGACCCGGAGTCAGAATTATAAAAAATTGAAGAAAAGTTTTACTGAAGATAGTTTGCAGTTTCATCAGCAGCAGTCAGCTTCAAGACTCACACAGGAGTTCGTAGGCCACCCCACTTACAGTTACAAAGATCACAGCAGTTATACCATTTCCAAGGTCTAAGCTACGTCATTGCTTACAGGCTGAATGATTCTTATTGACTAAGAAATTCATAAACATAGTAATTTTCCACACATATACAGATAGACAGAAGCATATCTCCATAGATTATGCCGCTGACACTCAGACCCTGAAGTCAGGCACGTCGTGACCTTCCAGGTCGCAGATTTGGGTTGCTGGGTGCCAGCGTGTCTCGAACAACAACTCAGTCAATCTCCAATAATGGCAGTGGTTCCTTAACCTGTAATCAAGAAGACTAACACATACACCCGACACACATCTTTTCCAAGGTTGGATTTGGCCAGGCTCTAACTATAAACAGGAGTCTCGTCTCAAAACATCAAGATAACAAGTTCTTTCTCTCAGGATAGGACACTTTAGTCTAAATGGAAAATATAGGCTTTAACAAAGAAATGGTCCCTTAAACTATTGGCTTCAATGACCCCTATGTGTTTTAACATGTTGAAGACCTTTTTCAAATACAAAACCAGTCCCTATTTAATTTCTGGAAGCTGGGATAAATAGGCAAGCAATGTTACTGCATTCAAATATCAAATACAGACATTAAAGAATACATGAAAAGATCATTTCAGTAATCACACTGTTACTGTTACACACATAATTCACTTCCATAACAAAGTAAAATCTCCAGAGAAGTCATTCAACTCATTTGATATTTAGAAGGAAAAAGTATTGATTAATCCCTTGATTATAATCACCCATATACATTGAAGCAGCAGTGGATTCCAATCCACCCCCTTCACCGCCACAGAATAAAACATTTTAAAAGATAATTGTGACTTTTTATCTCAAAAAAGTTTAGTTTACATCTCGCAATTCTGACTTTATTTCTCAGAATTGTGAGATATAAAGTCAGAATTGCGAGATATAAAGTTAGAATTGCGTGAAATAAAGTCGCAATTGCGAGATATAAAGTCAGAATTGCGTGAAATAAAGTCGCAATTGCGAGATATAAAGTCAGAATTGCGAGATATAAAGTCGCAATTGCGTGTTATAAAGTCAGAATTGCGTGAAATAAAGTCACAATTGCGTCTTATGAAGTCAGAATTCTAACTTTTTTCTCGCAATTCTTTTCTCAGAATTGTGAGATATAAACTTACAAGACTTTTATAAATAGACTTTATTTTTTACCTCAGAATAGTTTATATCTCACAATTCTGACTTTATAACATGCAATTGCGACTTTATATCTCCCAATTGCGTATTATAAAGTCAGAATTGCATGATATAAAGTCGCAATTGCGAGAAAAAGTCAGAATTCTGACTTTATAAGATGCAATTGCGACGTTATTTCACGCAATTCTGACTTTATATCACGCAATTCTGACTTTATATCTCGCTATTCTGACTTTATATCACGCAATTGCGACTTTATTTCACGCAATTCTGACTTTATATCTCGCAATTCTGACTTTATATATCGCAATTGCAACTTTATTTCACGCAATTCTGACTTTATATCACGCAATTCTGACTTTATATCTCGCAATTCTGACTTTATATCACGAAATTGCGACTTTATTTCACGCAATTCTGACTTTATATCTCACAATTCTGACTTTATATCACGCAATTGCGACTTTATATTTCACAATTCTGACTTTATATCACGCAATTGCGACTTTATTTCACACAATTCTGACTTTATATCTCACAATTCTGACTTTATATCTCGCAATTCTGACTTTATATCACGAAATTGCGACTTTATTTCACGCAATTCTGACTTTATATCACGCAATTGCGACTTTATATCTCACAATTCTGACTTTATATCACGCAATTGCGACTTTATTTCACGCAATTCTGACTTTATATCACGCAATTCTGACTTTATATCACGAAATTGCGACTATTTCACGCAATTCTGACTTTATATCTCACAATTCTGACTTTATATCACGCAATTGCGACTTTATATCTCACAATTCTGACTTTATATCACGCAATTGCGACTTTATTTCACGCAATTCTGACTTTATATCACGCAATTCTGACTTTATATCTCGCAATTCTGACTTTATATCACGAAATTGCGACTTTATTTCACGCAATTCTGACTTTATATCTCACAATTCTGACTTTATATCACGCAATTGCGACTTTATTTCACACAATTCTGACTTTATATCTCACAATTCTGAGAAATAAAGTCAGAATTGCGAGATGTAAACTCGCAATTGTGAGATAAAAAGTCGCAATTATTTTCCGTTTTTAACATAACATTAAAATGTTTTATTCTGTGGTGGAAACAAGCTTCCATACAAATCTCATGTAGTGAGAAATTTGAAATATATTTAATCAACAACACAACTATCTATAACATAAAAAATGTGGCATAAAAGTGCCATCATTTTGACACCAAATTTTTAGATTGAGAATATATATACAGTGCTATGCATAAGTTTAGACACCCATGCTAAAGTTGACTAAAAAGAGGAATAAAAAATCATCTTTTGGAAACTGAACTTAATGAAAATAAAAATCTGCCTGCCTCTATGGGAATTTAACATAGGGGTGTCCAAACTTATGCACCCTGTATTTTAAGGAAGAACATTTATTTATTTACGATACATTATTCATTCACAAAGAAAATTGGTGTCCTTAAAGGTTGGATTTTTCCTAATTTTTTTAATTAAGGCATTAAGTTCAGTTTCCAAAAGATGATTTTTTTATTCCTCTTTTTAGTCAACTTTAGCATGGGTGTCTAAACTTATGCATAGCACTGTATATATTGTTGAATATTAAATGTCCCCAACTAAGCAAGCCAAAAGCCAAGGCAACATAAACCAAGTCTCTAGCTTGAGGTTTCTGTTCTCTTCATTGTAAGTCAAATGAGCCAGATTACAGAGACTCTCACCTATTGTCTTTGAACAGTTATGCAGATTGGATTAGGACTTGTGAAACTCTATAGAGTCTGGGACAGGTAACTATACCTGAATACTTAATTTGCATGCTTTATGTTTAGGTCATCACCTACTGTGGGTGCTTTGTCTCCATCTCTAAACACGGCTCGTTCTCAATAAAGGACAAATCCAGTCTCTCTGGCCTTTACGTCTGAATTTCCAACAGTTTCATTGACTTCCATTTATACACATGTGAATGTGGGACACTGAAACACAAGCCCAAGTGTATTTCCCTGCATTCTTGTTTAACTTTACAGTGTCTGTAGAAACATCACATGCTCAAAGTCTAGAGCGACCACAGCTTTAGCTACTGTACTTCTCCAATGCTGACCTCATTCATCAACCCTCTTAAGTAACTGTAAGAAGAAGAATCTACCATGAATGACATTGATGGTTTATGAGACAACAATACAACTTTATCAGTAACTTTAAGTCAGATTTTGCTTAAGAGTTCTTACAAGCCTCTCAGCCATTCTGGAAAGTTAATTTACTTGATAGAGTTCGGTGTTTATGGTTTATTGGTAAAAACAACAAAAATCCCATTTCTGTTCATCTAAATGTGAAGTGCTTGAATCTTTATAACATGAATGTTCTTCAGCGTCATGAATGAATGAAGAATAAACACCAACCTCTTTGTTCTTCAGTATCTTCAGTGTGTTTCATTCTGCAGGGTTCTGGATCTCTCGTGTTCTCAATGTCCTGTTTAATAAGCTCAGTTTTTGCAGATTTGAGCTCCTCCTGATGCTTTGCTGCTCGGCTTCACTTGTGCGGTAGGTGATGGGAATATTCCAGCATTTATTGGTGAATAGCTGTGGGAGGAGCTTCACTGATGATGTGATTACAGGGGGCGGTGCATCATTCCAGTGTGGGAGGAGCTAATCTGCCAAAATCATATCAGTTACTTTGTTTGTTTTGATACTAACTGACACATTTTAAGCATTTATGTTTTTCTGTTTATCTACCGTGAAGTAACTGATGCTAATTCACAAATTCATTTTTTAAGAAAAACATTTGAAATCTTAAATACAGAAATAAATGTACGTATAGTATCATTTAAAACAATCTTGTGTCTGGGATGAGATACATACTGAGATTTGACTGTTAAAACTTTCCAATGTCCAACAAATTCACATAATAATATTATGCAGTAATATTATGAAACAATTATATTTTTTTATGCAAATGAAATCCCTAGATCAACATTCTAATGACTAGAGACATTAAACATATCATATGCATTGAATACACTACAAAAAAATTGTATTATAAATTGATAAAATATATTAATTAGCCAACATTACAATCATACTTTCCATGAAAAATAGTACTGTGCCATTATCCATTACTGAGAGCTTTCAATTTTTCTTCTAAATATTTTGAAATTGAGTGTATAAATTTTATCTTATGATCTCTGATATTGTTTTGAGTGTTTTTGAATCAGGCAATTGTGTGAAAAGCATCTAATGAATAGGCTAAACATGTAGGCTATTTGACTTGACTGAGGCATTATAAGTGAGGTGAATCCCACTTTGGGGTATGTTTTGCAAGGAAATTCAGTCTTTCTACTTTAAAATGCTGAGTTTAATTCAATGTGTTACTTGTGAAATTTACTTTAAAAAAATGAAATGTTTCTTTTAGCTACATGAAGTCTGTATAGATCTGCTGATCTTATGTCCTTACATAACATGAAAAATAAGGTAGAGCACATTGAATTTAGCATTTAAGATTATGATGATCACTGTAAAAAAAAAAAAAAAAACCTTGAACAACAACAAAATAATCTCAGTACTTCGCCTATCTTTTTCTTGTTGACTCAACTTTTGTAAATAACAGTTATACGAACTGAAAATAAGTTGTCTGTGATACAAACAACTTTTAGTTGAGTCAACTTGACATTATTTGTTTTCTGGAGAGGTGCAACTATTCTGTAACAAATCTTTTGTAGTTGAGCCAGTTAAAAAAAAAAGTGTCTATTGGAAATCATTTGGTCACCATTTTGGTGATGAGCGTTTCCTTTGGTTGGGCAGTTTGACTCTTGGCTTTCTGTGTGAGTCAAGCGGCAACATTCTGATCTGAAAAATGAAGCCTACCCGGAAGTGCGAAAAACTGCAATACATCGAAAATCCGCTAGAGGGAGGTCCCAAAAGGGAGCAAATGTCCATAGCCCCCATGTTAAAATGTCCGTTTTCACAGCATAAATTCATGTTTTTACAGGTTGGTCCCATGGACTTTTATTGTATTTTTCGATAGGTTCCGAGTGCCTGACAGCTGTGAGGGGGGTGAATTTTTTTCTAACTCGTTAGTTTAGATCGTATTTTAGATATAAAATGTATGACAATAAGGGCGTGGTTAACTTTGATTGACAGTTTGATTGACAGCTGTCAAGGCAGCGCCACGGAGAATGACAACATAAGAAGCGCCATTTTTTAATACAGTTGAAAATATAATACTACTGTTTCTGTATCATGAAATGTAGTTTTAAGAGTTTTTCAGGCGAGAATGTAGTTGTTTAAAGCTCAAATCTGTGGTTTATTTATAAAGATTTATGAAAATTTTATCCAGGTTGTGAGATCCAGCGATCACCGGCGCTCGCCGTTCATGTACCCCGCCTGGAACAGCCTTTCCTCTGCTTGTCGTTCTGATGTTTGCCGCTGACCCTGGCGTCTCTGTAGTGGTTAAACATGAGATATAATTAGTCTTGTGTATATCTAACGGGCGATTTTTGGTCTCGTAAATCTATAATTTGGTCCTTGGGCAATAGTTTTGGCTGAGGGGAAGTTTCATAATTTATAAGCTATTTAACTTTACCGTTGTATGGTTAGACTAGAGCGCTGACTTTGTATGTTTGACTGAATTGTTTGCTTTATTTGTATAGCTTCTTGTACCTTTTACTTATACTTTTATAATGGCTCATATTGATAAAACTGAAATATAACAAAAAGAGACTGGGTTGAGTTTTGTCATTTTAAATTTTAATACAACGAATATGATCTGTAATGTTGTTTACTGCAACATCTGTTGTTTAGTTCAAATGCACATATTGCCTGGACCATATTAAAATGTTTAATATTTTTATATTATATTTAAAACGAAAAGAGGCAGGGTTGTGTTTTATATTTTGTTTTGTTTTATAAATAGGCAAACGTTATGTGCAGTGAATATAATCAATATGCATTGCCTGAACCACATTTGTGTGGCTATAATGTTTAAGATTTCTTTAAATGAAAACGAAAAGAGTTAGTATGGTGTTTTATAACATATTTCCTTGCCTAAAATATACACAGAGATAACCGAGTAGCAGAGCGAGCTGAGTGACGCGCGCTGCGTTAGAAGGTGGGCGGGGTTAGGATTTCCCAAGATTTTCCAAGATGGCGCCGCCCATACCCCCCATAAACGGCTTCAAACCCGTTCTTCAGAAAGTCTATGGGTGACGTCACAGACGCTTTGTCCATATTTTTTTATAGTCTATGGTGTGAGTTTGTGGTCTTTGTAACAGTGTTTAGCAAAACACATAATTTGTTGCTTTGAAAAAAGAAACCAAGATGGTCAAGTTTTCAGCCTCATAAACTAGAATAAATCACTAATCTTATTTCTGGTCAAAATGTAATATTTTTTATTAATATTTTACCAGCAAAACTTTCTTGCAGCAGATCAGACATTCTGAATTCTGATTTTAAAACACATTATAAGGGAAAAATGTATTTTGACACACACACATACCTCAAGAATCAGCATATGAATCTCAACAATGGTGACATGCTTCATGCCGCAATGCATCCCGGGAGCCATGCTTTTAATACTATTATAATTAATACTAAATTATAGTATTAATATATAGTATTTTTTTCTCTAATGCTTCTGTTATTTAGCCTGGAAATCCAGACCGAAATCTAAAAGATTAATAGTCTGGCGTTGACTAATGAAAATCTATATTTGAAAATCTCGCTGCATGTAATTGTATAACACTACGACCAATCGCAACAATAAACACCAGCTACCAGTGGAGCTAACCTTATTAGACATTCTTTGATTATACTTTTACCGTATCCGGTCAGCAAAACAGCAAAAACGTCCTTCTTGCAAAGGAAGGATTCGAGTGCTGTCTTCTGTTCCTGTTTTAGATAAAAAGCCAAGTCTAACTCGTTCATTGTAACGGCCAAAGCCGTTTCAAACAACTGGTGTTCATCCATAGCCATCTTGCAATGTTTACTAATGACTTCGACATCACAGCGCTGTCCTCATCTGTTTAGCTCGCCTCTGGCCCGTCTATATCAGATAACCCGATGTGATTGGTGCAGCTCAGATCGAGGGGCGTATTTAATGAGCATCATTATTTGACACCAGAGTAACTCGCTAATGCAATTGAAATTGTGCTCTCGCAAGAACTGGATTACCAGGGTATCTGTTATTGACTTTGCGTCGAAACTTCTCAGCTCTGTCAGGGACAGGAATCTCTCTTTTAACTGTTCCCTCAGTGATATACCCTCACACAAATGGCTAATCAGTGTGTTTATCTCTGGCCTCGTCTGCCATAATGGCAAACATTTTTGACTCATGCATTACTTTGAAAAAAGTTGCTGTCACCTCTTTTGAGCAGCAATCTATCATTTCATTCTGACTGACAGGGGAGAGGTAGGTGCTGGTTGATGGTGGTGTGTAATGCTGCAAGAAAGGATCAAACTTCTGCAAAAGCCCCATGCATTCCCAGAAGTTGCCCTTATTATGACTTTCTGCTGTTTCATCATGACCCCTTAATGGTAGCCCTTGCTTCCCCAACATGCAGGTCACAGCCGCAACACGTCGCATATATTCCCTTCTTTGTCTAATTTCATCAGAATTTGCTGCTTCAATCTGCTGTATAACATTTCCCTGTAATGCGCTAGCCTTGTAACTTTTCCAGGAGACACTACAATCCTTGTGTGACTTCATGTCCCTTCATGTTTGTGAAATGCGTTGAGTGCCTTTTTCCAGTTTTTGAATCCACTACTCACTAATACGTCATGCTTCAAGTTTTTACCAAAGACACGGCAAGCAAAGCAGTAGGCAGAATCTGTCTTCTGTGAGTACTCAAGACAAGCAAAAGTTTGAAACCAGTTTGGCTGGAATGATCTTTTTTTGCAAGCCAAAGTTCTCCTGGGGATAATATTGTAATTTTGCCTGTTTTGGGCCTGTGTCCTTTTCACCTAAGTCAAACTGATCTAAAGGTGCAGCTGCTGTCTGTGCTTCATCTGACATTTTTCTCTCTGCATGTCTGTCCTCTCTCTCCTGACTCATGTCTTCCTCTTCTTCATGCTCTCTCTGTCCCTGCACTGTGACAATCACATAAAAATACGAGTTTGGTAACTATAGAAATCTTAACTTAATTTGCATCTGTTAAATGACAAGACACATTACCCAAACCCACTCTATTCACTTTCTCACCTGGATCATGATCTTGCCCTTTCTCTGCTGTGCCTTCTTCAACTGCTCTGCCTACTCTGACCTACTCCCGCACAACAAGAAAAAATTTGTATATCCATTTACAATGAAATATAAATGTAATTTTTTGTAGCCTTTATAAGCAACTATACAGTTGGTTATACATCAAGTAAACCCCTGAGAATGTATTTCATTTCAAATAATTTAAGAATATATTATTAAGAATATAGACAAAACTTGTATTAATGTAATTGTCTAGATTGGCAATATATTTAATCTGTTCTATATTAAACAATTTTTATTTCTATTTATTAAAGATAACAACATTAATTATCAATTTGCCACTTCTATAAATCAATGACATAAAAAAAATCACAAATCCCATTACTTTACTCTTACTCCAATATATGTATCATGATACATTCCTGGTTCATTATTACTTGATACAAAACTATATTTAATTATACAAAACAAAATAACTCCACATGATGTTTCTCTCTCTGTGTCATTTACTCTGATATATTAGACAATAGCTGTGTTTACAGCTCGATGGTGTTTTAAGCCCCCAATGGCTCCTTAGAGGCAGCTAACCCTACCCTCAACCTTAAACCTACCCATCCCCTCGCTGCCTGGAAGGCGCCGTTGGGGGCTTAAAACACCAAACACCGTGTTTACATGGACCCTTAAATCGGATTGACGGCTCAATCGGAGTGAAAAACCTTCATGTAAAAACCTTAAAGGAATGGTTCGGAGTAAAATCAACCTAGGGTCCTTTGCACTGTGACCTCGAGCCAAACACACCATTTCTTTCTTCTGCTGAACAGAAAAGAAAATATTTAGAAGAATGTCAGTAACCAGGCAGTTTCTGGGTCCCATTGACTTCCATAGTAGGAAAAAATATATACTATGGAAGTCAATGGGACCCAGAAACTGTCTGGTTACTGACATTCTTCTAAATATCTTCCTTTCTGTTCAGCAGAAGAAAGAAATTCATACAGGTTTGAAACAACATGAGGGTGAGTATATGATGACAGAATTTTCATTTTAAAGTGAACTATTCCTTTAAGTTAGAACTTATTTAGAGATATCAGCCAAATGGCTTAGTGCAGGCGCTAACGGATCCAAGGATGTATCTCGTAAATTACCCCACTAATAATGCCTGGAATGGTACCAAACTTCTACAGTAGTACAAATTGGTTCTGTACTCATACAACGAGGCATTGGAAAGTTTGTAAGTACATCAGGAGTTTATTTAAATAACATTTGCCTGATGGCTAATGCTACCGCTAACCCGGACGTCAAGGTCACTTCAGTGATTCAGCCCCTTCCTTGGGAGCCTGGCAACAGAGAAAACGCTCTTGCTCGAAGTCCTATGACCAGAAGGTTGACCTAAGGGCCATAAGTGGCTACATGTGGTGTGACAGAACTTCAAAGCCCTAGGCATAGTTGTCTATAAAAATCTCATACAGCAATCATGAGAACAGCAACATGAAAACAAATAAGAAGAACCCGTCAAAGTCTAGAACTCTTGATTAGTTTGATTCCATAATAACCCAATGGATAAATTGCAAAGCAAGTGTATATTTATTATCTGGAGGGCAGGCTACACGAATAAACAAGGTATGCAAATGGGCGAAATGGATCGCTGGGTCCTACCACCTTGGTGAAAACTTGCTGGGAATATTATATTATTGCTGGGTATATATTAATTCTTGCAAAGACTTAATCAGATTCTGTTGGGGAACAAGGCTTTGACCCTGTATGTGATATCTTTTCTTTTCAAGGTTTAGTCATAGAACATCACTGGAACAGAACAATACATCCACACAGAGCAAACTTGAACTAATATAAACATATACTTATGATTAATTTTCACACCGAGCAAACTTGAACTAATATAAACTTCTTATTATTAATTTTCTCACTTTTATCATATAGTGACCAGTGGTGTTGTAAATACCTAAAGGTATGCAAAGTGTCGAAATTGCTTGCTGGACCCTACCACCTTGGTGAGAACTAGCTGGGACCCGAGGGGTATATATGTCTCTTGCAAAGGCTTCAGCAGATACCATTGTGGAACAGGCTTTGACCCCATAGGTCAGGGATAGGCAACTCCGGTCCTAGAGGGCCACTGTCCTGCAGAGTTTAGCTTCAGCCCTGATAAAAACTCAACTGCCTGTATCTATCTAGTAATCCTGAAAACATTGATTGCCTTGTTCAGGTGTGTTTAATTAGGGTTGGAGCTAAACTCTGCTGGACAGTGGCCCTTCAGGACCGGAGTTGCCTATCCCTGCCATAGGTGATATCATTTCCCTTAAAGCAGGGATAGGCAACTTCGGTCCTGGAGGGCCACTGTCCTGCAGAGTTTAGCTCCAACCCTAATTAAACACACCTGAACAAGGCAATCAGTGTTTTCAGGATTACTAGATAGATACAGGCAGGTGAGTTTTTATCAGGGCTGAAGCTAAACTCTGCTGGACAGTGGCCCTCCAGGACCGGAGTTGCCTATCCCTGCCTTAAAGGTTTAGTCACAGAACATCACTGGAACAGAACAATACATCCACACAGATATAACGTGAACTCATATAAACAACTCATCAAAGCCTAGAACTCTTGATTCGTTTAATTGCATGATAACCCAATGGACGAATTGCAAAGCATGTGCATATTTATTTTCTGGACAGGCTTTCTGTCACACTACGGTTTTTGGCAACAGGTGAGTGTGCACACAAATCTAATCACAATTTCATATCCCCTTTATCTTTATCCCTCTCCATTCAACTAGGAATGATGATGTTATGCATCTTCCATACTCACCCATCCATCTATCTATCTATCTATCTATCTATCTATCTATCTATCTATCTATCTATCTATCTATCTATCTTCAGGTGAAACCTTCAACTCGTTAAGTTTTTAATATTGAATTGGAAGCACAACACTGAGCAGGATTGTTATGGAGACCTGTGCAGCCCTAACTTCTGTACTACATGACGAATACTTAAAGGTAAATTACTGTAATGGTCATATGTATAATTGTATTCCTTTTGTATTGAATAATCACATTACCCATGTTCACTATGTAAGCAGAAAGCAGTAAGAATTATGCAGTTTTTTTTTTTTTTCGTTTTTTTTTTTTTATTGTACATCTTTTAAATGTAACACTTTGACAATAAGGTTTTGTTAACATTAGTTATGTGAGTAAATGTAAATGTGAGTAAAAAGGACATTCCACAATTGTGTGGTTGTCTGAATCCTTGATGTTGTATTTATTCTGCCTTCAGCCTTGACATAATTGTTAATAAGCATTGGTTATTTGTAGTTATATGGTGTTTTTTATTATATTTTATGGTGGTTGAAAGAAAGAAAAAAACATTTGGTCAATTCGGACAGGAAAATGAAACAATTTTGAGCTGTATGGCGATCCTAATGATTGAATAAAAATAGCGATTATTCAACTTAATTTGGTTGATCACCATGTCTCCATCTCACTTGTTTCACAGACACCACCGAACTGAGTCAGAGTGGAAGGCCATTTCCAAAGATTTTTCTGACAAGTGAGCAAGAATAAGAAGTGGAACTTTCCACACTGCTTAGGGGCTGTGGATGGCAAACATATCTTCATTCAACCCCTGGCCAAGACTGGAAGCATTTTTTACAACTACAAGTCCAGGTTTTCCATCATACTTATTGCAGTAGTTGACGCCCAATACAGGTTTGTGTATGCAAGTGCAGGAACCCAGGGCAGAGTGTTTGATGCTGGTGTGTTTGCCCAGTCGGACCTGAGAGTTGCTATTGACGGTGGCCTACTGCATGTCCCCCCTGATGATACCCTTCCCAACACTGATGTCACGATGCCCTACATGTTCATCGGTGATGAGGCCTACCCGCTGAAAACGGATCTCATGAAGCCCTATCCTTTTCGAAACCTGAGCAAAAATCAAAGGATTTACAATTACCATCTTTCCAGGGCACGCCGTGTTGTTGAAAACGCCTTTGGAATTTTGGCAAATCACTTCAGAGTTTTAAGAACTATTTGCCTGAATCCAGACAAAGTTGTGACCATTGTCTCTGCGTGTCTTTGCCTGCACAACGTTTTAATAATAATAATTCGTTACATTTATATAGCGCTTTTTCTGAGACCTCAAAGCACTTTACATAGAAGGAGGGGGATCTCCTCAACCACCACCAATGTGCAGCATCCACTTGGATGATGCGACGGCAGCCATATTGCGCCAGAACGCTCACCACACACCAGCTTACTGGTGGAGAGGAGACAGTGATGAAGCCAATCAGTATATGAGGATGATTAGGAGGCCATGATGGACAGATGCCAAGGGGCAAATTTGGCCAGGATGCCGGGATTACACCCCTACTCATTTTCGAAGGACATCCTGGGATTTTTAATGACCACAGAGAGTCAGGACCTCGGTTTAACGTCTCATCCGAAGGACGGTGCTCTTTTGGCAGTATAGTGTCCTCGTCACTATACTGGGGCATTAGGACCCACACAGACCACAGGGTGAGCGCCCCCTGCTGGCCTCACTAACACCTCTTCCAGCAGCAAAGAGTGCACACGTCAAGCATGTGATCTTCTACTTGGCTGTTGGTCCAACGTTCTCTGAGTCAGAGTCAAGCTATAAACAGCACAGGTAAAGACAAAAGGTTAGAAGTGAAGGCTTTGTCAATTTTGTGTAGATAATTAAATTTAACAATTACATTTATTCATTTAGCTGAAGCATTTGTCTAAATAAACTTACAG
Source organism: Rutilus rutilus (assembly GCA_021464565.1). NCBI lineage: Eukaryota > Metazoa > Chordata > Actinopteri > Cypriniformes > Leuciscidae > Rutilus > Rutilus rutilus. The sequence goes on from JAJAQA010000001.1 coordinate 74,049,956, forward strand.
TGAACATAACAGAATGAATGAGTGCCCTCAGTCTAAGAATACATACTACCTTTGCATGCAATACAAAATCAGAGGATGACAGTTCAGAGTGCAATTTAAGGCAAGGGATGTAGCGTAGTAGATACAAGACAAGACAACTTAAGTTTGCAGACATTGTGTCTGTGTGTCACATGGGCCTTTAAAAAGTCCAGATGTCTGAGGATCCAGTTTTGCTTTGAGGTAAGGGGTTTCTGTCCACTGCCACTGGGTTTAGGCTTTAGTTTGACTCTTTAAGTCAGACCCTTGACTCTTTAATATAAAATTGTCTCGGGCTGCTATAATTGTGTGTTTATAAAGCACAATTGTTGTAGCTAAAAAAAGCCATGAGAAAATGAGACCAGGTGATGTCCCAGCTAGCAGGGAACATTCTCAGAATGTTGGCTAACATTCCCTACAAGTTTGGTTAATGTTTTAAAGAAAACATTTGAATGTAATGTTCAAAAAATGTTTTGAGAATGTTTTCTCATTCCAAATAATGTTTCTCTAAGGTTAAATGTAAACTAAGATATAACGTTTTAACTGTAACATTTTGAGGATGTTTTTAGAGAATGTTATCCTACATAGCAAAAACTCCAGTGTTAAATTAACTCTCCTGGGAGTTTATTTGACTCCACACTCAAAGGGTAAAAGTGTTAAAATATGAGTGTTAAATGAACACTGAAGAGTTAAAATAAATGAGATAATTAAGTGATTAATTGTGTGATGATTGACCATGAAGACACCTGATGTTAACAAGCAGAATCACCAAAGGAGAAAATCTAATTTTAAGTTACCATTATGGTGATTAGCGTTTGTTTTAGTTGGGCTCTTGACCCTTAAACTACTAACTTTTAATTTTGTCTGGCTCTTGTATCTGATAGATGAACAAAGATAAAAGGTCATCAGGTAGTCTTGGTTTTCTTTTGATGTATTCATCATTTGACCTGAAACACTAAACTCATTTAACAGATGCTTTCATCAACAGTATAAATCTAAGATAGAGATTAGGCTCTAAATGAGTTTTGTGATTCAGGTCAAATGATGATTATATCAAAACATAACCAACAACATCTGATCATCTTTTTTCTTTCTTCATCTGGGAGTTATAACTCAGTTACAACAGCCAAACAAAATTTAAAGTAAAAAATGTATGGGTCAAGAGCCCAACTAAAACAAACACGAATCACCATAATGGTGACTTAAATAGTGCTTTTTCTCCTTCAGTGATTCTGGTTGTTAACATCAGGTGTCTTCAATAATGGTCACTCATCGCTCAATTAATCACTTAATTATCTCATTAACTTTTATCACTGGAGTTTTTGCTGTGTACCTTTTAGGAGAACCTTCTGGGAACCAAAATAAAACTACCCGCTGAAAACATTATTAGAAATTCATGGTAATGTTCTCAGAACGTTTTTAGAACTAAACATTTCTAGCTGGGGTTGGCTGTTTATTGATGATGATGATGATGATATCATCATGTAAATGCCTGAATCCAGTGTCTAATTCAGTGTCTAATGCTTTGATTATCTAGGACTTGTGGTTTTAATATTGTTTTATTCATAATAGAAGTCATTTGATTCTACAGCATATCTGGGACTGAAATTCCTTCATTTCTGTCACATAGGTCAGAAAGTATGACCCGCACGAGTGCCTCGCCGATGACAGCCGGTTCTGCCTGAAGTGTTTCTGTGAATGGGAAAATCCTTTCAATCCTCATTCTTTGGATTGGGTCATTGATCCAGATTTTTAATGGCGGTGGAGACTCCCCGATGCTGGCGCTACCAACAGGGGACAGGCCCCAGCTAACAATTTTTGGTTCCCATAACGTTAGTTTTTGGTACCCAGAACATTCTCAGAATGTTAGTTTATGGTTCCCAGAACGTTATTTTTTATGGTAACCACCCAGCAACGTTCTGGGAACGTTATTTTATTGTTACATAAAAATAAAACCAAAAAAGAACGTTCCCCTAACGTAAGTATTTGGTTCCCAAAAAAATAACCAAAAAATAACATTAGGGGAACGTTCTGTGTTAACTGGGCCAGGAAACCTCGCCTTTTTGTAAGACTGTTGGGATCAGTGGAATGGGTCCCGAGGCTGATGGAGTATGGTCTGGATTGCGGATAGAAGAGCCTTCCATAAAACATCTCCTCAAGGGATGCGAAAGCGGTCAATCTCTTCTGGAAAGCGGTCAAGCTCTTCTTATAACCCCCTTGACTGTGGGAATTTTTTAACAGTGATTCAAGCATGCTGGTCAGGTGGGTCGCAACAGGTTGCACCACATGCCATAGGCCCAACCCATGTGAGTTGTCTTTGAAAGGGATGAGCATTGGCGTCTGCTCCAGCAGTTGATGAAGTGCTGGTGTGTAAAAAAAAATCCTTTGCGTCTAAACTGAGTGAGAAGTGGTCCTTTTTTGGTTAACTTGTCTGATTGCCTGCATTAACAGGTCAAGTATGAACTGTTGGTCGTCAGCCACAATATTCATTCTGGCCAAGTCATTGATGTTATTTTTGAACACAGTTGGATGCTGCATGTCTTTGGGTGGGAGGGTTTTCAATTTGGATGTAAACACATGAAAAACAGAGTTGATCACTTGTGCAGCATTGGCTCTCGCTGCCACCTCTGTTGTAAGGGGATTTTTTTTTCCTGCAGTGACAGCAGATATTCAACAGGTGACCACCGTCGACAAAGCCCAAAGGTCTTCTTTAGGGCAGATATTGAACTCATTAAGAGGGAGGTGTTCCTTCAATGCATGCAAGTGCGTTTGAAGGTTTGTCCTTACAACCTTGCCCACCAGCAAATAATGCATTGAAGCCTTGACTGCGGTACTCTCTTTCAATTCTGTAACAATGCCATCTATGTCGTAGGCATAGTTAAGTGTATCCCTAGGACTTTATCCTATTTTATTTTTTTAAATTACAATTTTAACTAGTGATAAAGTAAAAAAATTAAGAGGTCATATTCGTCATAACAGAGTTTCATAGAGTTCATGCAGTCATTCAGTACTACAACCATCTAGTGGTTATTGATATTATTGTTTTTTGTAAATTTTATACCAACATAAGACACGAGATGCCACCAAAGTCACTTCATCTTTAGGCTTTAAGTCTCTGAACTTACTGGGATTATTTTTTTTAATGAAGTTAAAGAAATATTAAATATAACAAAAAATAAGCATAATTTACATAGAAAATATGGTACTTATGGTAAATAAATTAAAATTATTTTAATACTATGGTTGCTCACAGCATGCATTGCGGCATGAAGCATGTCACCATTGTTGAGATTTATATGCTGATTCTTGATGTTTGTGTGTGTAATAAAATAAAATAAAATAAACAATTTCCCCATAATGTATTTTAAAAACAGAATTCATAATGTCTAATCTGCTGGAAGAAGCAGGATGCTGGATGCTCCACATCCGTTTACAAGCAACATAAAGCAACACTGCTAAACGGCGCCCTCTGTTGGTTAACTTACAATACTGTGACGACGTGGTCTTCCCCGACCTATCTCAGTGGAAGGTGAGTTTTCTGTGATGTTTTCAGTGACAGCTGTAGAGCTAGGTGCGTTTTTCTCTACTCGTGTTTGCTCAGTTAGTCCATCAGAGATAACTATGTCTGTACTTTCAATACAGGTGCTTGGCACTTTCAGCAGGTGACGGCGATTTCTTCGCAGTGTGTTACCATACTCAGCAAGTACCTCGTAGAATCTTGGTGTTGTCTCTTTGATGACCTTCGCTACAGGTCCCCATTTTCCATCACATCTGACACGTACCGTGTCCTTTTGTTCCAGTGGGCATAATGGTTTGGCATTCCTGTCATAGACTCTGCTCTGGCTGTTTATCTTTGTATAATCTCCGTGTCTCTTTAGAAGCAGGTGTTCTGCTGAGGGTAGCCGTGTTCTCAGCTTCCTGTTCATGAGAATTTCACCTGGAGACTGTCCACATTCATGAGGGGATGCTCTGTAGTTTAGCAGTGCTAAATAAGCATCCTCTCCAGTCTCAGCAGCTTTCTTTAGCAGACGCTTTACAATCTGCCCTCCTTTTTCAGCCAAGCCGTTTGACTGCGGGTACAGTGGACTTGATGTTACATGTTCAAACCCATAAGTCTCTGCAAAGTCTCTGTAGTCCTCACTCACCACAGTCACCGGAATTCCATGTCTTGCGAAGATGGCTTTAGTGTGTTTTATCACCTGCTGTGCTGTTGTATTAGTCAGCATCGCTAGCTCTGGATAGTTTGACTTGTAGTTCATGATGACAAGGTAGTCCCTCCCTGCTAGGTGAAATAAGTCTGTACCGACCTTTCTCCATGGTTCCTCAGGTTTACTGTGGGCCATAAGGGGTTCCTTAGGTTGCTGGTACCTGTGCCGCTGACATGTCTCGCAGCGCTGCACCAGTACTTCAATGTCCCTATTCATGTGTGGCCAATACATCAAATCTGTTGCATGTCTCTTGCATTTCTCAATGCCTAAGTGTCCCTCATGTGTGAGTTTTGCCACTTGTGAGCGCATGGAGGTAGGTATGACAATCCGTTCACCTCTCAGGAGCACACCATGCACAACTGACAGCTCGTCTTTAAAGCTCTGATATGGATTTGTCAACCTCTGATCTCTTGGCAGGTGGATTTTGTCTATTACAGCTTGTAGCTCACGGTCGTCTGCTGTTGCTTCAGCAATCTGTCTCCATTTATCCTCAGACACTGGTAGGTGTTTTTGTATGCAGTCTACATGAACCTGTACATCATGTTCCATGTTACTTGATCCTGTATGGCTCAAAGATGCTCTGCTGAGTGCATCTGCCATTACCAGGTGCTTCCCTGGAGTGAACTCAAACGTCAGACTGTATTTCTGGAGACGGAGCATTAACCGTTGGATACGAGGAGGAGCATCTCCTAGTGCCTTCGTTGAGATCGCAATCAGTGGTTTATGATCAGTTTCAAATACCACTTCTCTTCCATAAATGTATTCATGGAACTTTTCACATCCGAAAACTGCTCCTAATGTCTCTTTCTCTATTTGTGCATAGTTTCTTTCCGCCTCTGTCATCGTTCATGATGCTGCATATGCCACTGGAAACCATGCCAAGTCATGTTTTTGAAGCAGAACTGCTCCAAGTCCATCCTTTGAAGCAATGTCTACCAAAGGGAGTGTTAAATGTGCACAATGCTGCACTTTCCTCATCCAGTTTAACTTGGTAAAACCCTGATGATGCATCAAGCTTGGAAAAGAATTGTGCTCCAGACATTGCGCTTGTGATGTCTGATTTAGTTGGCAACCTATAGTGCTCTCTTTTGATCCATTTATTCAGATCTCTTGGATCGATACAAAGTCTCAGATCACCGCTCTTTTTTTCCATAATGACGAGAGAATTCACCCAGTCTGTAGGTTCTTCTACTTTTCTCACTATCCCTTTGTCTATCAAGGATTTCAGTTCTTTTCTCAGCCTTTCTTTCTGGGCTAATGGCACTTTTCTTGCTGCATGGATAACTGGTTCTGCATTTTCTTTCAGCCGTATTTTGTACTGATTAGGTAAGCAACCGATACCCTGGAATACATCCTTGTACTCCCTCACTATCTCAGTGGTAGAATCTGCACATATGTCCATTCGTTTGCTATGTGCTGTGCCCCTTGTGGTCACTAGAGCGCTATCAATGACATGAACTCTCTTTATAAGCCCAAGTCCTTCACTTGCTTTCAGACCTAAAATCGGCTGTCTATCCTCCTCTACTAGAACAAACAGTGCACTTATGGTGCGTCCTTCTCCTGAAAGACTCGCTCTGAAAACACCCATATGTGGAATCGGCTGATCGTTAAATGCCGTTAAAGGGGTCATATAATGCCATTTTTGTACAAGCTAATATGATTCTTTAGGGTCTAAATTAAAAGTTTGTGATATACTTTAATTAAACATTCTCATTAGTATTGTAATAAAACACTTATTTTACCTGGTCAAAAACAGCTCTGTTTTCAGCACGCTGTATAATTGCATGTGTCTTTAAATGATAATGAGGGGCTCACCCCGCCCCTCTGTTCTGTGCGTACACCATTTTTAATAATAAGACAATAACCATAATGCGTTGTTCATTATAAACGTGGGATTATGAATTATATTGAGAACGTCGTACATAGAAAACATGCCGTAATGTACCCTGAGTGTAAACCTTAGCCGCATTCATCATGAAGCATGCAGCAAGCGATTTGCAAAGATTAATATAAAGATTAATATAAAGGTTAATAAAACGTTACACTCACTTCTTCTTCTGGAGGTGCAGCAGGAACACGAATAGTTGGTACCGATCCTTTTTTCAGGAGCAGCTTCTTAGCAAAACCAGCTTTATACTGACCCTTGTTTATAAAGCAGTCTGGTGTGTGAAATGATTTGCGCAAACATGAAAGCATTGACGTTGATCGTGGGGAATATTCCCTTCGAAAACAAACTCAGCCACTGCGTCTTCAGCGGTTCGGATTTAGGAACATCAAAATGACTGCTGTGTTCCTTATTGCACCCAAGAACAGAACACCACAATCGCTTAGACGCCATTCTGCTCATAGACAGTGCTCCAGCGTATCAACAATGCGGACTATGATGATTGACAGCTCGCTCACGAGCGAGGGCGGGTCTGTGTTGAAACGCTGCTGTCAATCAACAATCGTGGGCGGGGCGTCCGATCTTTTGATGTCACAAGATTGAATGGCTTGATTTGAGAGAGGGGAAAACATATAAGGAGATAAAAAAAAAAAAAAAACACTGGATGGATTTGTATAATTTTATGATGGTTGTGTACAGGCACTGCCAACACACACTTCAGTACAATCAACTTGTAAAAGTGCATGTACCATTATATGACTCCAATTTCTTGGGTCTCACTTTTGGCTTAATGTTCATCTTATTATAGTATTTTCTCGGCAGGACATTTACTTGTACACCTGTGTCAATTTTCATTGGCACTGTCACACCATCCACCATCAAAGGTGATATCCATTGATCATCATTACCATCCATATTAGTCAGAATTGCTGCTTCGACATACAGTGGTTCTCCGTCCTCACTGTAACTTTCCTCTTGTTTCTGTCCGACGACATGTACCCTTTTATTTGTGAGACATGACCTGGCAAAATTATTTTATTACATTTAAACACTGTTATGGTGACTTTAAATGAAACACATTGGAGTTAAACCTCTGTTAATTCTCAATAAAACTTCTGTAGACATCTGACAGAAATAAAGTCAGCCTGGTTAGTAATAAGTGAAGCTGGTAATGCTGTTTGTGGAGTTGTTTAATCCTCCTCTGCTGAGATCTTCACAGATTTAATGTCTTCTTTTCTCTTCAGTTGATTTCATCTAAGGCTGTGTCTGAAGTCAGTTGTAGTTCTTGTGTTTCTGCTCGTCTCTTTTTCTGTTCTCTTCTTTCCTTCAGTGATTCTGCTTGTTAACAGGCTTATTAAGGCTAAGATGACTCCATATTTAATATACACAGACTTTGTGGCTCAGATAAGGTCCAGTTCTGGTTTATTTCTTTGCTCTTGGCTGACATGTGGCATTGCTATGGCCTGCTTGTGGCCCAGATCTGGCAAACAGGAGTGGTCCGCCCAAGTGCCGTCATTCCACGCCGCATGTGGGCCAGATCCGCATTCCACAAGTGCCAGATGTGGGCCGGATCCGGGCAGAAACAATGTTGCTATCTGGGAATAGTTCAGCTGTCGAAATCCGTTCCCCCACCCCAATGATGAGAGATGTTGATGTATCGGCTTAAAATATGCTTATTCTATTCTGTGTGTGGGTGGAGCTTAAACGGCATCAATTTGATAAATATTAGAACCTCAGTTTGTCAGAAATATGGGGGGAACAGAAACCGACAGCAAAAAAAACAGCTGTCGGAATCGAACTCGGGTCGCAATAAGCTGAAAAGCAATTATTGTTACTGCAGAGTGTACTGACCACTAGGCTATTGGGTTTAGTAATTTATCGCAATTTGATAAATCTTAGAACCTCATTGTATAAGAAACATAGGGGGAACAGAATCCGACGGCAAATAGTTCAGCTGTCGAAATCCGTTCCCCCACCCCAATGATGGGAGATGTTGATGTATCGGCTTAAAATATGCTTATTCTATTCTGTGTGTGGATGGAGCTTAAACAGCATAAATGTGATAAATATTAAAACCTCAGTTTGTCAGAAATATGAGGGGAACAGAAACCGACAGCAAAAAAAAACAGCTGTCGGAATCCGTTCCCCACTCCCATTATGAGAGGTGTTGATGTAATGGCTTAAAAAATGCTGATTTTATTTTTGTGTGTGGATTGAGCTTAACTTGCATCAGTTTAAAGAATATATTTTTTTGCCTTTTATTATGATAGGACAGTATAGTATCAAGAACGTTTGACAAACCGGGACTTGAACTCGGGTCGCAATAAGCTGAAAAGCAATTATTGTTAGTGCAGAGTATACTGACCACTAGGCTATTGGGTATAGTAATTTACTGCAATTTGATAAATCTTAGAACCCCATTGTATATGAAACATAGGGGGAACAGAATCCGACGGCAAATAGTTCAGCTGTCGAAATCCGTTCCCCCACCCCGATGAACCGGGAACACTTCCCATTAATCCTGATGTACTTGTTACATCATGAGAAGAATGGCATCTACGCTAATTTTAGTGTCTTTGTTTATCCCAAGGTTTTCCCGCAGCCTGCCGGATCCAGGCCGTTTCCAGATCTGATGAAGGACCTTCGCATGGACCCGGTGTCAACGCAGTGCTGAAGTGCCAACTAGACTCTCCCTATGGAGGATCCCTTTCCCACTCTACAGATAACGCGTCGTCGGGAAAACTCAATTTGCGTATCTACCCCGAATTGATAAAATAAAATAAAATTCTGAATCAAAACTATAAGGAAACACCAGTAATTTGTTTAGGTTTGGTTTGTAGGGAATTCCAAACCTGCACACATATATTCAAACGCACATAACTATAGAACCCGTTCTTAATGCGCATCTGAACGCCATCAGCGTTTCTCACAGGTTCGCATTTAAAGTCTGTGTAGAGGGAATGGTGTCGTCTTGGCGGCCCTAATTTAAAAACAAATGATCGTTGCGACGGAAGCGAATCAATCAAAACTAACTTTAGCTGGAAAATAACTTTATTAAAGAACCGCTATAAAGCCAAAACAATCTTACGTTAAATTATACATTTATCTCTGTAAAGCTGCTTTGAGACAATCTACATTGTTAAAAGCGCTATATAAATGAAAATGACTTGACATAAATCTTAGAACCTCATTGTATAAGAAACATAGGGGGAACAGAATCCGAAGGCAAATAGTTCAGCTGTCGAAATCCGTTCCCCCACCCCAATGATGAGAGATGTTGATGTATCGGCTTAAAATATGCTTATTCTATTCTGTGTGTGGATGGAGCTTAAACAGCATCAGTTTGTCAGAAATATGGGGGGAACAGAAACCGACAGCAAAAAAAACAGCTGTCGGAATCCGTTCCCCCACTCCCGTTATGAGAGGCGTTGATGTAAAGGCTTAAAAAATGCTGATTTTATTTTTGTGTGTGGATTGAGCTTAACTTGCATCAGTTTAAAGAATATATATATTTTTTGCCTTTTATTATGATAGGACGGTGTAGTATCAAGAAAGTTTGACAAAGCGGGACTTGAACTCGGGTCGCAATAAGCTGAAAAGTAATTCATGTTAGTGCAGAGTGTACTGACCACTAGGCTATCGGGTTTGGCAATTTACTGTAAATTTTATAAATCTTAGAACCTCATTGTATAAGAAACATAGGGGGAACAGAATCCGACGGCAAATAGTTCAGCTGTTGAAATCCTTTCCCCCACCCCAGTGATGGGAGATGTTGCTGTATCGGCTTAAAATATGCTTAATCTATTCTGTGTGTGGATGGAGCTTAAACAGCATCAATGTGATAAATATTAGAACCTCAGTTTGTCAGAAATATGGGGGGAACAGAAACCGACAGCAAAAAAAACAGCTGTCGGAATCCGTTCCCCCACTCCCATTATGAGAGGTGTTGATGTAATAGCTTAAAAAATGCTGATTTTATTTTTGTGTGTGGATGGAGCTTAAACAGCATCAATGTGATAAATATTAGAACCTCTGTTTGTCAGAAATATGGGGGGAACAGAAACCGACAGCAAAAAAAAACAGCTGTCGGAATCCGTTCCCCCACTCCCATTATGAGAGGTGTTGATGTAATGGCTTAAAAAATGCTGATTTTATTTTTGTGTGTGGATGGAGCTTAAACAGCATCAATGTGATAAATATTAGAACCTCTGTTTGTCAGAAATATGGGGGGAACAGAAACCGACAGCAAAAAAAACAGCTGTCGGAATCGAACTCGGGTCGCAATAAGCTGAAAAGCAATTATTGTTACTGCAGAGTGTACTGACCACTAGGCTATTGGGTTTAGTACTTTACTGCAATTTGATAAATCTTAGAACCTCATTGTATAAGAAACATAGGGGGAACAGAATCCGACGGCAAATAGTTCAGCTGTCGAAATCCGTTCCCCCACCCCAGTGATGAGAGATGTTGATGTATCGGCTTAAAATATGCTTATCCTATTCTGTGTGTGGCTGGAGCTTAAACAGCATCAATGTGATAAATATTAGAACCTCAGTTTGTCAGAAATATGGGGGGAACAGAAACCGACAGCAAAAAAAACAGCTGTCGGAATCCGTTCCCCCACTCCCATTATGAGAGGTGTTGATGTAATGGCTTAAAATATGCTTATCCTATTCTTTGTGTGGATGGAGCTTAAACAGCATCAATGTGATAAATATTAGAACCTCAGTTTGTCAGAAATATGAGGGGAACAGAAACCGACAGCAAAAAAAAAACAGCTGTCGGAATCGAACTCGGGTCGCAATAAGCTGAAAAGCAATTATTGTTACTGCAGAGTATACTGACCAGTAGGCTATTGGGTTTAGTACTTTACTGCAATTTGATAAATCTTAGAACCTCATTGTATAAGAAACATAGGGGGAACAGAATCCGACGGCAAATAGTTCAGCTGTCGAAATCCGTTCCCCCACCCCAGTGATGAGAGATGTTGATGTATCGGCTTAAAATATGCTTATCCTATTCTGTGTGTGGCTGGAGCTTAAACAGCATCAATGTGATAAATATTAGAACCTCAGTTTGTCAGAAATATGGGGGGAACAGAAACCGACAGCAAAAAAACCAGCTGTCGGAATCCGTTCCCCCACTCCCATTATGAGAGGTATTGATGTAATGGCTTAAAAAATGCTGATTTTATTTTTGTGTGTGGATTGAGCTTAAACAGCATCAATGTGATAAATATTCAAACCTCAGTTTGTCAGAAATATGGGGGGAACAGAAACCGACAGCCAAAAAAACAGCTGTCGGAATCCGTTCCCCCACTCCCATTATGAGAGGTGTTGATGTAATGGCTTAAAAAATGCTGATTTTATTTTTGTGTGTGGATGGAGCTTAACTTGCATCAGTTTAAAGAATATATTTTTTTGCCTTTTATTATGATAGGACAGTATAGTATCAAGAAAGTTTGACAAACCGGGACTTGAACTCGGGTCGCAATAAGCTGAAAAGCAATTATTGTTAGTGCAGAGTGTACTGACCACTAGGATATCAGGTTTGGTAACTTACTGCAAATTTTATAAATCTTAGAACCTCATTGTATAAGAAACATAGGGGGAACAGAATCCGACGGCAAATAGTTCAGCTGTCGAAATCCGTTCCCCCACCCCAATGATGAGAGATGTTGATGTATCGGCTTAAAATATGCTTATCCTATTCTGTGTGTGGATGGAGCTTAAACAGCATCAATGTGATAAATATTAGAACCTCAGTTTGTCAGAAATATGGGGGGAACAGAAACCGACAGCAAAAAAAAACAGCTGTCGGAATCGAACTCGGGTCGCAATAAGCTGAAAAGCAATTATTGTTAGTGCAGAGTGTACTGACCACTAGGCTATTGGGTTTAGTACTTTACTGCAATTTGATAAATCTTAGAACCTCATTGTATAAGAAACATAGGGGGAACAGAATCCGACGGCAAATAGTTCAGCTGTCGAAATCCGTTCCCCCACCCCAATGATGGGAGATGTTGATGTATCGGCTTAAAATATGCTTATCCTATTCTGTGTGTGGATGGAGCTTAAACAGCATCAATGTGATAAATATTAGAACCTCAGTTTGTCAGAAATATGGGGGGAACAGAAACCGACAGCAAAAAAAACAGCTGTCGGAATCCGTTCCCCCACTCCCATTATGAGAGGTGTTGATGTAATGGCTTAAAAAATGCTGATTTTATTTTTGTGTGTGGATTGAGCTTAACTTGCATCAGTTTAAAGAATATATTTTTTTGCCTTTTATTATGATAGGACAGTATAGTATCAAGAAAGTTTGACAAACCGGGACTTGAACTCGGGTCGCAACAAGCTGAAAAGCAATTAATGGTAGTGCAGAGTGAACTGCCCACTAGGCTATTGGGTTTGATAATTTACTATAAATTTTATAAATCTTAGAACCTCATTGTGTAAGAAACATAGGGGGAACAGAATCCGACGGCAAATAGTTCAGCTGTCGAAATCCGTTCCCCCACCCCAGTGATGGGAGATGATGATGTATCGGCTTAAAATATGCTTATCCTATTCTGTGTGTGGATGGAGCTTAAACAGCATCAATTTGATAAATATTAGAACCTCAGTTTGTCAGAAATATGGGGGGAACAGAAACCGACAGCAAAAAAAACAGCTGTCGGAATCCGTTCCCCCACTCCCATTATGAGAGGTGTTGATGTAATGGCTTAAAAAATGCTGATTTTATTTTTGTGTGTGGATGGAGCTTAAACAGCATCAATGTGATAAATATTAGAACCTCTGTTTGTCAGAAATATGGGGGGAACAGAAACCGACAGCAAAAAAAACAGCTGTCGGAATCGAACTCGGGTCGCAATAAGCTGAAAAGCAATTATTGTTACTGCAGAGTGTACTGACCACTAGGCTATTGGGTTTAGTACTTTACTGCAATTTGATAAATCTTAGAACCTCATTGTATAAGAAACATAGGGGGAACAGAATCCGACGGCAAATAGTTCAGCTGTCGAAATCCGTTCCCCCACCCCAGTGATGAGAGATGTTGATGTATCGGCTTAAAATATGCTTATCCTATTCTGTGTGTGGCTGGAGCTTAAACAGCATCAATGTGATAAATATTAGAACCTCAGTTTGTCAGAAATATGGGGGGAACAGAAACCGACAGCAAAAAAAACAGCTGTCGGAATCCGTTCCCCCACTCCCATTATGAGAGGTGTTGATGTAATGGCTTAAAATATGCTTATCCTATTCTGTGTGTGGATGGAGCTTAAACAGCATCAATGTGATAAATATTAGAACCTCAGTTTGTCAGAAATATGAGGGGAACAGAAACCGACAGCAAAAAAAAACAGCTGTCGGAATCGAACTCGGGTCGCAATAAGCTGAAAAGCAATTATTGTTACTGCAGAGTATACTGACCAGTAGGCTATTGGGTTTAGTACTTTACTGCAATTTGATAAATCTTAGAACCTCATTGTATAAGAAACATAGGGGGAACAGAATCCGACGGCAAATAGTTCAGCTGTCGAAATCCGTTCCCCCACCCCAGTGATGAGAGATGTTGATGTATCGGCTTAAAATATGCTTATCCTATTCTGTGTGTGGCTGGAGCTTAAACAGCATCAATGTGATAAATATTAGAACCTCAGTTTGTCAGAAATATGGGGGGAACAGAAACCGACAGCAAAAAAACCAGCTGTCGGAATCCGTTCCCCCACTCCCATTATGAGAGGTGTTGATGTAATGGCTTAAAAAATGCTGATTTTATTTTTGTGTGTGGATTGAGCTTAAACAGCATCAATGTGATAAATATTAAAACCTCAGTTTGTCAGAAATATGGGGGGAACAGAAACCGACAGCCAAAAAAACAGCTGTCGGAATCCATTCCCCCACTCCCATTATGAGAGGTGTTGATGTAATGGCTTAAAAAATTCAGATTTTATTTTTGTGTGTGGATGGAGCTTAACTTGCATCAGTTTAAAGAATATATTTTTTTGCCTTTTATTATGATAGGACAGAATAGTATCAAGAAAGTTTGACAAACCGGGACTTGAACTCGGGTCGCAATAAGCTGAAAAGCAATTCATGTTAGTGCAGAGTGTACTGACCACTAGGCTATCGGGTTTGGCAATTTACTGTAAATTTTATAAATCTTAGAACCTCATTGTATAAGAAACATAGGGGGAACAGAATCCGACGGCAAATAGTTCAGCTGTTGAAATCCGTTCCCCCACCCCAGTGATGGGAGATGTTGATGTATCGGCTTAAAATATGCTTATTCTATTCTGTGTGTGGATGGAGCTTAAACAGCATCAATGTGATAAATATTAGAACCTCAGTTTGTCAGAAATATGGGGGGAACAGAAACCGACAGCAAAAAAAACAGCTGTCGGAATCCGTTCCCCCACTCCCATTATGAGAGGTGTTGATGTAATAGCTTAAAAAATGCTGATTTTATTTTTGTGTGTGGATGGAGCTTAAACAGCATCAATGTGATAAATATTAGAACCTCTGTTTGTCAGAAATATGGGGGGAACAGAAACCGACAGCAAAAAAAAACAGCTGTCGGAATCGAACTCGGGTCGCAATAAGCTGAAAAGCAATTATTGTTACTGCAGAGTGTACTGACCACTAGGCTATTGGGTTTAGTACTTTACTGCAATTTGATAAATCTTAGAACCTCATTGTATAAGAAACATAGGGGGAACAGAATCCGACGGCAAAAAGTTCAGCTGTCGAAATCCGTTCCCCCACCCCAGTGATGAGAGATGTTGATGTATCGGCTTAAAATATGCTTATCCTATTCTGTGTGTGGCTGGAGCTTAAACAGCATCAATGTGATAAATATTCAAACCTCAGTTTGTCAGAAATATGGGGGGAACAGAAACCGACAGCCAAAAAAACAGCTGTCGGAATCCGTTCCCCCACTCCCATTATGAGAGGTGTTGATGTAATGGCTTAAAAAATGCTGATTTTATTTTTGTGTGTGGATGGAGCTTAACTTGCATCAGTTTAAAGAATATATTTTTTTGCCTTTTATTATGATAGGACAGTATAGTATCAAGAAAGTTTGACAAACCGGGACTTGAACTCGGGTCGCAATAAGCTGAAAAGCAATTATTGTTAGTGCAGAGTGTACTGACCACTAGGATATCAGGTTTGGTAACTTACTGCAAATTTTATAAATCTTAGAACCTCATTGTATAAGAAACATAGGGGGAACAGAATCCGACGGCAAATAGTTCAGCTGTCGAAATCCGTTCCCCCACCCCAATGATGAGAGATGTTGATGTATCGGCTTAAAATATGCTTATCCTATTCTGTGTGTGGATGGAGCTTAAACAGCATCAATGTGATAAATATTAGAACCTCAGTTTGTCAGAAATATGGGGGGAACAGAAACCGACAGCAAAAAAAAACAGCTGTCGGAATCGAACTCGGGTCGCAATAAGCTGAAAAGCAATTATTGTTAGTGCAGAGTGTACTGACCACTAGGCTATTGGGTTTAGTACTTTACTGCAATTTGATAAATCTTAGAACCTCATTGTATAAGAAACATAGGGGGAACAGAATCCGACGGCAAATAGTTCAGCTGTCGAAATCCGTTCCCCCACCCCAATGATGGGAGATGTTGATGTATCGGCTTAAAATATGCTTATCCTATTCTGTGTGTGGATGGAGCTTAAACAGCATCAATGTGATAAATATTAGAACCTCAGTTTGTCAGAAATATGGGGGGAACAGAAACCGACAGCAAAAAAAACAGCTGTCGGAATCCGTTCCCCCACTCCCATTATGAGAGGTGTTGATGTAATGGCTTAAAAAATGCTGATTTTATTTTTGTGTGTGGATTGAGCTTAACTTGCATCAGTTTAAAGAATATATTTTTTTGCCTTTTATTATGATAGGACAGTATAGTATCAAGAAAGTTTGACAAACCGGGACTTGAACTCGGGTCGCAACAAGCTGAAAAGCAATTAATGGTAGTGCAGAGTGAACTGCCCACTAGGCTATTGGGTTTGATAATTTACTATAAATTTTATAAATCTTAGAACCTCATTGTGTAAGAAACATAGGGGGAACAGAATCCGACGGCAAATAGTTCAGCTGTCGAAATCCGTTCCCCCACCCCAGTGATGGGAGATGATGATGTATCGGCTTAAAATATGCTTATCCTATTCTGTGTGTGGATGGAGCTTAAACAGCATCAATTTGATAAATATTAGAACCTCAGTTTGTCAGAAATATGGGGGGAACAGAAACCGACAGCAAAAAAAACAGCTGTCGGAATCCGTTCCCCCACTCCCATTATGAGAGGTGTTGATGTAATGGCTTAAAAAATGCTGATTTTATTTTTGTGTGTGGATGGAGCTTAAACAGCATCAATGTGATAAATATTAGAACCTCTGTTTGTCAGAAATATGGGGGGAACAGAAACCGACAGCAAAAAAAACAGCTGTCGGAATCGAACTCGGGTCGCAATAAGCTGAAAAGCAATTATTGTTACTGCAGAGTGTACTGACCACTAGGCTATTGGGTTTAGTACTTTACTGCAATTTGATAAATCTTAGAACCTCATTGTATAAGAAACATAGGGGGAACAGAATCCGACGGCAAATAGTTCAGCTGTCGAAATCCGTTCCCCCACCCCAGTGATGA
Organism: Rutilus rutilus; assembly: GCA_021464565.1. NCBI lineage: Eukaryota > Metazoa > Chordata > Actinopteri > Cypriniformes > Leuciscidae > Rutilus > Rutilus rutilus. The sequence continues at coordinate 74,066,737 of JAJAQA010000001.1, forward strand.
GAGATGTTGATGTATCGGCTTAAAATATGCTTATCCTATTCTGTGTGTGGCTGGAGCTTAAACAGCATCAATGTGATAAATATTAGAACCTCAGTTTGTCAGAAATATGGGGGGAACAGAAACCGACAGCAAAAAAAACAGCTGTCGGAATCCGTTCCCCCACTCCCATTATGAGAGGTGTTGATGTAATGGCTTAAAATATGCTTATCCTATTCTGTGTGTGGATGGAGCTTAAACAGCATCAATGTGATAAATATTAGAACCTCAGTTTGTCAGAAATATGAGGGGAACAGAAACCGACAGCAAAAAAAAACAGCTGTCGGAATCGAACTCGGGTCGCAATAAGCTGAAAAGCAATTATTGTTACTGCAGAGTATACTGACCAGTAGGCTATTGGGTTTAGTACTTTACTGCAATTTGATAAATCTTAGAACCTCATTGTATAAGAAACATAGGGGGAACAGAATCCGACGGCAAATAGTTCAGCTGTCGAAATCCGTTCCCCCACCCCAGTGATGAGAGATGTTGATGTATCGGCTTAAAATATGCTTATCCTATTCTGTGTGTGGCTGGAGCTTAAACAGCATCAATGTGATAAATATTAGAACCTCAGTTTGTCAGAAATATGGGGGGAACAGAAACCGACAGCAAAAAAACCAGCTGTCGGAATCCGTTCCCCCACTCCCATTATGAGAGGTGTTGATGTAATGGCTTAAAAAATGCTGATTTTATTTTTGTGTGTGGATTGAGCTTAAACAGCATCAATGTGATAAATATTAAAACCTCAGTTTGTCAGAAATATGGGGGGAACAGAAACCGACAGCCAAAAAAACAGCTGTCGGAATCCATTCCCCCACTCCCATTATGAGAGGTGTTGATGTAATGGCTTAAAAAATTCAGATTTTATTTTTGTGTGTGGATGGAGCTTAACTTGCATCAGTTTAAAGAATATATTTTTTTGCCTTTTATTATGATAGGACAGAATAGTATCAAGAAAGTTTGACAAACCGGGACTTGAACTCGGGTCGCAATAAGCTGAAAAGCAATTCATGTTAGTGCAGAGTGTACTGACCACTAGGCTATCGGGTTTGGCAATTTACTGTAAATTTTATAAATCTTAGAACCTCATTGTATAAGAAACATAGGGGGAACAGAATCCGACGGCAAATAGTTCAGCTGTTGAAATCCGTTCCCCCACCCCAGTGATGGGAGATGTTGATGTATCGGCTTAAAATATGCTTATTCTATTCTGTGTGTGGATGGAGCTTAAACAGCATCAATGTGATAAATATTAGAACCTCAGTTTGTCAGAAATATGGGGGGAACAGAAACCGACAGCAAAAAAAACAGCTGTCGGAATCCGTTCCCCCACTCCCATTATGAGAGGTGTTGATGTAATAGCTTAAAAAATGCTGATTTTATTTTTGTGTGTGGATGGAGCTTAAACAGCATCAATGTGATAAATATTAGAACCTCTGTTTGTCAGAAATATGGGGGGAACAGAAACCGACAGCAAAAAAAAACAGCTGTCGGAATCGAACTCGGGTCGCAATAAGCTGAAAAGCAATTATTGTTACTGCAGAGTGTACTGACCACTAGGCTATTGGGTTTAGTACTTTACTGCAATTTGATAAATCTTAGAACCTCATTGTATAAGAAACATGGGGGAACAGAATCCGACGGCAAAAAGTTCAGCTGTCGAAATCCGTTCCCCCACCCCAGTGATGAGAGATGTTGATGTATCGGCTTAAAATATGCTTATCCTATTCTGTGTGTGGCTGGAGCTTAAACAGCATCAATGTGATAAATATTCAAACCTCAGTTTGTCAGAAATATGGGGGGAACAGAAACCGACAGCCAAAAAAACAGCTGTCGGAATCCGTTCCCCCACTCCCATTATGAGAGGTGTTGATGTAATGGCTTAAAAAATGCTGATTTTATTTTTGTGTGTGGATGGAGCTTAACTTGCATCAGTTTAAAGAATATATTTTTTTGCCTTTTATTATGATAGGACAGTATAGTATCAAGAAAGTTTGACAAACCGGGACTTGAACTCGGGTCGCAATAAGCTGAAAAGCAATTATTGTTAGTGCAGAGTGTACTGACCACTAGGATATCAGGTTTGGTAACTTACTGCAAATTTTATAAATCTTAGAACCTCATTGTATAAGAAACATAGGGGGAACAGAATCCGACGGCAAATAGTTCAGCTGTCGAAATCCGTTCCCCCACCCCAATGATGAGAGATGTTGATGTATCGGCTTAAAATATGCTTATCCTATTCTGTGTGTGGATGGAGCTTAAACAGCATCAATGTGATAAATATTAGAACCTCAGTTTGTCAGAAATATGGGGGGAACAGAAACCGACAGCAAAAAAAAACAGCTGTCGGAATCGAACTCGGGTCGCAATAAGCTGAAAAGCAATTATTGTTAGTGCAGAGTGTACTGACCACTAGGCTATTGGGTTTAGTACTTTACTGCAATTTGATAAATCTTAGAACCTCATTGTATAAGAAACATAGGGGGAACAGAATCCGACGGCAAATAGTTCAGCTGTCGAAATCCGTTCCCCCACCCCAATGATGGGAGATGTTGATGTATCGGCTTAAAATATGCTTATCCTATTCTGTGTGTGGATGGAGCTTAAACAGCATCAATGTGATAAATATTAGAACCTCAGTTTGTCAGAAATATGGGGGGAACAGAAACCGACAGCAAAAAAAACAGCTGTCGGAATCCGTTCCCCCACTCCCATTATGAGAGGTGTTGATGTAATGGCTTAAAAAATGCTGATTTTATTTTTGTGTGTGGATTGAGCTTAACTTGCATCAGTTTAAAGAATATATTTTTTTGCCTTTTATTATGATAGGACAGTATAGTATCAAGAAAGTTTGACAAACCGGGACTTGAACTCGGGTCGCAACAAGCTGAAAAGCAATTAATGGTAGTGCAGAGTGAACTGCCCACTAGGCTATTGGGTTTGATAATTTACTATAAATTTTATAAATCTTAGAACCTCATTGTGTAAGAAACATAGGGGGAACAGAATCCGACGGCAAATAGTTCAGCTGTCGAAATACGTTCCCCCACCCCAATGATGGGAGATGATGATGTATCGGCTTAAAATATGCTTATCCTATTCTGTGTGTGGATGGAGCTTAAACAGCATCAATTTGATAAATATTAGAACCTCAGTTTGTCAGAAATATGGGGGGAACAGAAACCGACAGCAAAAAAAACAGCTGTCGGAATCCGTTCCCCCACTCCCATTATGAGAGGTGTTGATGTAATGGCTTAAAAAATGCTGATTTTATTTTTGTGTGTGGATGGAGCTTAAACAGCATCAATGTGATAAATATTAGAACCTCTGTTTGTCAGAAATATGGGGGGAACAGAAACCGACAGCAAAAAAAACAGCTGTCGGAATCGAACTCGGGTCGCAATAAGCTGAAAAGCAATTATTGTTACTGCAGAGTGTACTGACCACTAGGCTATTGGGTTTAGTACTTTACTGCAATTTGATAAATCTTAGAACCTCATTGTATAAGAAACATAGGGGGAACAGAATCCGACGGCAAATAGTTCAGCTGTCGAAATACGTTCCCCCACCCCAATGATGGGAGATGTTGATGTATCGGCTTAAAATATGCTTATTCTATTCTGTGTGTGGATGGAGCTTAAACAGCATCAATGTGATAAATATTAAAACCTCAGTTTGTCAGAAATATGGGGGGAACAGAAACCGACAGCAAAAAAAACCAGCTGTCGGAATCCGTTCCCCCACTCCCATTATGAGAGGTGTTGATGTAATGGCTTAAAAAATGCTGATTTTATTTTTGTGTGTGGACTGAGCTTAACTTGCATCAGTTTAAAGAATATATTTTTTTGCCTTTTATTATGATAGGACAGTATAGTATCAAGAAAGTTTGACAAACCGGGACTTGAAATCAGGTCGCAATAACTAAAGAGCAATTAATGTTAGTGCAGAGTGTACTGACCACTAGGCTATTAGGTTTAATAATTTCCTGCAATTTGATAAATCTTAGAACCTCATTGTATAAGAAACATAGGGGGAACAGAATCCGACGGCAAATAGTTCAGCTGTCGAAATCCGTTCCCCCACCCCAATGATGAGAGATGTTGATGTATCAGCTTAAAATATGCTTATTCTATTCTGTGTGTGGATGGAGCTTAAACAGCATCAATGTGATAAATATTAAAACCTCAGTTTGTCAGAAATATGGGGGGAACAGAAACTGACAGCAAAAAAAACAGCTGTCGGAATCCGTTCCCCCACTCCCATTATGAGAGGTGTTGATGTAATGGCTTAAAAAATGCTGATTTTATTTTTGTGTGTGGATGAGCTGAATTTTTTTTTTTGCCTTTTATTATGATAGGACAGTATAGTATCAAGAAAGTTTGATTTACAAGAAAGTAAATTGTAAATTACTCTTTTTCTTTTTTTACTAAATGCTTTATAACTACCTGAATTTATTAAATTTATTACACTTTATAAGTGATCTTATGAACCATTGACAACTCCTAAATAACTGTTTTTTAAATAATGCTATACTTCATTTAGAAATTAGAAATTTATCATAATAAGTATGCAAATACAATCAAACAAATTATAGATATGGTTATAAATAATAATAAAGCATGTATAACTGTATTTGAAAACTGCTTATAAATGTATAATTGTTGTATAAATAATAAACTAAATTACATTTGGTAGCATTATTAAACAGTTAATCTATTTAATTTGAGTATTTATTATATAATGTTTTTTTGTCTTGAAGATCTGATGTAAAAATGATTGTTCACTGCCTCATGTGCCACAAGCCGCAGGAGGACATCGCCTCTCATCTGGCCACTGTGTGCATGATAGAGAGCACACAGGCTGAAAGAGAGGCTGAGGTCCTCAAAGCCAAGGCTTCGGCCAGTGATTGGGTCAGAAATGCAAGGACCAGGGATTTCCATCATCTCTGTGTGCTGCTGCCAGACAGAGGATGTCAGGTGGGGATGCTGAAGGAGCTTCTTCGCCTGGGTTTTTTGGTCCATAACCAGCCCGACATGGACTCCGGCGAAGAAACTCCTTCAGCATCTGACTACCCTTCCTCTGCTGGTTTAAGCATACAGAATGTTGTCAGCCCTTCGAATAAGGAAAAGTAAGTGCAGTGTACACTGTAAAAAATAAAATCGTAAAAAAACAGTCATTGACTGTCAGCTACGGCTGCCAAACAAAAACCGTAAAAATAAAGTAAAATATCCTAATTTAAATTAAGTGCAAAAAACTTTTACAAAAATTTTCCTTAAATGTTTTACGGAAAAACAGTGTTATTTTACAGCTATTTCCTGAATTATTACGATCAAACACCTTCATTGTAAGAAAATCCCATAAAAAACAGTCAAATGACTGTCAGCAATGGCTGCCATACAAAACCGTAAAATTAATGTAAAATATCCTAATTTAAATAAGTGCAAAATACTTTTACAGAAATCTTCATTAATCTTTTTTAACAGAAATACACAGTTAAAACACAGTTAATTCACATTTTTTCTGATTTTTTACTGAAAAACATGCAGTTAATTATATGCATGATTTGCTGTGACTATACGTCACTACATCAGCAACTACACAATTACTGTCTGTTAAATAAAGCAACATGCAGCATTTCATCAGTGCTTTTCTGCTCATCCTGGACTGAAGCTCAGGCTCTACTCTTCAACACAATGGTGACACACGAAACACACCATACAGAAACACTTTAAACCCCAACAGAACATTAAACACTATCAGGATCTCAGCATCTTCACTTATTACAATCCAGACTTTATTTCTTTCATACTAACATTCTTATTGAGAATTAACAGAGGTTTAGAAGTTGAAGCTTTATTGAAAAGAATAAAGTTTGATGTCACCATGATGGAGATCAGTGTTTGCTTTAGTTGGGCTCTTGACCTTTTAGTGTTTTACTTAAGTTTTTCTCTGGCTGCTTTAACTGTGTGTCTTTGATGCATATTTGTTATGGTAGGAATCCAAGAGAAACTCAGCTCAGATGATGTTGGTCTCTTTTTAGTGATAATAGTCATCATGTAGTGTCCTGCTTCATTGATACCACCTGAAGTGTGATATCTGATTAAGTAATTAAATATTAGTTGTTCATTTTTGCATGATAAAACTGCTATTTAACCCTGTGATACTCAGATTTTATGATGTCATTATACAGAAAATGTTTTGACAGGATTATATAGACTCACTCAGACATCAATAATCAGCGTATGAATCGCAACAATGGTGACAACGAAAAAAAATCTGAACTACTACAAAGTCACAAAAAGGCTTTGTTGTTTGTCACCATTGTTGAGATTCATATGTTGATTCTTGATGTCTATACTACAAAAAAAAAAAAAAAAAAAAACCAGCTCAAAACTTTTTCCATATAATATATATCTTTTTAAATTTCAGATTATTACAATATTGTTGCCAAGGATCATGTGAGAAATTATGACATTATAGACTTTGTATAAAGCTAAATTCCATCTATATATTATGTAATCTAAACTAATATATTCAGAGATTAGGCTGTCATAACAGTGAATCAGATCATCACGATGACTGTAACATCACTGATGAATGACCAAGATCATCAGATATTTCTCCTGCATTTATTACTATAACAAATGTGTATTAAATACACAGTTAAAGCAGCATGAGAAAACTAATGTTAAAAACTCACGGGTCATGAGCCCAACTAAAGCAGACACTGATCTCAATCATGGTGACATCAAATTTATTTTAAAGCTGTCAGCTGCGGCTGTCAAACAAAAACCGTAAAAATAAAGTAAAATATCCTATTTTAGAAGTGCAAAAAACTTTTACAGAAATTTTCCTTAAATGTTTTACAGAAAAACACTGTTATTTTACAGCTATTTCCTGAATTATTACGATTGTAAAAAAATATATGCATGTGAGAAATTATGACATTATAGACTTTGTATAAAGCTAAATTCCATCTACATGTAATCTAAGCTAATATATTCATATTTTTGACTGTCATATCAGAGAATCAAACCATCATATGATGACATCATCAAAGAATGACCAAAATCATCTGAAATTTTCTCCAGCTTTTATTGCTATAACAAATGTGCATCAAATACACAGTAAAAGCAGTCAAAAAAAACCCAAGTTATAAATTGAAGTCATGAGCCCAACTAAAGCAGACACTAATCTCAATCATGGTGACATCAAATTTATTTTAAAGTTTTTTACATTTTTTTTAAATTAGCATATTTTACTTTAATTTTATGGTTTTTGTTTGGCAGCCGCAGCTGCCAGTCATTTGACCCTTTTTTTACGATTTTTTTTACAATGAAGGTGTTTGATCATAATAATGCAGGAAATACCTGTGAAATAACAGTGTTTTTTCGGTTTATTTAAATTACCATATTTGACTTTAATTTTAAGGTTTTTGTTTGGCAGCCGCAGCTGCCAGTCATTTGACCCTTTTTTTACGATTTTTTTTACAATGAAGGTTTTTGATCGTGATTATTCAGGAAATACCTGTAAAATAACAGTGTTTTTCAGTTTATTTAATTTAGGATGTTTTACAGTTTTTTGGGGAGCTGACAGTCATTTGACCATTTTATCATTTAACTGTTTTCTTTCTGTTAAATTACAGATTATATTTGTAATTTTACATACATTTCTATGTAATTTAAGAAAACAGAAAAAATACTGTATGAAAAATACAATACATTTTCTGTATAAAAAGTTTGAATTACTGTAATTTGTCATTAATGTCACAATACCTAGAATAACAGCTGAATTTTTATTTTACAGATATTATTTGTAATTTTACAGTGTTTTGAGTACAATTTAAAATGAAAGAAAATGATCGTAAAAAAATCACAGTTATTTTCTGTAAAATTAGGATTTTTTTTTACAGTGTAGTTTGCAAGCATTGTTTGCGGTGCGACTTCATCATCTCAGTATAAAAGTTTGTAATAACACTGTTATCATCCACATTCACCTGTCTTCTCTCACATAATCTTAAGGGTTGTGTTTTAAGTATCCTGTCGGGTTTTTTTTTTTCATGTTTAATCCAAACAGACAGTCTATTGCATTTTCTGCTTCTGACATTTCAAAATGTCCGAAGATTTTGAAGGTTGCAAAAAATGACGTACAAAGGATCCAAGAGGACCTGCAGTTGGGCAGGAAAATGTCTAATGCAGACAAGACCCTTCACAGGTATTACTGTGAGGTGGTCTTTGTCTATACACACATGCAGCTCCCAGGAGCTGTTGAAGACATGACGGTAAGTTCATGTATTTTAAGTAGTTTATTTGTTCACATATGGGGTTAGTAAATTCATTCTCTCAAACACACACACACACACACACACTGTCACGGTCACCTTCGTCTGTCTTCATCTGTGTGTGCACTACACTTCCCATCATCCTCCTTGGCACACCTGCACTCATTCAGCCATCATCATTATCACCATCACCTGTGTCCCGTCACCAGCACTCCCCTTATATACTCACAGTCTCCCTTCATTCAGGGTCTGGTCTCGTTGATGTTCGCCTTGACATGACCCACAGACTTCCGAACAACTTACCTGGATTCCTACCAGCCATTTATCCTCTCCAATCCGTCCTGCCTGTCATCCTGTTCTGCCTTCAGCCCGACGTCATCTGCAAAGAGAAAGAAAGAGAAAGACATTACCAACCAGCTAAGCATCCACTGTTATTCTGTGTTTCTGTTATTCACCATCTGTCTGCATCTCCGCACTTCCTGCAAATAAACTATTAACCTTACCTTCTTGTCTGCATCCTCTGTAAACCCTGACAGAAGACCAGACCTATAAAATAATGGAGGAAGATGATATGGATGCATTTCTGTTTAATCAGAATGGGAGTTCATTGGAGGAATTTGTTGAAGTGTACCTGCATCTGCATCAGGATGTTTACTGGGAGGAGGAATTTTTGAAGCAACGGTTCTGGAGAGGACTTGATGATCCACTAGCCCAGGTACTACTGCTCAAGGACTTAAATCTAACTTTTATAGAGTTTTTGGACAGAGCTCTTTGGGTTTGCGGTTCTTCCCTCTCCGTTGAAATTGTCCAGTCAGATCATCACGTTCAAGCCGAACCAGAGCCAACCGTACGCCCAATCAAGCTTATGTCCAAGTTAGATGACTTCAGCGATCTTCCTCCTCTCATCGGCCCATCAGATCCAGATCCCATTCATTCTGCCAGCCTGCCAGAGCCAGAGCCAGTCGCCTGCCTGCCAGAGCCAGAGCCAGTCGCCTGCCCACCTGAGCCAGAGCCAATCGCCTGCCCGTTAGAGTCTGTGAGTGTCGTTCTCCCCGAGCCAGAACCAAATTCCTCAGAGCCCTCTACGCCTGCAGAAAGGTTCTTCTCGCTGGTTCCGCCTGGCTTGAAGCTCCCTTCGCCGCTGGTTCCGTCCAGCTCAGAGCCCACTTCGCCGCTGGTTCCGTCCAGCTCAGAGCCCACTTTGCCGCTGGTTCCGCCCAGCTCAGAGCCCTCCTCGCCGCTGGTTCCATCCAGCTCAGAGCCCACTTCGCCGCTGGTTCCGCCCAGCTCAGAGCCCTCCTCGCCGCTGGTTCCGCCCAGCTCAGAGCCCACTTCGCCGCTGGTTCCGCCCAGCTCAGAGCCCTCTTCACCGCTGGTCCCGTCCAGCACAGAACCCTCTCCACCGCTGGTCCCGTCCGGCGCAGAGCCTTCACCGCTGGTCCCGTCCAGCACACAGTCTTCACCGCTGGTCCCGTCCAGCACAGAACCTTCTTCACCGCTGGTCCCGTCCAGCACAGAGTCTTCTTCACCGCTGGTCCCGTCCAGCATTGAGTCTTCACCGCTGGATCTGTCCAGCACCGAGCCCTCACCGCTGGATCTGCCCAGCACCGAGCCCTCACCGCTGGATCTGCCCAGCACCGAGCCCTCATCGCTGGATCTGCCCAGCACAGAGCTCTCTCTGAGACCCGGGACTTTCCCCAAGTATTTTTTTGGGGGGGGCTACAGGCCTCCGTCCTGGCCACTTGAGGGGCCACGGCCACCCGAAGGGTCTTCACCGCCGTGGCCACCTGAGGGGTCTTCACCGCCGTGGCCACCTGAGGGGTCTTCTCCACCGTGGCCACCTGAGGGTTCTTCTCCGCCGTGGCCACCTGAGGGGTCTTCTCCGTCACGGCCACTCGAAGGGTCTTCTCCACCGTGGCCACCTGAGGGGTCTTCTCCGCCGTGGCCACCTGAGGGGTCTTCTCCGCCACAGCCACTCGAGGGGTCTTCTCCGCCGTGGCCGCCCGAAGGGTCTTCTCCGCCGTGGCCGCCCGAAGGGTCCGCACCGCCATGGTACCCTGCTCTGCCTGCACCTCCTTGGTCCCTTGTTCTGTCAGCACCGTCTTGATCACCTCCTCCTTTGTCTGTCCTGCCACCATCCTGGAGTCCGTACTTCTGAACCGGTTCCACCTTCCCGTCACGGACTCCAGGATGCCCACCCCCCCTCCCGTATGCTGTCTTTCTACGGCGCGAGGACGCGCCTACCGGGAGGGGGGAGTAATGTCACGGTCACGTTCGTCTGTCTTCATCTGTGTGTGCACTACACTTCCCATCATCCTCCTTGGCACACCTGCACTCATTCAGCCATCATCATTATCACCATCACCTGTGTCCCGTCACCAGCACTCCCCTTATATACTCACAGTCTCCCTTCATTCAGGGTCTGGTCTCGTTGATGTTCGCCTTGACATGACCCACAGACTTCCGAACAACTTACCTGGATTCCTACCAGCCATTTATCCTCTCCAATCCGTCCTGCCTGTCATCCTGTTCTGCCTTCAGTCCGACGTCATCTGCAAAGAGAAAGAAAGAGAAAGACATTACCAACCAGCTAAGCATCCACTGTTATTCTGTGTTTCTGTTATTCACCATCTGTCTGCATCTCCGCACTTCCTGCAAATAAACTATTAACCTTACCTTCTTGTCTGCATCCTCTGTAAACCCTGACACACACACACACACTCACTCCTTTTAATGACACCTTTTTAATGTTTTTCAGGATGCAGAGTGGGTGGGCCGTACTAACCACGGCAGCAGAATGGTGGTAGGGACATACCGTCTGAACACTGCTTTGAGCCAGGCTGAGGAAGCTGTAAGTTTCAGACACAAGACAAACATTAGATTGCTTATCATTAGTGGTTTACATTTAATAACTTTTTTGACTTTTTTTTCATAGATTTTGCAGCAGTACTTCACTAAGATCCGCCCTGATAGTTTTCAGGCTGATCAAGCTTGCAACAGGTTTTTTGTGTCCTGTTCAGGTTCTGCAGTCCACAGCATCCAACCACCTACATTCAATGTACATACCTACACAGATCAATGTGCACATCTGTGTAAATGTATACACTTAGTTACATCTTGTCAGTCACAGTCATTCCACGATTAACATTTCCTTTTAGATTTTATTTCTACAGGTATAAAGTGGACATGTTTACAATCCAGGATGTGAGGAGGGCAGTTATGGTGGCTGCAAAAGAGCTGACAGCACACCAACAGGAGTGTATCAGCCTCTACTGGGCCCGTAACGCTGGCGCGGGCGCAAAGTGAGAAGGTGGTAGAGGCAGCTGAGATTTTGCACTCCTTGGCCGTGTATGTCTCTTCATTTATCAAAGACATAACACAAACTATTTGAACAGCAGATTAGCAACTTGTCTAAATGTATCGTATATTACTATAAACTTTATATTCCTCACTTATACAGGACATGTTCAGACGAAGAGCAAGCAGTTGCTAGAACCAGCATGCGCCGTTCTTTTTCAGATTTTTTGGAAACATTTCCTGTTTCACTGGAGGGCCAGCCTCCAACTAAGAGGCAGCGGATGGACCGTGGGTTCCCAGGGTTCCCAAGTTATATTATGATAAGTGGCGCCTCTCACAGTATGGGCAAAGAAAAGAATATCTACTTGGTCACCAAATCCATCAATACAGCATTGGCAACCATTCATTTGACATTAATTCACAGTGACAAATGACTTGCATGAGTAAAGTCTTGTCATTCTGTCTTTCAGGTTATTTCAGTCTCCGCAAGCCTTCTGCAGCTAAAGTGGCAAGGGTGATTGGTCAGGAGGGGTTGAAGACAAATTGCCCAAAGCCAGATGATATTGCAAAGCTGTGGAGGCCACCCTCTAAACAGAGGGTTGAAACAGATCCTTTTATCCAGCACTGTGTGGCTGAGCAGACCTGGACAGGCCTTGCTGTTAAGGACTTTGGTCCACCAGAAGGTTTTGGTAAGAAAACATTTCAGTAATTTTTAAGGGCAGAACAAATTTTTTTTTTTAAGTGAAAAGTTTACCTTTTAACAGCCATTTACTGCACCAAGAAGTAGAATTAAATCCTGATTTTTTTGTCTGCATTTAAAGTATGTTCAGTAACTCAAAATGTAATGTTTTCCTAATTACATGAGTGGTGGCAACCCGAAATTTAGCAAAAAACGATATAGTCTGTGATTATCACGGCCATATAATCACAGCATCTGAAGGGAGGGCAATGATGGAGGACCTGAGAGATGAGGCAGGGTACTTGTTTTTTTTTTTAAATCAGGAACCAAAAGCCTCTGTATTGATGCACAAACCTTCCCGTGTCGCTGTCACCCCCATGCAGACACATTTGGGCGACGTATAATCACTCAAGTAATTTGCCAAATCTTAAACCAATGTGCTGCACAATGACATCAGATGGGGAAGAGCGTGAAGTCGTCCTTTTCAAGGCTTTGGAGGACATCGCCGTTGACCGGGAACTCAAGTTTGACTATGGGGTGAGTCGAAAGTCGTTCCGCGGGGAAGGCTTAGACCTGGAATGGCTGGACGAGTAGGCCCCAGTCCATTTTTTTTTTTTTTTTTTTTTTTTTTTTACTTTTTTATAATTAAAGATTACAATTATTACAATTTGTGGAGATATGTGATAATATAAGTGGAGAAAAGAGTATCAGCTGCACTGTTAGTATCTAGTGTTGAAAGCTGATCAGGTGGAGGAAGTGTGGATGAGACCAGAGAGGATAGGCGAGAGGGTGAGCGTGAGCGTAGGTTTGGCCGAAAGGTGACCTGTGGAGGAGTGTTTGTTGTGTTCTGAGGCAGGTGACCTGTGGAGGAGTGTGTGTTGTGTTCTGAGGCAGATGACCTGTGGAGGAGTGTGTGTTGTGTTCTGAGGCAGATGACCTGTGGAGGAGTGTGTGTTGTGTTCTGAGGCAGATGACCTGTGGAGGAGTGTGTGTTGTGTTCTGAGGCAGATGACCTGTGGAGCAGTGTGTGTTGTGTTCTGAGGCAGGTGACCTGTCTGAGGTGTGCAGTGGAGTGACCAGTGTATGGTCAGTGGAGCAGTAGCGTGTGTAGATAAGGTCCAATTTATTACCTGATTTGTGAGTAGCTGCAGTAGATACTCGTTTGAGGTCGAATGAGTCAAGCAGAGTGTGGAAATCAGCAGCCTGAGGTTTTTCTAGGTGGATGTTGAAGTCTCCAAGAACTATGAGAGGAGGACCGTCCTCAGGGAAGGATGAGAGTAGCACATCAAGCTCTTCCAAGAAACTGCCAAGCTGCCCTGGGGGACGATTTTGAGATCGTCAAAAATGTCCGGGATTCGGCTTTTGCGTTCTACAGTCGCCATTCATCATGTTTACTGTGGCGAGCAGGACGAGGCTGAGGGCCGTGGGAGAACGGCGTGAGGCCAGTGGCGTGATTGGTGCTTCTCACAGGTGTTGCTAATCAGTAGTCTCGTATCTCTCATGGAGGAGCGGAAGCAAAAGGAGGAGAAACGACAGTGGAGATCGAGAGAGATGTTTATGTCTTATTTGATGTGACAGCAGTCATCCGTGAGGCAGAGTCCTGCACGGGTCCAATTTTTTAAATCCGCACCCGCCCGTACCCGCAGTGCTTAAAACCGAATCCGACCCGTTTTCCAACAGCAGCACTAATTCAAATCCGCACCCGACCCGACCCGCTTAAAATAGAACCGACACCCGACCCGCACCCGAAATAAAATCAGTTTAGACTATCACATTATAGACACACTTACAAAAATGTTTATTGCCCGGTCATACAGAAGTTATTACACAGCCATTAACACAAGGACAACTTCAGCCGAATCTGTCAAACGGCCGGTACATGAAGAACACAGCCGACGTTACCACAAAACTCGAGTAGCCTTATAACAGACGCGGCTACAACACTATTTTCTGCCACGCAATTTTGTCTAGCTTACATCTGACAATTTTGGGTTCAAACACGCCCTGCCTGCACACAACACATATTTAACAGTAAATGTGAAAAATACTGTTCGATAGAACTGCTTACTGCGTGCTTCCTCGGCGATGAATCCACATTTGCGGCAATCCAACACGAAAATGCATGCAGCAAATCCTTTCACAATATTGTTTTCTTCAGATATCTCCAAATTTCTCCCACACAATGGACTTGCTTTTTGATAACGTATTGTCGACAACTTTACAATCTCCTAGTCCTAGCTATTCTTTTCTCCAACTCTTCAGCATCCATCTCGCCGACTGCAAGCAGATCGCGCGCGCGGTTATGACGTTTTTTTTTTTTTTTTAAAGTGAAAGTACCGTGGGCACAAATAAACTGATGTGGATTTTAAATTATTTTATCAACTTGAAATACAGGCATATTTTTGTGAGTGTGTTCCTAAAAATACGCATATATTTTTACGTTTGCACGTGATTGTTTTAAACCCGTGTTTAAACCCGTGTTTCCTCCGTGTCCGACCCGACCCGCACCCGTATCCGACACAGTTGGATATTTCTCACCCGTTTGAGCAAAATTTGCGGGTCACCCGTCGGGTACCCGCGGGTACCCGAACCCGTGCAGGTCTCTACCGTGAGGGGCTCAATTGTCTTTTACTTTCGTTTTGTATTTGTTTTATTTTATGTCATTTAAGTCTTTAAATGTTCGCCGGTTCCCGCCTCCTTCTTCCCATAACAAACGAACCTCGTTACATTTTCAATATTTGACACTGACACGTACTTGCCAGCTTTGCAGGTCATGCATTCTGCTTCACACGGATCCCGACCGAGACGAAAACACAGGAATTTTCTTAAATTTTAAATTTTAAAATGTAATTTTGCATGTAAACAAAGAATGGCGGCTGTAGAAAGCAAAAGCCGATTTCGAAATCCCGGCCGGACATGTCCAGGAAAAAGAGGACGTACGGTCACCCCCACCACTCAGCTTTCTCCACAGAGCAAGAGCCTGTTAGCTTAGCTTAAAAAAAAAAAAAGATGGCTGACACTATTTGTACATTCTGTGAGTGAGATCCCACCCCCTATGGGCGGGTTGAGAACATGCGGAACGAGCTCCTACTACTGGCTGTAGTCTCTCACCTCTGGCCAAAAAAGCCTCCGATGACGCAAAATGATGATTTTTGATCGGAAGTTTTTTTCAGACAAAAAATACATACATCTCTCGTCTCAGGGGGACATGAGGGAGTGAAGGACGGTGATTCGAAAATACTACAGGTTTTCTACAGATACAAAGCTTAATGCTAATCGGTGAAGTATCCCTTTAAGCTTAAATTCAGAGGATGAAATCCAGCGGGAACTGTAAAGTAGCGTGCAGTCCTACGTCACCGGGCTATTTGCCTAATCATCACGGTACTTTAAATCACGGTGGAAACGCAGACAGCAACAGATCTGGGGCGAAAAAAAGTTCCTGGGACACATTGTTCTGGGTAATTTCGGTGGAAACGCAGCTTATGATTTTCGTCTTTCAGGCGAATTCATCTGACAGAGAAAGAGTTTATTATTTTGCAATGATTATGAAAATTGGTGTATATTGTCTTGTAAATAACAATAAATTATCTAAATATATAATAATAATGAACCTATTATTCAAGAAATTGCTGCACTTGAATTAGTGCTGTTGTTGTTTTTTTCCAGAAATTAACAATGGAGAAAAGAGCAAAATATGAGGTCGAAGGATACCTTCACGATGTGTCGAATGTTACTGAAGGAGCAAATCGGCCAAATATTTCACTGCCGTTTTACAGGAGGCAGGAAGAAATAGTTGTGTTGTTATCTTTGACGTACAAAAGCATCACATATTTGTCAAAGCCCAGAAAGACAGGTAATTGTAAAAAGTGTGATAGGTTAAAGCAGAATGTTTTTTTAGTTTTTTTCATGAATAATTATTAGTTGCATGTTTGTCTATGTAGGATAATCTTAATGGAAGTTGTGCTTTGTTATTTTTGTAGGAGTCCTGTAAGGCTGTGTGAGGTGGGTTTGTCCCCTTCACGGCAGAAGAAAGGAGAGGTTGACATCATCGTAAACAGTTCATCCTCCTTGACACGTGTGCTTCGGCAGGAGTTTGCCTTCGATAACCGTTCACGTGAGGTTGTAGAAGACTGGACGTTGCAGCAAATTGTAGATAATCCCAGGGAATATCAATGGGTAGGTTAATGTTAATGACATGCACACATAAATGCTACAAAATTTCATGTGAGAAGCTGTGTGTTTTTGCAGTAGTGTTTGATTAATATGTTTGTTGTGGATGTAAAAGCTGTTTATGGGAAATATGTGTTACAAGGATTTATTTAAGCTTAATGTCAAGGGCGGTAGTTATTTTAACCCATTAATTGAAATGAAATAAATTAGCAATGTGGTTTTGTGTGATTTCTAAACTGCTCTTTGACGTATAATCTCCTCATCACTATACGTGATGTTTTGCCACGTTTAAATGTTTTGCCACTTGCGTGAGCTTTGTAATATATAAATCTAAAGTGTTACTATACAAGTATAAATTAATGAATTGATTAAAAATGTTGTTCACATGTAGTGTGTTTGAATGTGACGTCTATGAAAGTGTATACAAAGAGAATAGCAATGCTGATAAGCAATTTTATAACTTTTGGATTTGAAATAAAAATAAGTAAATGTTGTGTTTGTGATATACAGCGGATTACATAGATTATTTGTGCACTGCAGATGTGGCATATGGGAAAGCACATGAGTGTGTGCTACTGCTGTATCACATATGCACTGAGTTTGTGTGAAACAGGCAGAAGAAAGCACAGAAACAGGGAAGGTGAATTCAGGGCAGGATAAGGACCAAAAAATGTATGAATATATGTTGAATACTTTGGATTCGGGAGAGATGATGTGTCAGAATTATGTAATTTGCAAGTCTTTTCAAATGATCACTGCGGCAAAACAAAGTATTGAGTATTAGGCCATTCACACAGAAGGTGTTTTCGAGATGCAGGTGTAGGGGCGCGTTTTTTAAAAGTTGAACTTATTTTACTATGAGTGTCGCGTAGAACATTGTGTCATGTGCGAGATGCTGCAAAAGATGCGAAAAAGATTCTTCCAAACCTATAATACAAGCATTTGCGTACTGTACAACATAAGAAAAAAAGTTTAAAAAGTATAAAGAAATAACCAATGATGTCTCATTTAATTTATGAAAAGGTATGGTGGCTATAAATATTGGCAATAAAGCTATTTCAGGTGTATTAAAAATTGTTTCAATTTTTTTTGGTCCATATTTTACAGCGCTATTAACTACACTGATCTGTAAATAGTGGTGGTGAAGGCGGTATGCATTATTCTGGTCATGTGGCAGGATGTGCTGCTGTTAGAATCACTATTGATTGGCAATTCTGATTGTAAAGATGGCGTTTGTTTTGGTATATATAGAAAATATTATTAGAATGTTTTAAGTGTGGTTGTTAAACAGTCATTTATGATAATAGTAGATAAAGTTTAGTTTAAGTAACTTAGATAAAGTTTAGTTTGCCTGTAGTACCTGAGATGTTGTATAGAGACATACTTGTTTGTTGGATTCATGTGTGTGTGGTGTAACATCATGTTATTGTTGCCAAGAAAAGAGATTGTTGGTTAGTGTAACAATTCTTTGCCCTGCATATTGTATTTTAGGTGAATGTCACAATCAAAGTGCTCCAGTTGGATGAGGATACTCAGGCAATGACCGGCAACAATCAAAGATTGCAAAGAAGGTCTTATGATGTGGCAGATCAAACCTGTGGTTTGTCATTGACTGTCTGGGGAGGAGATATGCTTGAAGCAGGGAAGTGGTACACAATCAAAAATGCATCTATTCGACAGTTTGATGGTTGCACTTGTTTGTCTACTACTAAACAGTCTTCTATAACAGTTGTGCCTGATGTATCAAGCAATGTAGCGCAAGTAATTAACCGTTTTAAGGTCAAAGAGGGAGAAGTTGTGACGGCAGAGGTCAAAGCGGAATACCAATGTCCGAAGCTGCATCCTTTGCCTGTGATCAATTTCCAGACATTGACAAGATGTCCACAATGTGCAGCATACTGCAAAACAGCAAGAGTGATGTCAGTTCTTCGTGCAGCTGTCACTGTACAGGACAAGAGTGATCAAATGAGCACTTTTGTAATAAAAGATGTTGTGCTTCGTGAGTTGCTGGATGTGCAAGTCAACAGTCGGCTGGAACCAGATGAGCTGGCAGCAAAGTTGCTCAGTGATGATCATGGCCATTTGCACATAAAATACAGAGGACAACGTGTTATCTCTGCATCATTTATGTGTGATTCTGAGTCAGCAAATCAGTCTTCTGAAGCACAAGGGAGAGACGTCGTGGTTCATACATCAAGCATGCAACGATCTACAGAAGCAATGTCCGAAGATTTGATGCTTGAAGAATTGTTGATGCTTGAAACTGCTGAATGTTCACAGAGCCAGGGTTTGGAGGAGAAGGGTAAAGGAGGAGATTTTGAGTCAGCAAAACAGTGTTTTGAGACAGAAGCCAAAGATATGTGGTAAGTAGTGCAACCATGGAACAATTTACAGAAGCACTGTCTGAATATTTGATACTTGAACAATTGTTTATGTTAATTAGAATTAACACAATGTTTATAGTTTATACAACTGTATTCAGTGTTTGGCAAAGTTTCAAACAAGTACCATCACTGTCACATTTACAGACAAGCGCACTGCTCATGTGCTAATCCTCAGCACACCGTGTCGTATTCAACAGTGTAAAAGCCCTTTGTGCCGTAATGAACAGTGTAGAGGGGAAATAACATGTTAACACATTAAACTTCTGATTATTTTTAGAGTCTGGCTTTAGAGGAAAAGGGAAAAGGAGTCGATGAAAGCAACAGAAGGTCTAAAGAAACTGCAGGACATAAGAAACAACAAGGTAGTCTAGAAGTGGGTAATGAGAACTTGTTTCACAGCAGCAAGGCTGGAGTTTCTGTTGAAGTTGCGTTGAAAGCAAATGTTGCTGAGGGTGAATTCAGTCTGAGAACTAAGATAACTCATGATCTGCATGTCCAGAATGTCTCCAGTAGAAATTGGGAAAGTAATTGTGGTGTGAAAGGAGACTGTGTGTTAAAACAAAAGCTGCAGTATTTTCATCCAATCACTGGTTTCCCCCCTGATATTCTCCATGACCTCCTTGAAGGTATTGTGCCAGTCGAGTTGGCTTTATGCATTCAGAAAATGAAACACTTCACGCTTGATTATTTGAATAGGAAAATTGAATCATTCCCATATCAGCATACAGATAAGGTTGAGAGACCAAAGCCAATTTCCAAAACTTCCCATACACAAAAGAAATATATTTGAAATATATTTTCAGGATATATTTTGGAATATATGCAAATATTTGAAATTGGCCCAATAAATATATTTCATACTTATATTTCATATATTTTTGTTATATTTCAGAATATATTTCAGTGTATTTGGAATATATGCCACATATATATTTTGACACTTTTGGGGACCCGTACAGAAAAAAATACATTGAAATATATTCTGAAATTTAACAAAAATATATGAAATATAAGTATGAAATATATTTATTGGGCCAATTTCAAATATTTGCATATATTCCAAAATATATCCTGAAAATATAGTTCTTTTGTGTATGGGTTATACCACAAAAATAACAATAGGTGGTAATGGTCATGAAAATACTGCATTACTTCGGCTACTTCCATTTATGGTTAGCAATGTTGTACCAGAGGGAGATGGGCAGTGTTAATGGAATTGAAAGACATGGTGGAGTTAGTGCTGTCTCCAACATTTACTGAAGAGATGATTCAGTATCTACAGAGTAAAATTAGGGACCACAGGCAAATTCTTCTTGAAGTATTTCCAGATTTTAAGCTTTGCCCAAAGCACCACTACTACGTCGAACATTACCCAGAGCTGATCAGATGTTTTGGACCTCTTGTACATTTATGGACCATGCGTTTTGAAGGCAAACACCGCTTCTTCAAACGGGTTGTGCACGATACACAGAACTTTAAAAAAGTGCTGAAGACACTGGCAAGCAGACACCAGCATATGATGGCTTACCATCTAAGTGCGCAAGCATTCTTCAAACCACATTTGCAGACATCAACTGTGACATCTGTTTTAGTTTCAACACTACCTCAAGTGGCAATACAGTATATTAAACAGAAGACTGATAGTAGCACTATATACTGTGCATCTCGATTCACCATTTCTACTGGGAAATATTTTCCTGCTGGTTTTGAAGCAGGGTTACCTCAGTTTTGTAAAACTGAGTCAATCCTCCTTGTGAACGATCATGTGGCCTTCCTATGCACAAGTCCCATTATATTGAACACATAAGAGCGTTTAGGTTTAGGTGATTTATCTGTTAAAACAGTAACAGATTTGAGTGACACAGCCCCCCTTTCTGCCTACAGCATAGAGGGCCAGTTGCTGTTGACGCCAAAGCGATTTCTACCTTTACAATAAAGTAAAGATTTCTACATTGTTTGGAAATCCATGTCCATCTTGTTCTAAACTATATTTTTAACTTGTCTTTTACCTTGTTGTTTTTGTCTCCTAGATGGCGGAATCACAGAAACTTTTACTGAGAGTTTACATTGCTCCTGACATCGCCCACAAGATGACCCTTTCTACACGCCCAAGTACAGTAGAAGAGTTGATTACAGTGATTAAAGAGAAATTCAGACCTTGTCTTGATTTTGATTTCAGCCTCCAATATGAAGACCCAGACTTTGGGGGGCAACTCTGCTTTCAAACAGAACTGTATTGAAACTACACCGATCTGAGACTGATGCCGGTTCAGCTGCAACTTCAGACACAGATATACTGCCTAATGCCCCAGGACGCCTGCAGAGTTGGCCTGATGTGTTCCCAGTTCCTCAATTTTCATACGATGTCGAGCACAGCCTAAATGGTGGAAATACGGCCTATCAAAACAGTGGAAAAATTTTACAATTAACAAAAGGCCAAAAACACGATATTCTAGAAAATATGGCCAAGGCAATGCACAGCTTTAGGGCTTACCCCAGCGAAAAACAAGTAGCTAAAGCAGCTGAGGCTCTTATTTCTAAGCAACCCTGCCTCACAGAACCAGGAAGTCAATGTGGATGGTATGGCTGGAAGGCAAGTTTAAAGTTTAAAATGGGCAACTATCGCACAAAACTCAGCAGATCTGGCTGTGACGAGGTGGCTGTTAACTCGGGGAAGAGAAGCCAAAATAATCCAGCATCAAAAGAGCTCGTCGAGCTGAGGTAAACTACCTACCAAATTTTCCAAAAGGAGAGAGTGCTGAAAGCTTGGAACAACAAAGATTGCAAATAGTTGAGGAAGTGTCTAAGACAGAGAGAAGTCTTGGGCTGATAGAGAGACTCATGCAAAGTACATTTGCGCTGCGTCGCAAACAGATCGTTGTAGATAACCCATCACAACCAGTGAAGGACTTTTTGGAAAAGTGGCCAGCACTTCGTTTGGAATCTCAGGTCATTTTCTCAGTTGCTGTCCATTAAATTACTTTTTTTTTTTTTGTGTTTATGTGTGTCTGTTACTTTTGTTTTCTTGTTTAACATTTTTGTATGTTATTTGTCTGAATGCTTGCTTTCAGATTGCTGCAGAATTCCACAGAATTACTAATATCAGCTTGAAAAACAAGTTCTATGCAGAGCTGGACAACCATACTCCTTGACTGAGTGCTGTTTACAGGCAGAAGGCTGCCCGTACTGGCAAGGCAGCAGAAGCACTGAGAAGCATATTTAGTGCCTATGATCTTATGGTAAAATTTGGTTAATTACATTTATAGTACAAGTTAATTGGTTAATGTGCACAAGTATTTTACTGCTATCTGTTAATTTGTTAAACCTGGCTTTGAACTTTTTTTTTTTGCTTTAAATTTCTTTCCCTCTTTCATCTGTACTTTTATCTCTATTTTTTTTCTTTTCTCTTGCACCACTAAGACAGTTCTGTCTTTTTTCAGGATCACTACGATATTAACAACAGATGTACAGCTGCACTTCGAGCCCTCCCTGTCTACTTGCGCGAAGATGACTCTGTGTTTTTCAAGATGTGGAATGTACAACGCAAGGTTGTGGGTTTGATCCCAGGGGATTGCACATACCTATGTATAAATGTATAGGATAATGCAATGTAAGTCGCTTTGGATAAAAGCGTCTGCTAAATGTAAATGTAAATGTACGTTTTTATACATCTCATTTGAATTTTAATGTTATTTATCTGATTATGCTCATGAAGTTCAGACTAAAGAGGTGGATGAGCCAGACATTGCAGATTCAGCTGTAGCTCTTGTCAGCATGGTGAATGGAGACTCGAGTTCTACTGTTCAGTTTGACCCTGCTGGGATTGCTATTGTGCTGGAACGTGACATTGTTCTAAGGGACATTTCCAGGTTGGCTGATGCTTTTCTTTTGATGTTTGGTTTGATATATGCATTACATCTCAACTACCCCAAAGACCTGACCCACACCTTTAACTTCATCCAAAAAGTCTTACTGGGCTTGGATGACTCAAAGCCACTTACACTCAGATTGCTGAGTCAAAAAAAAAAAAAAAAAAAAAAAAAAGAGCTAAGAGGAATGGATGTACGAGCTCTATACAATTTATTTTCTGTTCTTTTCAGTTGTTGTGACTACTGTAGTTGCCCTTTTAAACACTGAGCTCAAGATTTGAAATTGCCCAGTGAAGTGGAGAATTGCATTTTCATTTTAGTATTCATTGGGATTGCATTACTGAAAGCCACTAGCACCCAGATTGCCGTTTAAAAACATTAGTGCATTCAGAGATGCAGGAAAAACTCTTTAACAAATAAATAGTTTTCTACACCTTATTATCTGTCCTTTTCATTTGTTGTGACTAATACAGTTACATTCTAATATATACAGAGGTCTGTTATAACGCTGGCACCAACAGTGTAAAAACTTCCGGAACTTTTAAATGCATTATTATACATTATTATAAAATGTCTAGATATTGTGACACTTTGGTTATGTTCTCAAAAGGTAATGGCAGTTAGACATTAATAATGCATCAGGTTTGAATTGTTATTCCTTTTGCAAAATAAGACGTACTTTCACATATGGAGTTTGAAATGGTCTTCCTTTCTAATGTTTAAGGAATAATATTTTGCGAATGTTAATTTTGAGGTAATATTTCTTGAAAATTGAAAATTAAGTATTGTATTTATTTATTTTTAAATAATCAATTTCAAAAAGTAGAATAAAAAAAGTACCATTAAAAAGTTTGTTTTAACTAATAGTCTAATTTTCTACCATATACAATTGAATACAATTAGCAGCTAGCTAACAACGACTTGCTTTTTTCTTTTTCTTTTTTTACCTCACTCGTCTAAACTAAAAACAATTTGTGGGTAATTGTTCTACACATTGTCATATAAATAACCTGAAAATACTGCAGTTTATTAAGGTTAAATCCTGCTAACCAATCTTACTAAACAAATGGGGTAAGCACACTTACATTGTCATTTTAAGAGGTGTTCTGAGTAAATGTTGTTTAATTAGTTTACATTAGTTATTGTATGAAGCTAAACATGAACCATGAGCAATACATTTGTAACTGTATTTATTAGTCTTAATCTTAGTTAAAAATACAGCTGTTTGTTCATGTTACTTCACAGTGCATTAGGCTAATAAGGTAAACAAATACAGCTTTTGATTTAAATAATGTAGGCTACCAGTAAATGGTGAAATTAACATTGGTAAAGATTAATAAATGCTGTAGAAGTGCAGTTTATTAGTAGTTAATGTTAACTAAAGTAGTTAACTAGTTTAATAAATGGAATCTTATTGTAAAAGTGTTACCGATTTGTTATACATGGTCTCGTGAGTTTAATGTTGGACAGATCAGTTGTTTTAACCATTCATTAAAGTGAATTGGTTCAAGGACCAACTATACCAATCAGTGTTGCCAGATTAGAAATGTCGAAGTATCGTACCAAAACCTCAAAATTATCGTTTTTTGAGAAAAATTATCGTACACGAACCAAACGCATAAAATATAGCTATTTTCCAACAATTTTATTTTCCAAATAATTTTACAGCCAATTTTAAAAAGCTGTGTAATACGCTCACACTAACTGGAGGAAGTCTGGCTACTTAACTTTGTTTTGCCAAAGTGCAAAAGATATGACGACAGTCCACATTTTGAACTAGACCATAATTAACTCTTGACCATATAGTCAGCTCCAGCTAAAATGGATAAAATATCACAAACCATTCAGTTTAACATTTCCTCTTAGGGACTCTTACCACCATTGCTCATACGAAGGTGTGTTTAGTGTATGTTCACTTTTGGAATTGTGTTGGGATGTCAAAAGGTAAGAATTTTTAACTTTGTCTCAATAGCTCATTGTATATAACAGTCTTGATTTGTTCAAAAATGTAAAATGGAGTACTATTTCTCTAGAAGATTTGTGTATAGCAGGGTTGCCCTGTCCTGTTCCTGGAAATCTAACTACCTGCTAAGTTCAGCTCCAACTCTGCTCAGACATGTTACTCGCCCTCATGTTGTTCCAACCCCGTAAGACTTTCGTTCATCTTCGGAACACAAATTAAGATATTCTTGATTAAATCTGAAAGCTGTCTTCTGGGGGGTGTTTGGCTCGAGGTCATGGTGCAAAGGACCCTGGGTTGATTTTACTCCGAACTATCCCTTTAAGGTTGAGCCACTGAAGTAACTTTAAATATTTTAACAATGTTTTTACTAACTTTTCTTGGCTGGCAGAATGAAATGACATAGAAGCCTATTAAGGAGTGATCCAGCTCTCAGATTAGATCAAAAATATCTTAATTTGTGTTTTGAAGATGAACAAAAGTCTTACAGGATTGGAATAACATGAGGGTGAGTAATTACTGACAGAATTTTCATTTTTGGGTGAACCAACCCTTTAAGAACTTCAGGAGAACTTGTTGATTACAAACAGGTGTGTTTGATCAGGGCTGGAACCCAGCAGGTAGGCAGATCTCCAGGAACAGGAATGGACACCTTTGCATACATCTTTACTAGTGCTAGGCATCGTTGATTAATTGAGCTCTGCTTTCCTACACTTCATGCTCTGCCTTGCATCTTTCACTTCATATAGTCCGAACTCTGGCAAATAGGACACATCATGAGGTGTAACAATAAAGTACACATGCTTCTCCTCCTTCACCAGCATGAGCTCAATTTGTTCGAATTCAGTTGACTCGCCTTGGCTTAAACAAAGAAAGAACCCCTTTTTATACAGAGTGCCTTTCCACTGTATCTCTGTAGATGCCACAATATTGGGTTCCTTGTCAAAGGTTGTCCCCACAGTAGTCTGCACTGCACTGCTATATAGTTCAGCATGGAAAGGAGTGAAATTCTTTGCCATCAATAAGGGTGCAAAAAAGGAGCCTGAATTTAGGTATGCTTGCAGAAGTTCCTGACAAGCGTTTGACACACGTTTTTGAAATTTTGTGTTCTTCGCGCACACCTTTTGAAGTACGAATGTTTGCTTTCAAACCGCATTGTCCACAACCGTATTAGTGGGCCCAATTTCAGTATCAACGCAGGATAGTGAGTGAGGAAATTATGCTTTGGTTTCAGTTTGTGTGCAGGAAACATTTCTTTCCTTGCCTCTAGATAGTCACGGATCTGAACATTAAGCAAAGCAATCTGAGGTACTGATATTCTAGGTGCACAAATGACCTCCACTACCTCTTTCAGCTGGACAGTGAGTTGGCAAACTGGATCCTCTGTATCTGTGATCTTCTCACCAATTATAACTGGTAGAAGCCTCAGCAAAACACCAGTTTTCTGTTGCCTGGCCACCTAATTTTACACCCTTTTCAGAAACATTCGAGGGTGTAGAATTACTGTCAGATCCTTGGTAGGTAAACTGCCTGATTCTGCGATTAAGTTCAGAATATGTGAAGAATTTCTTCACCTTGACAAAATAGTTGAGGTAAATGGCAAGGTCGGATGCCACTACACCCTCATGGCCAGTACAGGGTGGCAGGCCTGGCTGGCAGACATTAAAAAAAGCCAGAGAATTAAAGACAGAGTTGAATTTCAAACTTCTGGCTTCACTAGCATCATGATTCTGCAGCCCTTCAACAGTGTCATTGTAGTCTTGAACTGTGCGGATTGGAGCCTGGTGCTCCAGATTATCTAGCTCACTTCTTCTTACACTACAGTATCGGCAGAAATAGCGAGATGTACTAAAGTTTTCTGTGAAACCCTCGATATTATGCGGACCCAAATGATCGCCTGCGATGCAAAAGATTGTTGCCTTCACATTGTTTTCATGTATGTTCAGTCCATTTGTCTCCAGTTCTCTAAGATCAGATATCAGTGGAAAGAACACTTTTTCGTGGCCAAATTGTTTGAAATCAGTTTCTCGGCACAAAAGCAAAAGCTGCATGTTGTCAAAAGCTGATCGATAAAATAGCTGAAAAAGCCATAGCCACATTTAACTTAGCTAATCGGGCTGCGATGTCAAGATTGCAATGCTGGAGTGTGTGTGTGTGTGTGTGTGTGTGTGTGTGTGTGTGTGTTTCAGAGAGAGAGGCACGGGCGCTATCGAACAGTGGAAACATAAAAACATACATCGTCATTTTGTTCATACAGGACATCATTAAAACTGCAAAGTGTTTAGCCTACTTATATTTCTGTAAAACACAACATTGTGCTTTTGTCAAACTGTAAACTCTTGTCAAACTGTCAAACTACAACTCCCCCAACCAAAATCACACACACACACACACACACACACACACACACACACACACACACACACACACACACACACACACACACACACACACACACACACACACACACGCTGTTTAAAAGCAAAAATCATCTTCTTTTGGACATTCATCATATTGCATTGGTTTTCATTTCTTGTCCTCAAACCGAGCACTAATCTGTTTATTTTTAAGTTACACATTCTACATTGATTAAAAAGAAAATCAAATGTGTTTTTAATGGTAGTATTATTTTTTACAGAAATTTTTTTTTTATTTTTTCAGATGAGAATAAAGTTAGTTAATTCAAATTTTAAGGAAACAAATATATTG
The DNA here is from genome assembly GCA_021464565.1 of Rutilus rutilus. Lineage (NCBI taxonomy): Eukaryota > Metazoa > Chordata > Actinopteri > Cypriniformes > Leuciscidae > Rutilus > Rutilus rutilus. Next base: position 74,094,128 of record JAJAQA010000001.1, read on the forward strand.
AAATATAGCAAATTAATTTGAAATTAATTCAGATACAATTACCAAACATATCTCAAGGTCTTTTGAATAAAGGGTGGCAGTCTTTAATTAGGGCCCGAGCACCGATGGTGTGAGGACCCTCTTGGAATTGCTCTGTTTATTAGGGCCCAAGCCCTGAAAGGGCGAAGGCCCTATTGTTTTCGGTAGGATTATTAGGGCCCAAGCCCTGAAAGGGCGAAGGCCCTATTGTTTTCGGTAGGATTATTATTATTAGGGCCCAAGCCCTGAAAGGGCGAAGGCCCTATTGTTTTCGGTAGGATTATTAGGGCCCAAGCCCAAAGGGCGAAGGCCCTATTGTTTTCGTAAGGATTATTAGGGCCCGAGCACCGATGGTGTGAGGACCCTCTTGGAATTGCTCTGTTTATTAGGGCCCGAGCACCGATGGTGTGAGGACCCTCTTGGAATTGCTCTGTTTATTAGGGCCCGAGCACCGATGGTGTGAGGACCCTCTTGGAATTGCTCTGTTTATTATTATTAGGGCCCAAGCCCTGAAAGGGCGAAGGCCCTATTGTTTTCGTTAGGATTATTATTATTAGGGCCCAAGCCCTGAAAGGGCGAAGGCCCTATTGTTTTCGGTAGGATTATTAGGGCCCAAGCCCTGAAAGGGCGAAGGCCCTATTGTTTCCGGTAGGATTATTAGGGCCCAAGCCCTGAAAGGGCGCAGAGCCCTATTGTTCTTCTAAGGATTATTTATTATTATTTTTTTTTCAACCTTTCGGGCACTTTTGGGGCCCTTAACGTGCTCGAAAACTCTTGAAACTTTGCACACAGGTCAGAACCCGCGGCCATTAGGGCCGGGCTGAAGCTGGGACACTGGCGTGGCAGGGAGGCTCGACAGCGCCCCCTGGAACGGGGTCCGAAAACTTGGTCCATAAATCAAACACGCTTGCATGTAATAATATGAAACTTGGTACACATATAGATCTCATCGGGCCAAACAACTTTCGTACTTTTACTTTTTACGCCAGCCAAACAGGAAGTCGGCTATTATGGGTTGTTTGGAAACGCATGCTGTGGAATTTAATGTACTCCTCCTAGGGAATTCATCCATTCGCCTCCAAACTCAGTCAGCATGAAGTCAAGACATTGAGGATGCTAAATTGCGGACGGATTTTTGATATCTCGAACGGTTTGGCTGTGGCGAGGACACGAATTTATGGCGAATAATGGAAACAGGAAGTGTGTTATAACTTCTGCATACATTAACTGATCTTGATTAAACTTCAGCAGTGTGTTCGTTGTAAGAGGTTGATCACATGGATGTGTCTATTGTGAGTCAAAGTTATAGCGCCACCAACTGGCAACAGGAAGTGTGTCCCTTTCAAAATGCTTTGAAATCACCCTCTTATTTTTACCCGATTTGCTTCAAACTTTATGTGTATAATGTAAACACACGGCAGATGTAGACCTGTGAAAGGATTTTTGATATCTTTAATACTGTTGCCATGGCAACGCTTCAAACTTTAATATTCTTTTTTGATGCTTTTGAGACTCTTAACATACTTGAAATTGGATGAAACTCGACAGACACATCACATTTATTAGCCAGTAGACATGTGCAAAGTTTCAGAAACGGGCGTGGTGAGGGGCTCAGTAGCGCCACCTTTAGTCATAAGTGGGGGGGTTAGTTTTATCAACAGCAACAAAACTTGGTATGTGTATTGTTCTCATCAAGACGGACAACTTTCTAATTTACATGAACTATCTCTGACCAACAGGAAGAGAGATATTTTGGTTTGAATGTGGATATTCTGAAGAATTTTCTCTCCCTCTCTCTGTGTCTCTGTGTGTGTGAGGGGAGGGGGGGATTTGACTATTGCTTTTACATTGTTAATCAAGGTTTCAGGGGCTTTTGGGGTCCTTAACGTGCTCAAAAACTCTTGTAACTTTGCACACAAGTCAGAACCCCCTGCCATCAGGGACGGGCTGAAGCTGGTATCCGGGCGTGGCAGGGGGGCTCAACAGCGCCCCCTTGAACGGGGGTCCCAAAACTTGGTCCATAGATCAAACACGCTTGCATTAATTAATATGAAACTCGGTACACATATAGATCTCATCGGGCCGAACAACTTTCCCCTGGTCAAGTTTTACGCCAGCCCAACAGGAAGTCGGCTATTATGGGTTGTTTGGAAAACGCTTGCTGTGGAATGCGAAGTACTCCTCCTAGAGAATTCATCCAATCCCCACCAAACTCGGTGTGCATGAAGTCAAGACATTGAGGATTCTAAATTGCGGACGGATTTTTGATATCTCGAACGGTTTGGCCGTGGCGAGGAAACGAATTTATGGCGAGAAAAGAGAAACACGAAGTGGTATAACTTCTGCATACATTAACGGATCTTGATGAAACTTCACCAGTGTGTTCGTGGTAAGAGGCCGATCAGATGGATGTAACTATTGTGAGTCAAAGTTATAGCGCCACCAACTGGCAGCAGGAAGTGTGTCACTTTCAAAATGCTTTTGACAAAAGTGGGGGGGTTAGTTTTACCCACAGTTTTAAAAATCAGTACGTACATTGGTCTCATCGAGCCGGACAACTTTCTAATATACAGTTATTAGCTTCGACCAATAGGAAGTCAGATATTTTGGTTTGAATGTGAATTTATTTGCAAATTCAGCCTCTGCTTTTTACCCACTCCTGCTAAGTGTTTTTTTTTTTTATTCACACCAAACTTTTTTAACACGATGAAAATACATTAAAGATGCTAAATTGTGAACGGATATTAAATATTTCAAACGGTTTTGACATGGCGAGGGATTAAAATAATGTCAAAAAAGGAATCAGAAAACATCTCATATCTTCTTAAAATTTAATTATACACCATTTATTTTTATATAAAATTATACAAATATCAGAACTAAACCGAAACAGAACTAGTTTTGGGTTTATTCAGTTTTTTTCAATTCAAGAATTATGTACAAGTTTAAAATCAGCCAGAATGCGCTATTTAGTAAAAAAAAAAAGTCATACATAGGGCTATACTGCCCTCTTGTGTTCAAAATCAGGTAGGCCCATTGTATATTGTATTTATATATAAATATAATAGCGATGTGACTGAGAATTTTTTCCCACTGGTTAATTGATGTGTGACACCGCGGCGGGGGCTTTTAAATCGCTAACTTAAAGGGATACTCCACTTTAAATGGAAAATTCTGTCATCATATACTCACCCTCATGTTGTTTCAATCCTTTATGAATTTCTTTCTTCTGCTGAACAGAAAGGAAGATATTTAGAAGAATGTCAGTAACCAGACAGTTTCTGGTCTCATTGACTTCCATAGTATACATTTTTTTCCTACTATGGAAGTCAATGGGATCAGAAACTGTCTGGTTACTGACATTCTCCTAAATATCTTCCTTTCTGTTCAGCAGAAGAAAGAAATTCATAAAGGATTAAAACAACATGAGGGTGAGTATATGATGAGCGAAACTGAAATACGGACATCCTAAAAAACATTCACTCTGTTCTGCTCGTTCCTCGCTGTAGACGTGTTATTGCCCATGCAGCCGTGAGCATTTTAGTTTCATTTAAAAAATAGCGCCATTTCGGGGGTGGGATTGCTTGAATGTTTTTTTACAAAAGCACAATGTTGTGTTTTATTGCGAGTGTACATAAATATAAGGGTGTATTCACACCAGGAAAGTCCGATAGTTCACTTGCTTTGGTCCGGACCAAATAGAATGTTGATTTTTTTTGTTTGGTATGGTTCGTTTTCACACTGCTCTTTTTACAAGTGAACCAAAATGTGTAAACAAAACCACACGTGTGCTAAGGTCGTCCATTCATTGGACAGGAATTCTCAAGCAGGGAAAAGCAGGAAGTGCAAAAAAAAGCAAAAAAAAAAAAAAAAGCAGGAGATATTTCGTAATGTAATCGCCTATTTGTTATTTTACTGATTTGGTGTTATTCTTTACAAACGCAATATGAAGAAACTATGGTAGTATAGATAAAAGCCCGCCCGCACTGACAATTGATTGCTTGGGTCCTTACATGCGCTTCGTGAGGCACACTAGCTGGCACACACACGCAAGGTCTCTCGCTCCCTCTCTCTGCCGTGCGCGCACTCTTGCTCGCTCGCTCTAGATTTCCGGAGATTTTAAATGATTTGCGGGCATTCATGCGCTTCTATCGACATGCGGGAGACTGCCGGAACTTCCGGGAGACTTTGGATGTCTGTATAATAAGACACCATTATGCCAAAATGTCAGTTTTGTTAAGTATCCTCATAAGAGCAGTCAAATAAAAAGACGCAGTTTTCTGCAGTTGGGTCGGTTCATGTTCACACCGTAAATGAACCGTACCAGAGTTCGTTTGGAACCGTACCGAGACCACCTCTTCAGCTGGGTCTCGGTTCGATTGTTTGGTCCGCACCCGAGTTCGATTGCTGTATTCACACCTGCCCAAAAGGTCTGCACCAAGGGGGGAAACGAACTAGAGTTCGATTCAATCGAACCAAACAAGGCAGGTGTGAATACACCCTAAGTAAACACAGTGCAGTTTAAATGATGTCCTGTATGAACAAACTGACGGAGTAGCCTATGTTTTTATGTTTCCACTGTTCGATCGCGCCCACGCCTCACACACACACACACACACACACACACACACACACACACACACACACTGTGCATTCCAGCATTGCAATCTTGACATCGCAGCCGGTTCATTACAGCCGTAATAAAATATAATAATAAATATAAATAGTCAACCTATTTGCAGCAAATGATGGTAGATTTTAGATCAATATATTTGTTTTCCTTACAATTTTAATTAACACTAACTTTATTCTCATCTGAATTATAAATAATTTATTTCTGTATAAAATAATACTACCATTAAAAAATACATTTGATTGTCTTTTTTAATCAATGGAGAATGTGTGACTTAAAAATAAACAGATTAGTGCTTGGTTTGAGGACAAGAAATGAAAACCAATGCAATATGATGAATGTCCAAAAACGTTCGCTCTTCTCTGCCCGTTCCTCGCCTCGCCATATATATATATATATATATATATATATATATATATATAGCTGCGAGCAGCGATGGAGGGCCCAAGCCGGAGACACCGCCACCCCCGGTGGCTTTAGTGTAACTAAAGGCACCAGGGTGGCGGTGCCACCGGCTTGGGCCCGCCATCGCTGCTCGCAGCTATATTTAGGGCCCAAGCCCTGAAAGGGCGAAGGCCCTATTGTTTTCGGTAGGATTATTTGTTATTATTATTATTATTTTTTTCTACTTCTCGGGCACTTTTGGGGTCCTTAACATGCTCGAAAACTCTTGAAACTTTGCACACGGGTCAGAACGCGCGGCCATCAGGGCCGGGCTGAAGCTGGTACCCGGGCGTGGCAGGGGGGCTCGACAGCGCCCCCTGGAACGGGATCCGAACACTTGTCCATAAATCAGACACGCTTGCATGTAATAATATGAAACTCGGTACACATATGGATCTCATCGGGCCGAACAACTTTCGTGCTCTAAGTTTTACGCCAGCCCAACAGGAAGTCGGCTATTATGGGTTGTTTGGAAACGCATGCTGTGGAATTTAATGTACTCCTCCTAGGGAATTCATCCAATCGGCTCCAAACTCGGTCAGCATGAAGTCAAGACCTTGAGGATGAAAAATTGCCAGGTGATTTTTGATATCTTGAACGGTTTGGCTGTGGCGAGGAAACGAATTTATGGCGAATAATGGAAACAGGAAGTGTGTTATAACTTCTGCATACATTAACTGATCTTGATTAAACTTCAGCAGTGTGTTCATTGTAAGAGGCCGATCACATGGATGTGACTATTGTGAGTCAAAGTTATAGCGCCACCAACTGGCAGCAGGAAGTGTGTCACTTTCAAAATGCTTTGAAATCACCCTCTTATTTTTACCCGATTTGCTTCAAACTTTATGTGTATAATGTAAACACACGGCAGATGTAGACCTGTGAAAGGATTTTTGATATCTTTAATACTGTTGCCATGGCAACGCATCAAACATCAATATTCTTTTTTGATGCTTTTGAGACTCTTAGCATGCTTGAAATTGCATGAAACTCGACAGACACATTACATTTATTACCTAGTAGACATGTGCAAAGTTTCAGAAACGGGCGTGGTGAGGGGCTCAGTAGCGCCACCTTTAGTCATAAGTGGGGGGGTTAGTTTTATCAACAGCAACAAAACTTGGTATGTGTATTGTTCTCATCAAGACGGACAACTTTCTAATTGACATTAACTACCTCTGACCAACAGGAAGAGAGATATTTTGGTTTGAATGTGGATTTTCTGAAGAATTTTCTCTCCCTCTCTCTGTGTCTCTGTGTGTGAGAGGGGAGGGGGGAATTTGACTATTGCTTTTATATTGTTAATCAAGGTTTCAGGGGCTTTTGGGGTCCTTAACGTGCTCAAAAACTCTTGAAACTTTGCACACAAGTCAGAACCCCCTGCCATCAGGGACAGGCTGAAGCTGGTACCCGGGCGTGGCAGGGGGGCTCAACAGCGCCCCCTTGAACGGGGTTCTAAAACTTGATCCATATATCAAACACGCTCGCATGAATTAATATGAAACTCGGTACACATATAGATCTCATCGGGCCGAACAACTTTACCCCGGTCAAGTTTTACGCCAGCCCAACAGGAAGTCGGCTATTATGGGTTGTTTGGAAAACGCTTGCTGTGGAATGTGAAATACTCCTCCTAGAAAATTCACCGTGTCCCCTTAAAACTCGGTGGGCATGTAGTCAAGACTTTGAGGATGCTAAATTGCGGACGGATTTTTGATATCTCGAACGGTTTGGCTGTGGCGAGGAATCGAATTTATGGCGAGAAAAGAGAAACACGGAAGTGGAATAACTTCTGCATACATTAACTGATCTTGATGAAACTTCAGCAGTGTGTTCGTGGTAAGAGGCCGATCAGATGGATGTAGCTATTGTGAGTCAAAGTTATAGCGCCACCAACTGGCAGCAGGAAGTGTGTCACTTTCAACATGCTTTTGACAAAAGTGGGGGGGTTACTTTTAACTACAGTAAAGAAAAAATAGTTTCTATATTGTTCTCATCAAGCCGGACAACTTTCTAATTTACATTCAATAGCTCTGGCCATCAGGAAGTCAGATATTTTGGTCTGAATGTGAATTTTTTTGCAAAATCAGCCTCTGAATTTTTAGCCACTCCTCTTAAACTATTTATTTTATTCGTACCAAACTTTTTCAACATGATGAAACTACATTAATCCCTCGCCATAGCAAAACCGTTTGAGATATTTATTATCCATTCACAATTTAGCATATTTAAAGTAAAAGTCTTCTAAAAATGTAATTATATACCATTTATTTCTATATAAAAGTATACAAATATCACAACTAAACCCATTTTATTCTGTTTTTGCAATTCAAGAAGAATGAAAAGGTTAAAAACAGGCTATTTAGTGCTATTTGGTTCAACAAAAAAGCAAACATAGGGCTATACTGCCCTCTTGTGTCCAAAAGGACATCAAAATAGTATATAAAACTTTTTACCAGGTAGGCCAATATTGTATTTAAATATACATTTATTAGGTATGTGTCTGAGGATATTTTCCCACCGGTTAATCGACGTTTGACACGAGTGGGTGCTTTTAAATCGCTAATATAATAGTGAAAGAAAAATAATGATAATGTTGCACACACAAATCACACACATGTGGGAAAGAATGATGCTTTTAAACAACACTAAACCGCCATTAGGTGTCGCCAGGCATCCATCTTAATAAGCGAGTCATTGATTCATTCGTTCAAACGATTCGTTCGAATGAGTCGATCATGATTAAGACAGATGTTTATGGATTGATCATTCAATCTTTGAGTCAACCGATTCGTTAAAAATGCTGAATCGTTCAGTTATGAGAAAACACGTGATGCGTGATGGTTCTGCCGTGATCTTTGTTTAACTATTTTCGCTGCTGAAACAGAACAAAAACAGTCAACATTGCATCTAAAATGTAAGTGACTTAATTGTAACTGTTTATTAACCTGTTGTATGAAATCTAGGGGTGGGAGAAAAAATTGATTCTTAGATGCATCGCGATGCGGACGTGGACGATTCTGAATCGATTCACAAATGTCAAAAAATCGATTCTCTAAAAAAATATTTTTCTAATAACGTAATATTGACGGAAGGCAAAAGGCGGAACTCTAAGCGGACGTGCGTGCAGTCTGTGGCGCGCACATAACAGAGAAGTTTCTTCTGCTCACCAAGGCTGCATTTATTTGATTAAAAATACAAACAAAAACAGTAATATTGTAAAATAGTATTCCAATTTAAAACAGCTGCTTTCTATTTTAATATATTTTAAACTGTTATTTATTCCTGTGATCAAAGCTGAGTTTTCAGCATCATTACTCCAGTCGTCACTGTCACATGATCCTTCAGAAATTATTCTAATATGATGATTGATACTCAAGAAACATTCATTATTATTTTAAATGTCGAAAACAGTTGTGTACAGTCTTTGATGAATAGAAAGTTCAAAAGAACAGCATTTATCTGAAATCTAAAGCTTTTGTAACGTTAAACACTACCGCTCAAAAGTTTGTGGTTAGTAATAATTAAAATTTTATTTTTTGGGGAAAGAAATAAAATAAATCAGTACTTTTATTTATGAAGGATGAGTTAAACTGATCAACAGTTACAGTAAAGACATTTATAATGTTAAAAATATATATATATATTTGAAATATATGCTGTTCTTTTGAACTTTACATTCATCAAAGCATTTTGAAAAAAAAAAAATCTGAACACAACTGTTTTCAACATTGAAAATAATAATGAATATTTATTGAGCATCAATCATCATATTAGTATGATTTCTGAAGGATCATGTGACACTGAAGACTTGAGTAATGATGCTGAAAACTCAACTTTGATCACAGAAATGAATTACTATGTAAAATATTTTAAATTTGAAAACAGCTGTTTTAAATTGGAATAATATTTCACAATATTACTGTTTTTGTTTGTATTTTTAATCAATAAATGCAGCCTTGGTGAGCAGAAGAGACTTCTCCTAAAAACATTAAAAATCTTACTGACCCCAAACTTTTGAACAATAATATATATATATATATATATATATATATATATATATATATATATATATATATATATATATATATATATACATACATATATACGTATGTGTATGTATGTATGTATGTATGTATATATATATATATATAGCTGCGAGCAGCGATGGAGGGCCAAAGCCGGCGGTACCGCCACCCCGGTGCCTTTAGGTAACTAAAGGCACCGGGGTTGCGGTGCCACCGGCTTGGGCCCGTAATCGCTGCTCGCAGCTATATTTTATTATTATTATTATTATTTTGTCAACCTTTTGGGCACTTTTGGGGCCCTTAACATGCTCAAAAACTCTTGAAATTTTGCACAAACATCAGAACCTGCGGCCATCAGGGCCGGACTGAAGCTGGTACCCGGGCGTGGCACGGAGGCTCGACAGCGCCCCCTGGAATGGTGTCCGAAAACTTGGTCTATAAATCAAACACGCTTGCATATAATAATATGAAACTCAGTACACATATAGATCTCATCGGGCCGAACAACTTTCGTGCTCTAAGTTTTACACCAGCCCAACAGGAAGTCAACTATTATGGGTTGTTTGAAAAACGCATCCTCTGGAATTTGAAATACTCCTCCTAGAATATTCGTCCAATCACAACCAAACTCGGTGTGCATGAAGTCAAGACATTGAGGATGCTAAATTGCGGACGGATTTTTGATATCTCGAACGGTTTGGCTGTGGCGAGGAAACGAATTTATGGCGAATAATGGTACACAGGAAGTGTGTTATAACTTCTGCATACATTATCTGATCTTGATGAAACTTTCGCAGTGTGTTTGTTGTAAGAGGCCGATCACAAGGATGTGACTATTGTGAGTCAAAGTTATAGCGCCACCAACTGGCAGCAGGAAGTGTGTCCCTTTCAAAATGCTTTGAAGTCACCCTCTTAATTTTACCCGATTTGCTTCAAACTTTATGTGTATAATGTAAACACACGGCAGATGTAGACCTGTGAAAGGATTATTGATATCTTAGATACTGTTGCCGTGGCAACGCATCAAATTTTAATATTCTTTTCGGATGCGTTTGAGACTCTTAACATGCTTGAAATTGGATGAAACTCGACAGACACATAACACTTATTAGCCAGTAGACATGTGAAAAGTTTCAGAAACGGGCGTGGCAGGGGGGCTCAACAGCGCCCTCTTGAACAGGGTCTGAAAACTTGGTCCATATATCAAATACGCTTGCATGAATTAATATGAAACTTGGTACACATATAGATTTCATGGGGCCGAACAACTTTCCCTCTGTCAAGTTTCACGCCAGCCCAACAGGAAGTCGGCTATTATGGGTTGTTTGGAAAACGCTTGCTGTGGAATGTGATGTACTCCTCCTAGAGAATTCATTCAATCACCTCCAAACTCAGTCAGCATGAAGTCAAGACATTGAGGATGCTAAATTGCGAACAGATTTTTGATATCTCGAACGGTTTGGCTGTGGCGAGGAATCGAATTTATGGCGAGAAAAGAGAAACACGAAGTGGAATAACTTCTGCATACATTAACTGATCTTGATGAAACTTCAGCAGTGTGTTCGTGGTAAGAGGCCGATCAGATCGATGTAGCTATTGTGAGTCAAAGTTATAGCGCCACCAACTGGCAGCAGGAAGTGTGTCACTTTCAACATGCTTTTGACAAAAGTGGGGGGGTTAGTTTTAACTACAGTAAAGAAAAAATAGTTTGTATATTGTTCTCATCAAGCCGGACAACTTTCTAATTTACATTCAATAGCTCTGGCCATCAGGAAGTCAGATATTTTGGTCTGAATGTGATTTTTTTTGCTAAATCAGCCTCTGAATTTTTAGCCACTCCTCTTAAACTATTTATTTTATTCGTACCAAACTTTTTCAACATGATGAAACTACATTAAATATGCTAAATTGTGAATGGATAATAAATATCTTAAACGGTTTTGCTATGGCGAGGGATTAAAGTAATGTCCAAAAAGGAAACACTAAAAATCTTCTAAAAATGTAATTATATACCATTTATTTCTATATAAAAGAATGCAAATATCACAACTAAACCCATTTTATTCTGTTTTTGCAATTCAAGAAGAATGAAAAAGTTAAAACAGGCTATTTAGTGCTATTTGGTTCAACAAAAAAGCAAACATACACTGCAAAAAATGCTTTCTTAGTTAGTATTTTTGTTTTGTTTCCAGTCCAAATATCTAAAAATTCTTAAATCAAGAAGCATTTACTAGAGAAGTAAAATGACATAAGAAATTCTATTTTGTTTTAAGGTAAAAAGTAAGTACTTTAAGTAATTTTTGTTTAAAACAAGCAAAATTATCTGCCAATGGGGTAAGCAAAAAAATCTTGTTTTTTTTTTCGAATTCAGATTTTTTTTCTTGTTTTCCATTCTTATTCAGATTTTTTTGCTTACCCCATTGGCAGATAATTTTGCTTGTTTTAAGCCAAAATTACTTAAAGTACTTTCTTTTTACCTTAAAACAAAATAGAATTTCTTATGTCATTTTACTTCTCTAGTAAATGCTTCTTGATTTAAGAATTTTTAGATATTTGGACTGGAAACAAAACAAAAATACTAAGTAAGAAAAGCATTTTTTGCAGTGTAGGGCTATACTGCCCTCTTGTGTCCAAAAGGACATCAAAATAGTATATAAAACTTTTTACCAGGTAGGCCAATATTGTATTTAAATATACATTTATTAGGTATGTGTCTGAGGATATTTTCCCACCGGTTAATCGACGTGTGACACGAGTGGGTGCTTTTAAATCGCTAATATAATAGTGAAAGAAAAATAATGATAATGTTGCACACACAAATCACACACATGTGGGAAAGAATAAACAACACTAAACCGCCATTAGGTGTCGCCAGGCATCCATCTTAATAAGCGAGTCATTGATTCATTCGTTCAAACGATTCGTTCGAATGAGTCGATCATGATTAAGACAGATGTTTATGGATTGATCATTCAATCTTTGAGTCAACCGATTCGTTAAAAATGCTGAATCGTTCAGTTATGAGAAAACACGTGATAAGTGATGGTTCTGCCGTGATCTTTGTTGAACTATTTTCGCTGCTGAAACAGAACAAAAACAGTCAACATTGCATCTAAAATGTAAGTGACTTAATTGTAACTGTTTATTTGTATGAAATCTAGGGGTGGGAGAAAAAAATTATTCTTAGATGCATCGCGATGCGGACGTGGACGATTCTGAATCGATTCACAAATGTCAAAAAATCGATTCTCTAAAAAAATATTTTTCTAATAACGTAATATTGACGGAAGGCAAAAGGCGGAACTCTAAGCGGACGTGCGTGCAGTCTGTGGCGCGCACATAACAGAGAAGTTTCTTCTGCTCACCAAGGCTGCATATATTTGATTAAAAATACAAACAAAAACAGTAATATTGTAAAATATTATTCCAATTTAAAACAGCTGCTTTCTATTTTAATATATTTTAAACTGTTATTTATTCCTGTGATCAAAGCTGAGTTTTCAGCATCATTACTCCAGTCGTCACTGTCACATGATCCTTCAGAAATTATTCTAATATGATGATTGATACTCAAGAAACATTCATTATTATTTTAAATGTCGAAAACAGTTGTGTACAGTCTTTGATGAATAGAAAGTTCAAAAGAACAGCATTTATCTGAAATCTAAAGCTTTTGTAACGTTAAACACTACCGCTCAAAAGTTTTGGGTTAGTAATAATTAAAATGTTATTTTTGGGGTAAATAAATAAAATAAATCAGTACTTTTATTTATGAAGGATGTGATCAACAGTTACAGTAAAGACATTTATAATGTTAAAAAAATATATATTTGAAATATATGCTGTTCTTTTGAACTAACATTCATCAAAGCATTTTGAAAAAAAAAATCTGTACACAACTGTTTTCAACATTGAAAATAATAATGAATATTTATTGAGCATCAATCATCATATTAGTATGATTTCTGAAGGATCATGTGACACTGAAGACTGGAGTAATGATGCTGAAAACTCAACTTTGATCACAGTAATGAATTACTATGTAAAATATTTAAAAATTGAAAACAGCTGTTTTAAATTGGAATAATATTTCACAATATTACTGTTTTTGTTTGTATTTTTAATCAATAAATGCAGCCTTGGTGAGCAGAAGAGACTTCTCCTAAAAACATTAAAAATCTTACTGACCCCAAACTTTTGAACAATAATATATATATATATATATATATATATATATATATATATATATATATACATATATATGTATGTGTGTGTATGTATGTATATATATATATATATATATATATATATATATATATATATATATATATATATATATATATATATATATATATATAAATATAGCTGCGAGCAGCGATGGAGGGCCCAAGCCGGCGGTACCGCCACCCCGGTGCCTTTAGGTAACTAAAGGCACCGGGGTTGCGGTGCCACCGGCTTGGGCCCGTAATCGCTGCTCGCAGCTATATTTTGTTATTATTATTATTATTTTTTTCTACTTCTCGGGCACTTTTGGGGTCCTTAACATGCTCGAAAACTCTTGAAACTTTGCACACGGGTCAGAACGCGCGGCCATCAGGGCCGGGCTGAAGCTGGTACCCGGGCGTGGCAGGGGGGCTCGACAGCGCCCCCTGGAATGGGATCCGAACACTTGTCCATAAATCAGACACGCTTACATGTAATAATATGAAACTCGGTACACATATGGATCTCATCGGGCCGAACAACTTTCGTGCTCTAAGTTTTACGCCAGCCCAACAGGAAGTCGGCTATTATGGGTTGTTTGGAAACGCATGCTGTGGAATTTAATGTACTCCTCCTAGGGAATTCATCCAATCGGCTCCAAACTCGGTCAGCATGAAGTCAAGACATTGAGGATGAAAAATTGCCAGGGGATTTTTGATATCTCGAACGGTTTGGCCGTGGCGAGGAAACGAATTTATGGCGAATAATGGAAATAGGAAGTGTGTTATAACTTCTGCATACATAAACTGATCTTGATGAAACTTCAACAGTGTGTTCGTTGTCAGAGGCCGATCACATGGATGTGACTATTGTGAGTCAAAGTTATAGCGCCACCAACTGGCAGCAGGAAGTGTGTCCCTTTCAAAATGCTTTGAAATCACCCTCTTATTTTTACCCGATTTGCTTCAAACTTTATGTGTATAATGTAAACACACGGCAGATGTAGACCTGTGAAAGGATTTTTGATATCTTTAATACTGTTGCCGTGGCAACGCTTCAAACTTTAATATTCTTTTTTGATGCTTTTGAGACTCTTAACATACTTGAAATTGGATGAAACTCGACAGACACATCACATTTATTAGCCAGTAGACATGTGCAAAGTTTCAGAAACGGGCATGGTGAGGGGCTCAGTAGCGCCACCTTTAGTCATAAGTGGGGGGTTTAGTTTTATCAACAGCAACAAAACTTGGTATGTGTATTGTTCTCATCAAGACGGACAACTTTCTAATTGACATTAACTACCTCCGACCAACAGGAAGAGAGATATTTTGGTTTGAATGTGGATTTTCTGAAGAATTTTCTCTCCCTCTCTCTGTGTCTCTGTGTGTGAGAGGGGAGGGGGGAATTTGACTATTGCTTTTATATTGTTAATCAAGGTTTCAGGGGCTTTTGGGGTCCTTAACGTGCTCAAAAACTCTTGAAACTTTGCACACAAGTCAGAACCCCCTGCCATCAGGGACAGGCTGAAGCTGGTACCCGGGCGTGGCTGGGGGGCTCAACAGCGCCCCCTTGAACGGGGTCCCAAAACTTGGTCCATAGATCAAACACGCTTGCATGAATTAATATGAAACTCGGTACACATATAGATCTCATCGGGCCGAACAACTTTACCCCGGTCAAGTTTTACGCCAGCCCAACAGGAAGTCGGCTATTATGGGTTGTTTGGAAAACGCTTGCTGTGGAATGTGAAATACTCCTCCTAGAAAATTCACCGTGTCCCCTTCAAACTCGGTGTGCATGTAGTCAAGACTTTGAGGATGCTAAATTGCGGACGGATTTTTGATATCTCGAACGGTTTGGCTGTGGCGAGGAATCGAATTTATGGCGAGAAAAGAGAAACACGGAAGTGGAATAACTTCTGCATACATTAACTGATCTTGATGAAACTTCAGCAGTGTGTTCGTGGTAAGAGGCCGATCAGATGGATGTAGCTATTGTGAGTCAAAGTTATAGCGCCACCAACTGGCAGCAGGAAGTGTGTCACTTTCAACATGCTTTAGACAAAAGTGGGGGGGTTAGTTTTAACTACAGTAAAGAAAAAATAGTTTTTATATTGTTCTCATCAAGCCGGACAACTTTCTAATTTACATTC